>CM067359.1:186253402-186559432 GCA_034401795.1 Chaetoderma sp. LZ-2023a
GCAACGGGTTCCAGTCCAAACAGTTTCAACACATCCAACAGCTTACACGTACGATTGTCCGGAACGTGATATTCGTGGAACTCTTGGTTCAAGGGATTACATGTTAATTAACATTAGAAATCTAATTACATAGTTATCAGTCTTTTCGTTCTAATAGTATTTTTGAAATATCGGTTCTGTCAAAGTAAGTATATACTAATAAAATAAACGCCATACGTTCTTTATTTTGATCAAATTAAACATCTAGTATGCTCTATTCTGAATAGGCCCGAGTAATCTTGTATATAGCCAACAAAGCGCGAGCATTTGAACGCAAACACTTTGTCAGCAACGCGGCGCTCAATAGTAATATCTCCGCGGCATTTAAATATTTCTCTTTACCTTTTGAGAGAGATTCTAAAAGTGTCCGGGATTGTACATTGTTAAACAATGACAAAACTCGCTGCTATTTTATAACGATCTTAGCTACAATGATAAGGCGGTTCCAAAATATAATACTGGATCGTTTGTAATTCATAAACATAGGATGATTTTAGGCCAGAATTTTACAGTGCATTTTGCTCTGTCCAAAACAAATAACAGACGACTGATAATTTTAAAACCGAATGACTGGAAGCGGCAGTTATATCAGGCTGCAACAGCCTCCATTCCAACGATTTCCTCCCAAATGGTAAATCTACATTAAAAATCTATTCTTAAAAATATACTTCCATAATCAACATTAAATTATACACAAATTGACAAGGATGTAATATAAGTGTTAAAATATGTACGTATTCGGCACATTAAATGAAAGGTTAAATAATCACGGCGGTGTTTTGATGGACAGATTGTCATTTTCAAATGATATTAATCTACCTCTGCACCATATTCTTTTAAACGTGTTTCGATTTTGTTTTTTAATATACTTATGGCATTCGCCTCTAACACAATGCGACAATAACGCATACAATATCCCATTTAAACATTTTAAATACTCGTGTGTGAGAGTAGCATTTGCATCATGCACTACGGAGCAGCGATGTTTCCAAATGCTCCAAATTCCAATGCTTAGGCAGACTAACACAATAACCGTATTATGTATTTGTAGTGACTTATTTGCAAGGTCATGAAATAAAATATTGTGTGGTGTTATGTCCGATGTAGGAACACCGAGCTCTGATAAAAACCTACTTACATATACCCAGAACTGAACTACAACATGGCATTCAACGAATAGATGTACCAATATTTCCTCAGAGCGTACACAGAAAACGCACTTATTATCATCTTCAGCACATAGTTTTGCTGTTGTCATGAGATGTTTAACCCACAGTTTGCTGCGTATTAGTCTCCAAACTATATCTCTTGCCTGATTGGGAATATTCGGTAAATGTATGTGTTTCCATATTATCTCCCGGTTCGGAATATTATAACCACGCTGCTCCCATGCATAAATAGCTCTTGGAGGTGTAACATGTAGTTCCCTAAGGAGCTTAAACCAGCTGCTTACTGCCAATCTGCAGGAAAATTCCTTATCATTGCTGATGAATTTTAGGTCAGCTTTTTCATCAGTAGGATCGGCACTGTATAGAGAAAACCAAACTTTCGGTATAGCGTCTTGTATGCGAGCTAACAGACGCGTAGCATCTATTGGTCGAAGAGCAGTAACATAGCACATCTCAGCCGATGATTTCCATTCCCTCCGAATAGGGTCAACAAAGCTTTTGGTTGAGAAAGGCTTTATGAAGCTTTTTATTAACGACCTTGATACATTTGCCCACTGAATATCAGAATGAAGCAATGCATTTAAAACTTTGAAACGCAATGACATGCTCTTCATTCTTACATCTACAAGGTTAAGCCCGCCATGAATTAAATCATTCATGCACACATCCTGTGACACAAGACATGCCTTACCTTGCCATAACACTTCTCGGACCATTCTATTTATTTCACATTCGACATGTTTGGGCATATATATAACAGAGGCTGTATACCATAACTTTGAAAGTATTAAGGTATTTATAACCAAGGTTCTGCCGAAAATAGTTAAATGCCGATGCTTCCACGCATTACAGGTTTTCTTCATTTTAGCTATTCTCTCTTCCCAGTTAAGGTGCTGTTCACCTTCTCTACTGAAGTGAATACCTAGAATCTTAATTGATTCATTTGTCCATCGTATGTCCAGTGGCTTATCACACCTACTCTTCCACTGACCCAGAAATAATCCAACTGAGTTAGCGTTGTTTATCTTCAGGCCAGAGGCCATGTGAAAATCCAAAAAAATCGTGTCAAGCCTTTTTAAAATCAGCATTGGTGCCCGCAAAGACAGTTGTGTCATCGAAATATTGAGACACCTTTATGGGCCAATTTACACCATGAATATCTATACCATGAAAAGGTGGGTCCTCCCTGAGGGTTGCTCCTAATGCTCCCATTGCTATGACGAATAACACGGGAGACAATGGACACCCTTGACGCACACCACGCTCTAAAATAATGGGCTGGCTTTTAAAATTGTTTACGAGGTATTTGCTGCTAATATTGCCATAGAGAATTCGGATCCATTTTATGAAATGTGGTCCCAAACCAATGTGACAGTGATTTAAACATAAACTCCCATTCTAATCGATCAACCGCCTTTTCGATGGCTAAACCTATAATGGCTCCTGCGGCATTACCTTTCTCAACCAAATGTATAATGTCTCTAATTAAAAATGTATTGGTCATGATAGAATGACCTGGAATAGAGCAAGTGTGATCGGTATGGATAACTTCATCCAGAACACTAGCAAGTCTTTCGAAATAATCCTATAATCGACACAGAGGAGCGAGATGGGTCTGTAATGTTCTAGGCTCTGTCGATTCCCTTTCTTGAATATAAGTTGAACATATGCTTGCGACATGGTAGAAGGGAGTCTACCATGTGAGAAAAGTTCATGTATTACTTGAATAAACTCTGGCCCAATGAGATGCCAAAATGTCTGGTAGAATTCCACGCTAATTCCATCACCTACTGGAGCTTTGCCACCCTTCATATGTTTTAGAGAAGTGGTCAGATCAGCTAGTGTTAACGGGAGCTCACAGAATTCCGTGCTCTATTTTGAGAATGCATTTTTGACATTGGCTAGCATCTCAGATGACTTTATATCATTGCTATTATCAGATTTATATAACATATGATACAATGTTTCTACCGTTTCCATAATTTCCTTTTGCGTAGAGCAATTGTTGTTGTTGTTGTTGTTGTTGTTGGTGTTGTTGTTGTTGTTGTTGTTGGTGTTGTTGTTGTTGTTGTAGTTGTCGCTGTTGCCGTTGTTTCCGGCGTCGTTGTTGCCGTTGTCGTTGCTATTTAAACTCCTAATTAATTTATCAACTCCTCTAGATTTTTCGAGCCCATAAAAGTATTTCGTTGGTTTCTCTCTTTCGATATACATGTATGTTCTGCTCCTAGTTATTGCACCTTCAACCCTATATCTATCTATTTGCGTACGCCTTGATTTTATATCGCTTAGCCGTTCACTATGCTGACTATCACCATTCACAACCTTCCTACGCAGGAGAAACAGAGAACGCGCAAGTGCTGTCTTCTCCTTGCGCATCATTCGCGCTTTCCCAATGTCATATTGTTTTGAAATGTGGACAAATCCAACTTTTACATCTTCCCACCATGTTATTAACTTGCCATGGGAATTTTTGTTTCGAAGCTTATGTTGCCAAACACTTTTAACCCAAGTTTGATATTTAGATTCATTTAGGAGCGAATTATTAATTTTCCAAAATCCAGGGCCGCGTTTAACCCAGTCGGCATTATACAGCGTGATGTAAAACAGGTCATGGTCAGAGAACGTAATGGGATGCATACCAGTAGTTACCAGATTTCCTTTCAATGGTCTTTGAATATAAATTCGATCTATTCTAGAGGCGAGTTGGCCGTTATTTGAATGCCATGTGAAATCACGACCCTCTGGATTTAATATTCGATAAGTATCCAGTAAATGTTCTGCATCACATATAGCTTTAAGTCTGCCATGCGATGTGTCACCATAGCTAGAAAGTGAACTTCTGTCTCGCGCCCCATCCATAACACAGTTAAAATCACCACCCAGGATAGTATTGTCAGCATTATCATTAAGAATGGGTGATATACTGGACAAGAATGTACCTCTTTCAGAATGCAACGCCGGTGCATAGAATGAAACTAAAGTGTAATTTGACCCTTCTATGTCGATTACAACTTTAACCCACCGCCCATTGTTATCAGATGAAGAAGAAATGATATTTATCCAGCTGAGTCATTTTGGGAGAAACAAAATTGCAACACCTGCACTCGGTTCGTTGGCAACAGAGTAATAGAGTTCTCCATTCGCCAAACACCCGAGCCTTTCAATAGTCTCTATATCTTGTAATTGTGTCTCCTGCAGCATAATAATGTCAACTGTTATTGCCTTTAATTCATCTAATAGTACATGCTGTTTTATTTCGTCATTTAAACCTCTGCAATTTAATGTGCAAATTAACATTAACAATATTTTAAAACATAAATTTAAAACTGACATATTTTAATTTGATTTGTTTTTCTTACTCAAGTTCTTGTTCGCCCATTTACCAATCTTTTCATTGAATTATCAGGTGTTTAATTCAATTACTGTCAGATGCTGATCTTTTGATACATCAGAATCATTGCGTAACTGACGATAGCGCACACCCTTCTTTGTTATGTAAGGGATCAATACCTGCCCTGTTTCTGAGCGGTACATAACCATTTCCGCATTTTGAGAACTCTGTGTACTGACAGATATATCCGAATCAGCAACAGATACGCTATCGTCATAATCATATGACATATCATGAACATGGTCTTCTTCAACATCAGAATCTGAACTCGAGTCATCTTTCTGTCGCTTAAGACTACTTTCTGTCTTGCGAGGAATGCTGGAACTGGTGCTTGTTAATTCTTTGCTGGCTCCAACAGCAATATCTAATTTACCTTCCACGCCTTTCAAGGTAACAGTCAGAGAGGCCTAATCTAGTATTGAATTATCAGCGCTTTCGGCGGACTGTGATCTGAATCCCGTTTGCCCTAGTTGTAGACTTTCTGACTCGGATGTTAAACTAACATCATTAGTCATTGGTACAGGAGTTTGTATCACGTTCTCGCTCAATACATCAATAGAATCTGCCATGTCTACTACCACAGGATTTGCTGGTTTATGAACATCAGCTGCAGTATCCGTTTTGTAAACGGCAGATACAGCAGCCGGTTCAGGCTCCTGGTGATTAGTTGGTTCTGAAGCACTTCGAGTGTGATTCTTTGTTGCGTCCTTACATCGCCATTTATAATGATCAGTTGACCCACAACTTACACATTTGTCCGTATGCGGACATGTGCTAGCTAGGTGGTCGGTACTGGTACAACTGCGACATGTCTTGATCTGGCCCCTGTACCATAACGGCAGAAAAAAACGTATTGTCAATTGAGAGCGTACATGGAAGAGGTTTTGCAATATCCTTCATCCACAGTCGTCTAACTCCATTTTCTAGAGATCTGTCAAATTGGTACGTCTCATTCTCTATTGAAACTACTAGACCATATTTGGCCATTTCTGCTCTAATTCGCTCATTAGGTATTTCTAATGGCGCCTTCACTTTAATTAGCAGTTTATCTGAATCTATGTCCTGTACCTTACAGACTTCTCCATTGACAATCAGTCCATCCTCCAATAATGTGTCTTTAATTCCCTCATTGCATACCGTAACATGCCACACTGACCTGCTTATAGTAAGCAGGCCCTTTAACCCCTTGGGACCCGAACCAACATCCTCTTTCAGGCCATGATACAGGTCAATGGCCCCCACACTCCAGCCGCCAGTCGTCACCCTAAGGCTCAATTCTTGTTTATATTTCCTAGACATGCTTTAACGCATAGGGCGATAATACAGCGGCGCTCTAGCTCAACAGTATGCCGAGAATGTAGCGACTCTCTCTACGACTGAAAATCCAGAACGGACAGCCAGAATATAAAGTCAGCTAACAAAACAAGCGCTAGTATAACGGACCGTGAACTGGGAAAAATCTCAACAACAATAGAACAGAAAAAGCAATACACAACAGAGGAGGCCGGCTGAAATGGCCACAGCAGTGATAAATAAATGACTGCAGCCTGAACACTTTCGTCGCAAAAAAACGACCTCCCACAACAAAACTTGCAAAACTGAATCTAACTAAACTAACGTATATACACGTATACAACAACAGGACTAAAAATAAGCATGGGTGAGTAGTAGAAACCTTCTAAAATCGACGTAATTATCAGAGCCAAAAGACAGCATGTGCTATGATTGACTACTACTACTACTACTTCTGCTGCTGCTGCTGCTGCTGCTGCTGCTGCTGCTGCCGCTGCTGCTGCTACTACTTGTTTGTGTTGAAAATCCGACGCTGACGCAGTCGGATAGGCTTGCAAACCCCCATAAAGAAATCGGTTGAAATAGCAGGCTTTATTAATAGAATAACAATACACACCTAACATGTCAAAACAGTGCAAGCTAAAATACTCTATTATCATATACCACAACCGTGGCATAACTACATAGAAAACATAATTAATAAAGAGCTGATAACATAACATAATTCAACAACGACATTGCTATTTGCACACCGTGTAGTAGTAGGCCCAAATGGCGAGCATAGTTAAACAACAAATCCATCGATGTACTACAACAACTACTACTACTACTACTACTACTACTACTACTACTACTACTACTACTACTACTACTACTACTACTACTACTACTACTATTACTACTACTTTGTTCTTCTTTTTTTTTTGAAAATCCGACGCTGACGCAGTCTGATACACTTCACGGAGGAACTCCTTTAAAAAGGCTTGCAAACCCCCATAAAATCGTTTGAAATAGCAGGCTTTATTAATAGAATAACAATACAAACCTGACATGTCAAAACAGTGCAAGCTAAAATACTCTATTATCATATACCACAACTGTGGCATAACTACATAGAACACATACTTAATAAAGAGCTGATAACATAACATAATTCAACAAAGACATTGCTATTTGTACACCGTGTAGTAGTAGGCCCAAATGGCGAGCATAGCTAACCAACAAGTGGTAAAGCCACTCATCACTAATTAGCAGTAAGCTACTGCCAATCATTGATGCCATTGAGCCGATTCATGACCGGCAGGCTAAGTAGATCATATGTAGTTTAACGTAGCACCCCGTATAGTAGTAGGGCCACATGGCGAGTTCAGCTCGCCAACAAGTGGCGAGGTGACTCGTCAATAAGTAACAAAAAGTCACTCATTGACGCCAGTTAGCCGATTATTAAATACCCAACGGACGTAGTAGCCTTTATATAATATAATGCACAATGCAAACGTATACAAACTATGACGACTTAGAGGGCGCTCTGGGTAAGTTGTAGGTTTTTGCAAATTACCCTGGAACAAATACACCTACAGTAAATATTTACAACAGGGAGATAAGATATCACACTCTGTTAACTTGAACATCGGATCACCTCCAGAATATTGACATAATGCTCATTTGATATTTACATATTCTGATCCCAAGGTTAGGATATTCGCCAAGATTAGAGTCCCCTAAGGCATTACAATTTTAAAATAAAGGCAATTAAATTCAATTAAAATAGCATGTATCAATATACAGCAAGCAGCGAGTGCGCTAGCTGATACAAGTTCCGCTTCTGATATTTTTAGATATCCGTATTCAATTGATACTAGGCCAGTTTTGCACCATACGTCTTTAAATCTACTTTCTCTCCCATGTTCTACTAGCCTGTAAACTTCACAATGAATGCAGTTTATCAACTATGATCGAAATATAGCTTGTATGGCTCTCTGATGGTTGTTGCCGGTTTTATCTCTGGCCTCTGAACACCGATGCTTCCAGATGGCGCACACTCCTACAGATAACAGGGTTATTAACAATGCTTTCCCATTGCTATTAATGATTCGTCCGATAGTTGAGCAATCTTCGAACACAATTGTTTCAGCCACTACATTCACAGATTTGGTTCCGAATTCAGCAAGGAGCATATTGATATATACCCAAAAGCCTGTAGTTATGCGACACTGAGTAAATAGATGGTCTATCGTTTCCTCCTCAGTATTACATAATACGCACCGGTCTGTACTTGATATTTTACACATATAAGTAAGATGCCCGACGCATAGCCTTCGATGGAGTAATCGCCATGCAAGGCCCCGTGCATTTCCTGGTAGACAAGGTAGATGTATTGCTTTCCAGGCATTGTTCCAGTTCTTTGGCGCGCATCCTAAATTGCTCCAATGCCTAACCACAATAGGAGTCTGTCTCCGACTCTGCATTAGAATTCTATACCAGTCTCTAGATGGCATGTTGTATTTTATATGTTCTGACATACATACTAATGTTGGTTGCAACATATCAATGTTGCCACGTGCTTTCGGCAATTTGAACCATACAGCAGGTATTGCATTCTTTATTCTAACAAATAAGCGCTGAGCATCAATATGTCTCATTGATGTTATTCTTGCTACATCTTGCATCGCAATCCATTTACGAAATTTCGGATTTACCAAGTCACGTAAATATTGAATACCATTGTTGGCCATAGAGGGCAAATATAATACCTCATCATTATAACGAATCAACTCGTTGCCCCAGAGACGTTGCTCTAAGGCATCTTCCAAACAATTGGGTAGTGACATTGATCGTGTAAATATGTTTAAGGCTTCGAGCTGTTCTTTAAATACATTTGGAATCTGTTGATGATTAGGTGGCAATTGATTGCACATACATAAACATTCTACTGGAAATGGATCAACGTACCTTTGGAGAAGTGCCCTTGAACCACTTGACCAAGATGAGTTTGAAGTAAGTAACTTATTCAAGAATTTCAATTTTAAAGAAGCACACTTTGCTGAAACACTAACCAAATCCAGGCCTCCGGCATGCTTTTCATTGGTGAGGATTGACTGTGATACTAAATGGGCTGTGTCCTCCCATAAGAAGGACAAAAGTAACGTGTTGATCTTTGACTCTACTGATTTGGGCATATGAACTACAGAAGCGGTATACCACAGTCAAGATAATATTACATTATTAAGGACAATGTCCTGCCAAAGACAGTTAGGCGACGTCGTTTCCAATTTAGTAATGCACACTTTAGCTTGGATATCCTTTCTTCCCAGTTTAGTAATACATTTTGTTCTCTACTAAAGTAAATACCCAACATTTTTATGACATCATTTGAGCAGTTAATATCCATCACATTATCAGTTCTGCCCTTCCAATCGCCCAAAAACAATCCCTTACATGTATCTTTATTGACTTATAGTCCTGATGCCTTTTGAAAATCTGTTAATACTCCATTTACAATTCTAAGATTCGTATTTTTACCCGCAAACACAGTCGTATCATCTGCATATTGAGAAACCATTAGTGGCCTTTCTACGCCACGTATACATATTCCTTGAAAGTCATTGCGTTGCCTCAATGTGGCCCCCAACGATTCAATAGCTATGCCGAATAGACACGGGGACAGTGAGCAACCCTGTCGGACACCTCGTTCCAACACTACAGGTTTAGATATCTGATTGTTAACTAAATAGCAACTTGTTATATCAGTATATACAATATTGACCCATATAATACATCTTGAACCAAAGCCAATATGGTCTAAAGACTTAAACAAGAAATCCCATTCTAATCTGTCAAACGCATTCTCGTTATCAAGTGCTATTATTTCTGCTGGGATACAATCCTTTTCAACTAATTGAATAAGGTCCCGTATAAGCAAAGTGTTGTTTAATATTGATCTTCCTGGCACAGAGCAGGTTTGATCATTATGAATGACTTCGCCTAGGACTTCGCCAAGTTTTAATGTTAGTGCCCGAATAATACTCTTATAATCTACACAGAGTAGAGAGATTGGTCTATAATTATGTATTTTATTTCTGTCACCCCTCTTGTATATAAGCCGAACATATGCTTGGGCCATCGATGTAGGGAGATGCCCTTGCTTAAAAATGACGGTTGCTATTTCTTCTAATACTGGCCCAAATATGTGCCAGAATGTTTGTTAAAATTCAACTGGAAGTCCGTCACATCCAGGAGACATTTCTAACTTCATACCTTTGAGGGATTTTGTCAAATCATCAATTGTTATTGATTGGTCACAGCTATCGCGACATGAATCTGGAAGTCTTTTCGTTATATTAGCTAAAACATCTCTAGTTGCAGTTTCCTCGCTTCCCTCAGATTTATACAATGATTTGTAAAATTCGGATACTGTTTCAATCATTTCTGCATTTGAGCACACTAATACTCCATCATTAGTCTTCAGTGAGCGCATTAATTTCTCTATACCTCTTGCTTTGTCCAAGTTACAACAGTAACGTGTAGGCTTTTCGCCCTCGGTGTGCATTTGTGCTCTTGACCTTATTTTGGCGCCATCAAACAGGTATTGCTCTATTTCATTTAGTCTACCTTTTAATGTAACTAATAGTTCGTAATAATTATATTCCCCATCATTAATTTTCTTATTAATTTTACACAACGACCTCTGAAGCGCCTTTTTACGCTTTCGTATTTCACTTGCTTTCCTACTGGAATACTGCCTTGAAATATATTTCAGGTCTGATTTAGCATCTTCCCACCCGTCTGTTATACATTCATACGAACCTCTTCTTTCATCCCAATGCCTCCAAGAACTTTCCACACTATTGCGATAGCAACTATCTCGTAGCAATGCCACATTAACTTTCCAAATCCATCTCCTCGTTTGACCCAGTCAGCATTGTCTAATGTGATGGAAAATATATTGTGATCAGAAAAAGTTACTGGTGTTATGTTACTTTTACAATGAATGTTCTACATAGATCCTGTCTAACCTTGAAGCTCACCTTCCATCGGGTGAAAACCAAGTAAAGTCCTGGCCTTCTGGATTTTCAATCCGATAAGTGTCTAACAAGCTTTTATTTTCACAAATGTGTTTCAAAATATTATGAGATGTGTCATTAAAATTAGACCTAGAGTTTCTGTCTTTAGTCTCGTCTAATATGCAATTAAAGTCACCGCCCATAATTAGGTTTTCAGGCGTTCTGTCTTGAATTATTGTGGAAACATCATTTAGAAATTCACGGCGCAATTGATGAGAGGTAGGTGCATAAAGGCACATCAAATTTAAACTTGTGTTTAGTACATCAATTGATACACAAATCCATCGTCCATTTGGATCTGATGCCGACGATATACCGTCAACATAGTTGAGACAACGGGACAGGATAAGAATGGCCACTCGCGCACTATTATCTGGTGATAAAGAAATAAAATCTGCCCTTTTGAAATATCTTTGAGAGATTCATACACTTCAGCTTTTTGAATTTTGGTCTCTTGTAGAAAAGCAATATCAACTCTGTCATTTGCTAATTCTTCAAGCAAGTGACGCTGCTTGAATTCTGTATTTAATCCTCTGCAATTGATGGTGCAGATAATCATAATTTGTAAAATGATGTTTACAACCGCCATCATTAGAGTAACTAGATTTGGGTTTTTAGCTCGTTTCTTAGACCATTTACCTAATTTTCCTGCGAATTCAATAGTTCCTAGTTCTACCACAGACAAATATTCATATTTGGAAATATCAGAATCGTGGCGCAGTAGACGATATTTCACGCCTCTCGCGGTTACATATGGCACTAACACTTCACCCCCTTCTGATCGGTACATTACCATTTCATCTTTCATCTGTGAACTCTGTGTTTGAATGGACACATCTGAGTCTGCAACTGACATTGTATCATCATCCATATCATTTCCTTCAATCTCAGATTCTGAGCTATTGTCTTCTTTATGACGCTTATTGCTAATTAAGTAGCATTTGGCAGGAGCATCATTTACCATATCTTCAAGCTGACTTAAATCAAGTGGGCTTAGCGGAAAATCGACTGAACTGTCTGTCTTCTGAGTCCTAAACTTATCCTGTCCTAATTCTAATTCCTCTTCTAAGGAATTGTAAATTGGCTCTTCTGTAAGATCATCATTTTCCTGCGTGTCTTTTACAGCAACGTTTGGCTCCACTGCACTTTGAGTATTTTCTTGACTTAAGGTTATACCCTCCTCTAATACATGAATGTCATCAACTGTAGTTACTTTAACAGGATTTGATGATTTGTTTGTGTCATTTACAGTGGCATGAACCAAAACAACAGCTTCCGTAGCGGTTGCTTCAGAAGCATTTGACTTAGTTGCATCCTTTAATGGGCGATTATCTCCTGATACTGAGGGCTTGTTTTGATTTGTTGGACAGCGCCATTTAAAATGGTCAACTGAACCACAGAGCAAACATTTGTTTCGATTGGGACAATCTGTTGCCAAATGGTCAGTACATAGGCAGATCCGGCATTCTTTAATTTTCCCTCTATACCATAATGGCAGGACAAAGCTGCCATCAAGCGTCACTCTACTTGGTAACGGGCTATCCACTGTATCAAACCAAATACGTCTTACAACGTTTTCTAGCGTTCTGTCAAAGGGCTACGTTTCCCGTTCAATCTTTTGCACGTTGCCATACTTCTTGAGTTCACTCATGATTCTGTCATCTGGAATTTCTAGTGGAACTTTCATCTTCACTAGCAACCTATCTGACTCGATTTCCTCTACGTTACACACTTCACATTTTACAATAAGAACATCTTACAGAAGCTTTTTCTTGACCCCCTCATTTGACACTGTTACATTCCATACAGTTTTAGTAACGTTGATAAGCCCCTGCAAAGTAGCAGGTCCCGCGCCAATGACGTCTTTTAACCCATGATACACGTCGATAGCTGTGACACCCCGCCCCTTAGTTGTTATGTTACGGCTTAGGGTACGCTTATAGGTTGCCATGGTAGGTTATCAAAGGGGAAACCCCATACCACTACAATATATAATAAATATATACTTATATAACTCCAGGACGTCAGGGAAAGAGCTAAACACTAAATAAATAGTGTCCCCTTTTGAAACCCTGACGTCTACCAACAAATATACGAATAGAGAGTACAGTCGTATATTTCTTAGTTTGAACCACTTTCTAAGTGGTTCACTAACACCTAGCCGATTAACGTATACTAACAAATATATGAATAGATAGTACAGTCATATATTTGTTAGTCTGTTCGAGTTGACCGGGGACAGCCAACTGACTATAAGGATTTATATAGTTAAAGAACTCGGCTTGTGCTTACAAATGACAAAGGAATTAAATCCACTCACTCAAGCGATCTTGCCAAATATAATGCGCCAGACTACGAACTATAGAAATAGCAGACTGGCGCGGGGAGAAATGTATTGCATTGACTACAGTAAGAGGAGCCCTATTAAATGGCGGAAACCGCCAGCTAAGAGGAATGCCTTTAGAAAATGGAGACACAAAATGCGCTCCAACCAAGACAATAATTTACAAATTAAACATAAAGTGTGAAAGGAAATACTAATACGAAATATATGTATAAAATGTATCTACAAAATCGCGCTAGAAACTAGCAAATTCGGGCAGCAATTGCAGAGCTAAATAAACCCGTGCGTTCACTTCGACTACTACTACTACTACTACTACTACTACTACTACTACTACTACTACTACTACTACTACTACTACTACTACTACTACTACTACTACAACTACTACTACTACTACTACTACTACTACTACTACTACTATTACTACTACTGCTGTTGCTGCTACTGCTGCTGCTGCTGCTGCTACTACTACTACTACTTACTACTACTACTACTACTACTACTACTACTACTACTACTACTTCTTCTACTGCTACTACTACTACTACTACTACTACTACTACTACTACTACTACTACTACTACTACTACTACTACTACTACTACTTCTACTGCTACTACTACTACTACTACTACTACTACTACTACTACTACTGCTGCTGGTGCTGCTGCTACTGCTGCTACTACTACGACTACTACTCTAGGTATAAATTCTATCCGTAAAGCATTCGTGAACTACCCAGACACCAACAGGCCAGACAGCGAAGTAATAGCTCTATTAGAGTCTGAATGGCAATGATTTTGAATTCAATGGCGAAATTTACCAACAAATTTGCGGCTGCGCGATAGGCAAGCGCTTTAGCCCATGTTTTGCCAATATGTATGTAGCATAGTGGGAGGAGGAATCGTTAGAACAGTGTCCAAAACAGCCCCTCATTTATCGCAGGTACCTTGATGACATGTTCATGATTTGGCAACACACAAAGGCAGAGTTTGATGAATTTTTCGAAATTCTGAACAATCACGATCCGAATATCAAATTAAAAGCAACCATTGACGAGATGTCTGTAGATTTCCTGGATGTAACTGTACATAAAGGTCTAACGTATGAAATAACTGGCTACTTAGACTACAAAGTGTATTTCAAACCAACCGATTCGCATCAGCTATTGCGCACAAAATCTTTCCACCCACCGCATACTTTTAAAGGAATGGTAAAATCACAAATAATCCGTTTTCACAGGAATTCGAGTGATAGGAAAAACTTTGAAGACGGATGCTCTACCCTATTCAAAGCCCTCAAACCACGAGGTTACTCCCCAGGATTCTTGGGCAAAATCAAATCTGAAACATTGGATGGCTTGGAAACCAGTCCAGGTAATGCCTCAAATCGTCGGCCTACCAAAATTTCTCACAATCGTCCTATTATAGGTGTAGGCGAATCTCGCAAATGCGGAAAGAAAAGGTGCAAGTTAGATGAATTTCTCCCAAACCAGAATACTTTCACGAGCTTTCAGAACAAAAGCAAGTTCCAACTTCAGTCTAATCTAGATTGTGACTCTGAAAATGTTATTTATCTAATTTCATGCAAATTGTGCCAAAAACAGTATGTCGGCGAAGCCAAATGTCCATTAAGATGGCGGGCAACTCGACACCTCTCAGATATTAGGCTAGAGGAAGACACACATGTTTCCGAACATTTTAATCTTCCTGACCATTTAGTCCTTCGTGACTTTGCAAGTATGCCAATTGAACAGCCACCCCTTTCAGATACGGCAGAAGAAACTGATAAACAAAGAAAACTTCGAGAATCGTGTTGGATTAAAGAACTCGAAACACAGTGGCCAAGGGGAATACACTCGGACCCAGGCTTATCTGATCAACGTGACGAAATTCCATTCATTCTGACCTATAATCGGAAAAACGTTGAAATTTCCAAAATCTTGAAAGATGAGTATTAAAACCTACAGGAGAAACTGAAACAACCCTTTAACAAGCGTCCAGTAATTGCGTCTAAGAAAAATCTGAATCTACGTGACATCTTGGTAAAAGCAAAACTCAAATAGCTATCCAGAATGTCCATCTCAATCATTCAACATTAACCCTTGCACGATTGCCAGCCAAAAACGGTCAATTTAGTGATCTTGGACAATGTCCATTTGCCGGCGGGGATTGGAGTATTTTTGAAAATTTACCGCTGTAATGACTGGCTCGGGAACCGAGACAGTCGTTCCAGTGGTATATTCTCGGGAATGACCTTGTCTGTGCCTGCAAATATACATTAAATAAGTAAGCGCATATTTGGATTTTACTGAACAAATTTAACCAGTAAAGGGTTAACATTAATGCCATATGGCTTTCCTCAAACAAAATGACAAATCTCAGGCAGTAAGATAAACCAAAATATCTTAAATTTTTGAATTTTTTCAATTATTGAAGATTCTGAGCCAGTGCGTTGACAATATTGACTACTACTACTTCTACTACTACTACTACTACTATTACTACTACTACTACTACTACTACTACTACTACTACTACTACTACTACTACTATGTCTGTGAAAACCCTAATGTAAATTTGCCGATCAATAGAGTGCGATTTTTAAGATTTTACCGCTGAAATTAATGGCTAGACTAGAGAGTGTCAGTCATTTCAGTGGTAAGATTGCAAAAGTCGCACTCGCGTGGTCTGCCAATGGACATATTTCAAGATTAGGAAGCATAATGGTAATATTTGCCCAAAGAATCGATCTTAACAATTTGACTGATTTCCTCATAGAAAATGTTATCTTGCAGAGCATTAATGTGTAATTTATGAGATCTTACCGCTGCATTGATTGGCTCGATTGCCGAGCCAGTCATTCCGTCGGTAAAATCTCTGAAATGGCATACTCATGGTCTGCAAATAGACATATTTCAGAGTAGCGACATGTGCTTTATATGCCGCTTTAAGAAGCATAATGTAAATATCACATACCTTCACGAACTGATTTTAATAATGTATTCTCCACTGTTGCTTTTGTTGTACAAATTGTAATTAGCTGTTTATCCTGTACATAGTTTAATTAAATTAAATAGTGTACATAGTGTAAATATAACTGTTCCGAGAGGGCCTCGGGTAGATCAGGCCACTGACGATGTACCCTCTTTAAATAAAGTTTATTTATTGTATTTTATTTATTTTACTACTACTACTACTACTACTACTACTACTACTACTACTACTACTACTACTACTACTACTACTACTACTACTACTACTACTACTACTATTACTACTACTACGACTACTACTACTACTACTACTACTACTACTACTACTACTACTACTACTACTACTACTACTACTACTACTACTACGACCACTACCACTACTACTACTACTACTACTACTACTACTACTACTACTTCTTTTTCTTCTTTTTTTGCTGACACGATCAACGTATCGTGCGGAAAACCTTTAATTGGCAAAAATATATAAAAGGCTGACAACTATACAATACACTAACACCAAACAGACGTCAAAGAAAGATTCGCCAGTCTTTCCATCGTAAAAATGTATACTACCGTAATACAATAAACACCATACATACAGTATTATGTGACCAGTTTCTAAATAGGCCCGGGTAATTGATTTTGTAACCAACAAAACGCACGTATTTAAACGCAAAGTTGTTTTCAGCAGTACAGCGAACAATAGCAAATATCCCCTCTGCACATTAAGCTTTCTCTGTACTTCGTGAGAAGGTTTCTGAAAATGTCCGTGATCGCTTGCGCCCTGAGTAAACAATAACAACCACCGCTGCTATTTTGAAGACAAATGATCTGTGTTTACATAGGGATACTGACTCCAATATTATCCCGGGTCGTTTACAATTCAAACAATACAATGATCTTAATATACTACTGGCCATTACAAACATCTGACACGAATGGCAGCAGCAGTTAGATAAGGCAGCAACCTCCTCCAATCAAGGGATGGCCGTATTTAAGCGTTAATATGTATACATTAAAAATATATTTAAAAAAATGTTACACAACATGATACAGATGGGAGTTAAAACATTACAATATTACATTATTTCTATACTCGGCAAACTAAGGGCATTTGTAATCGTCATGGTGACGTTTTAAAACCATTCTATGGCGAAGTAGACCAACACCTGTACTCTTCAGTGGAATTGAGGAATGATAATTTCAATGTGGAGGCCAGGAAAAGATCATTTTACTACATCGACAACCGAGCCAGCCACTCAAGTGCTAAATTTCCAAAACAGATCCCCCTCTCCTGACGCAAATGGGCATTCAATCAGCACATAGTTTGACATTTCTTAACAAATCCTGCCATTAAATGTTGAATGTTCAGATGTTCAACTAATATTAATTTAACCTCCTCTAGTACTGCAATACAGGATCTGTGGTGTTGATAAATTGAAAATTGCCCAGTTCTTAGGTGATAATTCTACTAAGTTGGTTACACATCATGTATATTTAAACCTTTCAATCTTCCCTTTCTCTTTCCCTCCCACACCACCGCCACACGCCATCGCCACACACCATCCCCACACATCATCTCCACACACCATCGTCACACATCATCGCCAAACATCACTGCCACACATCACCACCACACATCACCGCCACACATCTTCTCCACACACGATCGCCACACATCATCCCCACACACCATCCCCACACACCATCTCCACGCATCATCCCCACACACCATCCACTCACACAGCCGCCACACATCATCCCCACACATCATCCCCACACGCCATCGCCACACATCACCGCCACACATCATCGCCACACATCATCGCGACATGTATATTATAATGATATTTCAGTTCGAGTATTACCTTCCTTCTCCATGCCAGAGTATTGTTCCCGTTGCATAGTTAAATCTCTATGTGAAGAATACCGACCTTTACTATCACATGTGAACGGTTTTCTCTGGCAGCTGCATGTAATACTACCAAAATTCCCACCATCATACGGTTGACTCTAAATCCTTTGCATCAGAGAAACCCCGAATTATGATGAAGCAAACAGAGGTGGTGATGATACACTACCAAATAGCAAGTGTCTACAAACACAGCAAATATGTTCTAATGTCAAGATGTCTGAAATATGCGCCTATCCTCAGATTTTAGAAAATATAGCTCCGCCATCACACTGAATAGCATTGGTCCTTAGTATGGCCTGATGACCATGAGTGGTACTGGTATGCGTAATAGACCAGTCACCCTAACTGCAGCCATTAACAAATAAACGTCAACTTTGTCAACATTACCGGGAATCATCACACACAGAACAGGCATAGTAATAAAGCTTGACACGTGCGCCGTTATTGCCTTAGAAACTGTGCTTTCTTTGATATGTATACCTGACGTTCAGACACGGATGACAACACAATATGCCTTCAATTTTGGTAGGCACACGTGCTAGAATGTGCGCTTAAATATGCGTTGTAAACCAACATAATTTAGGACGGCTTTATATTTGCTCCAAATTGCGTGTTTCCGAATTGAACCGATGTCAAATAAAATATGTGGGCTTCAATCGCAATAGTCGGGACACCTAATAAAACACTGTGTTTATATATTACTGTTTCCAGAAAGTAGGGTAGATATGTCGAACAAATATTGCATGCGTGGTGTAATTAATATGAAACCAAAGACATTTTACTCTAGGATTAGACAAGAAGACACTGCCGTGAACAAAATAACAACTGGTTTCCTGTGTTTAACCGGATTATCTTATGACACACGCGACCTTCAACTATCTAGTATAATTAGATACATTTATGAAGACAGGCTCCATTTTGTATCCCGTCAATAGCATAACGCGAACGGGTTAGTATTGCACTCATTTCAGTTTGTAAACGTGCGGATCAACAGGCAAAGGCATTTACACCTTCTCTATCTACATCTGACATTCTGGTATATAATAGATCCGCTATACAATAAATCACACACCCACATTTAACACACGGGTGTGTATTTGTAAAGCTAATTAATGGAATCATCACAGAGTATTTGCCAAAGTTTTAGTTTAGGAGCAAATACCGCCTGGTCTTCGCGAAAACACACCGACACTAAGTGTCGAATTGTCAACGCATATGGCCAAACTACCGAACAGTCCCAAAAGAAGCCAGCGATATTAGATGCGTTCTATGCAGAACTGAGCTCTGCCATTGCAATCCCAGCCAGATGGCAACTGGTCGTGTGTGGAGATCGCAACGCCCAGCTGGGTAAGCTCGGAATTGGGAACAACAGTTCAGGACTTGGCTTATACATGGGATCCTATGGAGAGGGAACACGAAACAGCAATGGAGATGCACTGGTGACATTCCTTAGTTCCATTGGCCTATGTGCCACGCATACGGCTTTCAAACACCCATGTCGTCACCGGGACAACATGGACTGGACACATTACTGATCGCAAAGCCCCACACTGGTATACGGCTACAACTGCTGTCTTCAACCAAATAGAATTCATACTATGCAAGACAGATGCAAACCCTTACTCAGGAACGCTCGTTCGTATGTAGGAACATACCTCAATTCTGACCATACGCTAGTCATTGCACGCCTTCGGATGCACGATCTGTACCTAATATATAAACACCATACCGAGAGGGAGAGTCACCTACAACATACCCAAGCTCATCAGCGACACTGGCACTCAAACGTCATACAAAAAAGCCCTCGGAGAGCAGATAGCTAAGATCGATGTCAGCTCCGATCCAAACGTAGTCCTAACCAAAATACCGAAATCTATGGAATCATCCACTACCAGCACCATGGGTGTTCTTAAAAACAAGCACATGATATATACTGACGACCCTCTAGTAGTAAAACTGTCAGCAGAGCAGAGAGCATTGCACATGCGCATCTATCAAAGTGGCCAAAGTAAAACCGCACCAAACTACGCCGGGAGCGCAATATTATTCAGCGCAACATCAGCAAATGCTTAATTATCGGGACTTACCAGCGAAAAGCCAAGGTGATCCGAGAATGGTTCAAGGAACAGTTCACTGACAACGATGATGAGCCGTTACACCCGTTCTCAGGAGATCCCAGGCTATTTACTACGACCAATTAAAACAGCAGCAGTTGAGAAGGCACTTAAAGCCCTGAAAAATGGACATGCATCTGGACCTGGTGGCATGAGCAATGAACTATTCACATATGCAAGTGACATTATCTCAAAACCGATCACGCACCTAATCAATTCCGCTTTTATGCACCACCTTCCCATCGACGCTATCCTTATCACACTACCCACGTCCAAGAAGCCACCTGGTCCCCAGCCTTCTGTGGCCCATTGCGCTCTCTCCTCAACAGCATACGGACAATCATATCCAATGTTGCTCAATGCCGCATCCGAGACAAGACTGATTAGTTCACCGGATCATGTCAAAGTGGCTTCAAACGTGGATGCAGCTGCGCAGACATTGTATGGGCTCAACGCATGCCTGTGTCGGTAGGCATGCCCACACACTGTGGCTTCCACAAATGGGCATGTCACGAGGCTTCGACACAATTACACGTCCACAGATCCTAGATGTACTACGCCAGGCCAGTTGCAATGAAGATGAGCTACGACTAGTGAGACTACTTCTTGCAGACTCCAAGCTGAGAGTACGAGTCAAGTCAGTGAAGTCTGTAGAGTTTGAGACATCAACCGGCTCCCCACAGGGAGATGGTCTATCTCTGGTGCTTTTCTCATGCTACCTTGCTGCCGCATTGAAATCTGTGCGGGAAAGTTCCACAAGACCAAACCCGCCAGTATCAATACTAGGCATGCATCTAGAGATGGAATATGCCGACGATGTGGGCTTCATAGACGAGGGAAAGAAACCCCTTGACGAACTTCTCCCAATCGATGCAAGCAAACAAGAAATTGAGAATCTCCTTATGAATGAATCCAAAGCAGAATTCATCCACATATACCTATCGACAAAGCATGACACGATAGAAAATGACGACCCACTTCGTGGCGGCGAACCGTGGAGGAAAGGTAACATCCTGGGCTCACTGCTTTGCAGTACTGGTGATGTTTCTGCACGCTGCGGCATGGGTAACATAGCATTTCAGTCCTTCTGGAAGCTATGGAATCGTAGATCAAATATGCACTTGATAAAGAGGGTACGTTTATACAATGCAACATGCGTATCCTTGATGCTGTAGAACTGTAACAGTTGGGCAGCTCCAGAGGCAGCTCTAGACAAACTCGATGTCTGCCACGGCATGGTCAGGCAGCATACTTTCCAACGATGCACTATACACGATGTACTAAGGATGCCAGAAGATACACCAGCACAGAGAGCCGTGGAGTTTGCCCTACTCAGAGCCAGCACATACAAAGACAGTAGAGGACGTCATTGCATAACTCTGCTAAGTGCTCTACGAGGTGACCTCAAGAAAGCAGGACTCGGTACACTCAAGTCAAGAATTCACCTGAGGAATCTAAGGATGTCGGCTGTGGACAAGTTACAGTGGACAAACGCGAAGAAGGACTGATTGCAGCTATAGGATGTTTCTACTATTACAGCCGCAGAATACAGTAACCATACATACCGCCTGCTCTACATCTGGTCAAGCGAGCAATTTTATTTTGTGTTCACTTGAAAAGCGAGCCGTGTTGATTGATGGCAGTGGCCGACATTGGAAACTCAACACGATTAACAACCTCTCTCAAAAATTATGAACCAAAGCCGTTACTTTGTATTAACAAGTGGGTGAGGCAATTACGCTACACGCTATTCTCAAAATGTTGTAAATGCACAGAATTTACAGTCTGCTCAGACCACCAGTTCATCATATTGATATACAAGCCCACATTTCCCAGAAAAGTGAATCTTCTGAGAAAGCTGGCTGCCATTCATTGATATATAGAAGCCTCACACTGATCCAATATAATAGCATACATGTCCTTTCGTCATCCTGTCACGAGTGTTCCCACAGGAAATGAACCAATGTCGACACTGGTATGCATATTAATATGTCGATGTGCCTCATCAAGAGCCACATAATTAAGTTTGCAGACACGGTTATTTGTAAACTATTCAGCGTATGAATTAGACAGGGAAGCGTCTCGGCAGCATCGCAAATGACCACACTAATGAACTATGAGTCAGAAGCGGCGAATAACAACACTAATACATTTTGAGCCAGAATCGATAGAGTAATCACATATTTTGGAAATATTCTGGCAGAGTCATCAGCTAAAGTATTTAAGAACGTTGCTCTGCATCTATATCTGCACTGTGCTGCATCAGAGTGCGTACGTACGTACGTACGTGGGTGCGTAGGTGCGTGTGTGCGTGTGTTCGCGCGTGTGTACGTGCATGCGTGCGTGCGTACGTACGTACGTGGGTGCGTGGGTGTGCGTGCGTGCGTGCGTGCGTGCGTGCGTGTGTGCGTGCGTGCGTGCGTGCGTGCGTGCGTGCGTGCGCGCGTGCGTGCGTGCGTGCGTGCGTGCGTGCGTGCGCGCGCGTGCGTGCGTGCGTGCGTACGTGCGTGCGTGGATGTGGGTGCGTGTGTGTGCGTGGGTATCTGAGCGTGCGTATGTATATGAGTGTGCGTGTGTGTGCGCGCGTGTGTGTATGTGCGTGCGTGTGTGTATGTGTGTGTGAGCGCGTTCGCGTGTGTGTATGTGCGCATGTGCGCGTGTATGTGTGCGTGTGTGCGTGTGTGCGTGCGTGTGCACGTGTGCGTGCTCGTGCGTCTGTGTATGTGCATCTGCGTGTGTATGTGCGTGTGCGTGCGTGCGTTCGTGTGTATGTGCGTGTGCGTGCGTGCGTGCGTGCGTGTGTGCTGCTGCGTGTGTGTGCTGGTGCTTGTGTCAGTGCGTGCGTGCGTGCGTGCGTGCGTGCGTGCGTGCGTGCGTGCGTGCGTGCGTGCGTGCGTGCGTGCGTGCGTGCGTGCGTGCGTGCGTGCGTGCGTGCGTGCGTGCGGTCGGGCGTGCGTGCGGTCGTGCGTGCGTGGGTGTGTGGGAGTTGGGGGTGCGTGCGTGTGTGTGCGTGCGTGCGTTAAGGCTGCACGGCATGCCTTAATATCAAACCGGTGACGATTTCAAGTTTCACACCGGTTTGAACAGTATATCGGTTTTATGGGACGGGGTGGGGCCAAGGATGAGTGGATACAAGTATTGTATCTAAATATTGTTTCCGATAAAGGCGTAGCAAGTTTTACTACACGTGTGTTGTATGGAACCTTTGACCCAACATATACGCTAATTACTTACTTTCTGTATGCGTATCATGGATACGATTGATTGCGCCAGTAATTGTTAAAATCTAGCTTCTTACCGCCTAACCATAGTTGCTGTTCCATTTACAATTGATTAATTTTAATATGCGAAATGTCTCGTCTGTTTAATCGTCACACGCTAACAACGGGATATTTACCTTAATGTGTGTTAATCGGTTACAGATTGTGCCGTCATTCTTAGACGGCTTGGTGAGCATCGTTGGTGTCACGGACATGATACACTGTCAATCAATTACCCTCATTTTAACTGTATGATGACAAGTTGCCATCAACTCATATCGCTTACAATGATTAGACACCCAGGCAATGATGATGTTGTGCTTTCGCAAACTGACACCTCTGGTCATGGTGGTCATTAACTTGTGATCTTAGCGTTAAAGCCTTATCACGACACAGCGACGTAACGCATCTCATGGTTAGACGTTTAGATATCTCGGTCCCTCAGAAATACTGCGCCAATCATCATGTTTATTTTGTATCCGAATTGTGACAATTAAAAAAATCCCTCGGATCTCACGATGTGGACTACCTGTTTAGATTAGTGGGTTTGAGCAATTAATTTTAGATATAGGTGATCATGTGTATTTAACGGAATTGTGATAATGCATTATTCACGCAGCATGAGACATAACAATCCGAACACGCGTCAATCTCACACACAGGAATTAAGGAGACAAATCATGTTATACCCAATTAAAGTGTGTTACCACTGAATACGAAAGATCATTTACATTATATATATATATATATATATATATATATATATATATATATATATATATATATATATATATATATATATATATATATATATATATATTTCTTATCGTGTATGGTACATATTTCCTGAATATCCTCATTCAGCGCTAAAACAAGAACTTTGTTATATTTTTTTATATTCAATTTCCTTTAAAACTGTTTATACAATTGTGTCGTATATAATAGGATAGAAGCGTATTCATTCTTTCTCCCGTGGACCACTCCTTTTGAATGCTGGATTACATGTGTATACATTATTCTGCGCATTGCGAGTATATGGCATGTGATGAGTCAAATCAGATCTGTATCATTTTGCATACAGCTATGGATATACAGTGGCAGGGACATACAGACAGTCAGATGAAATTAATACCTGCGTCCACTTACTGGACGTGGATAATATGTTAGACAAAAATTGCATACACTGTAAGCATTGACTCACCTCAATGATGATACTGCCTTGATATATATCCAGTAGACATTGAATGGAAATGTATCTGTATATGTAGAATCTAAAACAGAAAAGAAATGAAGATGTTTTGTTGCACTGATAATACATAGGATTGACCTTGACATTCCATGTACATACATAGATGCACACCATGCATACATACACACATACACATGCGCACATTGCCGATGTAGAGGTGAACATTTCATGATATATGTACGATTTTATGGAAGAATTACGTTGGGAAACTGAGAAAACCAGGTTATATATAAGTAAGCTAAGCATATTTGCCATCTCGAAAATGCAAACATGTATTGACATGCATAACGTTATGTATCCAATAAACA
Organism: Chaetoderma sp. LZ-2023a; assembly: GCA_034401795.1. Taxonomy (NCBI): domain Eukaryota; kingdom Metazoa; phylum Mollusca; class Caudofoveata; order Chaetodermatida; family Chaetodermatidae; genus Chaetoderma; species Chaetoderma sp. LZ-2023a. The sequence continues at coordinate 186,278,546 of CM067359.1, forward strand.
GGTTTGATCTGTCAATCAATCATGGCTTCCTAGGCCTGTATTCTGCGACTGTAGTAGTAGAAACACCCTACAGATGCAATCAGTCCCTCTTTGCTTTTGCCCACCGTGTCTTCTTCTCAGCCAAAACCATTAGCTTCCTCAGGCCCATTCTTGACTCGAGTGTACCTACTCCTGCCTGCTTTCTTGAGGTCACCTCGTAGCACGCTTAGCAGATGTATGCAATGGCGTGCTCGTCTGGCTCTGTATTTGCTGGCTCCGTGTAGGGTGAAGTCCAAGGCTCTCTGTGCCGGTGTGTACTTTGGCATCCTTAGGACATGGCCACACATGGACCATCTTTGCTGAGAGCGGCGGCATATTACACATCTTGTATAGTGCATCGTTGAAAAGTATGCTCTCTGGCCATCGGTGTCCAGTGATGGTGCGTAGGTGTTTGCGGTGGCAGGCATCAAGTGTGTCTAGAGCGGCCTTTAGAGCTGCCCGACTGTTACAATTATACATCATCAAGGCTACGCAGGTTGCATTGTATAAACGTAGCCTTTTTGATCTACGAATCCATATCTTCCAGAAGGACTGGAAAGCTATGCTCCCATGATGCAGAGAGCAGCAATGCCAGCAGTGCTGCAAAGCAGTGCGCCAGGGTTTTACTTTTCCTCCATGGTTCGCCGCCATGGAGTGGATCGTCATTTTCCTTAGTGTCATGCGGTGTAGATATATATATATATATATATATATATATATATATATATATATATATATATATATATATATATATATATATATATATATATATATATATATATATATATATATATATATATATATATATATATATATATATATATATATGGGTGACTCTGTTTTGGATTCATTCATAAAGAGATTGTGAATTGTTAGTTTGTGTGCAGTTATTGGTAGAAGTTCGCCAAGGGAATTCTTTTTCCTCGTCTATAAAGTCCACACCATCGGCATATTCCATCTCTAGCGGCATGCCCAGTATTGACACGGGAGGTGGGTGGGGTGGGGTGGGGATTGGTCTTGTGGCGTTTTCCCGTACGGATTTCAATGAAGCAGCCAGGTACGAGGTGAAGCGCACAGGGGATAGACCATATCCCTGTGGGGAGCCGATTGATGTCTCAAACTATCCAGACTTCACTGACTTGACTCGTACTCTCAGCGCGGTGCCTGCAAGCAGTAGTCTCACTAGTCGTAGCGCATCTTCATTGCAACTGGCCTGACGTAGTGCATCTAGGATCTTTGAGCGTTTAATGCTGTCGAAGGCGCGTGACATGCCAATGCCAATATTGTGGAAATCCCAGTGTTTGTGAATGACTACCGACACAAGCATGCGTTGAGCCCATACAGTGGGATACAATCAATATGATATATGTATGTTTGTGAAATCGGTCTAGCTCATTCACTGCCCCTTGCAGAGCCGACGGACGCATTGCCTTGTTTACTTGCGACGTCATATTGACACATATTAATGTTACATGGACATTCTCCTCGAGTAAACAACCAATTACAGACTTTCAGATAGAGATTGCAGTGCACACACACTCATCATAATCAAGTCACTTACAAGGTTCCACTGGCCATTGTTCTAACTCTTTTGTAGTATTACGATTTGATCATTACACTTGACAAGTACCACATTTTAGTCCCGAATCACGTAAAGAAAATTGTGTATTGTGCACCACTGTGGAGTCGACGTTGCGACTGACCTTGGCACGAATGTATTCTAAAAAAGGTGTGCCTTTCTCTTGCATACGTGTATGCGCATGTGACTATCAGTGCACATGGGATACATTAATGACCGATGCAACTAATGGATGGTGATTATCGTCTAACTGTCATTATCACCACCACTGGCAGGAAACGTACGCCTATCCAGAGATCGTGTGGCTGCCAATATATGCAGTCGTATGCACTCATTTTCCAGTTAATCCAACTCATCATACCATCTAGCTGCGCTTCATGTGAAAATTGGTAAATGTTGCAAGTACAACTTGATGATACCCATCTGCCCTTTTTGGCAAAATGTGGCTAATATCTGCCCTTGAGAAACATAATGTTTCATTTAAATTGCCTATTTTGCGAACGATCCCAATGAGATATGAACCTATCTCGATCCAGAGGAATCGCCCCTGAATGACTAAAAGGTGTATGAAAATCTGGTTGCTGCTAGATTGCTTGAACATGCGGAGACATCAGTAGTTATAATGTGATTGGTAAACACCATACCAGAGAGCCCCATTTGTGATCTTACTCCAGCAAAATATGTTTGCATTTCCGCAAAATTATATGCATAATGGTGAAGAACTTTGCACCTGCACTAGCAAATCATTGTGAGTGGATATATTAAGGGTCGATGCAGTGGCATGATTTCAGTTTCATTTATTGTCTTTTAAAAAAGTATGCATGCTATATTTAACGATATGTCAACTCGTGTTGTGGGTTGAGCACAAATGCGTGGATCACCAGTGGTAAGATGAGATGGTGGTGGTGATGAGTGGTGGAGGTGGTGTTGGATATCCCGTATTTGTATGGCTATTGTTATCATTATTATTATTATTATTATTATTATTATTATTATTATTATTATTATTATTATTATTATTATTATTATTATTATTATTTCTTAGCACCTGTGTGACCTATTGATTATTCGATCACATGATTCTCTCTCTCTCTCTCTCTCTCTCTCTCTCTCTCTCTCTCTCTTTCTCTCTCTCTCTCTCACGCTCTCTCTCTCCCTCGGGTCCTTGTACTACATGTGTATACAATTTGAGTTGATACATATAGATAAAATTAGATTATTTAGTATGATACTTTGTATTTTTCTCTGCCATTTAATGAGTCAGTAGGAAATAGGTTGTTATCACGTGCGCCCGACCCATATGATACAACCCAATATGCTCAAGACAACCGTAGATTCAGCGAAATAAGTTGACACTGTGATCCAATATTCACGAAGAACGTGTCTTCCTCATGATGGAATCAACAAAGGTAACGTTACGCAATTCGGGATCCTGTTTCTGATAGTGTCCGCCTTAGCTGTGGTGGTGAGGTATCCTCGTATTGCACCGACAAGGAGGATGACTCACACATGTAAAACAGCAGATGCACATCCGTTTGGCAAGGGACACTCGCAATCTTAACCACCTGTTCACACCAGTATGGAATTGGATACCTGTGACTGTATTCATGAATAGGACAGATGTCAGAGGTGGAGTGGGTGCGTGGCCGTAGCGGCACGCATGCATGCCTGCATGCACGCTATCAGAGAGGTGCTTACTATAATATAATATAACGGGATAGGAAAACCACTTTATACCCATTTTATACAGCCTTTTAATTCCGTGTGATATGTCCGACAACACGCGTGTGAAGGCACTTGATCGCAATGATGTGAATTATGACTGGCGGAAGCTGTTATATGTCAGTATGCAAATATAGATTAGTATCGTGCTCATGTCTGTAACTATCCAGTAATACTTTTTTAAATTGTAATCGAAAGCATGTTAAGTACGCATAATGCTCTTAATAATTCTAACCGCGTTGCCACTAGTTTAGTGGCACACGTCATTGATGTGCGCTCGACCAACATAGCACATTATCCGTTCATGTGATCAAGCACAATTTCTTTCAAATAAGCGCCTTCGAAACATGTCAAATTATCATTGAAAGGTGTCTGGATTCATTCATGCATATGACTGCTGATACGTGTTTAATCAATAACCAATGGATCTTGTTTGAAACGCTTATCGCAAATGTCTGTGAAAAAGAAATTCCAGTTCGTAGCACAGAGCATACCCAGCAGGCACATGACGTTGTTTCAACGTTGACTCCACGTTGAAATCACGTCATGACGTGATTTCAACGTGAATTCAACATTGAAACAACGCCATGTGCCTGCTGGGTAGACTGATTAAGAAGTCTGCCCTATTAAGTGTTGTCTTTATTAAATGGTGTTAGGTCAGCGGCTCTAGATGTACTGTATGTGATTCACCGCGCTTCATTTATGAATTCAATGCTATGTGCAAAACGAAGGGCTAATAAGGTATTCAATTGCAGTACAACTTTACGTGGAAGGTATCGGGAATTTAAAGTAGATTACCAGTTGTTTCTTATTTTATATAGCGCCGGATGTAACAGAACTAATTTTAATAATATCGACCATATAACTGCCCGCAATGCAAACAATGTGTTGCGGTGTTGCTGCTCTGATGGGAATGTTGACATATCACCTATTGACATAATTTGAAATATTTCGCCGAATGAGCATGTGTCCAAGCTGGTCTAGTAAGTACTTTGCACACATAGTTTCCCTCCACTGGTAATGCCCATTTCCTACATCAACATACATCGGTAATCAGGATTCGATCCATCTGTGACGGCATAATCAAAAATGTAAATTTCGTAGATGACGTCACAATCAAATTATGTTGGGCTGACGCAAAAGTGCCAAAGGTTCAACAGCAAACCATCTGAATGTAATATCTGTGGCGAATTTAGAATTTAGCAAACATTGTGCTGACTATTTTCATAATAATTGCATATGAGCGCTTGCTACTATAGTCAGCAATAACTCGCAGTCAGTCGATTTCGTTCCAAATATCCAATGGCTTGAATAACGTGTCTATGAGATTCTGGAAACAAAGGGAGTAATTTGGTAAGACCACTTGAAGAATTCAGTTTATCTAGCAATCGTATGACGTCAAGATCAACGACATTACATGTAGGCTGACGTCATAATCAATTACGGCATGAATGACGCGATTCTGTCGGTACAAAACGCTTAATAGTTCGTCAAGATGTAGGAATCGTATGTGTTTACTATTTAATACACATGTTGTTGACTATTTTGAAACTAGTTCGGCTGGGCGCTGTTGCTGCCATAGCCAGCAACAGCACCCAGTAAAGGTACTTTCAAAATATTAAACAGCTTATCTGTATACTTCTCTGGAAATTGAGATTCGGGGAGTGCAGGCATCGATCGATCCCAGCACGGACAAAGCGTGGGTGAAGCTTAGCTAGAGGGAATTGTTAAAACTTGATTCCTCCCTTTAAATGCGCATACGAAGTGGACTCATCTCGTAGCTAGAAACTAGGTGAAGTAGCTAGAAATTGATTAGTCTGCCGTGCTTTAAGTAGAATACATTTCCCCAGCGAAATATATATATATAATATATATATATATCAGCATCTTTCATGATATATCGGATGAACGACTTAGCTTGACATCACTATCTCAACATAATAGAGTGTTACTGTTTAATCAAACAGATTAATCTATCTAATTATGGATAATGTACCAACAGTTGTCAGTGGCGCATGGCACAACGCAATGTTTATGGCACTGAAAATGTCTCCATAATTAATTGACGTATCATCGTATAAGTGTAATCAACCGTGGATAACCGATTTATGGCCAAGTTACTCTCATTACTACGGTATTCAATTACACCGTGGCTGATGCGTGGAGGTCAGGGACTGCTAACTGCGGGGTCACAATTGCGGAGGTGCTCAAACACTGAAACTAGAAAATGACTTTATAGAGCACAACAAATAGGCCTGGTTTAGACGATGCAGTAAACGTGAATCAATATAAGCTTGCGTATACTCAGTAGACGACTATCATTCGGATCGATATTTGCCCATCTCTGTTTGAACTTCGTTGTTATTAAATGTGAAAATGATTTCATGCTAGTTCCTTCTGGTGCGTAGTTTGTTAAAACACATTTGACGCATCGTACTTTAATGATATTAAAGGCAAATTCATAACATACTTATGTGTACGGCCTATGACCATGGCGCGCACTGTTACATATATTTAGCTAAGCTGGCCTGAACGGTCTAGTACGTTTATGGCATTCTAACCGTCCATCGCCCATCCATCGTCCGTCCACCATGGGTTGTCTGCTCATTGGCCATCAACGTTTTCTTTTAAAATGCCACTCTACATTAACCGTTTGGAGGATTTCAACCGAATCTGGAGGTAAGACTCGTAGGTTTTATATATAAAGTTCTCCGGCGATTGTCAAAATACAACTCCCCGTTAACACAAACGATAATTTGAACTTAATTTAGTCGGAAGGCCATAGGGGTAGATGTAGACCATGGGTACAGAGTCTTGACTGCTCAAAGTGTTGGCTGAAAATCTTGGATTTTATGAAATATTTATTGGAAATTGTCAAAACGCCATCTCCTTCTCATTAACCAATCGGCTGATATCAAACCTAATTTGGCTGGAACGGCCCTATGGTGGTAGGATTCACACCGTTTATACCTTTATACATTTTGATTGGTCAATTTTTTCTTGTGGCCCGCTGAGATTTTCCAAATATTTTCAGCAAACCAGTTATATGACTACTCCTCATTAACCACGTGTGCGATTTCAACCAAATGTAAGTGGAACCCACGATGGTGATAGGTTTCTGAGCATGTATATATAATTTTGGTTTTTCAATTTTGGACCATCTTGTATTGTTCGAAAAATGGCGGGAACCCTGTTAAAATGCTGCTCATCATTAACGGTACTTTTAAAGACATTTAGGCAGAATGCTCCAATGGTTATATGCTTCAGAACGCTCACACACAATTCTGATTGATCAATTTTTCAAGCGTACATCTAAAAATGTTTGAAAATCTTGGGAAATCGCTTAAAGGCCTACACCCCCACCCCACCCAACCCTCCATAGAAGCAGTTTACTAATTTCAGACAAACGAGGCTGGATGAATCCAATGCACGTCGATTTCAACAGTTGCCATTCAATGCATGACCAGCCTGCAGTAAGCTCATTGTTAAATACAGCATACGCACTCCCACTAATGGAGTGGCTGGTCTGAAGCTATTACAGTTGACTAATCAGTCTTTTCTGCATTGTCACTAGAAAAAATCGTATATTTCGTGTGCACATCTGTATAGTGATTGACTGTATTAATACTGTTTAACCTTTAACCAGCTACCGAAGGTAAGAGTTGCACAAATCCCATAGACTTACAATGAATGGTTAATTGCACAGTATGCTATTCATTAACGTCATACTTCGAACATGTGCATAGGTCTATATAGTTGTGCAGTGTGGCACATGTCTCAGCCCAAGCCTTCTGTCCAAACACGGTTAGGTGTATCAGTATGCATTGATTGTTTGCCAGTACATGCTGTCTAGGTATAACTGGAATATGGTATTCCTGGGCAAATCAATTCGATATATTACACTGGAGCATGCATTGGTTGTATGTAGCCGACAGTAAGATGGATTTGGCTATGCGTGTACACACTATACCAGTGCTGTCGTGTATCTTATGTACACTTTTGAAACGTATGGATAGGTCTGACCTACCACCCATGGATATTACGTCATGGTCAAGTTCGTCACATGTAGGCTGGCGTCACAATCAAAATGCATTTTGACTAACGTATCTAGCTCAGGCGTGTGTATTGGATGGTTCGCAAAGTGCACGAATTGTTTGTCCTTACTATTGTATACACAATTTGTATAATATTGTACAATTAAATTGGCTGAGCGCTGTTGCTGCCATAGGCTGCAACAATACCCAGTCAACTTAGTTTCAACATATTGGCCAGCGTACATTTATAGTCATTTTAATAATGTGATTCTTAAAAGTCATGGTTCAATGGATAAACGTGGGCAATGTGAGAATGCAGCTTAGGTAGACATGTGCGGGCCATGGCTAGAAATTGGGCACTCTATTTGCTCATGGAAGCTGTACGTTAACAAGAGACTGGGCAAAGCAAACTGTTGTGCGCGTTTACATCTGGCATCGATATGCCATATCAGTGTTAGACGCAGACACTCAGGACATTTTGTACACATCTCTGCACCTTTCACTGATAGCGTCAGCACACACTTCAGATCTGCCTATACCATGCTCACGGCGGCATCCCAATACACGGGCGGGATGTACTACAACCGCACGAGGATGCCATCGAGATATCCTCGAATATCAACTTTGATAGTGGATATGGAAATTGCATTACTGTTGCATCTGGTCAAGGTGGGAGATTGGACTAGTCATAGTAGTGAATGCGTGTTTCTGTCTACCAAGCGGCTTGATAATATGCGACTACATTATTCAAGACTTTGTACTAAACGCATTGCGAGTACCCACTATCGTGGTATCCTCTTTCTATAGCCACATATGTTACGATTCGCTCTGGGAAAACACTGTCTTTCACAAACCCGCCACTCGTGTTCTATATGCTGGGAACACGATATATACATTAACTTCACTGGCCTTAAGGTATTTATGAAAAGATGATAAATGTATATACCGATTCATGCAAAATTCCATACACTCTAGCGCTACAATATCTCAAAATCAATGATCAATGATTTATATCCGACGCCACCTCTGGCATATGGAAGCATTATATTTGAATCCATTGTGTATCAATAGACTGATAACATCAGCCTCACTAATGGCATCTCGCACTGCTCTGGGTATTCACTCGAATCACATCTCGTATGTTCGTTCATTCTTCTCATTAAATACCATATACATCGACAACATCATCAACATCCTCATCGGCAACATCGTCGCCAACGTCGTCGCCATCGTCATCGGTGTATCCTCATTCTGCATAATAACACCACCATATACATTGGTATATAACACTCATAGAGCGCTATACTCTCTCAGAGCCTTCCTAGTAAGAACCCCAACCTGTTCATTAGTATGCAACAGGTATCAGGCTTGTATTGGTCACCAAGCGTATCCATGATTTAGCTATCGGCCTTCCACACTGTTGAGCTCGGGCTCTGTAAACATCTAGTGTATGTTCCTCCTACAACCCAATACCTGGTTCTTATGCCAACAGGTGTACACAGTTTATATGGCCACCGTGTGAATTCACAGTTAGAGACACTTTCCGTTGAAAATGCGTCATCAATATGCCCGTGTCGCTAAACAATTCCAATCATACCATTACATCTGTAAATCACTGTTCCCTCATTCCTGCTGATGGCCATTCTTGCCAGCGACGTGACATGCTTGCGATATTTATGGATTTTAATTTCCCGGATCGAAACCGTGATACTACAACATTCGTAGCGTGTCTATCAGCCATTTATCATCGTCTATAATGTCAGACTAACATAAGGTATGCGATGCAATGATCGATGTTGCCATTGTCCTGAGACGGCCGAATATAATAGCATGGTACTAAATCAATACATCAGAATGTTATATTGATATGAAAGGCCGTATACCTACAGATCGTGGGCCAATTAACATAGCATTTCTACTAACTGCATGCCACAGCAATACAAACTGGCCAGCCATGTCGTATATATAAGAATGTGCAACACTAGTACACACTGGTCAGTCATGCGGCGTATACAATAATCCGTGTGTTGAGAAGAATGGCCATATCGCACAGTTACCATCTTCCCATATTTTTGTTATCGGCAGTACAGCCATGCATAACTTTCACGGCATGATGCAACGGTCGAGGTTATGTTATTGTTAACGAAGACATACCCTGCATGCCATATGTATGAAAGGGTCAAGGGAACATGCCATCTAAACTAGCAGCTGACGAGAACCGGAATGCTCCAAATATGTGCACGGTAGGTAAATGCTTAACACACTTTTTCTATGTGCGTGATTGGGACGGCGCGAAACAATTTCCCAAAGATTTGCTTTGTATTCATTGCTTCGTACCTAGTTGTTAAACACGACATTGTACACTTCAAAATAAACGTCTAAAACTGTCTAACACCGTACATATCTGAAATTAAGAGTGGATTCCAGCGCAGCGTACGTTTTGCATCAGAAAAATGGCGAAGCATATGCTCTTTGTTAGAAGGGATAATTTACGTGACATGGTTGTTTCCAATTTACCACCGGCATATATGAGACATATGCCAATGCCAGTGTGTGTTTAATTACACACTTCATTAGTTGCATTGCCTATGTGAATACAACTGAGCCACTACATAAAACACTGTTTGCACAGGTTTAGCAGTGGTTCCGTGCATGCGCACAGATGCACGAACGCTTGCTCACAGCTACAGTAGTATGTAGAGTGGAAATCCTTTCGGGCTATGTTTAATATTACTGTATAGTATCGCGCACGAAGATAGTTGGCTTCATGCGCTCTAGTAGCTTCCACTTACATTGGTTTCACGAGATTGTTTCTGAAATTTTCCAATTGGTGGATAGGTTGTTTGAATAGACACAGCACTGGGTAACGTGTCATAATACTGGCGAGTGAACTATCAGGTGTGTCACTTCTTTGTCTTTGTCATCCAAAAGTAAGACTGATGACTAATATGGCATACAATAAGTTGGTTCGGATTCAGAATTACGTGTGCATCATACTGCGAATACTGACTGGATAGATGTGTTTTCTAGATGATATTATTAGAAACACCATACTTATAGCCTATATAGCACATCAAAGTAATCTCGCTGACATTGAGCAATGTCGAGACATGCCCGCATGTGTGTGTGTGTGTGTGTGTGTGTGTGTGTGTGTGTGTGTGTGTGTGTGTGTGTGTGTGTGTGTGTGTGTCTGTGTGTGTGTGTGTGTGTGTGTGTGTGTGTGTGTGTGTGTGTGTGTGTGTGTGTGTGTGTGTGTGTGTGTGTGTGTGTGTGTGTGTGTGTGTGTGTGTGTGTGTGTGTGTGTGTGGGTGTGTGTGTGCGTGTGTGTGTGTGTTTTGTGAGAGAGAGAGTGTGTGTATGTGTGTGTGTGGGTGTGGGTGTGTGTGTGTGTGTGTGAGTGAGAGAGAGAGAGAGAGAGAGAGAGAGAGAGAGAGAGAGAGAGAGAGAGAGAGAGAGAGTGTACGCCCATGCCTGAATGTGTGCGTTAGTACATGCGTACATGCATGCGCACGTGGGCGCTTGTGTGCGCGAATGGTGCCCGTATGCTAAAATGTTTTGCCTTAAGTGTGTGATTTACCCAACTTCGGTCGAATCCTCTAATTGTAATTAACGATTTAGAGCGACCTATCAAGCATTAACGGCTTAGGAGGAATGTACACTCTGCATAGTAAGATTGTTAAAGAAATTGCAATTTCCAATGTCATATTTTATATTACATGTTACACTATGCTATGTTTTGCTTTCTATCATGACATCGTGCTTGACATCTATGTCTGAATTATTTCTGACAGCTGATAATTTGTATTATACCCAGTTTAGGTGATCAGGACTATACGCGTGCTTCATGGTTGTGTTGACATAACGTGGTTTAATGCTACTCACATTCGCACGAGATATGTCAATTTCATTAGTGCGACCACATCATCGCGCAGTGCAACTTAACCCTTTAATGGCCACACCGACCAAATCACAACTATGCAGTGGTCTTCACACACGCCTACTTGAAGGGCCTATATACGAGTATGTTTGAATATGTAACGCTGCAATGACTGGATCGGTGACCGAGCCAGTCATTCTAGTGATACATTTTCAAAAACAATCTTCTCTCGGCCTGTAGATAGACACTCACAAATTGTAATTTTCGTTACCGTTACCCATTTAATGGTTAAGCGGGAGAAAAAGATTGAGTGATAAATTTACAAATATACAGTCTTTTAAAATTAAAATATCTTGAAAGATATTGACCATCAAAATGTGTAATTGATATATCAAGTCGTGTTTTGAGCGCTTTGAGGCGCTATAGACAAACGCAGGGTTAACGATACATGATTGCAATGGTGCCGCATGCGCATACCTGGCTTGATATGCGCGTAGTCACAGGGTCAATTGCGGGATTCAACATTATAATGAAATGCGTTGGCTGGCATCACGATCAAAACGAGGTATCTCTGTCACGGAAACCTAGACGTCTGTCATTAAACTATCCGACGTGCATATCTTTGGCATATTTACAATTTAATACACATGGTGACAAGTATTGTGAACCTATTTTGAATGAAAGCCATCGCTGCCATTTGGGGTGGGGCGGGGTTGGGTGGGGTGGGGTGTGAGAGCTACAGAAAACCACTAATTTGCACTACTGCAATGCTCCGCTTCTACCAGAGTAACCAGACATATACATAACAATTGCTATCATGTAAGATGGACGACGTGAACGGTAACTCAGTTGAAACCTGATTGTTTAATGAAGCGCCGTCACAAAAATTGATGTGAATGTATTTAATGAACTTAGAATCGACAAGACGGTTCGTTGAATATATTGAATCTAATTTGACTGGACGATTTCCAACCGTAGACACAATCTGTTACATCACACAGTCAAACACGTTTCAAAATAGTCAACGGCGTATCTATATAATGACCATGATGTTTCGATTCAAGGAATTCAGCTTCTATGCAAAGTTTAAAATGTAATTTCAACACGTGTAAATGGTGGGCTGAGCTCAGCTAGAAGGCGGCGAGGCATACCTAGAAACAGCGTCGGCATTAGATAAGAAGGAGCACATATTACCGACTGCACGTGCAGTTATAGAATGCAATGTGCAAATACATGAAACACACCGTGTCTTCACCCCGATAACAAACTGTTGCGTGTATTGAATCAACATGAAACAGTATTTCCATTTGCGACGGCTATGTGTGTATTGCTACGAGGCAATGTAAACGCACTAGAGAAGATAGCGAAGCACTACACACGAGTAATGAAACACTACACTCGATTGCCCTTCAATGCGTCTTAAGAAAATGTGTACTTTACAACTGGAATAGACAGCATATTACATGTATAATATCGGATAGGAGGATGTTGTACAATATTGGATGATGAATAAATAGTTGCATCGGACATCTCAGTAAATCGTGATGAAATCTTTGCATCCCATTCATGAGATTCAACAAAGCACAGGTAGACGCTGTGAACGTACCGGCTGTAACGACATTGTGAGCAAAGGATGGCGCTGCCTGAAATGCCAACACTGCTTGCACTACAGTATGCAATGCGACACGATATTGACGACACCATAGATTGTCTGTTGAATATTCCGAAATAGTTCAAGCGAATGGATGATTCCGTGTTATCCATTACTCATATCAACTCTGTGGCGCGTAGGGTGACGCCATAATAAGCTACGTCATGAATGGCATGTCTACGTTGGCACCGATCGCTTAATCTATAACGGACTGCGCGTTGCTGCACAAAGTGCATGCCTCTACTATATAATAAGCATGCTGTTAAATAGTGTGTAACCAATTTTACGTGGCGCTGTTGCTGCCCAGCTTAACCGCATACTTTTTCTGGAAATTGATAGTCGGGTATTCCAGAGAAAGATCGACCCCCAACACGGGTGGAGTGTGGCTGGAGGTTAGCTAGAGATGGACGGACCATAGTGGATTCATCCATTGCATAGGACATGTTGTTTTGCAAACTACTCCTCCAGGGGCGCGGGAAGCAAAGTTAAGGGGCGGGGTCAGGTTCCACAAAAAGGGCACGCTGGATGACATTTTCTGGAGGAAGATATGAAATTGGTGTCACCCCAATCCCCTCCCTGGCGCTCATAGAAGGGTGTTCGGGGATACATACCTACCTAACAACCACAAGAAAAAACATTGAGCTGTGCGGGCGCGCAGCTCGGTTTCCTGAATTCTGAGATTTGTATGATTACGTATACATGTTAGAGCAATGTTAAGCGAAGAACTTATGTATCCTTTGGTCAATTGAACCTATTCCCAATACACTATGTGATCGAGCGGTCAAGAATACAATGGACATATGCTTAATGAAAGGCCAGATGAGGTAGCAACACAATTACGTCAAATTAGCAACACACTATTCAACACCTAGTGTGTATGGAATAATTAATCTAAATAATGAGTTCGCAGCCTCTTACTTAAACCATAGTGTGTGTGTCAGAATTACATGTGGCTCGAAGGAGGCCTTCAGATGTCTGATTTTGTTTTCGTGAGGATGGTGGTATCATTGCCATGGCTAAACATGTGTATCACGACCGTACGAGTTGGTAGGGATGGGGGGGGGATGCTCATACTCATATACATAGCACACTATTAAAAAATCCAAGAGGATGATATTTATTACTTAGAGATGTAGTAGAGATAGGAGATGCATTCTAAGCGCATCTATAATTGTTACATTCCTCCGATGGAGGCTCCTCCCATTACATATGTGTGTTGTGGGGGTGGGGAGTGGTTGGGGCGGGGCGGGTGGGGTGGGGGGAGTGGCAACAAATCTTAGACACGATCCTCAAATACACCCGCTGCCTTCGCAATTCGGTCATGTGTATACAAATTATTTCTACTTTTGCATCTGCTTCACACGTTAGTTAAACATGTGAGAGGCGCTGTTAATTCGAATAGCCCTTAGTGTGTCCACATGTGTGCACCCATCCACCCATCGTTGCACACATATTCTATTCTACCCACTAAGCAAGGCATTAACGGAGCGTGGGCCAGTATCACTTCAAAAATTCAAGTAGCCTATGCCTATGTATCTTACCTTTACTCACAAAGATACATGCAACGTGTACAGCCACAACCGGCAATATGTCACATATATTACTTTATGCACAAAACACCCGAACTATTATACAACTGCTCAGTCTGCTCTGAATATTACACAAATCGTGCTTAGAGTTCTAAATTAAAGTTTTTTAATTTTTCGCATAGAAACGGGTAAAGGACACAGCTGCCCTCGCTGCCCCCCCCCCCCCCTAACCAAAGGGCAACGGGGTAGGTGCCCCCGCTTCCCCGTGCTTCCGGCGCCCCTACACTCGCAACTCGCATAGTTGGCATGGGAGTTACACGATTCACCTGGCATTCCTTGGATTTCTTAAGTATTTGTAGGGAAAAGGAATGTGCGACATATGTTAGCCGGGTGCGGGTGTGGGCTGAGTGGGTGATGGGTGGTGCCGTGTTGTGTGTACATTGCATCAATTTCAAATAGGCATTACGTAGATAATTATGCATATATAAGCATGACTCCTGAGAATTAATTATTTAGCATACCGCCAGTTCAATGAGTTCCATCGGGCATTTCAAAGCCATATACCGCCTACATAAACGCGTTTGCCTCTCATATCAATTGGAATGAACTGGTAGATCTAAAGACTGATAAGGACCTTCTTGACTTATATTTAGTTTGGCCCGGGTACGCGTACAGCGTGTGCATATTGGATTATGTCAGAAGGGTGCCCTGGACCTGGTGGGGTTCTTATATTCCACATATGAGCTACTAATAATAAGTGAAAGATACGTGGACGGGGTCTTTAAATATATGCGTCATAATTATTCTAGAACCTGACGAAATGCTGGGGTTATTATGGATATACCCGCGCATCAGTGGACAGTGAATCAGGTGAGCTAACTTATACGGCAAGCTTGATAATAAAAAAGCAGTGTTAGGGTCAGAAAAGTAAGGAAACACACGCACACACATACTCAGGCGTGCGCGCTCGAACGCAGGTACGCATTCCCGCAGCCGCACATGCATACACCTGCGCGTGCACACGTACACACGCATGCACTCACCCATGCACGCACGCACGCACACATTGTGAGTATATACACATGACAACTGGCATGCAAGACAACTACCTAGCTCGTATATTCTGTGTGCATGTGTCCGGATGATTACATAATTAAACTAGCAATCCACAAACCTGAATTGGACATTACTCATGCAGTAAGCTGTTGGTACTACAGTCGACCTGCTGATGACACGCACCTACAGATAAATAACGACATTTTCCTATCAAATTCTGTTCATAGTCACAATGTAATTCGGTTAAGCCTGTTGCCCGATTCTGCAGATTAAACTAACATTCTGAGAATTGTATTGTAACATTAATGCGCTCTCTATCGGCGTTTCTCACGAGACAGGCACTCAGCTTTAGAGGTAATCCCGTAGTTGTTATTCAGATATGGACGGACATATTAAGATCTACAGACCGCGCATGTTAGCAGTGATTTCGGCGGCAATCACCTATGGGACACTAACAACTCTGTCTAAGGAGAGTGTTTATTGAATGCTTTGTCTGTCTGTCCGTCAGTCCGTCCGCCCGCCCGCACGCCCGCCCGCCCGCCTGCCCGCCCGCCCGTCCCCCCGGCCGCGTACCTACCTACCTACCTACCTGCATGCATACATGCAAGCATGCATGCATGCCAACATTCCTGTATCTGTATCTCGATAAATTAGTTATCTGATTTGGTGAAAAGTGTATCTCAATAAATGAAATCGCTGTGCAAGAAAATTCTCAGAGTATGGCAATGATCCGAATAAAATACCCCAGATACAGATCCAATGACACCATGGATCGGGGAATGTCTCGGTAACTGCTGATCCGACTCGGCTCCAGTTTTAATACAAGGAACGCTGCGACTGTAAAGTGGGCGTCATCTGAAAATCGGAAATGAAAACTATTCCGGAAAGCCATAGGCGCATACGCACGTATGTACCCCACTACAACAACTTCTACTACTGCTACTACTACTACTACTACTACTACTACTACTACTACTACTCCTCCTACTACTACTACTACTACTACTACTACTACTACTACTACTACTACTACGACTACTAGGTCACACAGTCGCATATGGTGATTACCCTCCCAATGTAATGAGTGGGAATTGTTACCGTGTAGTAGTATCCTCGCGTGGGAGTAATACCAGATCATACATCCCTGATATTAACCAATCAAAACACAACGTTTGGTCATGTGGCGTTACGCAGGGTTAGTACAAGAGTACACTTCCAAGATCTGCATGCATAGTGGTTCGTACATTATACCTGACCGCTTCATTGCAAAACTAGAAAACAAGCTTGTATTACCGAAGAGCCTGAACGTTCAACACCTTGAATATATAGGTATATTACAATCGTGTAACCTGTTGCATTCCTCAACCGTCCACTTTGGAATTTAACTTGCCGGTTGCATTTGTATATTGCATCATCTCGTTCCGGCAACCACATCATACGTGGAACACATGTTATCTGCGCATGGGTACAAACGTGCATATTCGAAGTTCGTTTGTGTTGTCGTAATTGCCAACAAGAATGCACTCGCCGGGTAATGCCTGTGTACTTTGTATTGGGAATGCACTTACTGATCACAGTGACCTACATTGTTGTTCCGTTAACCGCAAAATCAGAGGAATGATACACTGTCGAAATATCACAGCGTGTGCTAAATCTGGCGATTCTACATTCTTGCATTCTAGACTGATGGCCAGCATGTATATTCCAGTATGCACTGTGTGATCCCGTGACCCGAATGCGTGATGCTGTGACCAGAACTGCATATAACTTCTAGTCAGCTATAATATAAATGGCTGCGCGACATTTGGCGAATCTACATACTTGCGTACCACATCTATGTCTAACGATATATTTTGGGATGCACTTAGTGACCCATTGACCTAGATATTTGAGCTGTTGACCTGCAATACAATGTTCCACACAGATAACCGCAATGGGAATGTATATTAACGATTTGGTGATTCTATCGTCTGGCATTGTAGCGATATTCGTCGAAAATGTGTACCATATTATATGCACTATGTAACCCAGTAACTTGAGGTTTGCCCTTTTGACCGCAAGATATTTTATTTTCAAGCCACGCATAACATGAATGCATGTGCCAAATGGTGATTTTACCTCATAGAATTCGCGAGATAGCTCTCGGATAAACGGGCAGGCAGAGGGACAAACACACACTCAGACAGACAGGCAGACAAGCAGACATACAGACAGTGTGGCCCAGAAGCGCCGTGCCAGTGGGGGCATCTGCCACCCGCTGCCCTTTACGCACGGGGGCGGCGGGGTCAGCTGTGTGCTCTTTACCCATTTCTATAAAAGAACATAAAATAAAACTTTAAAATGTGTTTCTAGAATATTCAAAGCAGACTGAGCAGTTGTATTAAAGTTCGGTTGAAACGTGTTTTAGCATTCAGCCGATAACGTAATATAGGAGTGTTTTTAGGCTGGAGATATGTTTTTCTTGCACAGCATCGCTCTACACCACAGAGCAAATACAAACAGTTTCTCTCTACGAAGGTTGAGACGTGTAGGCAAATGTTCTGCCACCATCCCTCAGGCGTGTATCCAGGTGTTCAGTTTAAACTCACAAGATTAATGATGAAGCTCCTTGTGCCCTGGTTTCCATTTTCAACTCACAACGCTAGTGATAGCTATATGTGACATATTGACTAAATTATTATTGGTGTGTATTGTGTCTTGTCATTCGTGTGATACGTGTGGTCTTTAAATCTGAACGCGTGGCACGCATCTTTGCAAATAAAGGCAAGATACGAATTTGGCATACTAGTGTCTCACTCTCCATTACTGCCTAAGTGTGTAGAATAGAACATATGTACCGATGGACGGCTGGGCGCAGCCATGTGCATGGCAAATCTACGATATTCCCGACGCCGCTCATAGACTACTAGAATTGAAAACATCGCTCAAAGGTACAGTTTTAATTGACGCGTGATGCGTATGCTGTATACATAGTAGAAAGAATGTGCATGCACATGGCGGTAGTACTGGCTCGATGTGGGGAAAGACAGCTGAAGAATGGGTCTAAGATTAGTTGTCTGCACCCCCCTGCAGAATGGGAGGAGGGTGTGGTCTTTGGTGGGTGAGTACGGGCATCCTCTGACGAGTGTGAAAATTAGATGTGCCTAGAAGCCATCGCCTGCATTCTCAGTAATAAATAGCATCCTCTTGTAGTGTTTACTACTGTACCTTTTGTATAACTATGACCACAGCACCCCAACCACACCCGCATTACAAACTTGTACAGTCGTGGTGCGCATGTTTAGACACATCAAGAAGTTGAGGTTTAGCCATAAGCGATTATGACACTGCCCCACACGAAAGCAAAATCAGATATTTAAAGGCTTCATTTGATTCGTCTAAGCCTGGGCCAGATGTCTCTCCAACACCCCCATGTCAACATAGCTATGTAGGGAGCCGTAAACACATTCATTCCTACACGCTAACTGTTGAATAGTGTGTTACCAATATGGCTTGGCGGCGTTACTACCTCAGGCAACAACAGCGTCCACTAATATTAGTTTTAGATAGTTCCCAGAATGTGTAACACGCCCTAAATCATTTACAGTTACATACTTAGTAATCAACTTATTGTATCTCCGCCGTCCGTCATCTGTCTAGCCATCCAGCATCTGTCCACGTTTTCTTTGAGCGAGTCGCCAAGAACAATTGACCACGAATGATCTGTACAGATTGGATCCATGGTTGATGCCGGGAAGCTATTTTAAAAATTGCATTTAAAGATCTTCTGTGAATCTGCTTGACCCTTTGACATGAACCTCAAGAAACTGTATCTAGGGCAAGGCTAAACAAAATGTGTCCCCATGTGCAAATGAGTGGCCGATTAGACTTGCGGTCGCCTCAGATAACCTACTCTTCACAAACAACACCTTTCCTCTGAAACCGCTGAATGGATTGGACACCAATACACCTTTCTCAGAGTGACGTATTTTGGGAAAATACCTTCTCACAATGGCTCGCTCGCAAAACCTTGGCTGGCAAACTGGCCAGCCGATGCGCGTACAGTAGTACGTGAAGTAATACTTCGCTAATCGCTAGTGGGTTCAGATACAATGCACTTAAACTATTTATATGAAGACGTATACTTATAGAATCACAATAGTAGTGAAGGCATACACCATTGGAAAGCTCATCCGATTTTCTAAACATCTATGCATTATTTTTTGATATTTTTTTTAAATTTGTGTCACTATAATTTTAAAATACACATTATTGGTCACCTGATTGACTAAATCTTGGAGAAATGTGTTATTTTAAATATATGCAAATAACTCCGTGAAAATATTACAACAATAAAGGCATCAGTACATAAATGTTTAGAACATTGAATCATTGAGTGAGCTTTGTAATGGTGCATGACTGCACTCATTTTGTGATTGCAGTTTAGGAACGCTTTATGATGGGGCGTCCTTTGTCTTTCAAGGCAAGCTGAGCAGGCCCACCGTGCAGACATGCCTGAATACACGCTCACACATACGCGCGCGCATACGCTCACGCCCACGCGCACTCGCATGCACACACACACACGCACACGCACACACATCCACACACGCGCACGCGCGCGCACACACACACACACACACACACACACACACACACACACACACGTACACACACACACACACACACGTGTATGTCCTTACTATTTAATAAACATGGTGAATATTTTGAAACCAATTTGACTGGGCGCTGCTGTTGGCATTTGCAGCAACAGCACCCATCATTCCCAACAATTGGAGGACGAATTTGCCATATGAGTTTCCTTCCTCTGGTTCCTGAATTCGACGTCTCGCTGAGAGAGTTTTGTGGCGCAGCTATTTTTCCCGTGGCTGATCATATGTCCGTTAATAACGCTTTGTTTCCACGCCACGCGGTCTACTCTGCCAGACAATTGGTGGCTCTCAGTTCCACCCATTTAAAATGCGTAGCCTGCTACCTTAGCGCATTGAAATGCTGTTCTGTCAGCTCAGCTCTGCCGATTTGCCATTTCCTCTAATGTCGTTTTTTTCGAAAACAGAGAAGCGGGAGTAATCTGAGATCTATGTTTCTAAAGTAAACACGGGAAATCTGTTGAATCACATATTTTCAAAACTAATTTGACATTAAACTGCTGCTGCCTACGGAAATTCAATCGCATATTGCAGCAACATCTTCCAGTAAAATTTTTTTTTAATATTCAACATAATATTTCTTACATCATAAAATGTACGGGAAATTACGTAAAATACTGGATTAAAAAATAAACAATAAACAAACAAACAAACAAACAAACAAACAAAATATATAGTGCAGACGGATGGCTGGACGGGCACGCGATTGCGTTGATAGAGTCTATGTTATGTTGACGTAATATCACAGTTTAGAGTCAGACTTGGGAAATTTGCTCATATAACCAAACCACTATAATTGCGTCGTGTTTGTGCCTGCTGAAAATCAACGTCTAATTTTGCCTGTCTATAACCGGCACATTATGCACCAGCAGAGACTCTGCAATAAAGACCGCCAGCCTGCCGCTTAATACAAATATACGACAATCAAACAAATAACAAAAACATACTTTTTGGTAGTGAATGTGTTGCTAGACACAAGAATTTTGTAAATGTATTCTCTTATGACAACTTGTATTAAAGACTTACCATCGTTTTGTACCATATACGTATATGAGGGGAGTGCTATAAGTAAGAGGCGGGAAGGGCGTGACTAGGGTAGCCCCTGCTGGGCTCAATTAACGTGCATCACCTTAAATCATCTAAACTTCGCCCAGCATGATATACATTGGACTGGGCCAATGGTTACAGTGACCTTTTGCAACCCGAGTATGAGCCACTAATACTAACCCTATCAACCCGAAAGGTCAACACATCAAAATCCGTCACGGTATTATCCTGTGTATATTCAAGATAACCTGACAGGGGGGTGTCGCTGCTTATGGAAAAAACAGGTTCCTGTCGGATTTGATTAAAAATATTCAAATTGTTCCCGTCTAGATGCGTTGAAATTGAGATTCTGGGAGCTCGAGTGTGTAGATAGTTATAGCGCATTGTATAATTAATTGCATATATTGTATACCCCGCTGGCAAACCAGATTGCCAGCTTGTTCCCCTCAAACAGTCCATCTAAATGCAATATGCCTATCACAATAATGCACATTACACTTATAACTTTCGAAAATGAGAATTGTACACACATGAACTCCCCACTGTATATGGCAAATGATAAGTTATTATAGGGCTAGCTCATTGACTATCATTGAGAAGCACCCAATGTTCGCCCAACATGAGACTCAATGAGCTGGGCCAATGGCTACAGTAACATTAATGTGCTGTATAATATACACCTGTGCAAAAGTTAAGCACCAGCAAAAACAATAGAACGTAGAAACATGATGGTACAACTAGGCTGCCATACTTTTTGTCCCCGCGTTAGCTGACATAATTCCAAGTACGAAATGCACATGCATGCATGACTTCACGCCCCTTGATGTCCGTGCATGGTGGGAAACAGCACTCGTGTTCAGTTATGTAAAAGTCCAGTTTGAGGTGTAGAACATTACATACAGATTTAGGCGACAAGATTAGGAATTTTAGATTAGATTTCAAGATTAGAGCAATGTTAAGCGAAGAACTTATGTATCCTTTGGTCAATTGAACCTATTCCCAATACACTATGTGATCGAGCGGTCAAGAATACAATGGACATATGTTTGATGAAAGGCCAGATGAGGTAGCAACACAATTACGTCAAATTAGCAACACACTATTCAACACCTAGTGTGTATGGAATAATTAATTTAAATAATGAGTTCGCAGCCTCTTACTTAAACCATAGTGTGGGTGTCAGAATTACATGTGGCTCGAAGGAGGCCTTCAGATGTCTGATTTTGTTTCGTGAGGATGGTGGTATCATTGCCATGGCTAAACATGTGTATCACGACCGTACGAGTTGGTAGGGATGGGGGGGGGTGCTCATACTCATATACATAGCACACTATTAAAAAATCCAAGAGGATGATATTTATTACTTAGAGATGTAGTAGAGATAGGAGATGAATTCTAAGCGCATCTATAATTGTTATATTCCTCCAATGAAGGCTCCTCCCATTACATATGTGTGTTGTGGTGGGGGGGTGCGGGGAGTGGTTGGGGCGGGGCGGGTGGGGTGGGGGAGTGGCAACAAATCTTAGACACGATCGTCAAATACACCCACTGCCATCGCACTTCGGTCATGTGTATACAAATTATTTCTACTTTTGCATCTGCTTCACACGTTAGTTAAACATTTGACAGGCGCTGTTAATTCGAATAGCCCTTAGTGTGTCCAAATGGGTGCACCCAGCCACCCATCGTTGCACACATATTCTATTCTACCCACTAAGCAAGGCATTAACGGAGCGTGGGCCAGTATCATTTCAAAAATTCAAGTAGCCTATGCCTATGTATCTTACCTTTACTCACAAAGAGACATGCAACGTGTACAGCCACAACCGGCAATATGTCACATATATTACTTTATGCACAAAACACCCGAACTATTATACAACTGCTCAGTCTGCTCTGAATATTACACAAATCGTGTTTCAAGTTCTAAAATAAAGTTTTTTAATTTTTCGCATAGAAACGGGTAAAGGACACAGCTGCCCTCGCTGCCCCCCCCCCCCCCTAACCAAAGGGCAACGGGGTAGGTGCCCCCGCTTCCCCGAGCTTCCGGTGCCCCTACACTCCTCATGTTTCTCGCATAGTTGGCATGGGAGTTAGACGATTCACCTGGCATTCCTTGGATTTCTTAAGTATTTGTAGGGAAAAGGAATGTGCGACATTTGTTAGCCGGGTGCGGGTGTGGGCTGAGTGGGTGATGGGTGGTGCCGTGTTGTGTGTACATTGTATCAATTTCAAATAGGCATTACGTAGATAAGTATGCATATATAAGCATGACTCCTGAGAATTAATTATTTAGCATACTGCCAGTTCAATGAGTTCCATCGGGCATTTCAAAGCCATATACCGCCTACATAAACGCGTTTGCCTCTCATATCAATTGGAATGAACTGGTAGATCTAAAGACTGATAAGGACCTTCTTGACTTATATTTAGTTTGGCCCGGGTACGCGTACAGCGTGTGCATATTGGATTATGTCAGAAGGGTGCCCTGGACCTGGTGGGGTTCTTATATTCCACATATGAGCTACTAATAATAAGTGAAAGATACGTGGACGGGGTCTTTAAATATATGCGTCATAATTATTCTAGAATCTGACGAAATGCTGGGGTTATTATGGATATACCCGCGCATCAGTGAACAGTGAATCAGGTGAGCTAAATTATACGGCAAGCTTAATAATAAAAAAGCAGTGTTAGGGTCAGAAAAGTAAGGAAACACACGCACACACATACTCAGGCATGCACGCTCGAACGCAGGCACGCATTCACGCAGCCGCACATGCATACACCTGCGCGTGCACACGTACACACGCATGCACTCACCCATGCACGCACGCACGCACACATTGTGAGTATATACACATGCCAACTGGCATGCAAGACAACTACCTAGCTCGTATATTCTGTGTGCATGTGTCCGGATGATCACATAATTAAACTAGCAACCCACAAACCTGAATTGGACATTAATCATGCTGTAAGCTGTTGGTACTACAGTCAACCTGCTGATGACACGCACCTACAGATAAATAACGACATTTTCCTATCAAATTCTGTTCATAGTCACAATGTAATTAGGTTAAGCCTGTTGCCCGATTTTGCAGATTAAACTAACATTCTGAGAATTGTATTGTAACATTAATGCGCTCTCTATCGGCGTTTCTCACGAGACAGGCACTCAGCTTTAGAGGTAATCCCGTAGTTGTTATTCAGATATGGACGGACATATGAAGATCTACACACCGCGCATGTTAGCAGTGATTTCGGCGGCAATCACCTATGGGGCACTAACAACTCTGTCTAAGGAGAGTGTTTATTGTATGATTTGTCTGTCTGTCCGCCAGTCCGTCCGCCCGCCCGCACGCCCGCCCGCCCGCCCGCCCGCCCGCCCGCCCGCCCGCCTGCCCGCCCGCCCGTCCGCCCGTCCGCGTACCTACCTACCTACCTACCTACCTACCTACCTACCTGCATGCATACATGCAAGCATGCATGCATGCCAACATTCCTGTATCTGTATCTCGATAAATTAGTTATCTGATTTGGTGAAAAGTGTATCTCAATAAATGAAATCGCTGTGCAAGAAAATTCTCAGAGTATGGCTATGATCCGAATAAAATACCCCAGATACAGATCCAATGAAACCATGGATCGGGGAATGTCTCGGTAACTGCTGATCCGACTCGGCTCCAGTTTTAACACAAGGAACGCTGCGACTGTAAAGTGGGCGTCATCTGAAAATCGGAAATGAAAACTATTCCGGAAAGCCATAGGCGCATACGCACGTATGTACCCCACTACAACAACTGCTACTACTACTACTACTACTACTACTACTACTACTACTACTACTACTACTACTACTACTACTACTACTACTACCACCACTACTAGGTCACACAGTCGCATATGGTGATTACCCGCCCAATGTAATGAGTGGGAATTGTTACCGTGTAGTATTATCCTCGCGTGGGAGTAATACCAGATCATACATCCCTGATATTAACCAATCAAAAAACAACGTTTGGTCATGTGGCGTTACGCAGGGTTAGTACAAGATTACACTTCCAAGATCTGCATGCATAGTGGTTCGTACATTATACCTGACCGCTTCATTGCAAAACTAGAAAAAAAGCTTGTATTACCGAAGAGCCTGAACGTTCAACAACTTGAATATACGTATATTACAATCGTGTAACCTGTTGCATTCCTCAACCGTCCACTTTGGAATTTAACTTGCCGGTTGCATTTGTATATTGCATCATCTCGGTCTCGGCAACCACATCATACGTGGAACACATGTTATCTGCGCATGGGTACAAACGAGCATATTCGAAGTTCGTTTGTGTTGTCGTAATTGCCAACAAGAATGCACTCGCCGGGTAACGCCTGTGTACTTTGTATTGGGAATGCACTTACTGATCACAGTGACCTACATTGTTGTTCCGTTAACCGCAAAATCAGAGGAATGATAAACTGTCGAAATATCACAGCGTGTGCTAAATCTGGTGATTCTACATTCTTGCATTCTAGACTTATGGCCAGCATGTATATTCCAGTATGCACTGTGTGATCCCGTGACCCGACTGCGTGATGCTCTGTCCTGAACTGCATATAACTTCTAGTCAGCTATAATATAAATGGCTGCGCGACATTTGGCGAATCTACATACTTGCGTACCACATCTATGTCTAACGATATATTTTGGGATGCACTTAGTGACCCATGGACCTAGATATTTGAGCTGTTGACCTGCAATACAATGTTCCACACAGCTAACCGCAATGGGAATGTATATTAACGATTTGGTGATTCTATCGTCTGGCATTGTAGCGATATTCGTCGAAAATGTGTACCATATTATATGCACTAAGTAACCCAGTAACTTGAGGTTTGCCCTTTTGACCGCAAGATATTTTATTTTCAAGCCACGCATAACATGAATGCATGTGCCAAATGGTGATTTTACCTCATAGAATTCGCGAGATAGCTCTCGGATAAACGGGCAGGCAGAGGGACACACACACAATCAGACAGACAGGCAGACAAGCAGAGATACAGACAGTGTGGCCCGGAAGCGCCGTGCCAGTGGGGGCATCTGCCACCCGCTGCCCTTTACGCACGGGGGCGGCGGGGTCAGCTGTGTGCTCTTTACCCATTTCTATAAAAGAACATAAAATAAAACTTTAAAATGCGTTTCTAGAATATTCAAAGCAGACTGAGCAGTTGTATTACAGTTCGGTTGAAACGTGTTTTAGCATTCAGCCGATAACGTAATATAGGAGTGTTTTTAGGCTGGAGATATGTTTTTCTTGCACAGCATCGCTCTACACCACAGAGCAAATACAAACAGTTTTCTCTCTACGAAGGTTGAGACGTGTAGGCAAATGTCCTGCCACCATCCATCAGGCGTGTATCCAGGTGTTCAGTTTAAACTCACAAGATTACTGATGAAGCGCCTTGTGCCCTGGTTTCCATTTTCAACTCACAACGCTAGTGATAGCTATATGTGACATATTGACTAAATTATTATTGGTGTGTATTGTGTCTTGTCATTCGTGTGATACGTGTGGTCTTTAAATCTGAACGCGTGGCACGCATCTTTGCAAATAAAGGCAAGATACAAATTTGGCATACTAGTGGCTCACTCTCCATTACTGCCTAAGTGTGTAGAATAGAACATGTGTGCCGATGGACGGCTGGGCGCAGCCATGTGCATGGCAAATCTACGATATTCCCGACGCCGCTCATAGACTACTAGAATTGAAAACATCGCTCAAAGGTACAGTTTTAATTGACGCGTGATGCGTATGCTGTATACATGGTAGAAAGAATGTGCATGCACATGGCCGTAGTACTGGCTCGATGTGGGTATAGGCAGCTGAGGAATGGGTCTAAGATTAGTTGTCTACACCCCCCTGCAGAATGGGAGGAGGGTGTGTTCTTTGGTGGGTGAGTACGGGCATCCTCTGACGAGTGTGAAAATTAGATGTGCCTAGAAGCCATCGCCTGGATTCTCAATAATAAATAGCATCCTCTTGTATTGTTTACTACTGTACTTTTTGTATAACTATGACCACAGCACCCCAACCACACCCACATTACAAACTTGTACAGTCGTGATGCGCATGTTTAGACACATCAAGAATTTTAAGTTTAGCCATAAGCGATTATGACACTGCCCACACGAAAGCAAAATCAGATATTTAAAGGCTTCATTTGATTCGTCTAAGCCTGGGCCAGATGTCTCTCCAACACCCCCATGTCAACATAGCTATGTAGGGAGCCGTAAACACATTCATTCTTACACGCTAACTGTTGAATAGTGTGTTACCAATATGGCTTGGCGGCGTTACTACCTCAGGCAACAACAGCGTCCACTAATATTAGTTTTAGATTGTTCCCAGAATGTTTAACACGCCCTAAATCATTTACAGTTACATACTTAGTAATCAACTTATTGTATCTCCGCCGTCCGTCATCTGTCTAGCCATCCAGCATCTGTCCACGTTTTCTTTGAGCGAGTCGCGAAGAACAATTGACCACGAATGATCTGTACAGATTGGATTCATGGTTGATGCCGGGAAGCTATTTTAAAAATTGCATTTAAAGATCTTCTGTGAATCTGCTTGATCCTTTGACATGAACCTCAAGAAACTGTATCTAGGGCAAGGCTAAACAAAATGTGTCCCCATGTGCAAATGAGTGGCCGATTAGACTTGCGGTCGCCTCAGATAACCTACTCTTCACAAACAACACCTTTCCTCTGAAACCGCTGAATGGATTGGACACCAATACACCTTTCTCAGAGTGACGTATTTTGGGAAAATACCTTCTCACAATGGCTCGCTCGCAAAACCTTGGCTGGCAAACTGGCCAGCCGATGCGCGTACAGTAGTACGTGAAGTAATACTTCGCTAATCGCTAGTGGGTTCAGATACAATGCACTTAAACCATTTATATGAAGACGTATAATTATAGAATCACAATAGTAGTGAAGGCATACACCATTGGAAAGCTTATCCGATTTTCTAAATATCTATGCATTATTTGTTGATATTTTTTTTTAATTTTTGTCACTTTAATTTTAAAATACACATTATTGGTCACCCGATTGACTAAATCTTGGAGAAATGTGTTATTTTAAATATATCCAAATAACTCCGTGAAAATATTACAACAATAAAGGCATCAGTACATAAATGTTTAGAACATTGAATCATTGAGTGAGCTTTGTAATGGTGCATGACTGCACTCATTTTGTGATTGCAGTTTAGGAACGCTTTATGATGGGGCGTCCTTTGTCTTTCAAGGCAAGCTGAGCAGGCCCACCGTGCAGACATGCCTGAATACACGCTCACACATACGCCCGCGCATACGCACACGCCCACGCGCACTCGCATGCACACACACACACGCACACGCACACGCACACACATCCACACACGCGCACGCGCGCGCACACACACACACACACACAAACACACACACACACACACACACACACACACACACACGTACACACACACACACACGTGTATGTCCTTACTATTTAATAAACATGGTGAATATTTTGAAACCAATTTGACTGGGCGCTGCTGTTGGCATTGGCAGCAACAGCACCCATCATTCCCAACAATTGGAGGACGAATTTGCCATATGAGTTTCCTTCCTCTGGTTCCTGAATTCGACGTCTCGCTGAGAGAGTTTTGTGGCGCAGCTATTTTTCCCGTGGCTGATCATATGTCCGTTAATAACGCTTTGTTTCCACGCCACGCAGTCTACTCTGCCAGACAATTGGTGGCTCTCAGTTCCACCCATTTAAAATGCGTAGCCTGCTACCTTAGCGCATTGAAATGCTGTTCTGTCAGCTCAGCTCTGCCGATTTGCCATTTCATCTAATGTCGTTTTTTTCGAAAACAGAGAAGCGGGAGTAATCTGAGATCTATGTTTCTAAAGTAAACACGGGAAATCTGTTGAATCACATATTTTCAAAACTAATTTGACATTAAACTGCTGCTGCCTACGGAAATTCAATCGCATATTGCAGCAACATCTTCCAGTAAAAAATTTTTTAAATATTCAACATAATATTTCTTACATCATAAAATGTACGGGAAATTACGTAAAATACTGGATTAAAAAATAAACAATAAACAAACAAACAAACAAACAAACAAACAAACAAAATATATAGTGCAGACGGATGGCTGGACGGGCACGCGATTGCGTTGATAGAGTCTATGTTATGTTGACGTAATATCACAGTTTAGAGTCAGACTTGGGAAATTTGCTCATATAACCAAACCACTATAATTGCGTCGTGTTTGTGCCTGCTGAAAATCAACGTCTAATTTTGCCTGTCTATAACCGGCACATTATGCACCAGCAGAGACTCTGCAATAAAGACCGCCAGCCTGCCGCTTAATACAAATATACGACAATCAAACAAATAACAAAAACATACTTTTTGGTAGTGAATGTGTTGCTAGACACAAGAATTTTGTAAATGTATTCTCTTATGACAACTTGTATTAAAGACTTACCATCGTTTTGTACCATATACGTATATGAGGGGAGTGCTATAAGTAAGAGGCGGGAAGGGCGTGACTAGGGTAGCCCCTGCTGGGCTCAATTAACGTGCATCACCTTAAATCATCTAAACTTCGCCCAGCATGATATACATTGGACTGGGCCAATGGTTACAGTGACCTTTTGCAACCCGAGTATGAGCCACTAATACTACCCCTATCAACCCGAAAGGTCAACACATCAAAATCCGTCACGGTATTATCCTGTGTATATTCAAGATAACCTGACAGGGGGTGTCGCTGCTTATGGAAAAAACAGGTTCCTGTCGGATTTGATTAAAAATATTCAAATTTTTCCCGTCTAGATGCGTTGAAATTGAGATTCTGGGAGCTCGAGTGTGTAGATAGTTATAGCGCATTGTATAATTAATTGCATATATTGTATACCCCGCTGGCAAACCAGATTGCCAGCTTGTTCCCCTCAAACAGTCCATCTAAATGCAATATGCCTATCACAATAATGCACATTACACTTATAACTTTCGAAAATGAGAATTGTACACACATGAACTCCCCACTGTATATGGCAAATGATAAGTTATTATAGGGCTAGCTCATTGACTATCATTGAGAAGCACCCAATGTTCGCCCAACATGAGACTCAATGAGCTGGGCCAATGGCTACAGTAACATTAATGTGCTGTATAATATACACCTGTGCAAAAGCTAAGCACCAGCAAAAACAATAGAACGTAGAAACATGATGGTACAACTAGGCTGCCATACTTTTTGTCCCCGCGTTAGCTGACATAATTCCAAGTACGAAATGCACATGCATGCATGACTTCACGCCCCTTGATGTCCGTGCGTGGTGGGAAACAGCACTCGTGTTCAGTTATGTAAAAGTCCAGTTTGAGGTGTAGAACATTACATACAGATTTAGGCGACAAGATTAGGAATTTTGTGTTCATGACCGTGGTTTATTTGTACAGAGAGAATTAGCTCTTGATTGTGAACCGCTATGGCAAGACGAAGGTTAAGTGATCGTGTGAAATGGCAAATCATAGGCATGCATACCACTGGTATGTCATGCAGAGAGATTGGCAGACAGCTGAACATTAACCATACTGTAATCAGTCGTTTGATTGCAAAACATGGGCAAACTAACGAGGTGAAGGACAGGCCTAGATCTGGAAGACCGAAGAAGACTACTGCCCGTGGTGATCGAGCCCTAGTACGCCTTGTTAGGAGATCTCCATTCACCAACAACATATTGCTCAGCCAGCAATGGGAAACGCGCAATAGAGTGTCAATGTCTACCGTCAAAAGGAGACTGTATCCTGCTGGCATGAAAGCTAGGAGACCTGTCAGACGTCCTCTCCTCACTGCACACCACAAAGAGGAGCGTCTGAGGTGGTGCAACGAAAGAAGACACTGGAACATGAGATCCTGGAGACGGGTACACTGGTCCGATGAAAGTCGGTTCCTGCTTCATGCCACAGATGGTCGAACTCGTGTATGGAGGTCCAGACGCACGGCGTACGACCAACGTAACATCATGGAAGAAGTTCCATTTGGTGGAGGTTCCGTTATGATATGGGGGTGCATCTCATTTGATTGTAAGCTGGATCTGTTGACTGTACCTGGAACACTAAATGGACAAAGATATCAAGATTCCATACTGGATAGAGTTGTGGTCCCTCATTTTGTAAATCATGCACCTGGAACCCACCCTATATTCATGGATGACAACGCCTGACCACATCGTGCTAGAGCTGTGCATGAATACCTCCGCCAGAATGCCATCGAAACCCTACCATGGCCAGCAAGGAGCCCTGACATGAACCCTATTGAGCATATCTGGGACATTCTGGGAAACATGGTGAGAAGGAGGGATCCTCCTGTGCAGAACCTACAGGAATTAACAGACGCACTCCATCTTGAATGGCAACGAATACCACAATGGCGTATCAGTCGGTTGGTGACCAGCATGAGACGTCGTGTCCAGGCCGTCATCCAGGCACAAGGTGGATATACCCGGTATTAATAATGACAGTCTCAAACTCGTGCACAGATGTTAAACTTCGTTTTCAGACACCAGTAATGACAATCTAGCCACGTGTGTCAACTGTAGGGCAATAGTTGTCAGTTGTGTCAACGTAACCATATTCAGGCCTCGTTGTCAAGTTCAAACAAAAACATACAGTATTTCCCCACCATCATAATCAGCATTCCTCTAGTTGCATTATTACCTCTTGCACTAAGATGGATGGGCACATAAATGTTTATGCTATTGCTTTCTTCATAGCACATGAATAAACCCTCGCATGTGCGTAAAAATAGGGTGGTGCTTAACTTTTGCACAGGTGTATATATTGAATATTAACCCCTCCGAACAAAAAAAACCCACAAGCACAATCCTGCACTATATCCTGATGGATATTTTCAAGCTGGCCTGACTGGGAGCTATTTCTGTTTATGGCAGACACAGGTTCCGGTCGGGTCTGTTCAACAGCGTTCATATACAGTTACGTTATACCTGAGATGTTGGGAACTCCGGGCTCAAAGGGTTAATATGAACGTATGAGTATTGTTATGTAAGCCCTAAGCATGTATCTTACACTACAGTCACACCTTATATAACAGACACGGACACATGGAGGCACATGCGTGTGGTCAGCTGGGTGGTCGCAAGACCACCCATCTTAAAGAACCGTCATTGTATGGTCTCGAAATCTATTTATCATAATTATAAATTAGTTATATTAATCGATAGCCTGTCTTTAGCAACCACATTTGCGGTACCAAAAGTGCCCGTTATATACAGTTTCGACTGTTGCAACTAAAAGGTTAAACCAGCACACCTTCCACGTTCGTCCACGCACACTCCAAATGTCGGTGAGCCAGGGTGACGGAATGGCAATAAACCAATTGCGACTTTAATTGTCGGCGTGGCAAAGAAATTAGTGCGGCGTGACGCTCTTCGTACCTCCCATTTGCACGTGCCAATTACAGTGGTGTTTCTATCAAATAATTGTATTTGAATTTGATTTTCAACATTCAAATGCAAAAGGACGTAGCAAGGATTTATCACAACAATATAATCTGTACAGATTCGTAATCGTGTATCTCCATACTTTCTGACACATAGTGTTATTATATGTATAGTTAGTGTTAATGGTTATCAACGCCTGTTCAATGTCGACAGATGCTCGCATTTCCCTCGTATATTTGTGGATTTCCCATATATCCCCATAGGAGGGCATACCATGTACATATAATATAAAACAGGAAGTAACTTCTAACTTATTTAGATCATTAATAGTTTATCTTAACTTAAATATTGCCCATTCTTAGAATATACCATCACTTAAGACGGCATGTTCTGTATACGTCATCAATTATGACGCCATGTTGTTGTTGTTCGTATATCCCTCCTCTTGATAGGAGCACCCACATGTGTGGCTACGTAAACTACAGTTTGATTTATGAACATTATATAATTGCAATTTTAGTCCACAATTATAGATTAGCTAAATATGTTGTCCGAATACAGTTCAATAATAATAACGCAAACACTGTTCAGCACCAGAGTGCATGGACACGTATATATAAATACAGTTCTGATTCAGGATATCAGTTAACAGCAGTTACTGTTGATTACTGTTGTTGTGGAAGCTGGTAAAAGAGGAAGCTACTACCGCAATGCAGGTTGTAACATAGTGTTCTAGTTATACATTCCAATTCACATAATAATGAGAAGTTGTTAGGTAGTAATCCAGCCATGACTAGACTTGTACAGTCGATAATAAGTTTTACGAGGTGATCTATGCTGGAGATATATTTCCAGGAATTCTCGCCAAGGTGGTCGATGATGGTTTTCTTGAGTAGTGATAAATACTGATTTCTATACTGATGGAGTGCACCTTAGGAATGCCATGACGTTCGTCATTGACTATTATCACGTGATAATTAACCAGCGCATTACATGCACATGAACGTCATATGGCAGGTGTATCACGCAACGGACGCTGGGGGAAGCTCTCTGGTGAAACAGTATCGTTCCATATAGAATGGGTTGTTAGAGACCGCCTTCACGTGGCATTACCGAAGGAGAATACAATAGTACACTTCCAAGATCTACATTCATAGTGGTTCGTACATTATACATAACCATTGCATTGCCAAACTAGAAAAAAGATCGTATGTCATAAGCGCTGGAACATTCGACAACTTGAATATGGTGATATTACAATCATGTAACCTTTTGAATTCCTCAAACGTCCACATTGGAATATAACTTGCAAGCTGGTTTTGCATATTATATCATCTCGTTCTCAGCAACCGACTCATACGTGAAAAGTATGTTATCTGTGGTCACGTTCACATTCGAAGTTCGTGTGTGTTGTCGTAATATGATGGTGTGTGCTACATCTGGTGATTCTACATTCTTGCATTCCTGACATATCCCCAACATGTGTATTCCAGTATGAGCCCGTGGCCTGAACGTGTGATGATGTGTATTGAATGTGTGATGCTGTGTATTGAATGTGTGATGTTGTGTACTGAATGTGTGATGCTGTGTACTGAATGTGTGATGTTGTGTACTGAATGTGTGATGCTGTGTATTGAAATGCACATATCTTCTACCCATGTAAAGTATAAATGGATGTGCTAAATTGGGTTAATCTACCTACTTCTGTTCCAGATGTATGGCTAAAATGCGTATTTTGGGATGCGCTTAGTGACTCAGTGACCTAACTAGTTGCACTTTTGAACTGAAACACAATCTTCCTCACAGCTAACCGCAAAATGAATGAATAGTACAGATTTGGTGATTCTATCGTCTGGCATATTGACGAAAATGTGTACAATAGTATGTGTATTAAGTGACCCAGTGACTCGATCGTTGCTCTTTTGGCCGATCGTTGCCCTTTTGACCGCAAACCAATTTTTTGTCAAGCCACTCTTAATATGAATGCATGTGCCAAATGGTGATTCTACCTCATATGATTATTGGGATACCTCTCGGATACACAGACAGGCAGACAGACAGACTCACTAACGGACAGACAGACAGGCAGGCAGGCAGACAGACATACAACACCAACCGCAATGCGCACACTGACCATCTGCGGCATTAGCCATACCAGTTCCAGGAAGCATCTACATGTATCATCATGTATTTATTTTAATGGGCCTTTCCGGTGTATCCATCCATTTATATGACGTCATATGACGTCATAACCAACTACGTGATGCGTATGATAATGGTATAAATAATTACAACATGAATGACGTGATTTCGTCGATCTTAAACGGTTAGGAGTCCGACACGACACGGTGTACACATTGTATATCCTTACTATTTAATACACGTGTTGAATATTTTGAAACTAATTTGACAGGGCGCTGTTGTTCTCATAGGCAGCGGCGGTACCAAAATATTTAACAGCTTTCCTGTATATTTATCTGGGAATTTAAAGTCAGGGAGGTCATAGATCGACCCCAACACGGGCGAAGAGTGTGTGGAACTTAGGTAGAGATGGGCAGGGCATAACTAAAACTGTAAAGATTCATCGATTCGCACGCATAGTAGCAATAGCGTGGGCGTGCGCGAACATGAAATGCGATCACTAAGCGGATCTTTAAACATAGCGTCAAACTCATATAGAGCAGTCATTATAAATCCGGCATATGTATCTCCTATGATGCATACGCGTCGTCTCGCTACGATTTGACGAACAATATCCTAATCTGAGGCATCACATTTTTGCCATACAGTTTGCCATACATCATCTTCGTACACATTTCCTATAACGCATGGTTCTGGACAGATTCCATTGCAGCTTTCTGCGACACGGGACCATTTCAATTGCATATGACCAAACAGAAGCAGTTGTCTGCTCAACTAATTGTTAGATTCCGCTTCAACGAGTGAGAGGTGAATAAAGCGCAATGCCATTCCTGTGTAAGCATGCTCTTACAGTTTCCAGATAGCATCAATATCATATGTATCATTAAAAAATAGAAGTGGAAATAGAGTGTTAGCATCTGGTATCAATTTCGTAAGCCTTCTCATGCTACGCCTAGCATGATTTTCTGACAGAAAACAGAATATAGGATAATGCAATATGGCATTGGAAGCAGACCTTCGTTTAATAATATTACGAGGCGGTGTTATGGGAAACTCTCTGCTAATTACATTCGCAGAAAAAAGTTCCAATCCCGGGCGGGTGAAGTTATTCGTGCATAGTAGTTTTCTCTAAGCCGGTTATTACAAGTATAGGGCTCGCAGCCATTGCAATAAAATAAGTATGCAATCTGGTCATGCACACGTGCATTATTCACCCATGCACGCCGGCCTGTATATACGCACGCACACACGCACGCACGTATACACGCATGCACGCATGCACACACGCACGCGCACGCGCACAGTATAATAGCAGCTAGAGTATTCCGCTAGTTTGTGTAAGCTATAAATTCGTTATTATATTTCTACTAATACCATTATAGAAAAACACAGCCATTGGCTCACGAGCGAATCATTTCCTTCCCAGATTTGTTTTCTCTTTAACTATCTGGATAATGAACAAGGTTACCTTGAATAAGTGTAGATAATTGCGGCAAAATAACGGCACAACTGTCAGTCCACCCGACATTATGGTGAGTTATTGCCCGGTGCTTTGTCTCCGCAAAGAGCCCATCCATCAATGTGTTATGCTTTAATTTCCCGGGATGCTAACACCGTGAAGCGCACAATCTCATTTTGAAAAGAGCATATTTTAGAAACAATATCGTGAAACCAGTATAAGAGGTTACAGCTGGTAGAACAAAACATCTCCAGTTGCGATAATATACATTACTACTAAATATCTAGCAAACCGATTGTCATTCTATATTCCAATCTATGTGTGCGCATGCGTCCTCCCGTGTGTATGCATGCAAGCGGCCTCTGGTAACCGTAGCTATCTTTTATCATATCTTGCCTACACGGAATTGGCGTGGCGGGTGCATTGTCGAAACTATTAAATTATTGTATCAACTACTCGCAGATATTGGATTAGCATCAGCTCCTGATGGAAAGCTTGTCACATTTATCTCGCTAAATAATGTTAACACTTTGAACACTGAATTCCCAGAATCCCGTTTTCAAAGCTATACTACATGACAGTTATTGAGTACATTCAAACGAGTTCGACTGGCACATGGTGCTCCCTTAGATAGCACCATCTCCCAATCAATTTACCTTCAACATACTCAATAGAATGACTGTTAAATTGTAAATGAGTTGGTGTGCTTGTGATTTAGCGTAGTAGGAGATGAATGAAAACAACCAAGCCCGAATATGCCAATGCAAGTATCTATACACACGAAGCACACCTGCTTCGTCATACGCCGGATGCGAGTCGTACGCTGGCTGTTCTTCCCGTATACGTGCCGTGTCCCGACGTGTGTTGGCGTATCTGTACTACAGATCTAACATTGCGGGAAGAGTTTAATTGGGAGATATGTCATTACTTCGCAACACAATGCCATTGCTTGACTACTTTGCACTGGCATGGAATACAGGTTAGTATACGTGATTTGCTAATCTCCGCACCAACTGTATGTGCACTGTCTTATATAAATGCAACTTTCTGCTGTATTGATTTAGTTCCAATGCATTATACCAGTTCTGTAAAGATAATGGTAGCATCCATCAATACATCGTGTAATTGATACTAGTCTGGTGCCATAGCCGACGATTAATGGCCGCCATATGCCTCGCGTAGTCGCTAAGGTTATGATTGAGAGACCGGCAACTTGCGAAACACGATACGAGTTCTGTAGTATCAAGTTTAGGGTACAGGAAATTAAATTTCATGAGCATCCCACGCATGTGACGTCGCCGGAAAAAAAATAGCCATCTGTGGCAGTAAAGAACAATGATTTACAAGTCCAGGGACTGATATAATAGCCATTGTTTAGCGAGTCGGGCATATTGATGACACATCTTCAACTATTGCTGTCTCCATCTAAAATTCGCACGGTGGCCATATACGCTATGTATGTGATGATGCTACTGCTGCGAATGGAAATGGACGTGTCCAAGTTTATCCATCAATCACATGACGTCAAATGCCGTTATAATCAACTACGTTACATGTAAGATGACGTTATAATCGTGACGTCATGAATGACTCGATGTGGTCCGTCTGTAACGCTGAATAGTCCGACACGTACGAATTGTATGGATTTACCATTTAATAAATAGGCTGGTGAATATTTTGAAACTAATATGACTGGACGCTGTTGCAGCCATAGCCTGCAACAGCGGGCAGTCGAATTAGTTTCAAAATAGTTAACAGCTTACCTCTATAGTTTTCTGGACATTGGTAGTCATGGCGTTCAGAGATCGATCGATCCCAACACGGGCGAGGTATGAGTGGAGCTTGTGAGCGTGTTGTTTGGATATGTGCTGCTATTAGATCGCGATGTTGGTGATGATGGTATCGGTGCATGCTATGAGATTGCGACGTTGGTGATGATGTTATCGGTGCATGCTATTAGGTCGCGATGTTGGTGATGATGATATCGGTGCATGCTATTATATCGCGATGTTGTTGATGATGGTGTTGGTCCATGCTATTATATCGCGATGTTGGTGGTGATGTTATCGGTGCATGCTATTGGATCGCGATGTTGGTGATGATGGTATCGGTGCATGCTATTGGATCGCGATGTTGGTGGTGATGGTATCGGTGCATGCTATTAGATTGCGATGTTGGTGATGATGGTATCGGTGCATGCTATTAGATTGCGATGTTGGTGGTGATGGTATCGGTGCATGCTATTATATCGCGATGTTGGTGGTGATGTTATCGGTGCATGCTATTGGATTGCGATGTTGATGGTGATGTTATCGGTGCATGCTATTAGATTGCGATGTTGTTGATGATGGTATCGGTGCATGCTATTAGATTGCGATGGTGGTGGTGATGTTATCGGTGCATGCTATTAGATTGCGACGTTGGTGATGATGTTATCGGTGCATGCCATTAGATCGCGATGTTGGTGATGATGGTATCGGTGCATGATATTAGATTGCGATGTTGGCGATGATGGTATCGGTGCATGCTATTAGATTGCGACGTTGGTGATGATGTTATCGGTGCATGCTATTAGGTCGCGATGTTGGTGATGATGATATCGGTGCATGCTATTATATCGCGATGTTGGCGATGATGGTGTTGGTCCATGATATTATATCGCGATGTTGGTGGTGATGTTATCGGTGCATGCTATTGGATCGCGATGTTGGTGATGATGGTATCGGTGCATGCTATTGGATCGCGATGTTGGTGATGATGGTATCGGTGCATGCTATTAGATTGCGATGTTGGCGATGATGGTATCGGTGCATGCTATTAGATTGCGACGTTGGTGATGATGTTATCGGTGCATGCTATTAGGTCGCGATGTTGGTGATAATGATATCGGTGCATGCTATTATATCGCGATGTTGGTGATGATGGTGTTGGTCCATGCTATTATATCGCGATGTTGGTGGTGATGTTATCGGTGCATGCTATTGGATCGCGATGTTGGTGATGATGGTATCGGTGCATGCTATTGGATCGCGATGTTGGTGATGATGGTATCGGTTCATGCTATTAGATTGCGATGTTGGTGGTGATGGTATCGGTGCATGCTATTATATCGCGATGTTGGTGGTGATGTTATCGGTGCATGCTATTGGATTGCGATGTTGATGGTGATGTTATCGGTGCATGCTATTAGATTGCGATGTTGTTGATGATGGTATCGGTGCATGCTATTAGATTGCGATGGTGGTGGTGATGTTATCGGTGCATGCTATTAGATCGCGATGTTGGTGATGATGGTATCGGTGCATGCCATTAGATCGCGATGTTGGTGATGATGGTATCGGTGCATGCTATTAGATTGCGATGTTGGTGATGATGGTATCGGTGCATGCTATTGGATCGCGATGTTGGTGATGATGGTATCGGTGCATGCCATTAGATCGCGATGTTGGTGATGATGGTATCGGTGCATGCTATTAGATTGCGATGTTGGTGATGATGTTATCGGTGCATGCTATTAGATTGCGATGTTGGTGGTGATGTTATCGGTGCATGCTATTAGATCGCGATGTTGGTGATGATGGTATCGGTGCATGCCATTAGATCGCGATGTTGGTGATGATGGTATCGGTGCATGCCATTAGATCGCGATGTTGGTGATGATGGTATCGGTGCATGCTATTGGATCGCGATGTTGGTGATGATGGTATCGGTACATGCCATTAGATCGCGATGTTGGTGATGATGGTATCGGTGCATGCTATTAGATTGCGACGTTGGTGATGATGTTATCGGTGCATGCTATTAGGTCGCGATGTTGGTGATGATGATATCGGTGCATGCTATTATATCGCGATGTTGGTGATGATGGTGTTGGTCCATGCTATTATATCGCGATGTTGGTGGTGATGTTATCGGTGCATGCTATTGGATCGCGATGTTGGTGATGATGGTATCGGTGCATGCTATTAGATCGCGATGTTGGTGATGATGGTATCGGTGCATGCTATTAGATCGCGATGTTGGTGGTGATGTTATCGGTGCATGCTATTGGATCGCGATGTTGGTGGTGATGTTATCGGTGCATGCTATTAGATCGCGATGTTGGTGGTGATGTTATCGGGGCATGCTATTAGATCGCGATGTTGGTGGTGATGTTATCGGTGCATGCTATTAGATTGCGATGTTGGTGGTGATGTTATCGGTGCATGCTATTATATCGCGATGTTGGTGGTGATGGTATCGGTGCATGCTATTATATCGCGATGTTGGTGGTGATGTTATCGGTGCATGCTATTGGATTGCGATGTTGATGGTGATGTTATCGGTGCATGCTATTAGATTGCGATGTTGGTGATGATGGTATCGGTGCATGCTATTAGATTGCGATGGTGGTGGTGATGTTATCGGTGCATGCTATTAGATTGCGATGTTGGTGATGATGGTATCGGTGCATGCTATTAGAT
This sequence comes from Chaetoderma sp. LZ-2023a, assembly GCA_034401795.1. NCBI lineage: Eukaryota > Metazoa > Mollusca > Caudofoveata > Chaetodermatida > Chaetodermatidae > Chaetoderma > Chaetoderma sp. LZ-2023a. The sequence goes on from CM067359.1 coordinate 186,319,295, forward strand.
TGCGATGTTGGTGATGATGGTGTTGGTCCATGCCATTAGATCGCGATGTTGGTGATGATGGTATCGGTGCATGCAATTAGATTGCGATGTTGGTGATGATGTTATCGTTGCATGCTATTAGGTCGCGATGTTGTTGATTATGGTGTTGGTCCATGCCATTAGATCGCGATGTTGGTGATGATGTTATCGGTGCATGCTATTAGGTCGCGATGTTGGTGATGATGGTGTTGGTTGATCTGGTCACTGGTAAATCGTGGGAGGAGTTTAGCTAGAGATGGGCGGGGCATATCTAAAGGTAGATTCATCCAGTTTGATGAGGATACCGATTGCAGGGAGGACACCGCTAACTGGACTCACTATTCCGGTGACCACGATGACGACGAGGATGATGCCGATGATGGTGACTGATAAGGAAGATGGCGATAATGAATGTGATAAGAGTGAAAACACGAGACATATGCCCATGGCTTGCATAACAAGCCATTGGCATATATATGACTATGACTAGGCATCGCATCCGTTGGAAATAGTGAAATGTACGCTATGTATGTGATGATGCTACTGATGTTTGTGTGTGGAGATGGGTCACTATAATTGTCATTGATCTGGCTTTGACACTAAACCTTTGGCACGCACGCGCGCACGCGAGCGCCATACCCACCCCCCCCCCCCCCCACACACACACACCCACACACGCACACACCCACCCCGCGACCGGATGCACTCGACCTCTCGCGCGCATGCGCAATCCCACACGCATGCCGTGGTCGGTGTAAATGTTGCAAGGCTCACATCATTAAAAGCATCACATAGACCCCCTAAACACCTGCCGGGATCATATGGCATATATTACGCGCTGTCTGAGCCACAGGGGGTGCTTGTATCACAATGTGAACGATGATTTGCTTAACGCATGCACTATTGCTTGCAGGCGTCTTGATATGAGTTTAGCCTCTGTATATCGTCGCCATTACCAGCATTGTGAATCCGTACGACCAATGACCCAGCAATAGGTTTAGTGTCAAAGCCAGATCAATGACAATTGTTCAGCTTTAATTATAACAGCTCGTCATCAGGATAGTCACACCCACGTAATCAGCTAATGCAGGAGTATCCCGTCCGATTTAACATATACGAAGTACAGTTTGCCTAGACCGCCAATAGTGTAATAGCCCGCCATTAGAGCCGAGATTGAGAGGCTTCCTTGGCAGTACTTCTCCGTATATTTGTCTCTGTCTACTAGATTATAGATGTACGTTAACAAAGACCCTGCCCTGCCTTATATGAAGACGGCTTCTACTTGACACTGGCCTACAATGGTTAGAGGTATCGATCGATAACTTTATTTTCCGCGGCTTGTCATTTATGCATATAAAAGAGAGAATTACGCGAAGACGTGATAGGTCACGTTCATTCTTTTGATGCGGACAAATAAACAGTCTTCGCCTTTGCTGGAAGATTATCATCTACTCTAGTCTCGCGCTGTCTGCCCTTATAATAAAAAAAAAACCATCCTGAACTTGGGGCTGTATAATGTGATTGCATATAAATTGATACATTTCTACATCTGTATTTTCATTACAATACGGTGTTATTGATTTGTACAAGTCGCTATTCAGTCTCCTATGACTTAGAATCGAGTGCGATCGAGATAAATGGCAATTGCACATATTGTAGATATGGGAGTGTCTGTGTGGGAAGTCATGACATCTTGTATGTACGAGTAAGTCCCGAGGGAAATTCATGTGTGAATACCAGGTGAGCTAATGTCACCATGTATATTAAGATGCACCGATCAGCGGCTATGTTTATATACGTTACTAGCACTGATCATCCTCTATATATCCTCCCTTCTCCTTGCTGGATGCTATTGCCATTCACAGCGGTAAAAGCAACGCGCAACAAGTTACGCCATCGAGGGTTAACTTAGGGTTAACATTCTCTTCCCGTCTACAACGATTCGATATTCGTACAACTTGGTCGTACTGCCATGGTCAAACTCATTGATGTTTGTTGCCACAGTCATTTATGTTACTGCAAAGAGAGTATTGCTCATAAAGGACTTAGCACCAAGACAGCAACAACATTCACTCATATCATCATCAAGTTTTTACTACCACAACTAATTATTGAGGGTTAATCGATTCGTTGGTTTCGTCCTTCAATTTGAATGGGTTACTCTCGCTAGTGCATTTCATCTGGCTGTTTAAGTATTGAGATAAACGTTGCTGTGTACGAGTATTATCGTTCCACACACAAACATCAGTTCTTTTTAATAAATAGGGTCTATGTAATATTAGGAAATGATATATTATCAGCACTGAATGACTGGCGGTAGGTACGTCAGGTAGTGCGCGGTACAGCTTCGAAACTGAATCGAGTATGACTCATGATGGTTAGCACCAGGTTGGAATCAATCAAGGGACTTAGTTAGTTACATAGCGGTCTGTCTTCTCACGGAAGCATGGGACAAGGTAAGCCGAAAATAATCCGGCTATGAGGAATGGTAACTCGTGTGCCAATTAACTCTAGCATTCCACAGGTTGTCGGCTAATGGGTAATGAACATGACATGGACATTGTAGCGTCCTGTAGGCATTAGGTACGCAATCGAAAGATATTATCAAAAACATATTAATTGTAGAGGCGTGCTAATCCACCAGTAAGCCTTGCTATCAAACAAGCGTTCGTCGTTCTTGGCAGGGCATCCGTCAGAAGGGGCATAGTAATCCAGCCCAAACCCTTGTTATCAAACAAGCATTCGTCATTCTTGGCAGGGCATCCGTCAGATTATCCAGCCCAAACCGCAGGTGCTAGGTAAAAGGCCACCCTCGCCAGGAGGGAGGGTCGGAGTTTTGATTAGTCAAAGTGATGTCATAATCCAATGAGAATCAGAGCAACCTCCGGCGGTGCGAAACCAAGAGGCAGGGAGAATAGAAACTGAGATAGTATATAAGGGGGACTTTAACTTTTATTCGAGAGTTCGGTCCGCCTCGCACCTTGTGAAACACTCTTGTTGAATGGTTTTAAGTAGGCAAGAAGTTTAGGGAAACTTAGGAAACATTAAGTAAATAGTCATTGCTGTAAATACGAAATCTGGTAACGGCATATGTGGCCAAATTTGTAGGCTTTATTGTACATTAAGTTAGCGAATAAAACGATCACCGTGTGGTATATAACAAGGCAAAAGTTTGACATATAATTGTTGTTACTCTGGAGAACACGGAAGACCACCATGTCTAACCAATCATTCTGAAGAGCGCAGTTAGATCAGGCCCAGGCACTTCTATAACTATCGTCAGGTCCCTGCACCTACGAGGCGAGCCAGTGTCACGCTCTATCTTCATCGGCACGACCGGCTGTCGCAGCAGCCATCCACACAAGGTTGTATTGAAGAAGGGAGAGCCTCCGTCAGCATCAACAAGGGTAGATAACCAGAAATCTTCAGGAGACGATCCGAAATCTTCAGTGGCTTCACCAGCCAGGATCCAGAGTGTCAACAGTGAGTACATAAAATATATGGCCCAACAAGAAACGCCGCTAACTAACTCGACAATTGTACTGACAGACGTCACTGACCGTGTACACGCATTTATAAACACCGCACAGTTATCAGAGAGTACCCGTATCATACAGCATCGTGAGTATCGTGTGGGTGCTACCGTAAACGTAACTGCAGAGGTAGTTTGCCCCGAGCAACCCCGTTTGCAGAGAGTTATCATAGCTTTACATTACCAGTGAAGATAGCATGGCAACGGGACCCAAGAGAATCGCTGACCCAACTAAGCCACTCATAGATGTACCAGGGGCACACCAGCTTCGACCGGAAACCGTCGCCGCTATGCAAACGATGGGCATAGCGATGGTGGGGGCCATCGTCGACAGCAGCAACCGTCAGGAGGCCGAGCGGGTATGCCGCCGAGAGATCAGGGACACAATTTACCATATTCAGCCCTGCGACGGCGTGGTGCCGGAAGAGGTACGAACATTCCTGGACGAGACGCGAAGAGCATGGGTCGCTAACAAAGGCATACCGGCCTACGTTATAACCCGAGCAGCACGTGGGCAGCTATCAAGGGCCATAGACGGGTTCTTGATAGGCAAGGTCCGGGAAGACGTCACTTTCGACGAGTTTCATGATTACATCACCGTGAACTTGGTGTCGGCCAAAGAAGGTGAGCGTATTAAATACGATCTGGAAGGAGGGAGTGCGGCAGCGCAGCAATGAAACCGTTATCACATTCAACCGGCGGTTCCGAGAGTTGAGCGCTCGCGCCTACCCTACTGAGAACGCCGACAACCGTCGGACCGTGCTAGGAATATACCTCAAGGGGTTAGCTGACCATCGTCTCAGCATGAGGATCGTACGAAAGAAGGCCACTACATTGACCAGGGCTATTGAAATCGCCGAAGAAGAGGCCACGTGTGACGACCTGCTCCGGGCGATGAAGATCGAGGATCGCCAGGAAGAGAGTATGGAAGTGAATATGTTGGGACCAGACGAGGAAAAAGAGGTCTGGAGCATGGTGGGAACATTGGAAAGACAGATTGCTCAACAGAGCAAGATGATTGAGCGACTCTGTGGCTTGGTCAGTGACATGCAGCTACAGCAACAGAAGCCGGTGGATAGGACTGCCAAGCCCGAAAAGAAAGCCGCCCAGCCGGCGAAACAACATGCCCCACCATCGCCCCGACCGGCCAGAACGGGACAAGACTCACAGCACATCACCTGCTTTAACTGTGGCCGGGTGGGCCATTACAAGAGTGATTGCCATCAGGCAGTGCAGCCGCGGGAAAACGTCAGCAGACCGGCTGCCCAGCGACCGAGACAGCCGCGAAGGGCAGCGCCGGTGACCTGTTTCCAGTGCGGGAGAGAAGGACACATGGCCCAGGATTGTGATAAATTTCACATCAGTTTTGGAGCGTATATAAACCGGAAAACGACTCCCACCGCAACGGTGAAGTGTTTTGGATGTGGTAAGGATGGACATTTCATTCAGGATTGCCGGGACATCCAGTACGAGAGGGTCCACCAACTGGTCCCGCATGGGCCCGATCAGGCGGTCCGCCAGCCCGACGTGCGATCAAGCGTCCTCGCACCGACGATGATCTCGACATCGACGTCGTCGACCGACGTCAGCAGGAGAGAACTGTCACGCTGCGGGACTGTTCACGGAATGTCAGAAAGGACATGAACAATCGTTTACGAAATAGTGACGAATACGAAGATCGCGACGGTTTTGTGTTGACCGGTGAGGGGACGGATGAAATGGGCTGTTATTCATACGGTGTCAGACACAATTAATCCTCCCGCCGGAACAGCTATGCAGAAGTGGTTAGTGGACGGAGGAGTCCGTCAAACGACGACGGAGGAAACCATTGGTGAATTCACCGACCGAGCGGTTTCTAATCCGTTTAAAATTGGATAAAAATGGTCCAATGGATCAGGGTGAGTACGTGCATGCCTTAGTGGATACTGGCGCTAGTACATCCTTGATTCGCAAGGATATATGGCATAGCATGTTGAATGCTAGGCCTTTGAAAAGGGCGAAGACGCTCTTGGCAGTAAATGGTTCCCCGATATAAATTTTGGGGGCGACCCAAGTAAAATTCAATAACGCCCAACCTATTCCCAGTACGGTAGTACCGAGAATGAGGCATGAATGTTTGCTTGGAGCGGATGCTTTGCACTTGGGAAATGCGAAGATTGACTATCAGGCCAAAGTTGTAGTATGGGTTGGCCAGATATATCCCTTTAGGTATCCCTATAGGGAACAGACAAATTATGTGTATGAGAGTTGTAAAGAAACGACCGGATATAAGGCTATCGACAAAGTGCTTGAGGACTTTGCAGATAACTTTGATATGGCTCGTCCAAACACCTTAGGATTGGTCCCCAAAGTGAAGTGTATGGTACCAACAGGAGATGCATTTCCTATAAGGCAGAAAGCCTACTGTCTACCGCTGGCCAAGCAGTATGTAGTCAAGAATCAAGTGGCTGGAATTCTGGCAGCGGGCGTCCTAAGACCGTCGTCGTCACCCTGGGCGTCGCCCATTACGTTAGTGCCCAAGAAGGATGGGGACACAAGATTTTGTGTTGACTACAGGAAGTTGAATTCTGTATGTCGTAAAGACAGTTATCCATTACCGAATATAACAGATATTTTTTACTCGATGCGCGTCGCAACGATATTTTCGACGATGGACTTGAAGTCTGGCCATTGGCAAATACCCATGGACAGCCGAGACATAGAGAAGACAGCGTTCGTCTGCAGTGAAGGTTTGTTCAAATGGATTCGGATGCCTTTTGGTTTTCGCAACTCAGGTGCCATATTTCAGAGGGCAATGAACGATATTTTCCGAGAATTCGTGGGAAAATATCTGCATGTTTTTGTCGACGATGTAGTTGTATATTCAAGAAATCCAGCTGAACGTGCAAAGCATTTGCGGAAGGTTATGCGTAGGATTCAGGAATACAATTTGCAGGTTAAGAACAAGAAATGCGAGTTTGCCCATAAGTCTGTGGACTGGTTGGGGTATCGTGTTTCTGCACAAGGAGTGGCTCCTCAGGTCCAGAAGGTCAAGGTCATAAGGGAAATGTCACCACCACGCGATGTGGGTGATGTGAGAAGTTTCCTGGGAGCTACAGGTTATTACCGCTCTTGTGTGCAAGGCTATGCCGAAATTGCTACGCCTTTGATCGAGTTAACTAAGAAATATAAACGTTTTGAATGGGATAAGGAGGAACAGCAAGCGTTTAAGAAATTACAAAACTTGCTGTGCAGTGAGACGGTTCTCACCTACCCAAATCTAAATGTTGTTATAAGCTTTATACTGATGCATCTAGCTATGCGATAGGTGCAATATTGGTACAGGTGGATGGTAAGGGTGTGGAAAGTGTAATACAGTATGTAAGCTCTACCCTGAAGGACAGTCAGCTAAACTGGCCTGTAATAGAAAAGTAAGCTTATGCTGTGATCTATGCATTGAAGAAGCTTAGGCCTTATCTATTCGGCGTGCAGTTCACTGTGTATACTGACCACAAACCCCTAAAGAGTTTGTTTGTGGGAGAAGTTAAGAACACGAAAGTGCAGCGCTGGGTGGTGCTGATTGCCGAGTACGGATGTAAGATTGAGTACATCCAAGGCTCGAAGAACATTCGAGCGGACATGTTGTCCAGGTTACGTCGTCCAGTGGAGATCACCACCTTAGACACAGGCGATTTTGTCATACCGGATGTGGATGAGGGTGCGTTACCGCATGTCCCTCTGGAGGTATTTGACATTCCCTATGAGAGGTTATGTGCCGAGCAGACCAAGGAATACCCGGAGTTGTTTAAAAACACCCCAGAGGAGTACATGGTCAAGAACGGTATTCTGTATTCTTTAATTACGCCCTCAGCGTTGGACGCTGAGTACCCCCGAATTGTCTTACCTACCCTGTTCCGTGAGAAGGTGCTCCGGAAATCTCATGAACGAGCTGGTCACCAAGGTCTGAAAAAGACCATCGGTATGGTAAGAGACTCGTTTGTGTCGACGTCTTTGAGGAAAGACGTGGTACGGATGCTAGAGACGTGGACGACATGCCAGGTCAACCGACCGGTCACTACTCGACCACGGTACAGTGAAATGCCCATGGCCAATTATCCGAGTCAGATAATCGGCATGGATTTGATAGATCCACTGTTGGAGTCAAGTAAAGGTAATGTGTATATAATGATGGTGATCGATCACTGTTCTGCGTGGGCAGAGGCATATCCGATTCCAGCTAAGACGTCTCAAAATGTTGAGGACAAGTTCTTCAACGAGTACGTCGCTCATCATGGTGTCCCTGAGATCGGGATAACGGATCAGGGGAAGGAGTTTTGTTCTAAGTCGCTAGAAGAGCGGTTTAGAGAGCATGGGATCGACCATAGAAGATCGAGTCCCTACTACCCACAAACCAATGGGCGTACTGAGAGGTTCAATCGGACCCTTAAGGACTTAATCCAGAAAGGGGTTAACAATGCTTCTCGTACATGGGAGGATGAATTGGGTGCAGCATTAACCGCGTATCGCAGTACTCGTCATTCCACGACAGGATATACGCCATTTTATCTGACCTACTGTCGACGGGCGAGACTGCCGTTTGCTATTCCAGTAGACGCATCGCAGGATCTGGGTGAGAGACTGACTTGTCTCAACAATGCCCTACTGCGCGCTCGTATGGAAATGGCTAGGTCTCGTGAGGTCCACCGGGAGCAGATTGACAAGTGTGCAAACGCTGGTGTATTTAAGGTGGGTGATTCGGTGGTTGTAAAGGCGGAGGAACGCATGAAGTTGACCTCTCATGGTCACCCCGAATATGAGCTATTTAAGATCAATGGGCCAGTGGCTCATGTCCGGCATCAAAGGTCTGGGAACGTGCGCGTACTGAATATATCTAAGTTACACGTAGTCGACTCAGAAATGTGCTGGGACAAGGTATGGCCACGCCCTGTTCGTAACCTTGCAAAGGGTACGAAAGACAGCCATCATCCAAGGGTGGTGATGCTCCCAAGGTCCGAAGAAGGGCCAGAATCCGACCCTAAGGCAACCCTTGGTAAGAGACCTCGTAGGAAGCGACCAGCTTCTGATGATGAGCCGAGGGTGAGCAAGAGGGGTACGATGGTTGATAATAACATCAGCCAACCTGGTACGAGTGAGACTCGAAACCATGGGTCACCAATGGAAACTCACGTGACTCCTCCGCCGGTAGTGATAGACAGTTCGGAGGAGGTACCCGAGAGTGTGCCGGAACCAATGGAAACGCTGCCAGCGCCGCGCTACTTTATGCGCAAGCGCAGTCATGTTCCTGATGTCGTGTCTGACAGCAAGAGACTCAGGATTGGCGCGTTCGGCCGCGCCCTGTACGATGAATTCATCGATCATATAGAGGCAGTTATAAGGTGACGTAGCCGCCGCTCGTTATCCTTCTGTCTATGATTTGTACCAGTAAACATCGCAGGGTGTGGAATCATGTATATTTTATGATTAGGTGTGGTGGTAGCTCTAGTGAGTTCAGTAAATGGACTGTGTAAAAGGTCTAGTGTACATAGATTACCGAACGGGGTAATGATAACTAACCCCGAGGATATATCTGCTATCAGGGCCGAATGGACCGTAGTGGTGTCTATCGACCACCCTTATTTGCCTGCCACATTTCTTGAATGGTTAGTGCAATTTCGTGTTCTTATTGCGGACATCGGTCAAAAGACTTCGTTGAGCATTCAAGACATTTTCGGTTTGCAACATCGTGTTACCAATATTAAGAAGATCGCTATTAGAACACAACAAACTATGGTGAGTAGGGACAGTATACGATGCACACGTGGCTTATTTGACTTTGTCAGGGACATAGCCTCGTCCCTATTCGGTACCACTACCTCTGGTGATATAGATGCAATTAAAGAGGTAGTCAAAGTTGCTTTGAGGGACATGAATCATTTGGTACATTTCTCCAACAAACTAGCGTCCCACGTGAAACTGGCATTCGTAGGGATCAATACCAACGTTGACCGTATCAACGAAATTACCACTGGCCTAGAGGACTTAACTAGAAATGTGAGCGATATGTTTAAGGTGCACGCCGCCCGACAAGCCGACTTATACGCATTCGTGCGGCTTGGACACATTATTGACTCTGCCGAAAGTGTAGTGTATAGCTACCAGAAGGCAGCAGCACAGTTTCATAGACAAACGGCATCCCTAGAGTTAGGTAGACTAACGGAAGAATTATTCAGTCCTGCTGACCTCAAGTCCGTGGCCAAGCAAGTTAGTGTGGGAAATCGACTGATACGTCCGTATCAGTGGTACTACCGCAACGTGGTTGTGTATCCGTTATGTAAAGACGACTCACGACCCCATTATGTAGCGACATTGCCGCTAATTGACGGGGGCGAGTATATCGAATGCGGGTTGCATGCGTGGCCAGAACTGCTAATTGCGAGGGGATACTACATGCACATACTCATCGCGCGGACCAGCATCGGTCTTGACACCAAGACTGGGTGGTACTTCACACCATCCGAATGTCGCGGGGAGGAGCCCCGAGTGTGTCATGGTCCACTACGGGTCGACAAGACCCACGTTCCATGCATTCTAAGCCTGTTAACCAATACGACCGACAGTGCTTGTAATATTCAGCTCTCCGAATCAAATGAAACATCTAGCAAACTGTTTGCCCTGCCGGTGATGGTGGAGATGTTTGCCGGGTCGTCGCCTAACGCTGTTGCCAGGACTGAGATCGACCCGACGGCTGACCATGGGATAGACGTGGAGCTATACAATGACATTGGTACACCTAACGTGGATCTTAGTGACCGATTGGAATCATCCCAATGACTTTTTGGAGTTAATTTCATATGCTGTGTATGGAACACTCAGTGGTAGAAGATTGAGTTTATACTATTCTAGTAATAATTGCACATGATTTGTAATGGTATTTGCACTGTGGGTTTATATGGTACTGATGTTATCGTATTAAGAGTACTATATTTATATCTTAATGATGCTATTAATGTGTTTCCGGGGATGGTCATTTGTGCATGATATTCCATTACCCGGACAAGTTTGTAATTTGTATAGGATTATGCTGTTTTCCTATGTTTCCGGGGACGGTCATTTGCGCATGATATTCTGTTACCCGGACATGTTTAGTTAACATTGCCGAGTTACGATATGTTGTAACTATGGTGTGTGACATAGTCTGGAGGACTCCGGTAGGGCGTGGTTTAGGTTGTTGATGGTGCACAACGAGTTAATTATCACTCTCTTTAGGCCTTAATTAACTTCGGTTGAGGGGCATGTGTAGATATGGGAGTGTCTTTGTGGGAAGTCATGACCCCACTGTACGGACATCTTGTATGTACGAGTAAGTCCCGAGTGAAATTCATGTGTGAATACCAGGTGAGCTAATATACTATGTCACCATGTATATTAAGATGCACCGATCAGCGGCTATGTGTAGATAGGTTACTAGCACTGATCATCATCTATATAACTTACCTTCTCCTTGCTGGATGCTATTGCCATTCACAGCGGTAAAAGCAAAGCGCAACAAGTTACGCCATCGAGGGTTAACTTAGGCTTAACATTCTCTTCCCGTCTACAACGATTCGATATTCGTACAACTTGCATACTGCCATGGTCGAACTCATTGATGTTTGTTGCTACAGTCATTTATGTTACTGCAAATAGATTATTGCTCATAAACGACTTAGCACCAAGACAGCAACAACTTCCACTCATATCATCATCAAGTTTTTACTACCACAACTAATTAGTGAGGGTTAATCGATTCGCTGGTTTCATCCTTCAATTTGAATGGGTTACTCTCGCTAGTGCATTTCATCTGGCTGTTTAAGTATTGAGATACACGTTGCTGTGTACGATTATTATTGTTCCACAGACAAACATCAGTTCTCTTTAATAAATAGGGTCTATGTAATATTAGGAAATTATATATTATCAGCACTGGATAACTGGCAGTAGGTACGTCAGCTAGTGCGCGGTACAGCTTCGAAACTGAATCGAGTATGACTCATGATGGTTAGCACCAGGTTGGAATCAATCAAGGGAGTAGATATGACAAACGGACTTAGTTAGTTACATAGCGGTCTGTGTTCTCACGGAAGCATGGGACAAGATAAGCCGAAAATAATCCGGCTATGAGGAATGGTAACTCGTGTGCCAATTAACTCTAGCATTCCACAGGTTGTCGGCTAATGGGTAATGAACATGACACGGACAGTGTAGCGTCCTGTAGGCATTAGGTACAGAATCGAAAGATAGTATCAAAACATATTATTTATAGAAGCGTGCTAATCCACCAGTAAGCCTTGCTATCAAACAAGCGTTCGTCATTCATGGCAGGGCATCCGTCAGAAGAGGCATGGTAATCCAGCCCAAACCCGTGTTATCAAACAAGCATTCGTCATTCTTGGCAAGGCATCCGTCAGATAATCCAGCCCAAACCGCAGGTGCTAGGTAAAAGGGCACCCTCCCCAGGAGGGAGGGTCGGAGTTTTGATTAGTCAAAGTGATGTCATAATCCAATGCGAATCAGAGCAACCTCCGGCGGTGCCAAACCAAGATGGAGGGAGAATAGACACTGAGATAGTATATAAGGGGGACTTTAACTTTTAATCGAGAGTTCGGTCCGCCTCGCACCTTGTGAAACACTCTTGCTGAATGGTTTTAAGTAGGCAAGAGTTGATTGAAGTTTAGGGAAACTTAGGAAACATTAAGTAAATAGTCATTGCTGTAAATACGAAATCTGGTAACGGCATAAGTTGCCAAACTTTGTAGGCTTTATTGTACATTAAGTTGGCGAATAAAACGATCACCTTGTGGTATATAACAAGCCATAAGTTTGACATATAATTGTTCTTACTCCGGAGAACACGGAGGACCACTGTCGAACCAATCATTCCGAAGAGTGCAGTTAGATCAGGCCCAGTCACTTCTATAAATATCGGCATGTCCCTGCACCTACGAGGCGAGCAAGTGTCGCCCACTATCTTCATCGGTACGACCGGCTGTCGCAGCAGCCATCCACACAAGGTTGTACCGAAGAAGGGAGAACCTCCGTCAGCATCAACAAGGGTAGATAACCCGAAATCTTCAGGAGACGATCCAAAATCTTCAATATGTGGGTTTCTCCTCACCATAGACAGAACTGGGCTCAATATTCCGGCATGCTACACGCGGTTATGTAAAAAATGTACGACACGCACAGATTTATATTCTCCTTATTGGACCATTATGAGAAACATAAAGCCAAACTCTAGTAAAATGCCATTAGTGTTATATAATTCCGAAGGTAATGACATTAGAGACATAGCGCAACATTGCGAGATGTTCAATACATATTTTAGTACAGTCGCTGCAGATCTTGCAAATTAATAAACGGCCCAAATTACGCGATATAGAATGATCTTAAAATGCATGCTAACAGTAGAGTGCCAAATGAAATCGAGTTTAGAATATTTCTAAAGCAGTAGATTACGTTTACAAAGACATACAAATTTAAAAACGAATAAGTCGGCAGGATTTGACGAGTTGAACGCCCATTTTCTAAAATTCTCTCCATCAGTTATCGCCCCATCAGTTACAGCCATTATTAATACAAGTATAGACGCATGTGTATTTCCAACTATGTGGAAATGCGCTAAAGTAAAACTTTTACACAAGTAAGGTAATAAAAGCGAGATCCGTAATTACAGACCAATTTCAATTCTACCAATTTTGTCCAAAATCATTGAAAGACACGTCCATAATAATTTATATAAATTTCTAGGTGCATATAATTTACTATATGAATCTCAGTCCGGCTTCAGGCCAAAGCATTCTTGCGATACCGCATTATTAAAATGAATAGAAAAATGGCGATTCGCGGTCGATGATGGCGAGATCGTAGGAGCTATTATGATAGAGTTCAGGATAGCTTTCGACCTTGTAAATCATGATATGCTGCTACAAAAATCAGCCATCTATACATTTGATTCACTTACGCTAAATTGGTTCGCATCGCATCTGGAAGACAGACAGCTATACGTGTCTATTTCTGACAAGATTTCAGGTCTTTTACTGGTAACAGTAGGCGTCCCTCAGGGTTCTGTACTAGGATCTCCGCTATTTATCCTTTATGTACATGACCTACATATGGGCATTAACAGTAATGTAGACTTGTATTGCGATGATACAACTATGCATTGTAACTTTGACAATGTACGAAATATAACTGAACAACTGTCTGAGGACATGGCGTCTGTCCAAAACTGGTGTGAAAATAATAACATGAGTTTAAATTCTGACAAGAGCAAATTATTAATGATATCCACTAAACACAAACTTAATCAGATTAATGATGCAGAAATTAAAATACATATACATATATATATATATATATATATATATATATATATATATATATATATATATATATAACGGAGAATTTGTTATTGTAGACAATGCGCAACTTTTAGGCGTACATATAAACCGGAATTTATCTTGGCAACAACAGGAATACAAAATAGCCTCCTTTATATACATGCTAAGGAAAAACAAACAGTGCATGAATATCGGGGAACGCAACTTATTTTACAAAGCATACATACTATCACATATAGAGTATTGCTGTCTTGTTTATTATGTAGGTACACCGATTTTTTTTAATAAATTAGAAAAATTACAAAAGAGTGCTGCAAGAATTATCTCAGACGTCCCATATAGAACTCCATCAAAGCAATTATATGCCCCCCTAAAGTGGACGTCGTTAACTCAGAGAATGGCTATACAACACATATAATGACATACAAAGCACTAAACAACCTCACACCTAAATACATAAAAAATATGTGTACACCCATAGACGAAGCACATACACTAAATCTGCGATCAAAAACTTATGGGCATTTAAAGCCTCCAAAAATACGAACAGACTATGGTAAGAACAGCTACATATACTGTGCAACACAAATGTGGAACTCACTACCTCAAAAGATTACACAATCGACAACGCTTTCATCTTTCAAATCCAACATATGCACTCATCTAAACGTGGGATGAGTAAGCTGCCCAACATGTGCGTAAATGTGTGTGCATGCGTACGTGCCAGTGTGTTGTTTTGTGAGGTAGAGTGTAAGTTTGTCCGCGTGAATGAGAGAACCTGTCTATGGTTTAGAGTGTATGTGCGAGTTTAAAACAAAAAAAAAAAATAATAATAATAATAATAATACTAAAAATAATAATAATAATAATAATAATAATAATAATAATATTAATAATGATAAGGATGATGATGATGATGATGATGAAGATGATGATGATGATGCTAATAATAATAATCATAATAATAATAATAATAATAATAATAATAATAATAATAATAATAATAATAATAATAATAAAAATAATTACTGTCATATCGGAATTTAAACTAATAGTCTGTCAGCATTTCTTTGTGTGTACATAGATGTATAAATGTGTCTATATGTTAATGAGGGCCTCTGTTAGATCAGGCCGTGTACTTGACGAGTTACCCTCAATAAATAACGATTATTATTATTATTATTATTAGTATTATTATTAGTATTATTATTATTAAATTATATTCAAAGATTCAATAACATGTTTGAATAAGTTGGAACAATATGTATTAAAACTGGACACGTATAAATGCAACGCGCCACACTATCTGTGTCGGTCAGCCGTACCGGTGTATTAATATAGCCGCCCGCTGAGTGTACAGTATAATTGAACTGAAACATAGCATATGCATTTAAGTGTATTACCATTACAATTAACTATGACAGTTGTAAGGCGGAGGGTACATATTTAAATTAATTCGTGTGTTTGCGTAATATCATAACGACTTTGTCATCTCTGGATGATTGAGTTGCTAACTAAAGAGAAGATGCAAATTACATGTCATGCCTCCAATCCTAATTGAGCATATGTCTTCATATAGTGCGCCATTGCGCAGTTGCTTAGGACATTCGATTTAAGCAGGCAATCGCACATAGTTTTCATCAAGCTATCACGAGTCGGTATTAGCTAATGCTTTGCTACTCGTGCGTAGGCGCACTCGTCATTAAGTTGCTTAGAAGAGCAATGGCGAGGCTCATCCACGAGTAAAAGGGGCATGTAAAGCAGGTCTGACCTAGACACGATTTGCTCGTACGCATGCACACGCGCTCATAAGCACATACACACTTTGTAGTCACGTTGCTTAGAAAAGCAAAGGCCATGCCTCCCGCGCCCAACCATCGTAGATAAAGCATGTCTCTCCTACACAGGAGTTGCATATATCCTTAAGAGAATGTAATCAGTAATGTACCATTATACGGTTGAATCAGTGTCATAACATACAGCGAGCATATG
The DNA here is from genome assembly GCA_034401795.1 of Chaetoderma sp. LZ-2023a. Lineage (NCBI taxonomy): Eukaryota > Metazoa > Mollusca > Caudofoveata > Chaetodermatida > Chaetodermatidae > Chaetoderma > Chaetoderma sp. LZ-2023a. Next base: position 186,335,195 of record CM067359.1, read on the forward strand.
TTACGCTTTTTCCATAATAACTTCAATGTAGATACAAGTCCTCCCTCAGATTTAATTAATCCATGAATAAAAATGTCAAACGAGTGTAACACACTAGCCAGTCATTGATGGTATCAAAACAGTATATCCTAGCTATGCAAAATATACCGGGTGACAATGGACCTTTCCATTTTAGCTATTCCCCGCCCACCACTAGTTAAGCTCCACCCACACCTCGCCGTGTTGGGAGTGATCGATCCCCAAATGCCCTAGCTAGAAATGCCCGGAAAACTATACAGGGAAGCTGTTGAATATTATGTAACTAATTTGACTGGGTGCTGTTGCTGCTTATGGCAGCAACAGCGCCCAGTCAAATTAGTTTCAAAATATTCAACAGAATGTTTATTACATAGTAATAGCAAAGAATGTGTACAACAGCGCATAGACCGTCTTCAAACATGCGTTCGTGACGTACTTATCGACGGCATTCATGACGTCATTCATTATGATGTCATTGTACACATCACCTAGTTCATTATGTCGTCATATGAATGGTCGGTACTCTGGAAAGGTGAATTGACGCGCACGGCTCTAATAAGCATACAAGCCATATACACCATTTCAGTTTTAGTGTGCCTGGTTAAATAGACGGCTTGCACATTTGTTTCTAGCTAAGATTCGTCCACAGTGTAAACGCGTTTGCCTCGATCTTAACCAATTGCGCGTTCCATTCAAAGTATTTCAATTCCAATAGTTTGCAGCCGATTATATTGTCAAGAGCAACATCATGTTTCTTAGATTGTAAATTCAACAACAGTCCAACCGTCGGGTGGTTATTGCCAGGCCTGTGTCCGATTCGTGTCGGGGCTCATTTGATTGTGGCATCACTGAGGTATGTTAATGTAGGAGTCACTGATCTGATCCATGATGCCATTTCCAGAACTAGACAATATAGCAGGGCATACCGTTATCAACATCAGTATACATATTGGTGTTACACGTTTTCATATTAAAGACATTAGTGTACATATCTACATAACCGATACGCTTTCAAGTGCGTGATTACCAGTATCTGCTGCGACAGGAACAATCAGAGATGGCAGTGATGCATCACTTGTCTTCATTATGTGCGCTGTGGGCAGATATCACAATCAAGAACGACCTTTTACACTCTGCTGCTTTTCCCGATAATGCAATGATAGATGGCACCCTCCATACAAATTGTGATAATATCCACCTATGGTATCTTCCTTTCCTCAGGTACATGCTGTTCAAGAATATGTGCTTCCATAAGGATGTCAAAGGAATTAACGTTTAGTGGAGCATGTGCTCTTTCAACTGTAGACGATTGTGGCTTCCATCTCAAGTGATATAAAGATAATCCATTTTGAACAATCATCAAGAAGATGCATGATATTATAGAAAAAGAATACTCATACGTATAGCTATTGACAAAACATGAAACCATAGAAAATGACGACCCACTTCGTGGCGACGAACCATGGATGAAACGTAAAATACTGGGCTCACTGCTTTGCAGTACTGCTGACATTTCTGCATGCTGCGGCATGGGGAACATAGCTTCCCAGTCCTTCTGGAAGCTATGGAGTCGTAGATCTGAGATGCCCTTGATAAAGAGGCTACGTGTATACAATGCAACCTGCGTATCCTTGATGCTGTATAACTGTAACAGCTGGGCAGCTCCAAAGGCAGCTCTAGACAACCTCGATGCCTGCCACTGCAAACACCTACGCACCATCACTGGACACTGACGGTCAGGCAGCATAATTTCCAACGATGCACGATAAAAGATGTGTAATACATCGCCGCTGTCTGTAAAAGTCGCCCAGCAAAGATGGTCCATGTTTGGCTGCTGCTAAGGATGCCAGAAGACACGCCAGCACAGAGAGCCTTGGAATTTTCTCTACACGGAGCCAGAAAATACAAAGCCATGAGAAGACGTCATTGCATAAATCTGCTAAGCGTGCTAGGAGGTGCCCTCAAGAAAACAGGACTAGGTACACTCACGTCAAGAATGGACCTGAGGAAGCTAAGGATTTCGGCTGAGGATAAGGCACCGTGGGCAAAAGCGAAGAAGGACTGATTGCATGCAGCTGTAGGATGTTCCTACTACTACAGCCACAGAATACAGTATTCATACGTGCATACATACTGTCTCTACAGTTCCAAAATCGTGAAGGTCACACATTTACAGAAAGTATTCTGCAATCTGTTTAGCCTGTACCGGCAGTACTTAGTGAGTACTGGTACGGGACTGCTTGTGCCATTAACTATAAATGCTAATAACATTTTCCTATCAGATTCCGTGAATATCCATAAGGTACTTAGGTCAAGCCGATTGCCAGATTTGACAGATAAATGCCATGTTTGGTGAATTGTCAAGCGATTACGCATTCATGTCGATTAGATTATTCTACTGAAAATGAATGGCCGTGAGACAGGCAATTATCGTAAGAGATTACCGGGTAATTATTATTCATGTATCGGTGGATATGTCGGGGTGTACAGCCATTGTCAGGGGCGGAGATGTAAACTTTGCAGTTTTAGCTAAGCCCCGCCCATCCTTAGCTAAGTTCCCCAGATATAAATCGATAACAGAACTGCATGACAATCAATGTTCAGAAAACTATTCCTGTACCGGTAAGCTGTTGAATATTTTGAAACACGGCAGCAACAGCGTCCCGTCAATTTAGTTGCAAAATGTTTAACATCATCTTTGTTAAATAGTAAGGCATACATTTCGTACAACAACGCTTAGTCCGTCATGAAGCAAGTGTTCTTGATTAACTTAGTTACGCCATTCATGCCGTTAGTAAATATGACGGCATCCTAACCGCCGCGTACTTGATTATGACTTCATAAGATAGATGGATAAACTGGAAAGGTTCATTGCCCGTGAACTCACTGCAAGATTAGTTACAATATCGAATTGCCGTGAGATGTATTTGTCCGTGTTGGAAATGTGAAAAATAAAGTTAAATTATGTAAATACATCTCTCTCACTCTCTCTCTCTCTCTCTCTCTCTCTCTCTATCTATCTCTCTCTCTCTCTCTCTCTCTCTCTCTCTCTCTCCCTCCCTCCCTCTCTCTCTCTCTCTCTCTCTCTCTCTCTCTCTCTCTCTCTCTCTCTCTCTCTCTCTCTCTCTCTCTCTCTCTCTCTCTCTCTCTCTCTCTCTCTCTCTCTCTCTCTCTCTCTCTCTCGTTCGCTCGCTCGCTCACTCACTCACTCACTCACTTATTATTCTTATATTAGTATTTAATAATGTTAATGCTATATTGCGCATCCGCCACTTGTTTTTATACTCCATGTACAACACTTGTAGTGTGTGGGAGATACGGTCATAAGACGTATGTCTTATTGTACACCGACTTGAGCTAAATACATTTTGTTTAAACCAAATACACCAAATACATAGACCAGATCTGTCAGTCAAACACGTTTTCCGTAACCAACTGGCCCACTTCATGTGGCGTCGCCACCAGACGTGTGCGTATGTAAACATCTATAGGCTATACAGCTATCTGTCGGTAGAAACAAGGTATGCATAGTAAGGTGCGTGTCTTTCTACAACACCTCTACATTGCTTCTGACACTACATAATGGTTGAAATAAAGGCTGTTCACGTGGTGAATGAAATGACGAACTTGACATTATTATGCCCAGTCAGTCACTGCAACTTCATTCGAGGAAATCGGTTTGGCTTCTAGTACCGATTAGCATGCAGCGGCGTATCCTATGAGCACGGCGTAATTAGATGATAGACATCCCAGGAGTATGTTAACTTGGACGTATGTATGTGTGAGGCATCTTAAGAAACTTAGCAAATGGGGTATCGATGAACACCATGGTCACCCGCTCTATGCGTAAGCACGTGTTATGCACAGTTGCATTACACATCATTAGCGTAGCAATGCTTGTTAACGAACTGCGAGACGGAGTGTGATATCCTAAAATAAAGTCAAATTTAGTTCCCACGTTACCGAATATTGAATTTCAAACAAATACAAGCATGGTCAGATATAAAAATAATGGACCTTTCCAGCGTATTCATCAAGCATACGACGTCAGAATCAACTACGTGTTGTTTATGATGATGTCATAATCAAGGGCGTCATGAATTACGTAAATATGTTCGTCACAAACGCGTAATTGATGACGGACTAAGGTATGTTGTAGGAATTGTATGTCATTACTATTTAATAAAGTTGGTGTTGCATATTCTAAAACTACTTTGACCGGGCGCTGTTGCTGCCATATGTAGGAACCGCACCCAGTCAAATTAGTTGGACAATATCCAACAGCTTGCCTGCATCGTTTTCTGGAATTCGATAGTCGGTGAGTGAGTTCAGGGATCGATCGATCCAAATACGGGCGGCTGTATGCGGATCTTAGTTAAAGATGGGCGGTTTTAGCTAAAACTGGATTCCTCTATTGACTACTAGTGATTATGTACAATCTTCTATATATCTACTCTTTACTGCTTTCTCACCCACGTTCACAGCCCATTCTAAATCAGATGTGCTGCGCGCATTAAAGCGGCTTTATAAATACACTGTTTGCCAGTTGTGTTCTTCTTTGTAATTTCGATCATTAATTCTTATCTACTAACTGCATTATATCCAATATAAATTAACTTTTAATTTAATCGCTCCGTTTGGAATACCCATCAGATTCCATAAATGATCTGGCTTGAAAACATGTGCTATTATTGGTATGCGAGTATAGAGAATCCTACTCAATAATGTAATTACATGTGCTTCAGTTTTCGTGTCATATCCTATTGCCCGGATTATACTTCAATCTCGAATCTTGAATTATTAGTTAACAAGTACAGGCCTCCTCAATGAACGAGACAGCCGCAGGTGATAGACATCCCCAGAGTATTAGTGCAGCGGCCAGGAGTGGTTTCTGGTCGGGTACCCCTATCCATTTTAGAACACGACCTCGCGTGACCTCACCAATTTGTACTGCACTGATGATAACTATACACTCGTTAAAACAGCATGCCATTGTGCATCATCTGGGTTGCCATGCATTGAATTGTGTTCTCGCGATCTTCTAGACTATCCAAATGCAGATAGTAGTTTTCGTAGTTAGTTATGCTAGTGATGATTTTAGTAATTAAACGGTGATGAACATATACTTTGCTGCAAACACCTACAAACCAAGAGCGATATACAGTAAAACATGTCTATAGCTGTCATTTGGTTTTGGTCCCATAATGTTGTGTCTCTTTAAGAAAGGGCGTGCGCGCACTACCTTTCTTGTATATCCTCCCTGTGTGACATCAACAGCAATTTTAATAACAAACTAACTCGTAATAAGAGGTATGTTGTTGCTCGATAATGTGTCAGTTATAGGCAGGTTGTATTAATCATGCCAGAAATACGTACGTACCCTATATCGCTATTACGTTGTTATGTATAAACAAGTAATACCATATATAAGAAGAATCAATGTTCTTCAGATCACCCCAGTGATCATGATTGTAGCAATGGAACATAATTTGCTTCACACAACAAATTAAGAGTGGCGTACAGTAAAACCTGCATATAGCGGCCATATGTTTGTGGGGCCACAATACATGGTGGTTCTTTAAGACATGTGGTCGTGTGTCCACCTCTTTCAAATAACCAACATTCAGCGATCACAAAAGCAATGTTCATAGCAGACAAACTTGTAATAATTGACAAATACTTAATACTACTGCATAATGCTGTTTTACAGCTTTGTGGGGGTTTTGGCCTCACTATTGTGGTTCCTTAAGAAAGGTTATGGTAGGGCCCACTAGTCCTAAATAACTACTGTCTTGTGATCCGAAAATAAATCTTTATAGCACATTAACTTATAATAAGCGACCATCCATTTATCTTTAGTAACCAGTTGTGTTGCCCCATGCTCCGTCTGTTGAATATGCATGTTTGACACAATATTACGGCAGAAATACATACATACTGTATATATCGCTCTTAATGTGTTGTTGAATATAATTGTACATATGAAAATAAGTAATACATATTTAAGAGGGATATATCCTCTTTCAAATGACATCAAATGCTTTATCCTATGACAACACATAATATATGTGTGCCACGTGTTGTATGTGATGTCGAAATACAACATGTCGAACGCTGATTAATACGTATTTAGCAGTACATCTGAAAAAAAAGGCCATGGCAATATATGAAAAACACATTTTATTTTGACACAACCATCATTTTATCATTTACAATACATAACTTGTCAATAAAACAGAGGGTGTCTTTTGTTATAAGATAGGTAGGGGTTACTCCCATTTTAGACCCCTTTTGAGATGTGACCGCTGCACTATATGTACATATGGAAGTGTGTAATTGCGAGAAATTCTAAGAATTGTTATACATTTGTGTACCAAGGAGACATTATCTGCTGATTATATCCACGCTTATATTGATTCACTTTTATTGTATCGTCACTCAAGTACATCGTCTGGTCTAAATCAGAGTTATTAGTAGGGCTCGATAAAGTCGGTTAATGACGTCGCTGTTTGCCAGTATGTTCTTCCACGTAATTCCAATCCGTAGTTCTCTGTTCCTGGCATCCAAGTAACATCCACGATCTAATTGACGTATCCAGTTTTCCTCCCATCACATGACACCATAAACAACTATGTGGCGTGTATGATGACGGCATAACCAAGTATAGGATGAATACCTAGATTTAGTCTGTTTTAAATGTGCAATGTCCAGGCACGTTGCACGAAGTGTATGTCTTTACTATTTAAGACACATAGGAAGCAACAGCACCCGATCAAATTAGTTTTAAAATATTAATCAGTTTACCTGTAGATTTTTCTGGGAATTGATAGCCAGGGCGTTCGGCGATCTATTGTTCCCAACACTGGTGGATCGGGTGTGGAGCTTAACTAGGGATGGGCGGGGCCTAGCTAAAGCTGGAAAGGTCCGCTGAGTACCGCAGCAATGGGAGCATCTTGGCGTTAAATCAATTATTGACGATTTGCTTACACATATGCAGTGAAAAGTTAAGTAATCACTGAGGCATTAACAGTACACTGGGCAATGTGTTCGGGCAAATGTGATTGAGGAATCCAGTTGATTGACCAACTATATGCCGTCAAAATTAACTGTTAGGCCTTACGGCAGGAATGAAGTGATGTACTCCATCATAAATGCTTAATAGTGTGGCATGTTGTGCGAAGTTTATGGGCTTACTATTTAATAAACATTCTAGTGAATATTGTAAAACTAATCACAGCACTCAATCTAATTAGTGTCAACATATTTAACAGCTTAGCTGAACAGTTGTCTCGATGCTGAGAAATAGCGAGTGCATGGATCGGGTGATGCCGAAACGGGCAAAGGGTGGGCCCAGCATAGATAGAGTTGGCCGGAGATAGCTGAAACTGTATTCCTCTATTGACAATGACCGGCACGGTAAGTTAGCATAGAAAGGATAATTCGTTTGAGAAAACAGTAACATTCTATTCTATTGAGATAGTGATGTGCAATCTAAGTATTTAGTCGAATGCAGCATGAACTACTATGATATGCATGTAGGCCACTGGGAGAATGTATGCCACGTGGATCACAATAGGACGGTATACTTATACGGGAGTAATTCATTCCTAGCTACACTCCATGATCACTGTGTTCGACCATTTTAATTGATTGTATCACTTTGAACCATTTCCCCCCAGCATCTCACCTTCAAGATAACCGCACATGCACGATATTGCACATTTGAAACTAATTTAACTGGGAGCTAGTGTTGTATATTAGAGTAACCATTCTCAGTCAAATTATGTTCAAAATATTTAACAAAATGTTTATTAAATTGTAAATACACAACATGCATTCAATTCAGAGTGTTACTATCGTAGTTTTGCCATTTTCATGCAATACTGCGTCATTTGATTGCGACGTCAGCTAACCTATTTTTGATTCTGATTTGACGTCAGAGACTCGAGTGACAGATCGGATCACAAGTTACCGATTTATGGAACTGTAAGTGCCTGACATCATACAGAATGGGTACTCTGTTTGCAAATGACTGAAGCTGTGCATGCATACTTAATCAGCAAAACTGTTATTTTGAAAACTGATATTATATCGTATATCTGGTGTAATGTGCCATTACATAATACACCATGTCCCCATTACAGTGATACGGGTTGCATTTAGTGAAGCAAACACGAAGGCGAATTATTCTTTGCACCAGTGGCGTGAGCATAGCTCAGAAACCAAATAAACAACACATCAATAAAGTTCAGCACCAGATTTTCGTTAGTTACGCGTACGAAAGACAGCGGTTGAACTATAGCATATCGGACGTAATGTCGGTTAGCTGATCGGTTAATGTCACTAAACACACAAGTGCTTCGAGTTATTTTTATTTCGCACTTATGTGAAAGGGAATTCCATAGCACAGCTCAATGCGATTTCTTAAAAGTGGCCGCGGCATTTTCAATTAGTCTGAAGTCAAATACGAATTCGTCAGTCATATTCCCAAATTAGCACAGCCTCTTCGCAAGACCAATTGAATATGTTCGGAAAGTGCTTAATTGAAATAAATTGTGTGTCCTCATGTCGTCGGGATATTTAATTGGCCATGCATGTGGACACTCGTGCAGCAGCCTACCTGTATAGTTGTCCGGTAACTGAGAAGCGGGCAGTGCAGTATCTATCGAACCCAACATTGGCAAAGCGTTAGTGGGGGCTTAGCTAGAGATGGGCGGGACATATGTAAAACTGGATTCATCCAGTATGCGTGATAGAACTCTTTGATTGTACAACACGTTAAATAAGTAATTCCCAAAAGTCTGCATAATTCCTTAAGCAATGGATATATGCAACGGGACACAATGCAGAGTATTGGGTCATTCAGTCGTGTTGACTACTTTGAAAGTGAAGACCATGCGTATGCACCGACAACTTCCGCTATAATGTGCTATATTTTCTTTTTAGAACAGTCCCCGTATGTCCTGAATCAAATACAATGCTGCAAGATATAGTAGGATCATCCACCGATCATGTCAACTATACATGAAACCCGAGAAGTATTTTTAAAAAACCACACTCATGCAACTCGCTTTAGCTATCACGGAGATACACGGATATATTTCAGAATAATCAACAGCCTATCGTTTTCGTCATCGATATTGCGTCACATAGCGTATGCAATGCATGCACTGTTGACATTTCAAGTTGTGCCATGCTTTGATCATACTGTCGTTACACCCGGCACGTTCACAGAATGTACACTTGCGTTGTTGAATCTCATGAATGGGATGGAGAAATATCACCACGAGTCACTGCCCTGTTTGATAACAATATTGATTCTTATATGTGAAATATCGTGTATCGATATTCTAAATGGCATATGTTATTTATTGTACTTGTATATAAAGAACACGTGTTAAGCTTCATCGAGTGGCAATTGCGTGCAGTGCTTCGCTAATCGTATGTAGTGCTTCGCTATTTGCTATATTTTGTGTACATTACCTCGACACAATGCACACATTGCTGTCGCAAATGAATATCCCCTTTCATGTCTGATTCAATAAATACAAAGTTTTTCTTCGCGATGAAGACGCAGTGTTTTATGTAATGACACTTGACCTTCTATGTATGTGCATTCCGTAATATGTACTCCGTGTTATCTAATGGGGATATGTTTCTAGGTATACCTCGTAAATTTCTAGCTACGCTCCTGCTGCCACGCCCACCCCCGCCCCTCCACCACACCACCCACCCCGCCCCCATACTTTGAATAAAACCCTGAATTCTTAGAATCTAAATTGTAAGGGAAGTATACAGGTAAAATGACCACGGCAGATCCTAGTCAACGATATAACTACACACGGGGAGTGTCAATTAACCAAGTAGCCACATCCGCATCAAGGAAGGCACACCCACGCGGTGTCATTTTGGTCCTCGTAAAGTATGCTTGACCAGATCAACGCACACTGTGCAATGACGCAGTTGCGTGGATGGAAGTGGCATCAATCTGATGCGAATGTGAAACATTAATTCGCATTATGTCTACGCAGCCGTGAGTCACGCATATATTTATGTTAATATTAGACGCAATGACCATCATAATTGTGGCGAATTGAGTGTAAGTTCACGGTGAGATGGCATAGCGTATGCCCTCTTATTCGTTCCGCTAGCAAAGATAAACCCATCTTGAGCATGAATACATGCTCGATGTGTCGATTATTCAAACGAGATTGCGATTATTGCAAACGCATTACGCTGGACATCCAGTCATATGTGAGCCATGACATGTATCCGTGTCCGTGGCCCTATATCCGTCAATTAAACATCACTATTTCATTACATTGCATAAGTAACTATATAAAATACACACAATTACATCCCCAGTATGTGTGTTTTATCAGCTCCATAAACAGCGTCTGCATTCGTCCGTGAAAAATTCACCACCAAGTAATTCCGCGACCACGGACATGGCACAGAACAATGGATGCTTTTAAATCTTTTTTCTAGACTGGAATGGCAATGCTTGAAGACCAAAAATATACTAGATCTGTATCAAATTATATTCACATTAACAACCGGTGTGGTGCCAAACGGCAGGCGCTTGACTGAACATAGTCCTAGATTGAGCAGAGTGTAGTGCATATAATGCTCCTATAATAAATTAACTCACCACTCTTAACTGCCGTATGAGAAATATAGGTGCACAGTTATTGCGTACATTGAGCTATGTGTACTCAATCATAATCTAATTGATTAAAGGCACCATTAACATAATGAATGTGGTACTCAATTACCTCGTGTCTTTCTTACGGCAGCTAAACATTGCTAGCTACAGGTCAAGATAGTATGGGACAAGCATTGATACCGGTGAAACCTATGCTCTGGCTACAGTTAGCTTCCGTGCATCGCTGGTGCGTGCATACTATTGAATGGCACGTATGTATGCCTTATAAGTTAAACATCACTATGTCTACGGAGGATAATCTATAATACAGCATGCGACATGCAGACAATGTACACGCAGTAATGCAGATACAATGAAGGATATGTGTGCGGGCGACCTATGCACAATTAGTACGCACTTGGTGTTCCATACTGTATACGCGTGTATTACACTAGTGTTGTAATATCTGACATTTTGTAACCAACATTGTAGGACATCACGTCCCGAATGTTCTGATTTGGACACAACTTGGTATGGCCAAGGATCGCCAGTATCTCGTGAGGGGTTTGCTTGGGACGGGAGTGCATCCTTCTAGAAATTTCCCTGAGGATACTCTCCCTCACAGATCTTGAAGTACGCCAGTGATGAACAATTAATTAATTGAACATTGTCTTTGCAATACAGACATCGACTCTATGGCTGAAGTGTTTATATGTACTCATGTGTGCTGTTACTCCACAATTTCATTGTGTAATGTAGATATACTATCTTGTCTTATTAATATTCCTTTAAGCGAATGCAATACAATTTCTATCATGATAGCAATACCAACAGCCATACCACTAATGCACCCAGACGCACACGAGAGCATCCAGCCACGCGCAGAAAGGCAACGATTGCATGACACATGCTAGAGGCAAACTCAATAAATAACGTCCGTCTAGCCTTGACAAGGTACTCTTGGTGCCTATGGCAGCAACAGCGCCTAGATAAATTAGCTTCAAAATAGTCAACAGTATGGTTATTAAATAGTAAAGACATACAATTCGTACCACGTGACGGAGTATTACGAGTTTACGATTGACTAAATCGAGTTATTCATTAATTGATTATTGCTCATAGATACACGCATAAACCCTTGCACACCGATGTCCCAAATACGACACTTGAAGATGTTGAAACTAATATTCACTGCGAGATCGGCAAATCGGTCGCAAATTTTCAACATAATATGTATTAAATTGTAAATGATTTTTTTCGTATCTGGTATTCGGGTTCTAAGCGTTCCTGTCAAGTTAATATCAACATATTCAGAAGCTTACCAGCATAGTTGTCTTGGAAATAACATGCCGGGAAGTCAGGGTTCAAAGTGTTAATTCACCTTGCTCAACCAACGCATGTCATGGTGTCAAGTGTATATGCAATAGCGTCCAGCTAGTAACTGATTTTTGGTCTAGATTACAGTATTAGCTCCAAGCCAGTGCATGCCAAATACGGATCAGAATTGCCCAGCCAACTGTAGTTAGCAAACGGTGCATAGCATATATATGCAGTGGAATATATCGTCGAATATCTGCCTGTCTGCCTGTCTGCCTGCCTGCCAGCATGCTTGTCTTGCTGCTTGACCACCCGCCCGCGTGTCTGTCTGACTGCCTGCCAGCCTCCACAGTTGCGGGACAACTACGTCTCACCATACGAAGACTATTCTGGTAGGCAATGCGGACAACACCATCTAATACGTGGTTTTATACTTTTAGTAGTATGGACTTCTGATTATACGTATTATGACACTGCCGCTATCTCCTTTGAAACCGCGTGCTGGAATACATTACAAATATGACACACTCCTTAACAATATCGTTGCGTATTGGCAGAAGAAACTCTGCCAGGCGCCACCAACTGGCTCACAGGGGGCAGGCGCAAACGTTCAAATAGGATAAAAATCCCATCCTCCATGCTTTCTCTTTGAAACCGTTTGGGGTATTCAACTAAATGTGTTTTCCGAGTTAATCATATGATTGCGATCGGCGAGATGGCAATAGAATTGGGCTCGACTCAATGTAGAGGGCGCGGGTAAAGGGGTGGGGTGCGGTGGGGTGGGGGTGGCGGTTAAACGGTATAACTTGAAGAAACCGTGTAGATGTGCGACGGCGTGCCATCGGCTGTGCGGTCTGCTTGTTTTTTTTCTTTCTTTCGTTTATGGTTCACTGTAGAGAGCACGTTTAGAAATACTATCTAATGGTAAGTATGTTTGACTCACACGTTGCGTCACTCGCTATCTTACCAAAGGTGAACAGCCGTCATGTGTATTGATGGTGGCTGTTCCCACAGACATAGTCCTTCTGCATTTTACAAGACAGCTGGTGCACACATATGCGATGGTGGCATTGCTAATTGGGAAAAGATATGAGGTATTCAGACTGTAAAGTGAAACATTTATCTAGATTAGAATAGCACTGCTTGGTCGAACAAAACATAGTACACGTGTATCAAATTATATCCACTGTGCCAATTGGTGTTAACGGGCATGCGGTTGCCTTAACATATTACCATATTAAGCAGAGTAGATTGTATGTATGCCTCTTTAATTAATTAAAGTATGACGCATAACTTAACAAATATAAGTGCACTGTTATTGAGTACGTATATTTATGAGTAACGAATCGGCATCTGATTCATTAACGCTTTCGTTACCATACTGACTACAGTACTCAATAATGTAGTGGTTTACATCCGGAAGCTAATGGCTGATAACTACAGCTAGGTTAAAGGTCGTTATATGCGGATGTTCATCTAGAATGCATCATACTACATGCAGCCATTTTACAAGTGGGCAATAGGGGTTTGTGCCCACTATTGCACAATTAGTGCCCGCTTAGTGCTCTTTATAAATTGTGGTGAAGGCATTTCCCTACAGCGGATTCAAATACCTGGGAGAATTATCGAGGCGCCATACCATGACATAGCATTCTAGTAGTATTATATAAGTAGTGTAGATATATCGTCCATGTTTGTATCACATTAAATGGCATCACGCCTCGAATAGTCTAATTATAACACAACATTATTGTGTATAACTAAAGCTCACCCTTTTTCTGGGAGGGGTGGAGAGGAGGTGGGCCATTCTCATGACAAGTCCATAGATGGTGCCATCACGCAAACATTCCTAAGTACGCCACTGTTTAATAATAGTTGGGCACTGGCTGTCTAACACTCGGCTATATGGGAGTATTGCCACGCTGTATGGATTGCTAATCCAGCTTATTTTCGGGTAATATAGATTTACTATCTTGCCGTATTAATATGCCCCTAACGCCTCTTGTGCCACCTTCTGGTTTATAATGGTAAAAAACGGCAATACTTTCTCCGCACTACACGTCTTGAGGACTGTCTAGTTACAGACCAAGAGAGGACTACTTCTTTCAAATGTGCCACGGGAATGACTGGTTCGGTTGCCGGGCCAGTCATTCCAGTGACACATTTTCAAAAATAGTCCTCGCTTCGCCTGCAAATGGGCAGTGACGAAATACACATTTAGGGTTTCTTGACCAATAACACTTTAATCTGTAAAGCGGTCAACAAACGCCTTAAAACGATTTTCCTAAATTTCAGTTTTAAACTTGCTTGACCCACAAATGGTCATTCACTGAGCTAAAATTTCAATTTGCTTGACAACTCCTGACAGATTCCATGCTTAATTGATACAAGTGAGCTTTTGAGCGCTGTGACACAAGAGGGGTTAACCCTTCCATGATGAGCACTGGCCTTGACGAATGCCCACGTGCAGGCCAAGGAAAGACACGTTTTGAAAACTTACCACTGGAATGACTGGCTCGGTAACAGAATGGGTAGCCAATAAGAAAATATGTTGATTTTCTTGGCCAACTATCGTCACTGATTAACTGAAGAAGTGTATATTTTGAATTCGGTAGCAATGCTTAATACTATATCACTAAACCTCTCATGCGAACCCGAACATACACGTGGACAGACATGAAATGGCTGGGGGACATACGCTAGGACCACACAGCAACGCACCGTCCGTGATTAATCAGAGAATGCTGATCGATGTTGGAGCGAATACAACGATTGATTCAGAAAAGCATTATTATACTCTGGTGGCCAAGAAGACTAGTCGAAGCGTTCTATGCTCCACATTGCGGGACCTTTGTGTATCTAATAACCTCACGTATGAATATAGGAAAATTAACTAACTCAAATATACTAATTATGGTACATAGTAATGGAACTATCAATAATGCCGTTACCTGTTTAATGGCGTATTTTGAGCAAGATAATCTAAATATTCAAGTAGTGAATGCCCATTTACAGCTCAAGAGATGCCTATTTGCATAATGTATCACTGAAATGACAGGCTCGGTTTTCAAGTCATTCATTCCAGTGACCCGTTTTAAGAAACACTCTTCTTTTTGCTTGCAAATTAACATTCCTCAACTCAACGAATTGTGTATTTGGCTGGTTTCGCCACGGAAGGGCAAATGAACATATCATGAAGGGCGTGTTGATAATGCCGGAATGCACTCATCTTAACCCCTCTAGGGGTTCATAGTACCATGATAATCCAGGTTACTGGGCCGGTGTTGTAGATATACCACAACCTTCACAGTAATCTACGCTAGCAAGGTAACGTATAAGACAGCACACACCTAGCTCGTGCATATATCGAGGGATGTATGGTAAACTGATGGAGGGAAGCTGGTGATTTACTTATGAGATTAAACCAAGTGTAGTATTCTCTGTAACATAGCTTGGATATAGATAACCGAATCCAGGGATGATGGTGATAATCGGGAAGCCAGTTAGCATCACCCGTTGCACTCCGAATACCATAATCTCAATTGCAAAGTAGGTAGAGAGATAAGCTGCACTGTTGAATGTGTTGAAACAAATTTGAAAGGAACTTGTGCAGCTTCCAGTCAAATTAGTCTCACAATAACCAATGGACTAGCTATTAAAGTGAGCATGGTGTTGGTGTTTGGCCCCTCGCGTGTACAGGCTTAACAACCATACGCCTGATGGGGCAGTGCGCATCATGAGTTCTAGATGTAGCACGTTTTGGTAATATTAATGTTAAATTATTTTCTTCGTGGTTGCATTAAGTCTGCCCACGAGAGCAATCATCAAATATCTGGCATATCTGCATGTTCAAATGAGTGGCATGCCGGCATCGGTGTACGCAAGTATGTTAATAGAGACTTGCCATTCTGCCGTAGTGGCAATTTCGAAGGTGCATACCACACCATCCATTCATGTAATAGACATGACAGTATTTATCTCTAATTAAACGGTAAAACTGTGTTCCTCTGTTAGTTAAATATTTAAGATATGCAGTGTGACGTCGGACATCTGTAATGCTGAATATTTAGAAAGGTATTTGACTGAAAAGTGTTGCTTTCTAAGGCAGCAATGACATTTTTTTTTCTCATAAACCTCAACTCACACTACCCAACACCAAAGAACTGAGCTAACTGATAACAGAGATTGGCCCTCAGTCAAATGAGTCAACGGACTGTGGAATGTAGTTCAACCTGCTAAAATGTCACCTGTATTAGACGGTAATTGTACTACATGCCACCGAACCCTTTAGCCGATAGTTACAAGAATGCTCGAAATCAACATACCCAAACACATATACAACACTAATTCCTGCATAAAAATCCATCAAATAAAAAAATCCAACATGGCTGCCAAATACACTACATTTTACTTGGTACACGCTGGCCAAGTTTTTATATCTATCAACCTCCATTGAACACACTTTAATGGCCCTTATTCCATAATCATATCTCCCACATTTCGGCATGATCCGTTCAGTGGTTCGGGAGAAGAAGCGAATATCGTGAACACTAGGTCATACAAGATTGCCGCCGACCCATTTTGCCAAGCAATTTCCCTGAAACAAATTTCGTTCAGCTCTCGATGATGTATCGTGGGCTATGACTTAATCGGCCAGTGGTGTGTGAGAAGAGTTTAAAGAAGTTTCTAAAAATAGGCCAAACTCCAAGGGAAAGATCCTGCCAAATATACTTGAAACCGGCCATGTAGTTGTTGAGAACAAGTTGTTTAAAGGAAAAGTTGATGGTCAGACGGAGTGGTGGATGATGGAAAGATGGCTGACGGATGCAATGACATAAGCTCAATTGGCCTTCAGGCCAGGGTAACTAATATTAGTAAGTTCTAGTTAAGCCCATATTGTCTTATGTATCTTCCCTACTCGATTGGTGTATCCAGTCTCTCGGCCAATCATATTCCGACATAAACAACTGCGCCACACGAAGGCTCATGTTATAATTAATTACACTGTGAGCGAAGCGATATAGTCCGTCACAAAAGCTTAACAGTCTGACAGATTGTACAGATTGTTTGGCTGTATGGTTTAATAAGACTTCCATAGGCAGATACAACACCCAGCCAAATTAGTTTCAATATATCCAACAGCTTACCTGTATAGCTTTCTGGGAAATGAGATTCATAGATTTCATTGGCCGATTTATCTCACTACGGGCAAAGCATGGGTGGAGCTTAGCTAGAAATGGGCTAGGCATAGCTAAAATTGTTTTCCTCCATTTATTCGCCAGCCTGTGTACAATGGGAAGAGATCAGAAATGGGGCGTTTGGCCAGCCGAGTTACATTCCAAGGCTAAACAAACACACGTCATATTAATATGTCAGTCTACCCTGTTAGAGATAACTGTCAACTAAAGGCATTATGGGTATGAGTAAGAAATCGAAGCCAAGCACGGCCAATTTCAAAAACGTCGTTAATCGTTATATCACAAGGGCATAATACATGAAGGGGTCCTCAATTGAGTTTAACATTTGGTACATCGATATTGTAGCCATAATCAGCGAGTGTATATAAAGGGCAAGCCATTCATAGTATGGTCAAATTCAGATCAATGTGAATTGCCTCCAGCTGTAATAATACCGAACTCGTTCTACAGCCCGCGGCAAATAGTAGTATCGCATCTGATATTCACGTCCACGTATCAGCTAATGCTGATTTGTCATCTACAAGAACAATTTGCCCAGACCACAAATAGGGTAATAGTCCACCATTAGGGCCCTGATTGAGAGGCATCCCTGGCAGTAGATCTCTGTATATGTTCGTAGCTGCCTATTTGAATGCAGGTGTACAGCGGCATAGACCCTGTCCTGCCTGATACGAGGACCACTTCTACACAAATCGAATAACCTTATTTGCTGTGGCTTGTCATGTATGCATACAAAAGACAGAACTCATAATGAAGTGGGACGGTATAAGTTGATTGCATATAAATTCGCACATTTAGATATCCATATTTTCATTACAATACCGTGTTATTTATTTTCCGTATTCGCTATTCAGTCTCCTATAACTTAGAATAGAGAGTGATGGAGATACTGTGTTAATTGTGCCAAGGTGTCTTTCACTTTGAAATTGACAGCACTGAACTACATGTTCCGCTAAGATACACACGGTGATATAACAAATAGATACTATAAGTATACATACATGTATATTCTCCTTAACTTATGTTCAAATGATTCAAAAACATTTTTTTAATACATTGAAACGAAAATGTATTACAAGTGTCCAAATATAAATACAACGCGCTACACTAACGGTCTTGGTTAGCGTTGCCAGTGTAGTAGTATAGCTCACTGCGTGTGCATTGTGCGTGAGAGGTCATATAGCATATGCACTTACGTCTATTGCCATTACAATTAACTATGCTAGTTTTAAAGCGGAGCATACATATTGTAAATATTGGATTGTCTTGTGGGAGTCATGACCTCGCTGGATGTCTTATATTTTCGAGTAAGTCCCAAAAGAAATTATGCTTTGAAAATACCAGGTGAGCTAATGGACCGGATGACATTTATGTTTTAAGGATAAATTGCATCAGCCAATGCTGATGACATTGTTTACAAATATCGGCCATCTATGTTTCCAGTAATGGTTTAGAAAATAATTGATGTATAATAGGCAATGGAATCGAACGTGACAAACGGACTTAGTTGATGGTGTAGACATTCTAGATTCTCACATGAGAATAGAGCAACACCAGCTGGCAATGAGATCATAAATCTCATGTGCCTATTCACCCTAGCATCCTACAGGCTTATCCAGCTATAGGCAATGGACAGGACATGGACATTGTAGTGTCCTGTAGGAATTAATAACATAAATGAAATGTGTGTATCAACTATATGTCACTCAGACAATGGCATCTAACAACAACACATTCCATAATGTTGTTAGTTAGCTGACAGATCGCATCAAATCAGAACCAGTCGACACCGCTTTATCTACGGGAGGCATCATCTCCATAGAAGACTAGCAGAGAGCTTGTTTGGTCAGAATGACATCATGATCAATGAGCGTCGATCAAACTCTGTAGCAAAGAATAAAGGAGAATAGATCCAACAACGAAATGAAAGGAGCGTTGATTGGTCAGAATAACCAACATTTAGTAGGTAGGAACGTCTAGGGGGGAATACGCAGAGGTTGATTGGTGGACTGATTGTTCGGGCCAATCAAGGTGTGCTTATGACGTGCCTAGAAGAGTCATTCGAACAGATTCAGGAAGAATCGTATTATTACGATAAATATAGAACCTGAGAATCAGAGAATTCAAATAGTGTAAAAGATGCAGATTTATGCTTAGAAGGTGTTCAATTCCACTACCGTGAATCCTGAACATTACGTTGATGTTTAGACTCATAGCTGTAGTCCAACTTCGAGTAGCGTTAGGCACTTGTTCGTTTCGTGTACTAGTTTAATTATGAGCGATTTTGCTCCAAATTAATTGTCTTGTAAATTTGTACAGTAATTTCAATACATTTATCATCTTACGTACATGTAAGACAAGAGTGCGTTAGTATATTCAGATAGGGAGTTAACTTAGGACTTAGTGAGGAATCTGATCTTTGAGTTGGAAGCAACCTCCAATCCTTATCGAGTAATCTTCATTGTCAGATCAGGCCCAGCAATCTAACATACATATCGTCACCAACCATCTTCTTGACGAGACGAGCCAGCCTGTTATAGCTCCTACTCCGCCACCAGCAAGTGGTTGTCACAGCAACCTCACATCATAAACTTACCGGTGGCGAAGCAGTATCACCAACCCTTTTAGCGAGAAGTTTAGTACCCGGAGATCGAACATCTTCAGTGGCGAGCCTGCCCGGATCTGGATCAGATTCACAGTTAATATTGTGTGTTCACATTCAGTTCGAACAGGAGTCAAATCTGTGCAATATGTAAGTACATTTAAATTATGTATAATACGCCAACAAGGCCAGTCATTGGCGGTCCTAGATGGCATCTGCCATCGTGTAAAAAACGTCATAGACTTGGCAAAAATATCAGATCATCCGAGAGTAATCCAACACCGTGAATACAAAGAGAACACCATAATAAAGATAACTACCAACATTAATTGCGAGGAGCAACAGTGGCTCAAATGAGTCATCATTCAATTGTATTACCGGTAATCAATCATATTGCTATTACGTTATGGACCGGCATGGCAACCCACCGTAAACCCGACACATCCCTACCGGCACCGATGCAGCCAAGAGAGCCTCCTATTTCAACGGCACACGCGCAGCTGTGACAGGATACTGTCAAGGCTATGCAACACCTAGGCAACTCTATGGCCAACACAATCACGCAGGAAGAGGATCGGCGTGAGCGGAATCGAGGTGCATGAACTGACGCAGTGGGTTAAGCCCTGCGACGGCCTTCTCCCTGATGGACGCAACTGAGGGCAACCTCGATGGCACGCCGGTGTATATCATGACGAGGGCGTCGAGGGGTCAGTTTTCCAAGGCAATTGACCAGTTTGTGTACGGAAAGGTACGAGATAATGTAATTTATGAGGAATTACGTGCGTTTGTCACGTTAAACTTCGTCTCGGCGGAACAAGTTAAATATGCCTTAGAGTCGGTGCGACAGCGGGGTAGTGAAACTATAATCTCCTTTAACGGGAGATACACTGAACTATCCACACGGGCATATCCAGATGAGAATCCCGACAGTAAGTGAGTAATATTATCTTCGTACATTCGGGGTCTCAAGGACCAAGGTGGGGGCCGACGTATCGTGCATCGAAGAATAAAGGTCCTCAAGGCAGCAATGGAGCTTACTGAGGATGAAGAGGGGTGTAATGACCTCATGCAAGCAATGAACATTTCACCCCAGAGGGACCAGGAGATGGAGGTAGACATGATCAACGAAGAGGAAGGGAAAGGTGTGTGGGTGGTCATCGACTCGATGAAGCGGCAGATTGCTCAACAGAGCAAACTCATTGAAAAACTGTGTAGCGTAATTGAGAACTTGCAGAGTGGTCCGATATTTGGACCACCACAACAAGCACCACAACAACGACAGGCACGGTCGAACCCAAGTCAAAAAGTTAAGGCCGTACCCAAGGCAGCGCCTAAGAAGCACAGCGTTACTTGTTATAATTGTGGTCGTCAGCGCCACTATAAAAGCGAATGCACCCATCCAATCCAACCACCACCAAATCGCGCAGCACCGACACCACGTCATGTTTCAGTTGTGGAAATCTTCGGCATCTGGCCCAAGATTGCTTTACCACACATGTAGCACCACTAAAACCTAAATGGCAGGTAACGTGTTATAGATGTGATCGTGTCGAACACTTCCAGAGTAATTGTTCATTGAATCAGCCGCTTACACCACAACGATGGGCACTGAAGCATCCTCGCCAGTCAGACCATGACGAGGAGCCGATGCAGGTCGACCAAATAGACAATCAACACTGTGATGGTAATGAGTTATATTCCGGACATGAGCCCACTCCACGGGCAAATTCACACAATACCAGGCATGATCTCGTGAACAGAAATTGAAACGGCAATGAGTACGCGGACCGGGATGGATTTGTGCTAACGGATTCGTGTACATACAGGTATGGCCGTTATTCGTACGGTGATGGAGGAGCTCGGTCTGATGGAAGTCGGCGACAGTCCTATGCCGAAGCTGTCAGTGGATGATGGAGTCCATTAAAGGAGTATGGATGGAATCTGTGATGACTGAGCGATTCCTTATCCAGCTCGAAATGGATCCGAGCAGTCGAGGAAACAGGGGTGAGTATGTCGATGCATTAATTGATACTAGTGCTAGTACTTCCCTTGTTAGAAAAGGCATATGGTGGAGCATTCTAAATGTTCGGCCATTGAAAAGGGCTAAACTGTGTTAGGTATTAATGGTTCACCGATAGACATTTTGGGGGAGACCCAAATTAAATTCAAGAATGCCCGGCCTTCTCCAAGTGTGGTTGTGGGTAGCATGTGGCATGAATGTTTGATTGGTGCCGACGCCTTGCACATGGGAAATGCAAGGATTGATTACAAGACCAAAGAAATAGTATGGTTTGGTCAAGTATATCCCTTTAGAATTCCGTTTAGGATTCAGAATGACTATGTATATGCCAGTTGCAAAGAAACGACTGGCTATGCAGTTATTGACAAAATACTGAGCGACTTTGCCAATAATTTCGATCCTCCTCCTATTTAGGCAGAAAGCATATCATTTACCGCTAGCTGAGCAGTACTTGGTTAAGAACCAGGTCAAAGAGATGCTTGCAGCGGGAGTCATAGGACGGTCATCCTTACCTTGGGCGTCACCCATCACTTTAGTTCCTAAAAAGGATGGTGATACTAGATTTTGTGTTGATTTTAGGAAGTTGAACTCAGAGTTCCTTAAGGATAGTTATCCATTACCGAACATATCCGATATTTTTATTCTATAAGAGGCACAACGATATTGTCTACGATGGACTTGAAGTCTGGCTATTGGCAGATACCCATGGCCAGCCAAGACATCGAGAAAACAGCGTTTGTTTGCAGTGACAGTCTTTTTGAATGGATTCGGATGCCGTTTGGTTTTTGCAACTCAGGTGCCGTATTTCAGAGGGCAATGAATGATATTTTCCAAGATTTTGTAGGAAAATATGTGCATGTGTTCGTTGACGATATAGTCGTATATTCACGAAATCCGAAGGAACATGCACATCACTTACGCCTGGTCATGCATACAATTCAAGAGTACAATTTGCAATTAGATGGAGTGCGAATGTAGCACACTGAAACTGGATTGATAAAGTTTTATAATCATATTTGAAATAAGTGAATTGTTTAGAATAGGTCCCATGGTTCTGAATTGATATGTATTTGGAAATAGTTTGAATGAAAGTTGTTGCTGTTCAGTCAGCATAATAATATTCACCAGTCACTTGGAATGATGGTTTAGAAAATAATTGATGTATAATAGTCAATGGAATCGAACGTGACAAATGGAGAGTAGAGCTAACATACTGTATGACACGCTCTATACCCAATTGGAAATTGTCTTTATACGCATCGGCTATATGGGAGCATTTCTAGATTTAAGCCTATGTGTTGTTACTCCACAATTGAATTGTGTAAAGTAGATATCCTATCTTGTCTTATTAATATTCATTTAAACGAGAAAAACCATATTCCTAATAGGATAGAATGCTTAATGCCATGCTCCTGACGCACTCAGCCATACATGCGAGAAGTCAGACACACGCTGGAAGTAAACAGTTGGGTGAACATGCTAGGAGCACACTCAGCAAACAACGTCCAGGATTAATGGGAGAATCCAGTTTTAACTATGCCCTGCCCATCTTTAGCTAGGCTCCATCCACGAGGCGGCCGTGTTGTGATTGAGCGATGCCTGAACTACATGTCTATCAATGTTCAGCACCGTACACATAAGCTGTTGAATATTCTGACACTAATTTGACTTGGTGCTGTTTGCGCCTATGGCAACAACAGCACCGACTCGAATTGGTCTCAAATTATTGAAGAGAATGTGTATTAAATAGTAAGGACATACAATGTGTACGACCTAGCGGACTATTACGTGTTTAAGACGGACTACATCGATGAATTTCGTGACGTAATTAATCATGACGTCAGCCTACACGCCATATGCTTGACTGAGAAACTGGATTCATGAAACAGAGAATACTGATCGATACGAGAGCGAATATAACGATTGGTGACCAACATATTAAGTACAGCAGACGCAGTTATCTGTGTGGGGAGATTGACCAGAAACGCACCAGTGCTTCGGGTTGTTTCTATGTCACACTCATGTGAATGGGAATTACATTTCAAATGAGAATACGTATGAGGATTGGCAAATCACTTTATCAAATGACGCAACTGTGTAAAATGTCACAATATCTGACATGCGGCCACATCAAGCACATCAAGCAGTATGGACACACTGATGTTTAGGAAGCAAGAACTACTCTGTTGAAATCGTTGAAATTAGTTTTTTTATTCAAACGGGCGCGCCATACCAGAAAAGAAACAACATGCAATTTATTTCCAAATACCACTTGTGTGCCCCTATAGTTGCATTCGGTAGGAATCCCTGCACGTATGTTGTATACAGCGTGTGTATTCCTACCGAAGGCCGTTTAATTTACATTCTGGCGCAACACTAGCTACAGGAAACGGATCTTAAAGCAGGTTAGAACGGCATACATGTAGACTCGTTAATCCATCTACGCTCTGAGATAAGAAATGGAATCCTCCGGTCAAGGCCATTTGTTAAACGTGTCGCCGGCATGCTCAATTCTCCTGGGGTCAAATACGCAATTACCAGTCATTTTCCTGAATGAACCCATCTGCCTCGTAGCATTAATTGAATAGGTTCGGAAAGTGATTCATTGCAATAAATGATGTTTGATCACATCACCAGGATATGTAATTGGCAGTGCAGGTCGACGCTCCCGAAACGCCGTGTTCGTCTAGACTAGTGTCAAAATCCCCCGTATTATTGAAAGCCTATATACTGTGTATGTTTAACATAGCAGCACCGGTGGAGAAATCCTGGAGACACGAGGGTGACGCTTGAGAATTACACGATATTAGCATACTGAATGACCAACGCTTTCCATAACGCATCATTCACAATAGCAGAACAAATGCCTTCACAAACTCTTTTCTCTGACATACAACATGGCTATAAAATGTTGCACAGAGGGGTGTACATTAATTTCCTTATCACGTTACACGATAGTATGAGTCTGTGTTGTTAAAGTACATTAATGGATAGCTTTCCTACGGCAACGGCCATTCATATACCCCTCCTGTGTACGCTCATATGTATGCAGAGGTATACAATAACATATTGATGGGCGCAAGCGTGTATGATGGCGGGATCACGAGTGGTCCTGGTCAAAGATATGTGCCGCAGACAATACCTAAGTCGATACATAGCAGTAATATAAGAAATATTCTTTAAGCATAAATTCACAATCTGCGCAAATTATATTCGACATATTTAACGACACTGCGTAATTGTCTCTTTACACATTTTAAATATTATAAAACTAAAATACATGAATACATATAAATGTCAAGTTGCCGTAGCTAAACGTACAAATTAATTATTAGCATACTTCCTTTCTTAGGACAAAGCTCCAAATATGTGTTTTGTAGATACCGTGTTGCGTGCCTATGTTGACACAAGCACACTGGGACAGTTAGCATCCGTGTATAGTACTGACGTTTCAGCGGATATATTCTGCTGTGTTTTGTCAGAGTTGCTCGGCTAATTTGGCATGTTTAAATGGTGCGATAGCTCTCACACATGCCACACATTCCTGAAGTTTTAAAACCACATTCGATTTCCAATTAATAACCAAATACGCGTGTCTTCCACAGGCTGCGGTTGGGATCAGGTGCATAATTCAATATAATTTTCGCATGGGTCGACTTATTTAAATCGGAGGCGTCATGAGTGGCGTCTGCAAATGGTTTCGTGGATATTACAAAACCATGTTCTTGCAATGAGTCGTGTCTATGCTGCTGCGACACTGAGCAGAATATTAATAGAGGAATAGCTAGAGTCAGGGAGATGTGATTGAAATTTTGTTCATGGTGCAAATGCTTCATTGGACAAACATACCCATATGTTATTTCTCCATATTCCCAGAAAGGTATTATGTCAATGCGAAGGTATTTGTCAGAAACCTCAGTGTTGGTGTTGGAACAGTGCGAATTAATGCGTTTCAAAATATGTATTCGTTATGTATAGGGAAAGCGGGGTGGGGGGGGGGGGTGCGGGAGGGGGATTTTGAGGAAATGAGCCATGATTGTGACCTCAGATACTGCTTGGTATGTTATAATGAACATTTCCAGTTTTAGCCATGGCACGCATATCTCTGGCTACGCTCCACCCACACGTCGCTCGTGTTGGGGCCGATAGATTCCCGGACTCCCTGACTATCAATTTCCAGAAAACTATACAGGTAAGCTGTTGAGTATTCTGAAACTAATTCGTCTTGGTGCTTATGCTGCCTATTAATAGCAACATATTTGCCAGAATACGTGTTAAATAGGAAAGTCATACAATTTGTACAACTTATCGGACTATTATGTGTTTAAAATTGACTAGGTCGGGTCATGTATGACGAAATGATCATGGCGCCATCATACACGTCACATAGTTGATGATGACGTCATGTGATGAATTGATACACTGCAAAGAGATCAATTACTGAGGTCGTCGCGCCATTCATATCGAACTCGCAATCGTAAAACGAGTCTGACGTCATGCTAGATTATTCTTCATAGATACATGCGTACAACGTTGAAACCCGAAGTATATATGTATGATTACTGTATTCTGCGGCTGTAGTAGTAGAAACATCATACAGCTGCAATCAGTCCTTCTTCGCTGTTGCCCACTGTGTCTTGTCCTCAGCCGAAATCATTAGCTTCCTCAGGTCCATTCTTGACTTGAGTGTACCGAGTCCTGCTTTCTTGAGGCCACCTCGTCGCACGCTTAGCAGATGTATGCAGTGACAAGAATTGCGTATTTTAAAACTAATTGGATTGCGGTCTGTTGCCGGTTGCGGTAAATCCGTTTCAAATTTCAACAACATATTTATTAAGTTGTAAATACTTTTTTCGTATCTAGTATTTCAGGTTCTACGTGTTCCTATCAAATTAATTGCAAATATTCAGCGGCTTACAGGTATAGTTGTCTTGTAATTGAAATTCCGGAAAGTCAGAGTTCAAAGTGTTAATTCACCTAACAGCTTATCCATGCCATGGTGTCAAGTGTATATGAGTTAGCATCCGGCTAGTACTTGATTTAAGGTCTAGATTACAGTAGTAGCTCTAGGGCAATAGCTGCCAGGCCAGTGGATGTCAAATACGGATCAAACAACTGTAGTTAGCAAATAGTGCTTAGCAAATGCCTGTAGTGGGGATATATCGGCGGTGCTAGCTGTGGAATCTTTCACAGTAACTAGTGAATGTGTCTATCGGTAAATATATGCCCTTTCCTTAATTCAGCATGGGTGAACATTCAAATGCAGACTAAAATTGACACTGATAAGTTTGCCTGTATCTTGGTTCAAGTTCGACTCGCTAACTGTTGTCAGTTTGCTGGTTTACTGATCATGCGCAGTTGCTATGCTCAGTCGAACTTGATCGTAGTCGACTATAGTTCGTTGGTACCCGGTTCTATATTGGATTATTATCGCAGCCAATTTGGAAGCGGGTACCAGTTTCCATTACACCTTTCTGTCGACTATATTGATGAGCTACGAAAATGGGTTATTTGTGTCCGCTACGACGTCAAAAAGCGTCCATATGGCATAATGTGTGAAGGAATATGGGCTTGGCAACATTGATATACAATGGGAAAGCTTAATTTCATCAAACCTAAGTTATTTAGTGAATTATTTACACTTTTATATGCATTTATTCGTGGCAAGCGATCGGTGTCCGCCATTTTGAAATTTACGCACACTCGCCCTAACTATCTGAACCGAGGTCCGGTGCTCGGTTTACTACAGTTGACTAGCTTGTTAACTATTTGATGTTCGACTGGTACTCTAGTTAGTTATAGCTCTCTATGGTTAGGAGTCGAACTTGACCAAGATTAGAATGGCAATGCTTGATCGAACAAAATCTACCAAATATGTATCAAGTTATATACACTGTGCCAATTGTTGTGAGCTCTAATGCGCTAAGGTCAGCACAGTACCAGATTACGTAGAGTAGACTGTATATATGCCGCTTTAAGTAATTAACTTATGTGTGACAAATATAAGGACATTGCTAGTGTCGTATTGAGTACCTATATCTGTGGGTAACGATTCCGCATCTATGGTACTCAATTATATACAAGGTAGAATAGATCTAAGTTAAATTTCGCTATATGCAGATGCCCATCTAAACTGCGTCATGCTACATGCAGATTATTCACATTTGGGCAATAGGTGTGCTTGCCAAATATGCAAAATTAGTACCCACTTGGTGGTCTACTTAAGCTGTGGTGAAGATATTTTCCTACTGCGGATTAACATGAGATGATTATTGAGGCCCAATGGCCTGAGACAGAATTCTAGTACTTTCGTGTTGCTCACAATACAGGAAATCGCATCTCAAATAGTCTAATTGGATTGACTAAGATTCAGCTCACCCTTTACTGTGAGTGGTGGTGAGTTGGTGGCGCATCCTCCTGACAAACCCGTAGATGATGCCCTCACGCAAATATTCCTAAATACGCCACTGTGTAATAATGTCTTTAGGTGGGCATTGGCTTTCTAGTGCATGCATCGGATATATGGAAGTATTGTCCAGATGTATGTAGTATTAATCCATCTTATGTTCGTGTAATATAGATATACTTGAAACTATACCACTGACACACACCACACCCCCACCCAACCCACCATACCCCTTTCAGCGCGTACACAGACACATACGTGAGCAGTCAGACATGTGCGCAGAAAGGAAATGGCTGCGGGACACACGCTAGGAGTGCACTCAGCAAACACCGTCCGTGAGTAATTAGAGAATGTTGATCGATGTGGGAGAGAATGCTACGATTGATTCAGAAAGACAGTATTACGCTGGTGACCATCACAGTATGTACACCAGACGCAACGTTCTATGTTCTACAGTGCACTTACCTGTATTAGTCGCATTGGCAATGGAATCGCATTGAGTTGAACGATTTTCAGTAAACATTCTTTGAATTGAGATAATTATACGTTATATTCTTAGCCTCTTAATAGTTCTCACAAGGCAGTTCGCGTCTCCACACTATGTCCGTAGAATGACGGTTAATAAACTCCTGTACAAATATTGGAAAATTAAGTATTTCGAATACCCTCTGTATGGTACATATTAATGGAGCTATCACTAATACCATTTACCGTTTAATAGCTTATTTTGAGCAAGAACATATAAACATGTGCCTATTGAATATCTATTGACGGACCCGGAAAAGCCATTTTGAAAATTGCCTACTGAAATCACAAGCTTGATTATCAAGTCATTCATTCCAGGGTTAAGTTTTTAAGAAATACGCTTCTTTTTGCTTATAAATTACCATTCCTCAAGACAGTGAAGAGGGTGCTAAGGAAAACTATTAAGATACATGAAGGGCGTGTTGGTAAATCACAAATTCTGCTCCAGGCCTGGAATACACTCAGCTTACCTCGTATAGGGCTGTAGCGTCGTGATGGGGGGGGGGTCAAAGGGCAACAGCTGGCCCAGGGCGCCAAGTTCAGTGTAGTGTTGGTGTATTGGGCGTGGACGCCAACAGGTTCATTTGGGCTATGTTTGTCCCCACCACGGCGCCAGTATTTGTGTATGGGAGGGGTGCCAAAAGGCTGGCCTGCCCCGACCCTTAGATACCCTCACTATGGGTTCATAGGCCATGCTACTGGGCCGGTATTAGACGCATACCACTTGCAGCGCATTGCTATGCATTATCAGTGTAACCTCTAAGACAAAACGCACATACTCCGTGAATATAACGTAAATGGGGAATCTATGGTAGACTGACGGAGGTTAGCTGGTGATGCACGACTTAATGAGAGTAAAGCAAGAGCATGATTCTCTGCATCATATCTTAGCTAAAGATAACAAGATCCATGTATGCTAGAGATAATCAGGATGTCAGTTACACCACCCTTTGAACCAGGAACGTCAGCGTCTCAATTTCAAGGTAACCGGACAGATCGGCTGCACTGTTGAATATTGTATACTAGAAAGATACTAGTCAAATTACTCTCGCAATACTCAACGGGTTTCCGTTAAAGCGGACATGATGTCGGTGTGTTGGCCCCTCGTGTGTACGGGCTTAACAACCGTACACCTGAGTACACAGTGTGCTTCATGATTTCTACATGTGGCACGTTTTTTTGGTAATATTAATGTCAGATCATTTTTTTCGTGGTTGCATTAAGTCTGCTCATGAGTCCTATCATCAACTATCCGGTATACATGCTGGTTCAAATAAGTGTCATTCCAGCATCGTTATGCTCATGTGCATTTATAGAGACTAGTCCTTCTGCAGTAGTGGCAACTTAGTAGGTGAATAAGACAGTGTTTTCATCCCTAAACCAATTGATGTAATTGGCATGATTTAACGCCACGTACACATTACTTAAATGCTTTACTCTGCTAGCTAAACATTTAAGATATGGATCATGTTCTCAAAAATATATAATGTTGAATATATTGAAACGTATTGAAATGGAAATCGTTGCTTTCTAAGGCAGCATTGAACAATTATTTTAATAAACATCAACTCAGACCACGCAACACCAATGAACTGATAACAGAGCTTGGCCACTTGGCCAAATGATTCAAAGGATTGTGGAATGTCCGACCTGCTATAAGGCCACCTGTATGAGATGATAATTATACTGCATGACACCACACCCTGTATCCGATGGATTCAGAAATGGCAAGTTCGAAATCAGCATACCCACATACATATACAACAATAATTTCTGCATAAAATTGCAATAAATACAAAAATCAAATATGGCCGACAACCAGGCTACATTTTAATTAGTCCATGCATGCCAGCTTTGTATACGTATCACCACCCATTCAACATAACTGAATGGTCCTTATTCACTAATCATATCTCCCAAATTTCGGCCTGATCCGCTCAGTGGTTCTGGAGAAGAAATTATTATCGTGAAAACTAGGTCATCCAATATGGCCAGCCATTTGGCAAGTCAATTTCGCTTCAACAAACTTCGTTCAGGTCTTGCCCTCGATGATATTTCATGAGATTTGAATCAATCTCCAAGTGGTTTGTGAGCAGATTTTAAAGACGTTTCTAAAATGCGGCCAAAATCCAAGATGCGCTAGGGATCCTTCCTGCCAAATATAATTGAAATCGATCAAGTGGTTCTTGAGAAGTTGTTTAAAGAAAAAGTTGATGGACGGGCGGATGGTTGCATGCTGGGCAGATGACATATGGTTGTCATACATACGCACGCTTGGCCTTTCAAGCCATGTGAGCTAATACTAGTAAGTGTGAGTTAAGCCCAAACTGTCTTATGTATCTTCCATAGCCAAGTGATGTATCCAGATTCTCGGCCAATCATATGCCGTTATAATCAACTGTGTCACGTGTAAGCTGACGTCATAATCATTTACGCCATGGGTGACGCGATATAGTGCATCACAAAAGCCTAAGTATCCGACAGATGGTACGAATTGTATATCTGTATGTTTTAATAAACATTACATAGGCAGCAACAGCACCCGGTCACACTAGTATGACATTGTGTGCTGCACATAGTATTGGTGTTCCTACCGAACTCACTTTAATTCACATTCCGTGCATGGCTATCTGAAGGAAACTGATCTGAACGCAGCTTCGATGGGCATACATTCATGAGACATACTACTTAATTCGTCTATGCTCTGGGATAACAAATGGAATTCACAGCCCTAGGTGATTCGTCAAAAGTGTCCCCGACATGCTCAGTTCCTCTGGTGTCAACTACGCATTCGTCAGTCATATTCCCGAATGCACTCAGCATCCTCGCAACATTAATTGAATAGGTTGGGTATGTGCTTAATTGAAATAAATGGTGTTTGATCACATCACAAGATATATACTTGGCCATGCACATCGGCGCTCCTGCAAAATCTGGTTCGATTAAACTAGTGCCAAAATGGCCCGTATTATTGAAAGTCTCTATACTGTATTTAGGCGAATCAGTGGAGGAATTATGCACACATGAGTATGACGCTTGGGAATGTAAACGATATTAGCATACTAAACAATGGAATCTTTCCATCATGCATCTCTCACCATATCAGACCAAGTGCCTTCACACTGGGTGTGCCTACGGCAACGCCCCCTGCATATATCCACTCGAATGTACGCCCGTGTGCATGTATAGGTATACAATATCATACTGATGGTCGTGTGCGTTTATGATGGCGGGATCGCAAGTGATCCTCGTTTCTGGCATTGCCTAAGGATATACATAAACGGTAAAATAAGAAATATACTCTAAGTAGAAATTCATAATCTACTTACATTATAGTCGGCATATTTAGCAACGTGTGTAGCGATCCCTGTCCACATGTTAAATACTTTAAAACGAAAATGCGTAAAGGGTGCACAAATGAAAATTCCAAGATGCGTGCCATCTCAAATGCTTAATTTCAGTTCCGTATTTTATCATAGTCGCCAAACTCAGATGTTGTGTTACCATTTCCATGACGTGGTCGGATAAAGTGTCAGATTAATTTAGCCAAATACAAGTGCATTTCTGATAAAAGTATATACATTTGCATGTGTTCAATTTGTCCTCCAATTACCAAAATAAAATATACTCACTTTCGGAGTCTATATATTCTGCTGATCGTCTGCATCAGCCCCGCCCCAGCATGAGCAGTTGCAGTTACTGAACTCAAGTCACGCGAGGTCAGGGCAGCGCATTTCATATTGGCAGTACGCGCATTGCCACGTGTACGTGTATTAGAGTTCTATGGTTAGTGACTAAAGGGTGGATACAGATTATACGTCATGGCAAATGTCACTCATTTGCTGGCACATGGATTCAGAAAGGATCGCATTACATACGAACTTCAGACCATTCTGCATTTTACAAACACGCAACACGTGGTGTTTCCATATGACTTGTGATATAAACAATCAATCACAATTTTATTCAGTCTGGATCACGGAAAATGCAAAAAAAAATACTTGCATCGTAAGGTCATTAACTGTGTTGTGATGCAATTTGAGCCACATTTGCTAAGCCTGTGCTAAAGATACATGGCCGGACATGCATATCTTCAAAACAAGATAAAGACACTCATGAACCCTATTAAACACATTTACTAGAACTGAACTACAAGCACACCAGTGGGTTTGCGCCTCCATTCTGGAATAATATACATATCTACAACGTGTACAACAACCCTAAGAAATATGTTCATAGTGCAATTTAATGCAATAGGAACATTAGATTCTATGTCTTCTGATCACCTTTATATCCATCTGATACATCAGAAAGAGGAATGTTACATTCTATGTCTTCTCATCACCTTTAAATCCATCTGACATATCAGAAAGAGGAATGTTACATTCGATGTCTTCTGGTCACCTGTACATCCATCTGATACATCAGAAAGAGGAATGTTACATTCTATGTCTTC
The DNA here is from genome assembly GCA_034401795.1 of Chaetoderma sp. LZ-2023a. Lineage (NCBI taxonomy): Eukaryota > Metazoa > Mollusca > Caudofoveata > Chaetodermatida > Chaetodermatidae > Chaetoderma > Chaetoderma sp. LZ-2023a. Next base: position 186,368,382 of record CM067359.1, read on the forward strand.
TGATCACCTTTAATCCATCTGATACATCAGAAAGAGGAATGTTACATTCTATGTCTTCTGATCACCTTTAATCCATCTGATACATCAGAAAGAGGAATGTTACATTCTATGTCTTCTGGTCACCTTTAAATCCATCTGATACATCAGAAAGAGGAATGCTACATTCTATGTCTTCTCATCACCTTTAATCCATCTGATATATCAGAAAGAGGAATGTTACATTCGATGTCTTCTGGTCACCTTTAATCCATCTGATATATCAGAAAGAGGAATGTTACATTCTATGTCTTCTGATCACCTTTAATCCATCTGATATATCAGAAAGAGGAATGTTACATTCTATGTCTTCTGATCACCTTTAAATCCATCTGATACATCAGAAAGAGGAATGTTACATTCGATGTCTTCTCATCACCTTTAATCCATCTGATACATCAGAAAGAGGAATGTTACATTCTATGTCTTCTGGTCACCTTTAATCCATCTGATATATCAGAAAGAGGAATGCTACATTCTATGTCTTCTCATCACCTTTAATCCATCTGATACATCAGAAAGAGGAATGTTACATTCTATGTCTTCTGATCACCTTTAAATCCATCTGATACATCAGAAAGAGGAATGTTACATTCTATGTCTTCTCATCACCTTTAATCCATCTGATACATCAGAAAGAGGAATGCTACATTCTATGTCTTCTCATCACCTTTAATCCATCTGATATATCAGAAAGAGGAATGTTACATTCTATGTCTTCTCATCACCTTTAATCCATCTGATATATCAGAAAGAGGAATGTTACATTCTATGTCTTCTCATCACCTTTAATCCATCTGATATATCAGAAAGAGGAATGCTACATTCTATGTCTTCTCATCACCTTTAATCCATCTGATATATCAGAAAGAGGAATGTTACATTCGATGTCTTCTGGTCACCTTTAATCCATCTGATATATCAGAAAGAGGAATGTTACATTATATGTCTTCTGATCACCTTTAATCCATCTGATATATCAGAAAGAGGACTGTTACATTCTATGTCTTCTGATCACCTTTAAATCCATCTGATACATCAGAAAGAGGAATGTTACATTCGATGTCTTCTCATCACCTTTAATCCATCTGATACATCAGAAAGAGGAATGTTACATTCTATGTCTTCTGGTCACCTTTAATCCATCTGATATATCAGAAAGAGGAATGCTACATTCTATGTCTTCTCATCACCTTTAATCCATCTGATACATCAGAAAGAGGAATGTTACATTCTATGTCTTCTGATCACCTTTAAATCCATCTGATACATCAGAAAGAGGAATGTTACATTCTATGTCTTCTCATCACCTTTAATCCATCTGATACATCAGAAAGAGGAATGCTACATTCTATGTCTTCTCATCACCTTTAATCCATCTGATATATCAGAAAGAGGAATGTTACATTCTATGTCTTCTCATCACCTTTAATCCATCTGATATATCAGAAAGAGGAATGCTACATTCTATGTCTTCTCATCACGTTTAATCCATCTGATACATCAGAAAGAGGAATGTTACATTCTATGTCTTCTGGTCACCTTTAATCCATCTGATATATCAGAAAGAGGAATGTTACATTCTATGTCTTCTGATCACCTTTAATCCATCTGATACATCAGAAAGAGGAATGTTACATTCTATGTCTTCTGATCACCTGTACATCCATCTGATATATCAGAAAGAGGAATGTTACATTCGATGTCTTCTCATCACCGTTAATCCATCTGATACATCAGAAAGAGGAATGTTACATTCTATGTCTTCTGATCACCTGTACATCCATCTGATATATCAGAAAGAGGAATGTTACATTCGATGTCTTCTCATCACCTTTAATCCATCTGATACATCAGAAAGAGGAATGTTACATTCTATGTCTTCTCATCACCTTTAATCCATCTGATATATCAGCAAGAGGAATGTTACATTCTATGTCTTCTCATCACCTTTAATCCATCTGATATATCAGAAAGAGGAATGTTACATTCTATGTCTTCTGGTCACCTTTAATCCATCTAATACATCAGAAAGAGGAATGTTACATTCTATGTCTTCTCATCACCTTTAATCCATCTGATATATCAGAAAGAGGAATGTTACATTCTATGTCTTCTGGTCACCTTTAATCCATCTGATACATCAGAAAGAGGAATGTTACATTCTATGTCTTCTCATCACCTTTAATCCATCTGATACATCAGAAAGAGGAATGTTACATTCGATGTCTTCTCATCACCTTTAATCCATCTGATATATCAGAAAGAGGAATGTTACATTCTATGTCTTCTGATCACCTGTACATCCATCTGATATATCAGAAAGAGGAATGTTACATTCTATGTCTTCTGGTCACCTTTAATCCATCTGATACATCAGAAAGAGGAATGTTACATTCTATGTCTTCTCATCACCTTTAATCCATCTGATACATCAGAAAGAGGAATGTTACATTCGATGTCTTCTCATCACCTTTAATCCATCTGATACATCAGAAAGAGGAATGTTACATTCTATGTCTTCTCATCACCTTTAATCCATCTGATACATCAGAAAGAGGAATGTTACATTCTATGTCTTCTCATCACCTTTAATCCATCTGATACATCAGAAAGAGGAATGTTACATTCTATGTCTTCTCATCACCTTTAATCCATCTGATATATCAGAAAGAGGAATGTTACATTATATGTCTTCTGATCACCTTTAATCCATCTGATACATCAGAAAGAGGAATGTTACATTCTATGTCTTCTGATCACCTTTAATCCATCTGATACATCAGAAAGAGGAATGTTACATTCTATGTCTTCTGGTCACCTTTAATCCATCTGATATATCAGAAAGAGGAATGTTACATTCGATGTCTTCTCATCACCTTTAATCCATCTGATACATCAGAAAGAGGAATGTTACATTCTATGTCTTCTGGTCACCTTTAATCCATCTGATACATCAGAAAGAGGAATGTTACATTCTATGTCTTCTCATCACCTTTAATCCATCTGATACATCAGCAAGAGGAATGTTACATTCTATGTCTTCTGGTCACCTTTAATCCATCTGATATATCAGAAAGAGGAATGTTACATTCTATGTCTTCTCATCACCTTTAATCCATCTGACATATCAGAAAGAGGAATGTTACATTCTATGTCTTCTCATCACCTTTAATCCATCTGATATATCAGAAAGAGGAATGCTACATTCTATGTCTTCTCATCACGTTTAATCCATCTGATACATCAGAAAGAGGAATGTTACATTCTATGTCTTCTGGTCACCTTTAATCCATCTGATATATCAGAAAGAGGAATGTTACATTCTATGTCTTCTGATCACCTTTAATCCATCTGATACATCAGAAAGAGGAATGTTACATTCTATGTCTTCTCATCACCTTTAATCCATCTGATACATCAGAAAGAGGAATGTTACATTCTATGTCTTCTGATCACCTGTACATCCATCTGATATATCAGAAAGAGGAATGTTACATTCGATGTCTTCTCATCACCGTTAATCCATCTGATACATCAGAAAGAGGAATGTTACATTCTATGTCTTCTGATCACCTGTACATCCATCTGATATATCAGAAAGAGGAATGTTACATTCGATGTCTTCTCATCACCTTTAATCCATCTGATACATCAGAAAGAGGAATGTTACATTCTATGTCTTCTCATCACCTTTAATCCATCTGATATATCAGCAAGAGGAATGTTACATTCTATGTCTTCTCATCACCTTTAATCCATCTGATATATCAGAAAGAGGAATGTTACATTCTATGTCTTCTGGTCACCTTTAATCCATCTAATACATCAGAAAGAGGAATGTTACATTCTATGTCTTCTCATCACCTTTAATCCATCTGATATATCAGAAAGAGGAATGTTACATTCTATGTCTTCTGGTCACCTTTAATCCATCTGATACATCAGAAAGAGGAACGTTACATTCTATGTCTTCTCATCACCTTTAATCCATCTGATACATCAGAAAGAGGAATGTTACATTCGATGTCTTCTCATCACCTTTAATCCATCTGATATATCAGAAAGAGGAATGTTACATTCTATGTCTTCTGATCACCTGTACATCCATCTGATATATCAGAAAGAGGAATGTTACATTCTATGTCTTCTGGTCACCTTTAATCCATCTGATACATCAGAAAGAGGAATGTTACATTCTATGTCTTCTCATCACCTTTAATCCATCTGATACATCAGAAAGAGGAATGTTACATTCGATGTCTTCTCATCACCTTTAATCCATCTGATACATCAGAAAGAGGAATGTTACATTCTATGTCTTCTCATCACCTTTAATCCATCTGATACATCAGAAAGAGGAATGTTACATTCTATGTCTTCTCATCACCTTTAATCCATCTGATACATCAGAAAGAGGAATGTTACATTCTATGTCTTCTCATCACCTTTAATCCATCTGATATATCAGAAAGAGGAATGTTACATTCTATGTCTTCTGATCACCTTTAATCCATCTGATACATCAGAAAGAGGAATGTTACATTCTATGTCTTCTGATCACCTTTAATCCATCTGATACATCAGAAAGAGGAATGTTACATTCTATGTCTTCTGGTCACCTTTAATCCATCTGATATATCAGAAAGAGGAATGTTACATTCGATGTCTTCTCATCACCTTTAATCCATCTGATACATCAGAAAGAGGAATGTTACATTCTATGTCTTCTGGTCACCTTTAATCCATCTGATACATCAGAAAGAGGAATGTTACATTCTATGTCTTCTCATCACCTTTAATCCATCTGATACATCAGCAAGAGGAATGTTACATTCTATGTCTTCTGGTCACCTTTAATCCATCTGATATATCAGAAAGAGGAATGTTACATTCTATGTCTTCTCATCACCTTTAATCCATCTGACATATCAGAAAGAGGAATGTTACATTCTATGTCTTCTGATCACCTTTAAATCCGTCTGACATATCAGAAAGAGGAATGTTACATTCGATGTCTTCTCATCACCTTTAATCCATCTGATATATCAGAAAGAGGAATGTTACATTCTATGTCTTCTGATCACCTTTAATCCATCTGATACATCAGAAAGAGGAATGTTACATTCTATGTCTTCTCATCACCTTTAATCCATCTGATATATCAGAAAGAGGAATGTTACATTCTATGTCTTCTCATCACCTTTAATCCATCTGATACATCAGCAAGAGGAATGTTACATTCTATGTCTTCTGATCACCTGTAAATCCGTCTGACATATCAGAAAGAGGAATGTTACATTCGATGTCTTCTCATCACCTTTAATCCATCTGATATATCAGAAAGAGGAATGTTACATTCTATGTCTTCTGATCACCTTTAATCCATCTGATATATCAGAAAGAGGAATGTTACATTCGATGTCTTCTCATCACCTTTAATCCATCTGATACATCAGAAAGAGGAATGTTACATTCTATGTCTTCTGATCACCTTTAATCCATCTGATATATCAGAAAGAGGAATGTTACATTCGATGTCTTCTCATCACCTTTAATCCATCTGATACATCAGAAAGAGGAATGTTACATTCTATGTCTTCTGGTCACCTTTAATCCATCTGATACATCAGAAAGAGGAATGTTACATTCTATGTCTTCTCATCACCTTTAATCCATCTGATACATCAGCAAGAGGAATGTTACATTCTATGTCTTCTGGTCACCTTTAATCCATCTGATATATCAGAAAGAGGAATGTTACATTCTATGTCTTCTCTTCACCTTTAATCCATCTGATACATCAGCAAGAGGAATGTTACATTCTATGTCTTCTGATCACCTTTAAATCCGTCTGACATATCAGAAAGAGGAATGTTACATTCGATGTCTTCTGGTCACCTTTAATCCATCTGATACATCAGAAAGAGGAATGTTACATTCGATGTCTTCTGGTCACCTGTACATCCATCTCACATATCAGAAAGAGGAATGTTACATTCGATGTCTTCTGGTCACCTGTACATCCATCTGACATATCAGAAAGAGGAATGCTACATTCTATGTCTTCTCATCACCTTTAATCCATCTGATATATCAGAAAGAGGAATGTTACATTCTATGTCTTCTCATCACCTTTAATCCATCTGATATATCAGAAAGAGGAATGTTACATTCTATGTCTTCTCATCACCTTTAATCCATCTGATATATCAGAAAGAGGAATGCTACATTCTATGTCTTCTCATCACCTTTAATCCATCTGATATATCAGAAAGAGGAATGTTACATTCGATGTCTTCTGGTCACCTTTAATCCATCTGATATATCAGAAAGAGGAATGTTACATTATATGTCTTCTGATCACCTTTAATCCATCTGATATATCAGAAAGAGGACTGTTACATTCTATGTCTTCTGATCACCTTTAAATCCATCTGATACATCAGAAAGAGGAATGTTACATTCGATGTCTTCTCATCACCTTTAATCCATCTGATACATCAGAAAGAGGAATGTTACATTCTATGTCTTCTGGTCACCTTTAATCCATCTGATATATCAGAAAGAGGAATGCTACATTCTATGTCTTCTCATCACCTTTAATCCATCTGATACATCAGAAAGAGGAATGTTACATTCTATGTCTTCTGATCACCTTTAAATCCATCTGATACATCAGAAAGAGGAATGTTACATTCTATGTCTTCTCATCACCTTTAATCCATCTGATACATCAGAAAGAGGAATGCTACATTCTATGTCTTCTCATCACCTTTAATCCATCTGATATATCAGAAAGAGGAATGTTACATTCTATGTCTTCTCATCACCTTTAATCCATCTGATATATCAGAAAGAGGAATGCTACATTCTATGTCTTCTCATCACGTTTAATCCATCTGATACATCAGAAAGAGGAATGTTACATTCTATGTCTTCTGGTCACCTTTAATCCATCTGATATATCAGAAAGAGGAATGTTACATTCTATGTCTTCTGATCACCTTTAATCCATCTGATACATCAGAAAGAGGAATGTTACATTCTATGTCTTCTCATCACCTTTAATCCATCTGATACATCAGAAAGAGGAATGTTACATTCTATGTCTTCTGATCACCTGTACATCCATCTGATATATCAGAAAGAGGAATGTTACATTCGATGTCTTCTCATCACCGTTAATCCATCTGATACATCAGAAAGAGGAATGTTACATTCTATGTCTTCTGATCACCTGTACATCCATCTGATATATCAGAAAGAGGAATGTTACATTCGATGTCTTCTCATCACCTTTAATCCATCTGATACATCAGAAAGAGGAATGTTACATTCTATGTCTTCTCATCACCTTTAATCCATCTGATATATCAGCAAGAGGAATGTTACATTCTATGTCTTCTCATCACCTTTAATCCATCTGATATATCAGAAAGAGGAATGTTACATTCTATGTCTTCTGGTCACCTTTAATCCATCTAATACATCAGAAAGAGGAATGTTACATTCTATGTCTTCTCATCACCTTTAATCCATCTGATATATCAGAAAGAGGAATGTTACATTCTATGTCTTCTCATCACCTTTAATCCGTCTGATACATCAGCAAGAGGAATGTTACATTCTATGTCTTCTGATCACCTTTAAATCCGTCTGACATATCAGAAAGAGGAATGTTACATTCGATGTCTTCTCATCACCTTTAATCCATCTGATATATCAGAAAGAGGAATGTTACATTCTATGTCTTCTGATCACCTTTAATCCATCTGATATATCAGAAAGAGGAATGTTACATTCGATGTCTTCTCATCACCTTTAATCCATCTGATACATCAGAAAGAGGAATGTTACATTCTATGTCTTCTGATCACCTTTAATCCATCTGATATATCAGAAAGAGGAATGTTACATTCGATGTCTTCTCATCACCTTTAATCCATCTGATACATCAGAAAGAGGAATGTTACATTCTATGTCTTCTGGTCACCTTTAATCCATCTGATACATCAGAAAGAGGAATGTTACATTCTATGTCTTCTCATCACCTTTAATCCATCTGATACATCAGCAAGAGGAATGTTACATTCTATGTCTTCTGGTCACCTTTAATCCATCTGATATATCAGAAAGAGGAATGTTACATTCTATGTCTTCTCTTCACCTTTAATCCATCTGATACATCAGCAAGAGGAATGTTACATTCTATGTCTTCTGATCACCTTTAAATCCGTCTGACATATCAGAAAGAGGAATGTTACATTCGATGTCTTCTGGTCACCTTTAATCCATCTGATACATCAGAAAGAGGAATGTTACATTCGATGTCTTCTGGTCACCTGTACATCCATCTCACATATCAGAAAGAGGAATGTTACATTCGATGTCTTCTGGTCACCTGTACATCCATCTGACATATCAGAAAGAGGAATGCTACATTCTATGTCTTCTCATCACCTTTAATCCATCTGATATATCAGAAAGAGGAATGTTACATTCTATGTCTTCTCATCACCTTTAATCCATCTGATATATCAGAAAGAGGAATGTTACATTCTATGTCTTCTCATCACCTTTAATCCATCTGATATATCAGAAAGAGGAATGCTACATTCTATGTCTTCTCATCACCTTTAATCCATCTGATATATCAGAAAGAGGAATGTTACATTCGATGTCTTCTGGTCACCTTTAATCCATCTGATATATCAGAAAGAGGAATGTTACATTATATGTCTTCTGATCACCTTTAATCCATCTGATATATCAGAAAGAGGACTGTTACATTCTATGTCTTCTGATCACCTTTAAATCCATCTGATACATCAGAAAGAGGAATGTTACATTCGATGTCTTCTCATCACCTTTAATCCATCTGATACATCAGAAAGAGGAATGTTACATTCTATGTCTTCTGGTCACCTTTAATCCATCTGATATATCAGAAAGAGGAATGCTACATTCTATGTCTTCTCATCACCTTTAATCCATCTGATACATCAGAAAGAGGAATGTTACATTCTATGTCTTCTGATCACCTTTAAATCCATCTGATACATCAGAAAGAGGAATGTTACATTCTATGTCTTCTCATCACCTTTAATCCATCTGATACATCAGAAAGAGGAATGCTACATTCTATGTCTTCTCATCACCTTTAATCCATCTGATATATCAGAAAGAGGAATGTTACATTCTATGTCTTCTCATCACCTTTAATCCATCTGATATATCAGAAAGAGGAATGCTACATTCTATGTCTTCTCATCACGTTTAATCCATCTGATACATCAGAAAGAGGAATGTTACATTCTATGTCTTCTGGTCACCTTTAATCCATCTGATATATCAGAAAGAGGAATGTTACATTCTATGTCTTCTGATCACCTTTAATCCATCTGATACATCAGAAAGAGGAATGTTACATTCTATGTCTTCTCATCACCTTTAATCCATCTGATACATCAGAAAGAGGAATGTTACATTCTATGTCTTCTGATCACCTGTACATCCATCTGATATATCAGAAAGAGGAATGTTACATTCGATGTCTTCTCATCACCGTTAATCCATCTGATACATCAGAAAGAGGAATGTTACATTCTATGTCTTCTGATCACCTGTACATCCATCTGATATATCAGAAAGAGGAATGTTACATTCGATGTCTTCTCATCACCTTTAATCCATCTGATACATCAGAAAGAGGAATGTTACATTCTATGTCTTCTCATCACCTTTAATCCATCTGATATATCAGCAAGAGGAATGTTACATTCTATGTCTTCTCATCACCTTTAATCCATCTGATATATCAGAAAGAGGAATGTTACATTCTATGTCTTCTGGTCACCTTTAATCCATCTAATACATCAGAAAGAGGAATGTTACATTCTATGTCTTCTCATCACCTTTAATCCATCTGATATATCAGAAAGAGGAATGTTACATTCTATGTCTTCTGGTCACCTTTAATCCATCTGATACATCAGAAAGAGGAATGTTACATTCTATGTCTTCTCATCACCTTTAATCCATCTGATACATCAGAAAGAGGAATGTTACATTCGATGTCTTCTCATCACCTTTAATCCATCTGATATATCAGAAAGAGGAATGTTACATTCTATGTCTTCTGATCACCTGTACATCCATCTGATATATCAGAAAGAGGAATGTTACATTCTATGTCTTCTGGTCACCTTTAATCCATCTGATACATCAGAAAGAGGAATGTTACATTCTATGTCTTCTCATCACCTTTAATCCATCTGATACATCAGAAAGAGGAATGTTACATTCGATGTCTTCTCATCACCTTTAATCCATCTGATACATCAGAAAGAGGAATGTTACATTCTATGTCTTCTCATCACCTTTAATCCATCTGATACATCAGAAAGAGGAATGTTACATTCTATGTCTTCTCATCACCTTTAATCCATCTGATACATCAGAAAGAGGAATGTTACATTCTATGTCTTCTCATCACCTTTAATCCATCTGATATATCAGAAAGAGGAATGTTACATTCTATGTCTTCTGATCACCTTTAATCCATCTGATACATCAGAAAGAGGAATGTTACATTCTATGTCTTCTGATCACCTTTAATCCATCTGATACATCAGAAAGAGGAATGTTACATTCTATGTCTTCTGGTCACCTTTAATCCATCTGATATATCAGAAAGAGGAATGTTACATTCGATGTCTTCTCATCACCTTTAATCCATCTGATACATCAGAAAGAGGAATGTTACATTCTATGTCTTCTGGTCACCTTTAATCCATCTGATACATCAGAAAGAGGAATGTTACATTCTATGTCTTCTCATCACCTTTAATCCATCTGATACATCAGCAAGAGGAATGTTACATTCTATGTCTTCTGGTCACCTTTAATCCATCTGATATATCAGAAAGAGGAATGTTACATTCTATGTCTTCTCATCACCTTTAATCCATCTGACATATCAGAAAGAGGAATGTTACATTCTATGTCTTCTCATCACCTTTAATCCATCTGATATATCAGAAAGAGGAATGCTACATTCTATGTCTTCTCATCACGTTTAATCCATCTGATACATCAGAAAGAGGAATGTTACATTCTATGTCTTCTGGTCACCTTTAATCCATCTGATATATCAGAAAGAGGAATGTTACATTCTATGTCTTCTGATCACCTTTAATCCATCTGATACATCAGAAAGAGGAATGTTACATTCTATGTCTTCTCATCACCTTTAATCCATCTGATACATCAGAAAGAGGAATGTTACATTCTATGTCTTCTGATCACCTGTACATCCATCTGATATATCAGAAAGAGGAATGTTACATTCGATGTCTTCTCATCACCGTTAATCCATCTGATACATCAGAAAGAGGAATGTTACATTCTATGTCTTCTGATCACCTGTACATCCATCTGATATATCAGAAAGAGGAATGTTACATTCGATGTCTTCTCATCACCTTTAATCCATCTGATACATCAGAAAGAGGAATGTTACATTCTATGTCTTCTCATCACCTTTAATCCATCTGATATATCAGCAAGAGGAATGTTACATTCTATGTCTTCTCATCACCTTTAATCCATCTGATATATCAGAAAGAGGAATGTTACATTCTATGTCTTCTGGTCACCTTTAATCCATCTAATACATCAGAAAGAGGAATGTTACATTCTATGTCTTCTCATCACCTTTAATCCATCTGATATATCAGAAAGAGGAATGTTACATTCTATGTCTTCTGGTCACCTTTAATCCATCTGATACATCAGAAAGAGGAATGTTACATTCTATGTCTTCTCATCACCTTTAATCCATCTGATACATCAGAAAGAGGAATGTTACATTCGATGTCTTCTCATCACCTTTAATCCATCTGATATATCAGAAAGAGGAATGTTACATTCTATGTCTTCTGATCACCTGTACATCCATCTGATATATCAGAAAGAGGAATGTTACATTCTATGTCTTCTGGTCACCTTTAATCCATCTGATACATCAGAAAGAGGAATGTTACATTCTATGTCTTCTCATCACCTTTAATCCATCTGATACATCAGAAAGAGGAATGTTACATTCGATGTCTTCTCATCACCTTTAATCCATCTGATACATCAGAAAGAGGAATGTTACATTCTATGTCTTCTCATCACCTTTAATCCATCTGATACATCAGAAAGAGGAATGTTACATTCTATGTCTTCTCATCACCTTTAATCCATCTGATACATCAGAAAGAGGAATGTTACATTCTATGTCTTCTCATCACCTTTAATCCATCTGATATATCAGAAAGAGGAATGTTACATTCTATGTCTTCTGATCACCTTTAATCCATCTGATACATCAGAAAGAGGAATGTTACATTCTATGTCTTCTGATCACCTTTAATCCATCTGATACATCAGAAAGAGGAATGTTACATTCTATGTCTTCTGGTCACCTTTAATCCATCTGATATATCAGAAAGAGGAATGTTACATTCGATGTCTTCTCATCACCTTTAATCCATCTGATACATCAGAAAGAGGAATGTTACATTCTATGTCTTCTGGTCACCTTTAATCCATCTGATACATCAGAAAGAGGAATGTTACATTCTATGTCTTCTCATCACCTTTAATCCATCTGATACATCAGCAAGAGGAATGTTACATTCTATGTCTTCTGGTCACCTTTAATCCATCTGATATATCAGAAAGAGGAATGTTACATTCTATGTCTTCTCATCACCTTTAATCCATCTGACATATCAGAAAGAGGAATGTTACATTCTATGTCTTCTGATCACCTTTAAATCCGTCTGACATATCAGAAAGAGGAATGTTACATTCGATGTCTTCTCATCACCTTTAATCCATCTGATATATCAGAAAGAGGAATGTTACATTCTATGTCTTCTGATCACCTTTAATCCATCTGATACATCAGAAAGAGGAATGTTACATTCTATGTCTTCTCATCACCTTTAATCCATCTGATATATCAGAAAGAGGAATGTTACATTCTATGTCTTCTCATCACCTTTAATCCATCTGATACATCAGCAAGAGGAATGTTACATTCTATGTCTTCTGATCACCTTTAAATCCGTCTGACATATCAGAAAGAGGAATGTTACATTCGATGTCTTCTCATCACCTTTAATCCATCTGATATATCAGAAAGAGGAATGTTACATTCTATGTCTTCTGATCACCTTTAATCCATCTGATATATCAGAAAGAGGAATGTTACATTCGATGTCTTCTCATCACCTTTAATCCATCTGATACATCAGAAAGAGGAATGTTACATTCTATGTCTTCTGATCACCTTTAATCCATCTGATATATCAGAAAGAGGAATGTTACATTCGATGTCTTCTCATCACCTTTAATCCATCTGATACATCAGAAAGAGGAATGTTACATTCTATGTCTTCTGGTCACCTTTAATCCATCTGATACATCAGAAAGAGGAATGTTACATTCTATGTCTTCTCATCACCTTTAATCCATCTGATACATCAGCAAGAGGAATGTTACATTCTATGTCTTCTGGTCACCTTTAATCCATCTGATATATCAGAAAGAGGAATGTTACATTCTATGTCTTCTCATCACCTTTAATCCATCTGATACATCAGCAAGAGGAATGTTACATTCTATGTCTTCTGATCACCTTTAAATCCGTCTGACATATCAGAAAGAGGAATGTTACATTCGATGTCTTCTGGTCACCTTTAATCCATCTGATACATCAGAAAGAGGAATGTTACATTCGATGTCTTCTGGTCACCTGTACATCCATCTCACATATCAGAAAGAGGAATGTTACATTCGATGTCTTCTGGTCACCTGTACATCCATCTGACATATCAGAAAGAGGAATGTTACATTCTATGTCTTCTGATCACCTTTAATCCATCTGATACATCAGAAAGAGGAATGTTACATTCTATGTCTTCTGGTCACCTTTAATCCATCTGATACATCAGAAAGAGGAATGTTACATTCGATGTCTTCTGGTCACCTTTAATCCATCTGATACATCAGAAAGAGGAATGTTACATTCGATGTCTTCTGGTCACCTGTACAGCCATCTGACATATCAGAAAGAGGAATGTTACATTCTATGTCTTCTGATCACCTTTAAATCCATCTGATACATCAGAAAGAGGAATGTTACATTCTATGTCTTCTGATCACCTTTAAATCCATCTGATACATCAGAAAGAGGAATGTTACATTCTATGTCTTCTCATCACCTTTAATCCATCTGATATATCAGAAAGAGGAATGTTACATTCGATGTCTTCTGGTCACCTGTACATCCATCTGCTGTATCAGAAAGAGGAATGTTACATTCTATGTCTTCTCATCACCTTTAAATCCATCTGATACATCAGAAAGAGGAATGTTACATTCGATGTCTTCTCATCACCTGTAATCCATCTGATACATCAGAAAGAGGAATGTTACATTCGATGTCTTCTGGTCACCTGTACATCCATCTGACATATCAGAAAGAGGAATGTTACATTCGATGTCTTCTGGTCACCTGTACATCCATCTGACATATCAGAAAGAGGAATGTTACATTCTATGTCTTCTGATCACCTTTAATCCATCTGATACATCAGAAAGAGGAATGTTACATTCTATGTCTTCTGGTCACCTGTACATCCATCTGACATATCAGAAAGAGGAATGTTACATTCTATGTCTTCTGATCACCTTTAATCCATCTGATACATCAGAAAGAGGAATGTTACATTCGATGTCTTCTGGTCACCTTTAATCCATCTGATACATCAGAAAGAGGAATGTTACATTCGATGTCTTCTGGTCACCTGTACAGCCATCTGACATATCAGAAAGAGGAATGTTACATTCTATGTCTTCTGATCACCTTTAAATCCATCTGATACATCAGAAAGAGGAATGTTACATTCTATGTCTTCTCATCACCTTTAATCCATCTGATATATCAGAAAGAGGAATGTTACATTCGATGTCTTCTGGTCACCTGTACATCCATCTGCTGTATCAGAAAGAGGAATGTTACATTCTATGTCTTCTCATCACCTTTAAATCCATCTGATACATCAGAAAGAGGAATGTTACATTCGATGTCTTCTCATCACCTGTAATCCATCTGATACATCAGAAAGAGGAATGTTACATTCGATGTCTTCTGGTCACCTGTACATCCATCTGACATATCAGAAAGAGGAATGTTACATTCGATGTCTTCTGGTCACCTGTACATCCATCTGATATATCAGAAAGAGGAATGTTACATTCGATGTCTTCTCATCACCTTTAATCCATCTGATATATCAGAAAGAGGAATGTTACATTCGATGTCTTCTGGTCACCTGTACATCCATCTGCTGTATCAGAAAGAGGAATGTTACATTCTATGTCTTCTCATCACCTTTAAATCCATCTGATACATCAGAAAGAGGAAGGTTACATTCGATGTCTTCTCATCACCTGTAATCCATCTGCTGTATCAGAAAGAGGAATGTTACATTCTATGTCTTCTGATCACCTTTAATCCATCTGATACATCAGAAAGAGGAATGTTACATTCTATGTCTTCTGATCACCTTTAATCCATCTGATACATCAGAAAGAGGAATGTTACATTCTATGTCTTCTGGTCACCTTTAATCCATCTGATATATCAGAAAGAGGAATGTTACATTCGATGTCTTCTCATCACCTTTAATCCATCTGATACATCAGAAAGAGGAATGTTACATTCTATGTCTTCTGGTCACCTTTAATCCATCTGATACATCAGAAAGAGGAATGTTACATTCTATGTCTTCTCATCACCTTTAATCCATCTGATACATCAGCAAGAGGAATGTTACATTCTATGTCTTCTGGTCACCTTTAATCCATCTGATATATCAGAAAGAGGAATGTTACATTCTATGTCTTCTCATCACCTTTAATCCATCTGACATATCAGAAAGAGGAATGTTACATTCTATGTCTTCTGATCACCTTTAAATCCGTCTGACATATCAGAAAGAGGAATGTTACATTCGATGTCTTCTCATCACCTTTAATCCATCTGATATATCAGAAAGAGGAATGTTACATTCTATGTCTTCTGATCACCTTTAATCCATCTGATACATCAGAAAGAGGAATGTTACATTCTATGTCTTCTCATCACCTTTAATCCATCTGATATATCAGAAAGAGGAATGTTACATTCTATGTCTTCTCATCACCTTTAATCCATCTGATACATCAGCAAGAGGAATGTTACATTCTATGTCTTCTGATCACCTTTAAATCCGTCTGACATATCAGAAAGAGGAATGTTACATTCGATGTCTTCTCATCACCTTTAATCCATCTGATATATCAGAAAGAGGAATGTTACATTCTATGTCTTCTGATCACCTTTAATCCATCTGATATATCAGAAAGAGGAATGTTACATTCGATGTCTTCTCATCACCTTTAATCCATCTGATACATCAGAAAGAGGAATGTTACATTCTATGTCTTCTGATCACCTTTAATCCATCTGATATATCAGAAAGAGGAATGTTACATTCGATGTCTTCTCATCACCTTTAATCCATCTGATACATCAGAAAGAGGAATGTTACATTCTATGTCTTCTGGTCACCTTTAATCCATCTGATACATCAGAAAGAGGAATGTTACATTCTATGTCTTCTCATCACCTTTAATCCATCTGATACATCAGCAAGAGGAATGTTACATTCTATGTCTTCTGGTCACCTTTAATCCATCTGATATATCAGAAAGAGGAATGTTACATTCTATGTCTTCTCATCACCTTTAATCCATCTGATACATCAGCAAGAGGAATGTTACATTCTATGTCTTCTGATCACCTTTAAATCCGTCTGACATATCAGAAAGAGGAATGTTACATTCGATGTCTTCTGGTCACCTTTAATCCATCTGATACATCAGAAAGAGGAATGTTACATTCGATGTCTTCTGGTCACCTGTACATCCATCTCACATATCAGAAAGAGGAATGTTACATTCGATGTCTTCTGGTCACCTGTACATCCATCTGACATATCAGAAAGAGGAATGTTACATTCTATGTCTTCTGATCACCTTTAATCCATCTGATACATCAGAAAGAGGAATGTTACATTCTATGTCTTCTGGTCACCTTTAATCCATCTGATACATCAGAAAGAGGAATGTTACATTCGATGTCTTCTGGTCACCTTTAATCCATCTGATACATCAGAAAGAGGAATGTTACATTCGATGTCTTCTGGTCACCTGTACAGCCATCTGACATATCAGAAAGAGGAATGTTACATTCTATGTCTTCTGATCACCTTTAAATCCATCTGATACATCAGAAAGAGGAATGTTACATTCTATGTCTTCTGATCACCTTTAAATCCATCTGATACATCAGAAAGAGGAATGTTACATTCTATGTCTTCTCATCACCTTTAATCCATCTGATATATCAGAAAGAGGAATGTTACATTCGATGTCTTCTGGTCACCTGTACATCCATCTGCTGTATCAGAAAGAGGAATGTTACATTCTATGTCTTCTCATCACCTTTAAATCCATCTGATACATCAGAAAGAGGAATGTTACATTCGATGTCTTCTCATCACCTGTAATCCATCTGATACATCAGAAAGAGGAATGTTACATTCGATGTCTTCTGGTCACCTGTACATCCATCTGACATATCAGAAAGAGGAATGTTACATTCGATGTCTTCTGGTCACCTGTACATCCATCTGACATATCAGAAAGAGGAATGTTACATTCTATGTCTTCTGATCACCTTTAATCCATCTGATACATCAGAAAGAGGAATGTTACATTCTATGTCTTCTGGTCACCTGTACATCCATCTGACATATCAGAAAGAGGAATGTTACATTCTATGTCTTCTGATCACCTTTAATCCATCTGATACATCAGAAAGAGGAATGTTACATTCGATGTCTTCTGGTCACCTTTAATCCATCTGATACATCAGAAAGAGGAATGTTACATTCGATGTCTTCTGGTCACCTGTACAGCCATCTGACATATCAGAAAGAGGAATGTTACATTCTATGTCTTCTGATCACCTTTAAATCCATCTGATACATCAGAAAGAGGAATGTTACATTCTATGTCTTCTCATCACCTTTAATCCATCTGATATATCAGAAAGAGGAATGTTACATTCGATGTCTTCTGGTCACCTGTACATCCATCTGCTGTATCAGAAAGAGGAATGTTACATTCTATGTCTTCTCATCACCTTTAAATCCATCTGATACATCAGAAAGAGGAATGTTACATTCGATGTCTTCTCATCACCTGTAATCCATCTGATACATCAGAAAGAGGAATGTTACATTCGATGTCTTCTGGTCACCTGTACATCCATCTGACATATCAGAAAGAGGAATGTTACATTCGATGTCTTCTGGTCACCTGTACATCCATCTGATATATCAGAAAGAGGAATGTTACATTCGATGTCTTCTCATCACCTTTAATCCATCTGATATATCAGAAAGAGGAATGTTACATTCGATGTCTTCTGGTCACCTGTACATCCATCTGCTGTATCAGAAAGAGGAATGTTACATTCTATGTCTTCTCATCACCTTTAAATCCATCTGATACATCAGAAAGAGGAAGGTTACATTCGATGTCTTCTCATCACCTGTAATCCATCTGCTGTATCAGAAAGAGGAATGTTACATTCGATGTCTTCTGGTCACCTGTACATCCATCTGCTGTATCAGAAAGAGGAATGTTACATTCTATGTCTTCTCATCACCTTTAAATCCATCTGATACATCAGAAAGAGGAATGTTACATTCTATGTCTTCTAGTCACCTTTAAATCCATCTGACATATCAGAAAGATGAATGTTACATTCTATGTCTTCTAGTCACCTTTAAATCCATCTGACATATCAGAAAGAGGAATGTTACATTCTATGTCTTCTGATCACCTTTAATCCAACTGATACATCAGAAAGAGGAATGTTACATTCTATGTCTTCTAGTCACCTTTAATCCATCTGACATATCAGAAAGAGGAATGTTACATTCTATGTCTTCTAGTCACCTTTAAATCCATCTGACATATCAGAAAGAGGAATGTTACATTCTATGTCTTCTCATCACCTTTAATCCATCTGATACATCAGAAAGAGGAATGTTACATTCTATGTCTTCTGATCACCTTTAATCCATCTGATATATCAGAAAGAGGAATGTTACATTCTATGTCTTCTGGTCACCTGTACATCCATCTGACATATCAGAAAGAGGAATGTTACATTCTATGTCTTCTCATCACCTTTAATCCATCTGATACATCAGAAAGAGGAATGTTACATTCTATGTCTTCTCATCACCTTTAATCCATCTGATACATCAGAAAGAGGAATGTTACATTCTATGTCTTCTCATCACCTTTAATCCATCTGATACATCAGAAAGAGGAATGTTACATTCTATGTCTTCTGATCACCTTTAATCCATCTGATACATCAGAAAGAGGAATGTTACATTCTATGTCTTCTCATCACCTTTAATCCATCTGATACATCAGAAAGAGGAATGTTACATTCTATGTCTTCTCATCACCTGTACATCCATCTGATATATCAGAAAGAGGAATGTTACATTCTATGTCTTCTCATCACCTTTAATCCATCTGATACATCAGAAAGAGGAATGTTACATTCTATGTCTTCTGATCACCTGTACATCCATCTGATATATCAGAAAGAGGAATGTTACATTCTATGTCTTCTCATCACCTTTAATCCATCTGATACATCAGAAAGAGGAATGTTACATTCTATGTCTTCTCATCACCTTTAATTCATCTGATATATCAGAAAGAGGAATGTTACATTCTATGTCTTCTCATCACCTTTAATCCATCTGATATATCAGAAAGAGGAATGTTACATTCTATGTCTTCTGGTCACCTTTAAATCCATCTGATATATCAGAAAGAGGAATGCTACATTCTATGTCTTCTCATCACCTTTAATCCATCTGATACATCAGAAAGAGGAATGTTACATTCTATGTCTTCTGATCACCTTTAATTCATCTGATACATCAGAAAGAGGAATGTTACATTCTATGTCTTCTCATCACCTTTAATCCATCTGATACATCAGAAAGAGGAATGTTACATTCTATGTCTTCTGGTCACCTTTAATCCATCTGACATATCAGAAAGAGGAATGTTACATTCTATGTCTTCTGATCACCTTTAATCCATCTGATATATCAGAAAGAGGAATGTTACATTCTATGTCTTCTGGTCACCTTTAAATCCATCTGATATATCAGAAAGAGGAATGCTACATTCTATGTCTTCTCATCACCTTTAATCCATCTGATACATCAGAAAGAGGAATGTTACATTCTATGTCTTCTGATCACCTTTAATTCATCTGATATATCAGAAAGAGGAATGTTACATTCTATGTCTTCTCATCACCTTTAAATCCATCTGATACATCAGAAAGAGGAATGTTACATTCTATGTCTTCTGGTCACCTTTAATCCATCTGACATATCAGAAAGAGGAATGTTACATTCTATGTCTTCTCATCACCTTTAATCCATCTGATACATCAGAAAGAGGAATGTTACATTCTATGTCTTCTGGTCACCTTTAATCCATCTGATATATCAGAAAGAGGAATGTTACATTCTATGTCTTCTGGTCACCTTTAATCCATCTGATACATCAGAAAGAGGAATGTTACATTCTATGTCTTCTCATCACCTTTAATCCATCTGATACATCAGAAAGAGGAATGTTACATTCTATGTCTTCTGATCACCTTTAATTCATCTGATATATCAGAAAGAGGAATGTTACATTCTATGTCTTCTGATCACCTTTAATCCATCTGATACATCAGAAAGAGGAATGTTACATTCTATGTCTTCTCATCACCTTTAATCCATCTGATACATCAGAAAGAGGAATGTTACATTCTATGTCTTCTCATCACCTTTAATCCATCTGATATATCAGAAAGAGGAATGTTACATTCTATGTCTTCTGGTCACCTTTAATCCATCTGATACATCAGAAAGAGGAATGTTACATTCTATGTCTTCTGATCACCTTTAATTCATCTGATACATCAGAAAGAGGAATGTTACATTCTATGTCTTCTCATCACCTTTAATCCATCTGATACATCAGAAAGAGGAATGTTACATTCTATGTCTTCTGGTCACCTTTAATCCATCTGATATATCAGAAAGAGGAATGTTACATTCTATGTCTTCTGGTCACCTTTAATCCATCTGATACATCAGAAAGAGGAATGTTACATTCTATGTCTTCTGATCACCTTTAATCCATCTGATATATCAGAAAGAGGAATGTTACATTCTATGTCTTCTGGTCACCTTTAAATCCATCTGATATATCAGAAAGAGGAATGCTACATTCTATGTCTTCACATCACCTTTAATCCATCTGATACATCAGAAAGAGGAATGTTACATTCTATGTCTTCTGATCACCTTTAATTCATCTGATATATCAGAAAGAGGAATGTTACATTCTATGTCTTCTGATCACCTTTAATCCATCTGATACATCAGAAAGAGGAATGTTACATTCTATGTCTTCTCATCACCTTTAATCCATCTGATACATCAGAAAGAGGAATGTTACATTCTATGTCTTCTGATCACCTTTAATCCATCTGATATATCAGAAAGAGGAATGTTACATTCTATGTCTTCTCATCACCTTTAATCCATCTGATATATCAGAAAGAGGAATGTTACATTCTATGTCTTCTCATCACCTTTAATCCATCTGATACATCAGAAAGAGGAATGTTACATTCTATGTCTTCTCATCACCTTTAATCCATCTGATACATCAGAAAGAGGAATGTTACATTCTATGTCTTCTCATCACCTTTAATCCATCTGATACATCAGAAAGAGGAATGTTACATTCTATGTCTTCTGATCACCTTTAATCCATCTGATATATCAGAAAGAGGAATGTTACATTCTATGTCTTCTGGTCACCTTTAAATCCATCTGATATATCAGAAAGAGGAATGCTACATTCTATGTCTTCTCATCACCTTTAATCCATCTGATACATCAGAAAGAGGAATGTTACATTCTATGTCTTCTGATCACCTTTAATTCATCTGATATATCAGAAAGAGGAATGTTACATTCTATGTCTTCTGATCACCTTTAATCCATCTGATACATCAGAAAGAGGAATGTTACATTCTATGTCTTCTCATCACCTTTAATCCATCTGATACATCAGAAAGAGGAATGTTACATTCTATGTCTTCTCATCACCTTTAATCCATCTGATATATCAGAAAGAGGAATGTTACATTCTATGTCTTCTGGTCACCTTTAATCCATCTGATACATCAGAAAGAGGAATGTTACATTCTATGTCTTCTGATCACCTTTAATTCATCTGATACATCAGAAAGAGGAATGTTACATTCTATGTCTTCTCATCACCTTTAATCCATCTGATACATCAGAAAGAGGAATGTTACATTCTATGTCTTCTGGTCACCTTTAATCCATCTGACATATCAGAAAGAGGAATGTTACATTCTATGTCTTCTGATCACCTTTAATCCATCTGATACATCAGAAAGAGGAATGTTACATTCTATGTCTTCTCATCACCTTTAATCCATCTGATATATCAGAAAGAGGAATGTTACATTCTATGTCTTCTGGTCACCTTTAATCCATCTAATACATCAGAAAGAGGAATGTTACATTCTATGTCTTCTCATCACCTTTAATCCATCTGATATATCAGAAAGAGGAATGTTACATTCTATGTCTTCTGGTCACCTTTAATCCATCTGATACATCAGAAAGAGGAATGTTACATTCTATGTCTTCTCATCACCTTTAATCCATCTGATACATCAGAAAGAGGAATGTTACATTCGATGTCTTCTCATCACCTTTAATCCATCTGATATATCAGAAAGAGGAATGTTACATTCTATGTCTTCTGATCACCTGTACATCCATCTGATATATCAGAAAGAGGAATGTTACATTCTATGTCTTCTGGTCACCTTTAATCCATCTGATACATCAGAAAGAGGAATGTTACATTCTATGTCTTCTCATCACCTTTAATCCATCTGATACATCAGAAAGAGGAATGTTACATTCGATGTCTTCTCATCACCTTTAATCCATCTGATACATCAGAAAGAGGAATGTTACATTCTATGTCTTCTCATCACCTTTAATCCATCTGATACATCAGAAAGAGGAATGTTACATTCTATGTCTTCTCATCACCTTTAATCCATCTGATACATCAGAAAGAGGAATGTTACATTCTATGTCTTCTCATCACCTTTAATCCATCTGATATATCAGAAAGAGGAATGTTACATTCTATGTCTTCTGATCACCTTTAATCCATCTGATACATCAGAAAGAGGAATGTTACATTCTATGTCTTCTGATCACCTTTAATCCATCTGATACATCAGAAAGAGGAATGTTACATTCTATGTCTTCTGGTCACCTTTAATCCATCTGATATATCAGAAAGAGGAATGTTACATTCGATGTCTTCTCATCACCTTTAATCCATCTGATACATCAGAAAGAGGAATGTTACATTCTATGTCTTCTGGTCACCTTTAATCCATCTGATACATCAGAAAGAGGAATGTTACATTCTATGTCTTCTCATCACCTTTAATCCATCTGATACATCAGCAAGAGGAATGTTACATTCTATGTCTTCTGGTCACCTTTAATCCATCTGATATATCAGAAAGAGGAATGTTACATTCTATGTCTTCTCATCACCTTTAATCCATCTGACATATCAGAAAGAGGAATGTTACATTCTATGTCTTCTGATCACCTTTAAATCCGTCTGACATATCAGAAAGAGGAATGTTACATTCGATGTCTTCTCATCACCTTTAATCCATCTGATATATCAGAAAGAGGAATGTTACATTCTATGTCTTCTGATCACCTTTAATCCATCTGATACATCAGAAAGAGGAATGTTACATTCTATGTCTTCTCATCACCTTTAATCCATCTGATATATCAGAAAGAGGAATGTTACATTCTATGTCTTCTCATCACCTTTAATCCATCTGATACATCAGCAAGAGGAATGTTACATTCTATGTCTTCTGATCACCTTTAAATCCGTCTGACATATCAGAAAGAGGAATGTTACATTCGATGTCTTCTCATCACCTTTAATCCATCTGATATATCAGAAAGAGGAATGTTACATTCTATGTCTTCTGATCACCTTTAATCCATCTGATATATCAGAAAGAGGAATGTTACATTCGATGTCTTCTCATCACCTTTAATCCATCTGATACATCAGAAAGAGGAATGTTACATTCTATGTCTTCTGATCACCTTTAATCCATCTGATATATCAGAAAGAGGAATGTTACATTCGATGTCTTCTCATCACCTTTAATCCATCTGATACATCAGAAAGAGGAATGTTACATTCTATGTCTTCTGGTCACCTTTAATCCATCTGATACATCAGAAAGAGGAATGTTACATTCTATGTCTTCTCATCACCTTTAATCCATCTGATACATCAGCAAGAGGAATGTTACATTCTATGTCTTCTGGTCACCTTTAATCCATCTGATATATCAGAAAGAGGAATGTTACATTCTATGTCTTCTCATCACCTTTAATCCATCTGATACATCAGCAAGAGGAATGTTACATTCTATGTCTTCTGATCACCTTTAAATCCGTCTGACATATCAGAAAGAGGAATGTTACATTCGATGTCTTCTGGTCACCTTTAATCCATCTGATACATCAGAAAGAGGAATGTTACATTCGATGTCTTCTGGTCACCTGTACATCCATCTCACATATCAGAAAGAGGAATGTTACATTCGATGTCTTCTGGTCACCTGTACATCCATCTGACATATCAGAAAGAGGAATGTTACATTCTATGTCTTCTGATCACCTTTAATCCATCTGATACATCAGAAAGAGGAATGTTACATTCTATGTCTTCTGGTCACCTTTAATCCATCTGATACATCAGAAAGAGGAATGTTACATTCGATGTCTTCTGGTCACCTTTAATCCATCTGATACATCAGAAAGAGGAATGTTACATTCGATGTCTTCTGGTCACCTGTACAGCCATCTGACATATCAGAAAGAGGAATGTTACATTCTATGTCTTCTGATCACCTTTAAATCCATCTGATACATCAGAAAGAGGAATGTTACATTCTATGTCTTCTGATCACCTTTAAATCCATCTGATACATCAGAAAGAGGAATGTTACATTCTATGTCTTCTCATCACCTTTAATCCATCTGATATATCAGAAAGAGGAATGTTACATTCGATGTCTTCTGGTCACCTGTACATCCATCTGCTGTATCAGAAAGAGGAATGTTACATTCTATGTCTTCTCATCACCTTTAAATCCATCTGATACATCAGAAAGAGGAATGTTACATTCGATGTCTTCTCATCACCTGTAATCCATCTGATACATCAGAAAGAGGAATGTTACATTCGATGTCTTCTGGTCACCTGTACATCCATCTGACATATCAGAAAGAGGAATGTTACATTCGATGTCTTCTGGTCACCTGTACATCCATCTGACATATCAGAAAGAGGAATGTTACATTCTATGTCTTCTGATCACCTTTAATCCATCTGATACATCAGAAAGAGGAATGTTACATTCTATGTCTTCTGGTCACCTGTACATCCATCTGACATATCAGAAAGAGGAATGTTACATTCTATGTCTTCTGATCACCTTTAATCCATCTGATACATCAGAAAGAGGAATGTTACATTCGATGTCTTCTGGTCACCTTTAATCCATCTGATACATCAGAAAGAGGAATGTTACATTCGATGTCTTCTGGTCACCTGTACAGCCATCTGACATATCAGAAAGAGGAATGTTACATTCTATGTCTTCTGATCACCTTTAAATCCATCTGATACATCAGAAAGAGGAATGTTACATTCTATGTCTTCTCATCACCTTTAATCCATCTGATATATCAGAAAGAGGAATGTTACATTCGATGTCTTCTGGTCACCTGTACATCCATCTGCTGTATCAGAAAGAGGAATGTTACATTCTATGTCTTCTCATCACCTTTAAATCCATCTGATACATCAGAAAGAGGAATGTTACATTCGATGTCTTCTCATCACCTGTAATCCATCTGATACATCAGAAAGAGGAATGTTACATTCGATGTCTTCTGGTCACCTGTACATCCATCTGACATATCAGAAAGAGGAATGTTACATTCGATGTCTTCTGGTCACCTGTACATCCATCTGATATATCAGAAAGAGGAATGTTACATTCGATGTCTTCTCATCACCTTTAATCCATCTGATATATCAGAAAGAGGAATGTTACATTCGATGTCTTCTGGTCACCTGTACATCCATCTGCTGTATCAGAAAGAGGAATGTTACATTCTATGTCTTCTCATCACCTTTAAATCCATCTGATACATCAGAAAGAGGAAGGTTACATTCGATGTCTTCTCATCACCTGTAATCCATCTGCTGTATCAGAAAGAGGAATGTTACATTCGATGTCTTCTGGTCACCTGTACATCCATCTGCTGTATCAGAAAGAG
Organism: Chaetoderma sp. LZ-2023a; assembly: GCA_034401795.1. Lineage (NCBI taxonomy): Eukaryota > Metazoa > Mollusca > Caudofoveata > Chaetodermatida > Chaetodermatidae > Chaetoderma > Chaetoderma sp. LZ-2023a. The sequence goes on from CM067359.1 coordinate 186,395,150, forward strand.
GAATGTTACATTCTATGTCTTCTCATCACCTTTAAATCCATCTGATACATCAGAAAGAGGAATGTTACATTCTATGTCTTCTAGTCACCTTTAAATCCATCTGACATATCAGAAAGATGAATGTTACATTCTATGTCTTCTAGTCACCTTTAAATCCATCTGACATATCAGAAAGAGGAATGTTACATTCTATGTCTTCTGATCACCTTTAATCCAACTGATACATCAGAAAGAGGAATGTTACATTCTATGTCTTCTAGTCACCTTTAATCCATCTGACATATCAGAAAGAGGAATGTTACATTCTATGTCTTCTAGTCACCTTTAAATCCATCTGACATATCAGAAAGAGGAATGTTACATTCTATGTCTTCTCATCACCTTTAATCCATCTGATACATCAGAAAGAGGAATGTTACATTCTATGTCTTCTGATCACCTTTAATCCATCTGATATATCAGAAAGAGGAATGTTACATTCTATGTCTTCTGGTCACCTGTACATCCATCTGACATATCAGAAAGAGGAATGTTACATTCTATGTCTTCTCATCACCTTTAATCCATCTGATACATCAGAAAGAGGAATGTTACATTCTATGTCTTCTCATCACCTTTAATCCATCTGATACATCAGAAAGAGGAATGTTACATTCTATGTCTTCTCATCACCTTTAATCCATCTGATACATCAGAAAGAGGAATGGTACATTCTATGTCTTCTGATCACCTTTAATCCATCTGATACATCAGAAAGAGGAATGTTACATTCTATGTCTTCTCATCACCTTTAATCCATCTGATACATCAGAAAGAGGAATGTTACATTCTATGTCTTCTCATCACCTGTACATCCATCTGATATATCAGAAAGAGGAATGTTACATTCTATGTCTTCTCATCACCTTTAATCCATCTGATACATCAGAAAGAGGAATGTTACATTCTATGTCTTCTGATCACCTGTACATCCATCTGATATATCAGAAAGAGGAATGTTACATTCTATGTCTTCTCATCACCTTTAATCCATCTGATACATCAGAAAGAGGAATGTTACATTCTATGTCTTCTCATCACCTTTAATTCATCTGATATATCAGAAAGAGGAATGTTACATTCTATGTCTTCTCATCACCTTTAATCCATCTGATATATCAGAAAGAGGAATGTTACATTCTATGTCTTCTGGTCACCTTTAAATCCATCTGATATATCAGAAAGAGGAATGCTACATTCTATGTCTTCTCATCACCTTTAATCCATCTGATACATCAGAAAGAGGAATGTTACATTCTATGTCTTCTGATCACCTTTAATTCATCTGATACATCAGAAAGAGGAATGTTACATTCTATGTCTTCTCATCACCTTTAATCCATCTGATACATCAGAAAGAGGAATGTTACATTCTATGTCTTCTGGTCACCTTTAATCCATCTGACATATCAGAAAGAGGAATGTTACATTCTATGTCTTCTGATCACCTTTAATCCATCTGATATATCAGAAAGAGGAATGTTACATTCTATGTCTTCTGGTCACCTTTAAATCCATCTGATATATCAGAAAGAGGAATGCTACATTCTATGTCTTCTCATCACCTTTAATCCATCTGATGCATCAGAAAGAGGAATGTTACATTCTATGTCTTCTGATCACCTTTAATTCATCTGATATATCAGAAAGAGGAATGTTACATTCTATGTCTTCTCATCACCTTTAAATCCATCTGATACATCAGAAAGAGGAATGTTACATTCTATGTCTTCTGGTCACCTTTAATCCATCTGACATATCAGAAAGAGGAATGTTACATTCTATGTCTTCTCATCACCTTTAATCCATCTGATACATCAGAAAGAGGAATGTTACATTCTATGTCTTCTGGTCACCTTTAATCCATCTGATATATCAGAAAGAGGAATGTTACATTCTATGTCTTCTGGTCACCTTTAATCCATCTGATACATCAGAAAGAGGAATGTTACATTCTATGTCTTCTCATCACCTTTAATCCATCTGATACATCAGAAAGAGGAATGTTACATTCTATGTCTTCTGATCACCTTTAATTCATCTGATATATCAGAAAGAGGAATGTTACATTCTATGTCTTCTGATCACCTTTAATCCATCTGATACATCAGAAAGAGGAATGTTACATTCTATGTCTTCTCATCACCTTTAATCCATCTGATACATCAGAAAGAGGAATGTTACATTCTATGTCTTCTCATCACCTTTAATCCATCTGATATATCAGAAAGAGGAATGTTACATTCTATGTCTTCTGGTCACCTTTAATCCATCTGATACATCAGAAAGAGGAATGTTACATTCTATGTCTTCTGATCACCTTTAATTCATCTGATACATCAGAAAGAGGAATGTTACATTCTATGTCTTCTCATCACCTTTAATCCATCTGATACATCAGAAAGAGGAATGTTACATTCTATGTCTTCTGGTCACCTTTAATCCATCTGATATATCAGTAAGAGGAATGTTACATTCTATGTCTTCTGGTCACCTTTAATCCATCTGATACATCAGAAAGAGGAATGTTACATTCTATGTCTTCTGATCACCTTTAATCCATCTGATATATCAGAAAGAGGAATGTTACATTCTATGTCTTCTGGTCACCTTTAAATCCATCTGATATATCAGAAAGAGGAATGCTACATTCTATGTCTTCACATCACCTTTAATCCATCTGATACATCAGAAAGAGGAATGTTACATTCTATGTCTTCTGATCACCTTTAATTCATCTGATATATCAGAAAGAGGAATGTTACATTCTATGTCTTCTGATCACCTTTAATCCATCTGATACATCAGAAAGAGGAATGTTACATTCTATGTCTTCTCATCACCTTTAATCCATCTGATACATCAGAAAGAGGAATGTTACATTCTATGTCTTCTGATCACCTTTAATCCATCTGATATATCAGAAAGAGGAATGTTACATTCTATGTCTTCTCATCACCTTTAATCCATCTGATATATCAGAAAGAGGAATGTTACATTCTATGTCTTCTCATCACCTTTAATCCATCTGATACATCAGAAAGAGGAATGTTACATTCTATGTCTTCTCATCACCTTTAATCCATCTGATACATCAGAAAGAGGAATGTTACATTCTATGTCTTCTCATCACCTTTAATCCATCTGATACATCAGAAAGAGGAATGTTACATTCTATGTCTTCTGATCACCTTTAATCCATCTGATATATCAGAAAGAGGAATGTTACATTCTATGTCTTCTGGTCACCTTTAAATCCATCTGATATATCAGAAAGAGGAATGCTACATTCTATGTCTTCTCATCACCTTTAATCCATCTGATACATCAGAAAGAGGAATGTTACATTCTATGTCTTCTGATCACCTTTAATTCATCTGATATATCAGAAAGAGGAATGTTACATTCTATGTCTTCTGATCACCTTTAATCCATCTGATACATCAGAAAGAGGAATGTTACATTCTATGTCTTCTCATCACCTTTAATCCATCTGATACATCAGAAAGAGGAATGTTACATTCTATGTCTTCTCATCACCTTTAATCCATCTGATATATCAGAAAGAGGAATGTTACATTCTATGTCTTCTGGTCACCTTTAATCCATCTGATACATCAGAAAGAGGAATGTTACATTCTATGTCTTCTGATCACCTTTAATTCATCTGATACATCAGAAAGAGGAATGTTACATTCTATGTCTTCTCATCACCTTTAATCCATCTGATACATCAGAAAGAGGAATGTTACATTCTATGTCTTCTGGTCACCTTTAATCCATCTGACATATCAGAAAGAGGAATGTTACATTCTATGTCTTCTGATCACCTTTAATCCATCTGATACATCAGAAAGAGGAATGTTACATTCTATGTCTTCTCATCACCTTTAAATCCATCTGATATCTCAGAAAGAGGAATGTTACATTCGATGTCTTCTCATCACCTTTAATCCATCTGACATATCAGAAAGAGGAATGTTACATTCGATGTCTTCTGGTCACCAGTACATCCATCTGATATATCAGAAAGAGGAATGTTACATTCGATGTCTTCTGGTCACCTGTACATCCATCTGCTGTATCAGAAAGAGGAATGTTACATGATATGTCTTCTGGTCACCTTTAAATCCATCTGATATATCAGAAAGAGGAATGTTACATTATATGTCTTCTGGTCACCTGTACATCCATCTGCTGTATCAGAAAGAGGAATGTTACATGATATGTCTTCTGGTCACCTTTAAATCCATCTGATATATCAGAAAGAGGAATGTTACATTCTATGTCTTCTGGTCACCTTTAAATCCATCTGATATATCAGAAAGAGGAATGTTACATTCTATGTCTTCTGATCACATTTAAATCCATCTGACATATCAGAAAGAGGAATGTTACATTATATGTCTTCTGATCACTTTTACATCCGTCTGAAATACCAGAAAGAGGAGCCGCGTTATCCCTTTGATATTAATAGATACATCCAGGCTATCAATCACTCGTATCACGTCATAATCGACTCCGTCACATGGAGGCTGACGTCATAATCAATGACTTTATGAATGACGTAATTTCGTCCGTTATAAATGCTTAATCGCCCATCAAGTTATATGAACAGAATATATTTACTATTTAATAAACAGTATGGTTGAATATTTTGAAGCTGATTTCACTGGACGTTGATGCTACCATAGGCAGCAACAGCGCCCAGTCGAATTAGGGTCACAATATTTAGCATCTTACATGTATAATTTTCTGGTAATTTAGATTCAGGGATCGCAGTAATATAATTGATCGATCCAAACACAGGCAAAGCGTTGGTGGGGCTTAGCTAGAGATTGGGCGGGTAATCTGTAAAACAGGATTCATCCTGTGTGACTATGTGACAGGAACGTCGGAGTCTGCGGACGTGTTTTGTCTCCGCTCTACGCGCTACGCTTTCCACTCAGCCTTAACTTACGTTACTAAATTGGATTTATCAGTATTAAAACTTTGAAAATCGCGATGTCGTTAAAGTTATTAATATTATCAATATCTTTAAAGTTTGTGAAGTGGTTAAAGTTGTTAAGGTTTTTAAAGTTTCTAAAGTTGTTAGGGTTTTAACATGTGCTAAAGTTTAAACGTGATCCTTAATTCAAACGGTTTAAAGATTAACTGTAGTGCTCAAAGTGACAGATGTTAATCTTAATCTACGGTAGTTGTTGTCGGTAGTTGATGTCGTGTTGAATACTTTTGGTGCCTCCCTGACATTAAAAAATGTAATGAAAATATCCTCACAATGTCAGACCAATCAAAAACCAGAATTAAGCCTTATAAAGGCAAATTTTATGCTGTATCTTGTGGCCAAAAATGTGGCATATTTCTGGACTGGAACATGTGCAAAGATTCTGTAAATAAATTTCCCTGTGCCAAACATAAATCTTACTCATCACTAGACGAGGCTGTCGAATACATGAACACAAACAATTTCGTTCACGACGAAATACGGATTTATACAAAGGAGATTGACTCTGGCAAAACACTTAATGACTATTGTGATGACATTAGCGCAGTAGTTCCCCCAGTGGCGCAATCAAATAACCCTTGTTTAACCTCAACGGATGTACTAGTTGTTAATGTCGACGGTGCTTGTATAAATAACGGTGGATCTGAGGCCCAGGCAGGATATGGTAATTACTGGGGAATGGAGCACGAGTGGAACGCTGGACATCCAATACCGAACGATGGGAACGTTCCCACCAACAATAGGGCAGAACTATATGCAGCCATTTTTGCAATAAAACGAGCTACTGCAAACGGATTATCCAATCTCATTATTAGAACAGACAGTGAGTACGTTATCCAAGGTGCTACCAGTTTATATCACGAATGGACAAAATCAGGGGAACTTAATACGAGAAAAAACTCTGACTTATGGCGCATACTAGACAATATATCGCCCAGTATCACCCTAGAATGGAGGCATGTCAGTGGTCACAAGGGAGACCCAGGAAACTCCGCAGCAGACAAACTAGCGAATGAAGGAGCTTTAAAGTACGTATGTGGTGACACAACTGTCAGCACACCAGAGATACCACATAGTACTATCAACTCGGCATCTAACGTACCAACGGCTAGCAGTATATCCAACACGAGCCCAGCGATACAATCATATAATCCCGACGTAACCGAGAGTAGTGCATCGATAAACGATACTATTAACAACAAGGCGACAATGACTCACCTTGTCACTGAGGGTAACGGTAGGAAACAGTCTATAAACAGATGTACCCAGACCGATGCAGTGTCGACCGATCTAGAAACGTTATCAATAGTAACGTCCGGAGTTGAAGAAGCGGTGGCAGAACTTGCAACACCAATCACCACGACATCACGTGCGTGCATTGCAATATCAGAGGAGCTAAAACTCTTGAATAGTCGCGTATCTGACATGAACAACAAATCTTCGGTTCCTTACCACGATATAGAGAAAGCGGTATCTAAGGTTACAGCCCCGTTAGTGTCAGCTGTCCAATCTGTACGCGCTGATTTAGCCGACAAATTAGCTCAGTTTAATACGCGTATGTGTGACAACGCGAATGCAACTAAACTCTACGAGCAAATGGACGCTTCTTTTCGCGCTTGTATTCGCAATTTTCAACAGGAAAATCATTATCTTAGAGATGAGATGGCGAAGTTCAAAGCAGATATGGCGGTATCAACCAATAACGCCCAACAAATGTATGTTAACCTTAGCAGTGACGTCACTGCATTGCGTCTCCAAATATTAGAATTAGCAAATGCGAATAGCAAGCCAGTAAGCAATTATGGTGATTTAGCGCCTCTCGACACGACTAACATACCTGGCAAAGCGTGTACTGGTGACCACGCAGTCCCACCATTACACCATACATTTCCGCAGCAACAACCTGAAATTCTAACGCAAAACCGATATGCTGCACTCGAGCTGGAGGACATTTCAGACACTGAAAGTGATGCAATTACGGGGTGTTCTATCGTCAGTGATAATAGAATAAGCAATAGTGTAAATTATTCGATCCCCAACGATAAAACCAACAGAGCTAAAAATGATATGCAGCGTGTAAAGCCGGCTATTACAAGAAGTCCTAACAGTAAGCGACATCATAAGTATGGTGTAGCTAGGGAAAGTGTTAAAGGTAGTAGGAGTGAAAGTGTTAAAGGCCCGTATATTAGTAGAAATCAAAATGCATTTGCAAAAGTGAGTCACGCTTACAGATACCATACATATAACTCACGGTGTGATACATATGAGGATCTAAATAATGGAAATACTAAGCAGTGTATTGAGGTCGATCATAGTGATGCATCTACCAGTAGACACCATACATCTCAACGCGAAACTCGGCGCGGGAATCGCCGCCATTCCACATCTGTAGACCAACACCGTGAGTGCGACATTGCGCTGTTTGGCGATTCGATAACCAAATATATTGACCCCGCTAGGATGTTTACCAAAATCGGCGCGAAAACAGAAAAGGTGAACGCGGCAACAGTCCAGGCCATTCAAACAGACAAGGTTACACTACACACTAAAGCTGTCATCCTCCAAGTGGGTATCAACAATCTAAGAGCCCCTAACGCCTGTATCGAGGATGTCGTCAGCGAATACGTAGACTGTTTACATACCATTAAGAAAAACGCGCCTGACTGCAAATTGTTTGTCTCTAAACTTATCCCATGCGCTGATCCAGTACTTGACCGTAAGAGAAATCTGTTTAACGCTCTACTGGAACGTGAAATAGGGCATAAGTGTGATCTAATCTTTATAGACCACAGCAATCTGTTACGGAACGGTAAACCTGGTAGGCGGTTCTTCTCAGATGACATCCACTTGAATGGTAGAGAGGGCACCGCAGTATTCGCGTCTAATATTATAAGAGCAGTTAGTGACGAAATTAAGTCCGTTGAAAAGCTGAGATACGAGGACTTTTAGTAGTCTATTTGCTGCTGATGTTTTTATTATAAATTATTATAAAAGAGAAAGGCCTAATACCATAATTATGCACTGGTATATAGGCATGCACATAATTGTACAGTTTTACTAGTTATATCATGCCAAGTATAATTATTACTATCACAATACATTCGGATCCTGAATGTATACGCCCATTATAGTATGCGTATGCAGTAAACTTGACTAAAGCGACCACTACACGCACCATTAGTGGCTATTCAAAATATAAGGTGAGTGTTTTTTCAAGACGTGTGATTTTGCAATTACCCGTCTTGAAAAACTATCATCGTCTGGTCCCAGCAACAGATGGTCACTATAGACAGATTTAACTGTACGCCTTTAATCACTAATAGCGCCGCCTGAATACTATCGCTATCATGCACTCGCCAAAGTCAACGTTGTCCATATGTTCGTGGAACGTACAGGGGTTAATACAGAACACTCTTGCTGGCTACCCAGTAAACAAACTTCATATGCGGTCTGTAAAAGAGGATCTATGTAAATACGATTTAATATGCCTAACTGAAACACATACTGATACTAAAAGTGATATTTCTTTGAATGGATTTGAACTAATCTCGCAAATTGACCGACCAAAGCATAGCAAAGCGCGACATGCCAGTGGCGGCATTTGTATTTTAGCAAAGGAATCCCTCAAGCATGGTATTAAAGAGATTAAATCATCTAATGAAATTGTTTGGGCTAAAATGGACAGATTTACATTTGGACTGGCTAAAGATATATATATTGCTGTTGTTTACCTACCTCCTGAAAACACAACCTATTCAATGAGAAACAATCTCGATCTGTTCCCGACACTCGAGCATGACATAGCATCATTTTCTCAAGAGGGTTCTGTATTAATCTGCGGCGACTTTAATGCTAGATGTGGGAAATCTCCAGATTGTGTCCCTGATGAGTGTGATTTATCGGTTTACCTACCCGACTGTGAAATTGTAGGCCCGCCATCAACCCATGTCAGAAATAGAAATACACAAGATACTAAATCCCCAAATAATTACGGGAAAATGCTATTAGATCTATGTATCGGGACCGGACTACGAATTGTTAATGGCAGGACACTTGGTGATTTGTTTGGAAAAGTTACATGTCACAAATATAATGGTAGCAGCGTAATCGATTACTTTCTGATGGATGTCGATATGCTATCTTCAATTGTCTATTTTAAAGTGGAGCCTCTAGAACTAGCTTCAGATCATTGTAAATTATCTCTTCAGCTATCAGTGAATGACATGCCAAGTGGACTGCCAAGTAGCAGCTCACATAATAGAGACGTAACCGCACCCAGACCCCTCCCTGCTAAATATATCTGGTCAGACGTATCAAAACAGAAATTCATCGATGTATGCAACAATATTGATACAAAGAGAGAAGTTGATAGCATAATTAAATCAATGAACTTCATAGATGATAATAGCAGTACAGATCTGGGGGTGGCGCTATCTAGCATAAATCACCTATATTGCTCAATTGCTGATAGATCCCTTCGTAAAATCTTACACAACGCCAAGCGGCCGAAGAGAACATGTAAAAGGAAATGGTTCGACCAATCATGCCTTGACCTGAAACGAACTATTCGAAATTTGGCAAAGGTATTGTCTAAAAATCCGAATAATCAGAACCGCTCCCAGTATTTCTTAAAGCTAAAGTGTTATAAAAAACTCATAAAGTATAAAAAGAATATTTATATCAAAAATATAATAAGCCAAATGAACACTAGCCAAAACAATAGCTCTTCATACTGGAAATTACTAAAGGAATTTAGAAACACCAACAGCCCACCTGATGAAAGCTTCATTACCGCAGACAGATGGTTCGATCATTTTCGCCATGGAAGCAAGCCATGTAAGTCCTGGAAGACATTAATTGATAGATTGCAAGATAAATTAAGCAAGTTGGAGAATGTACCATCTTTCTGTGAAATGGACTTTAAAATCACCGAGCTCGAAATAAATAATGCAGCAAAATGCTTGAAAAATAACAAATCGGCGGGCGGTGATAGGATCAGCAATGAGATGATAATCCATAGCCTACCGGTTACATCTATGGCTTTGTGTAAACTGTTTAATCGAATATTTACGTCCGGAAATTTTCCGAAATCGTGGTCATCTGGTATTATAACACCAATTCATAAAAAAGGTAGAAAAGATGACCCAAGTTGCTACCGTGGCATCACAATAACAAGCTGTCTTGGAAAGTTATTTTGTCTGGTGCTGCAAGCCAGAATTGTGAAATTTCTAGCCGATCACGATATTCTTGCTAATAACCAGATTGGCTTTAAAGCAGGCTCAAGAACTGCTGATCACGTATTAACTGTAAAAGCGCTTATCGAAACTTATACAAAGCCGTCTAGTAAACATAAGCGTAAGACAGGGAATTATTTATACGCCTGTTTTGTTGACTTTAAACAAGCATTCGATTCTGTCCTGCATGAAGCGCTGTTTTGTAAATTACTGAGTCATGGAATTAGTGGCTATATGTATAAAACCATCAGAAATATGTATGCATGCGCAGAATCGTGTGTGAAGACAGACACGGGCCTTACTCCTACATTCCCAGTGCATGTTGGTATCCATCAAGGTAATGTTCTCAGTCCTGTTTTATTTAACATTTGTATCAATGATATTGTACAAATATTTAATTCTAGCTGCGATCCGCCTAAATTATATGATCAAATTGTCCCATGCCTAAATTACGCAGATGACATTACTATTTTATCAACTTCAGCTCAGGGTCTACAAAATGCACTCGATCAGTTAAGCAAATATTGTAATGATTGGGGTCTTACGGTAAATCTAGTCAAGACTTCAGTAATAGTATTTAATAAAGGTGGAAAATTAATAACCAAACACAGATTCCTATACAATAAGCAACGCTTATCGATTGTGAGGTCGTGTAAATATCTCGGCATAAAGCTACATTGTAACGGGAAATTAAAATCCGCTCAAGATGATCTAAAACAAAAGTCAATGAGGGCCATCTTTAGCCTGAAAAGCTTAAACCAATTCCATCATCTATCTGTCGATAATCAACTTAAATTGTTTGATACATTAATACGACCCATTCTTACCTATAATGTAGAAGTATGGGGCCCGCTAAATCTACTACCGTCCCTTGAGAGAAACGAAGTGATAGAAGACACATTTGTAACTAGCTTCGAAGGTGAACATCTTCATTTAAAATTTTGCAAAAACATACTAGGCGTTCATTCTAAAACACCAAACTTATGTGTCCTTGGTGATGTAGGCCACTATCCAATCTATATCCAATCTATAGTACACGCTATAAAATATTGGATACACATCGTTTCCGAAATCCCGAAAACATCGATTATTTACAAAGCATATCTAGAAATGTATAAGAACGACAATTCAGCAATAAGCACTAACTGGGTCACAAGCATTAGAAAAATGTTGGAAAACTTCGGTTTCACAGAGCTTTGGAATAATCATGGATCGAAGAATATTAATGACACTTTAAAAAATATCAAACAATATTTGCAAAACAGGTTTATTTCTTACTGGTCGGCGTCATTAAACGACACCAGCCATAGCAGATATGACTTTTATAAAACCGTTAAATGTGCGTTTGCTATGGAAAACTATTTACTAGATGATAGGTATAACCGAAAATACAGAGTAGCACTCACAAAGTTCCGAATGAGTGCACATGTACTGCAGATCGAAAAGGGTAGACACCTCAAATTAGAGAGGCAAGATAGAATATGTTATTATTGCGATCTAGGCTGCGTTGAAGATGAGCACCATTTCCTTTTTACATGTCCTAAATACCAAGACCTCAGAGTAAAGTACTTAATTACACGCCTCGCGTTAAAAAATTGGGAGTTATTAAAGAGAAATGTACTGCAGACTCTTGCTAAATATATATACTACGCGTTTGAACGCAGAAACACAACTGTACATGTCTGATGCTGATAATTATCGTAGCAACAGCCTTACGGGCCACAGGAATAGAGGGGCCCATGGGCGTTTGAATTCAAGAACGCAGCTGTACAAATCTAAGGCTGCTAATTGTCTGAAGCGACCACCACATTATGGACCACAAGAATATAGGGATCCATTTATACTTATGCACCGCCGATCTCTAGATTATCGCCGTCCAAGTTATGTGTGTGTTGGGACCAATTTATATACTTTGAACCTGGAATTCCCAGAATCTCAGTCTCAGAGTAACTATACAGGCAGCTAAACTGTTGGATATATTGAGGCTAATTTGCCTCCGGGCAGTGACTGTCTATGGCAGCAACGGCCCCCGGCCAGATTAGTCTCAAACTACTGAACATAACGTTTATTAACTTGTAGATCGATCAAAGACATACAATTCGTACACTTCATAGCGGAATTGCTACGTTAAACCTTGTAATGATCGTGACGTCAGCTCCCTGATGACCTAATTGTCTATGCCGTTTTCTAACTAAGCTCCACATAAGTTCTGCGCAAGTTGGGATGAATTTATATAACTTGAACCCCGACACCCAGAACTTCAATTTCAGAGTAACTGTACAGTTAAAATGTTGTATATCTTGAAGCTAATTTGCCTGTGAACAGTGGCTGCCTATGGCAGCAGCGGCGCCAGGTCAGGTTAGATTCAAACCTTTCAACAGAACAGTTATTAAACTATAAATCAATCAAACACATACAATTGGCACTCTTCATTGCGGACTATTCAATTTTTCCCGACTGTGTTAAACCTAATAATGATTATGACATTAGCCCTCTAATAAAGTAATTTAATATGACGTCAATTACTTGGGTAACAGATTGGATCCCTCCATTAGCAACTGTGCGTATTTTAGACAGGTGGTATTCGGACCACCTGTCTTGGAGAAGCGCCATCCTCTTGCTTCCAGAACAATGTGGCTAGTCGCAGAAGGCTGACTGTATATATTATGTAATTTCATGTTCGTTCGAATTATGTTTTTGTTTCTGTAAATTCTAGTTAAACTGTTATATTATGCCAACGTTATATGTTACATTGTAGATCTCTATATGGTCAAAACGTGTAATTTCGTTCAGTACCAATACATTTCATTTCATTTCATTTCATTTCATTTCATTTCCATTATGTGTGAAGATAATCTTTGATCGCACAATACGCTAAATAGGTAATTCGAAAGAGTCTGTATAATTCTATAAGTGATGGCTATATTTAAAGACGAACTATGAAGGTTAATGCGGCATTGAGCCATGCTGACTACTTTGAAAACGGCTGGAATACCATGTGTATACACCGCCAACTTCTGCTAGAATTGGTTACACATTTATTGTTAGGACAGTCCCACTATTTCATAAATAAAATAAAATCCTGCAAAAAATACCATATAAATTATGCAACTCCCATGTCAACTATATAATAACCGTGAGACGTACACGTGTGATGCACTGCAGCAGGCTTTAGCTATCATCAAGCTACACGCACCTATTTCCGAATAGTCAACAGTGGCAATACGCGTACTGCCAATATGCTCTTTTGTCTAAGATATTGCGCTGCAGTATATATGTTAGTGCGAACTGTGGTGGCATTTCAAGCGGTGCCGTCCTTCGATCGTACTATCGTTACACCCGACACGGTCAGAGTGTTTACCGTTGCGTTGTTGAAGCCCATGAATGGGATGAGGAAATATCGCCATGGGTCGATAACACTATTGATTCTTATATGAGCATTGTGCAACACCATGAATCCGATATAAAATGCCATATGTTGTCTAGTGTACTTGTATATAAAGAGCATGCTTTAAGTTTCTTTGAATGCCAATCGTTTTGTAAAGCTTCGCTAATCGTGTGTAGTGCTTCGCTATTTACTCTATTTTGTTTATATTGACTCGTAACAATACACGCATCGCTGGCACAAATGGGTATTCTCTTTTATGTCTGATTCAATAAATGCAAATGTTTGTCATCGCGATGAAGACACGACATTTTATGTAATTTCGCATTGCTTTGTCGCATGGCTTGCGCTCATTCGGTAATATGTGCTCCGTGTTATCTAATGGTTAACCAGTTCTATGTATGCCTCGCCCATTTCTAGCTAAACTCCTGCCCCGCCCCATGTTACACGAGTTGAAACAAGGGAAACACATCGAATAAAACATGAATTAATATAATCTAAACTGCAAGGCAAACTGGCCGCACCAGCTCCTAGTCAAAGATGGAATGGGACACGGGAATTGTCAATTGACCAAGTCACGTCCACATCTAGGAAGGTACTCCCAAGCGGCGCCATCTTGGTTCCCGCAAAGCATAGTTGGCTACTCACTGTGTCATGGCGCGGTTGCGTGGCATCAATCAGAGGTTTGCCATCACGGATGCAGTGCATGGCCTATGTACAGTCACTCGTGCTGCTGTCAAAGACAGCCCCATCCTGAGCATGAACCGTGTGATGACTCAAAAGAGAAAGTACTTAATTTGAAATTCTCTTCATACACCCATTGGCTATATGGGAGACTGCTTAGATGTAATCAGATGTGTTGTTAATCCACTATATACGTGTGCAATGTAGATATACTCTCTTCTCTTATTAATATTAATTTAAGCGAAAGAAATCATGGTTTAATACGATAGCAATGCTTAACCCTTTAAGCTTTACATTTATTATCTCAATGTTCAAGGAAAATGTCAATTTGCAGGCTAAGAGAAGCACTGGAATGACTCCAGTATCTGAGGTCACGCACGTGGCATAGGCAGCCGTTATGGAGCCAGTTATTCTAGTGGTAAGTTTTCAAAAATAATCTTCCTTTTGTCTGCGAATTGGCATTTTGTCAAGACCACTCGAGTAGCCGTTGTTGACTGATATGCGTGTTACACGGTTATAGCCATATCATTAATGTACTCACACACCCATGAGAACAGTCAGACACACGCAGAAAGGACACGGTTGAGTGACGTATGCTAGAAACACACTCAATAACGTCTGTGGTTAAGGGAGGAAACCAGTTTTAGCTATGCCTCGCCCATCTCCAGCAAAGCTCCACTCACGAGTAAGACATGTTGTGATTGGTTGATCCCTGAACTAACTGACTATCAATGTCCAGGAAACAATACAGGTAAGCTGTTGAATATTTTGAAACTAGTTTGACTGGGTGATGTTTGTGCCTAAGGCAGCAATAGCGCCCATTTAAATTAGTTTCGAAATAGTCAACATTATGTTTGTTAAATAGTAAGGACATACAATCTGTACAACATGGCGGACTATTACGTGTTTAAGACGGATTAGGACTAAACGAGTCATTTTGTGACGTAATTGATCATGACGTCAGTCTACACACCATATGCTGGATTAAGAAAATGGATTCATGAATTAGAGAATAATGATCGATGTGAGAGATAATGTAACGATTGATTCAGAAAATCGTTATTATAAGTGCTGGCCAACATCGTATGTACGCCAGACGCTGTGTGCTATGCCAGACTTGATCAGTACGCAATGGGGGGCATTTAGAACTGCGGCAGAAGCTATGTATTATTAAACGTACCCATTAGGGATTTTGAGAAAATGAGCCAACAGTGCCATGTAATCCCTGCATAGATGTACTATATCTGTATGGCTGCTTCAATCCTGCGGCATGCCTTTTGTGTGACCTCCGTTACTGTTTGGTATGTTATAACAGGCATGTACCGGTTTATCCATGACACGCATATATGTAGCTCCACTCACACATCGCTCGTATCGAGATCGATCGCTCCCCCAACTAAATGACTATCAATTTCCAGAAAACTATACAGGTAAGTTGTTGACTATTTTGAAACTAATTTGACTGGGAGCTGTTGTTGTTTCAAAATATTTGATAGATGGTAAACACATACAATTCGTACCATGTGCCGTGCTATTAAGCGTTTAAGATGGACACAATCGGGTCATTCATGACGTAATGATTATGGCGGCATCCTACACGTCGAGTTGTTGATTATGACGCCATATGACGAATTGCTAAACTGGAGAGATCAATTACTGAGGACATCGCCCCATTCATATCGAAATTGTCATCGCAAATCGAGTATGACGGTATACTAGATTATTCCTCATAGATACATGCATACACCATTGAAATCCGACGTGTCAAATACGAAAATTGAATATTTTAAAACTGATTTAGCTGCGTGCTGTTGCCGCGTAATGTAAATCAGTTTCCAATTTTTAACATGGATTACATTGTAACTGGGTTTTTTCGTATCTGGTATTTCTGGTTTTAAGGATTCCTGTCAAATTTATTTCAAACTATGCAGCAGCTTACCGGTATAGTTGTCATGGAAATAACATTTCGGAAATTCAGGGTTCAAAGTGTCAATTCACCTTGCTCAACTAATACATGGCAGCTTACCCATGCCATGGTGTCAACTGTATATACGTTAGCATCCGGATAGTAATTGAATTACGGTCTAGATTACAGTATTAGCTCTAGCTGCCATGCCAGTGCATGCCAACTACGGAGCAGAATTGTCCAGGCAACTGTCGTTAGCAGAGTGTATAGCACATGTGTGCAGTGGGATACATTCTCGGTGCTAGCTGCGGAAGCTGTCACAGCATCTTGTGAACTCGCCTATCTACAGATATCTGCCATTTACTTAATCCAGCATGGTTGAAAATTCGAATGTGGACTAAAATGTACACAGATAAGCTTGCGTCATACGATCTAATATACTACAAGTAACAAGACTTGCGGCCAGTTTCCTTTACCCTTATGTTTCCTATAGGTGCAGTTATATTAGTTGAGACTCACAACTTTTATAATTATGCCTGCCTGCCTGCCGGCCTGGTTGTCTGACAGGCTTCACATTTACCGGGCAACTGCGTCTCACCAGGTTATAAAGACTAGTGTAGTTGGCAACGCCGGCAACATCATCTAACACATGGTTTTATACTTCTCGTATTATGGACCTCTGATTATACTTAGTATGACACTGAAGCTCTCTTCTCTGAAACCGTGTGGTGGCATACAATGCAAATGTGTCTTTAACAATATGGCTACGGATTGGCAGATGCAATTCTGTTTGGCACCAGCAACTGTTCAATAGGGGGCGTGGTCCAAAGTTCAAATCGAATGCAAATCCCATCCACATGCTTTCTTCTCGAAACGGTTTGAGGAATTCAGCTAAATTTATTTTCCGAGTTATCCATATGATTGCGGTCGTCGAGATGGCACTAGGCAAACGCCTTAGGCTCCACTCAATGTAGGTGTGATGGTTAACTGTTCATAAATGAGGAAACTATGTGGATTTGCGATGGCGCGGCATCGAATATGCGTTCAAGTTGTTTGTTTCTTTCGTTTCGGAGTCACTATATAATGGACTTCGATAAATAGTATCTACTGGTATGAATGTTTGACTCACCCACTCTGTCCCTCGCTATCTTGCCAAAGGTGAACAATCTTCGTGTTAATTGATGCTCTGTGTTCTCACCGGCATAGTCGTTCTGCATTGTACACGTCGCGCGGGTACAGGCATATGATGTGGTGACATTGATAATTGGAAAAATAAATGCTTTATTCAGACTGTAAATGGTTACATTTATCGAGATTAGAATTGCGATGCTTGATCGAACAACACATAATACATGCGAATCAAACTAAATCCACTGTCACAATTCGTGGCAGCTGTCGTGCGTTTGACTTAGCATAGTACCGTACTACTCAGAGCAGATTGTGTGTATGCCTCGTTAATTAATTAAGGTACCCCGTTTAGCTTAGCCCATATACCTTCACTCATATTGAGTTGTATATTTATGAGCAACGAATCGGCATCTAATTCATTACAGTGCTCGTTACCATAATGGCGACGCTACTCAATTATCTAGTGGCTTGCATCCGGAAGCTAATAAATGCTAGCTGCAGTTAAAAGTCATTATATGCAGATGCCCGTCTAGAATGCACCATGCTATGCACACACACTTAGTGCCCACGTGATGTTCTCTATACATTGTGATGAAGGTAGTTTCCTACAGCAGACCACCATACATGAGATGATTATTGGGGCGCAATAGCTTGGGGCAGAGTAATAGAAGTACATATAAGTAGTGTACAACTATCATATATTTTGTGTGACCGACACTACAGGAAGTCGCCTCTGGAATAGTCCAATTTGACCACAGATATATGACAAATGAGCACCCGTTTCCTGGAAGGGGTGGTGAGGTGATGGGGGGGGGGGGTGATGATGGCAGCATCCTGAGAAATCCGTTGAAGATTCGCTCACACAACATTCTTCCATATATGCACCAGTGTGTAATAATGACTTGGATAGACACTGTATAATACAGGCATAGGCTATATGGGAGAGAGTGCCTAGATGCGTGCATTGTTAATACAACTAATTGTCATGTAGTATAGATATACTATCTTGTCGTATTAACATTTCCTTAACCGGGAAAGATTATATGTCTAATTCGATAGCAATGCTTCAAACTATAACACTAGCTCACCCGTATGAACGCAGGTACACACTGGGGTAGCCAGACGCACGCAGGAAGGAAATGGCTGGGGGACACACGCTAGGAGCACACTCAGCAAACACCGTCCGTGATTAATTAGAGAATCCTGAGCGATGTGGGAGAGGATGCAACGATTTAGCAGAAAATCATTATTATACTCTGGAAACCACCATATTATACACACCAGACGCATTGTTCTATGTGGTGCTTAACCATTCGATTATCTCATCTTCGATAGCATTGACAGAAAAGCTATAACAGAGACAAATGCCTTATTAGATAAACTCCTTTCTTAGAAGAAAGCTCCAAAAGTGTGTTTTTTGTAAATAGTGTTTGTGTATGGCTTGACTCAAGCATTCCTCGAAAGTTAATACCCATATATATATATATATATATATATACACATATATACATACATGCATACATACATACATACATACATACGTACATACATACATACATACATACATACACATATATATATATATATATATATATATATATATATATATATATATATATATATATATATATATATATATGCCTGCCTGCATGCCTGCCTATCTGCCTGGCCGCATACGTGCATTCATGCCTGCATGCATGCCTGTATGACCGCCTACCTTACTGCCTGCCTGCTTGCGTGTCGTCCTACATGTATTCCTACCTTCCTGGATGCATGCCGACCGGCATGTCTGCCTGCCTGCGTGTACGTATGCATGCATGCATGCCGGCCGACCACCTGTCTGGTTGGCTGGCTGACTGCGTGCCTGTCTGCATGCATGCATGCATGCCAGTCTTACTAACTGCATGTGTGTATGCATGCATGCATGCATGCATGCCTGTCTGTGGGTCGTATACCGTTTTGCCTACCTGCACGACTCGCTGCCTGCATGCCTGCCTGCCAGTATGTCTGCCTTCTACCTGTATCCCTACCTACCCGGGCGGCTGTCGACCGGCCTGTTTGTCTGCCGGCATGCATGCATGCCAGCCAGTCGGCCAACCTGACTAGCTGGCTGGCTGGTTGCCTGCCTTTCTGCATGCATGCCTACCTGCCTGGATGCCTGCCGACCGGCCTGTCAGCATGCCTGCCCGCATGCATGTGCCTGCCTGCCTGCCTGCCTGCCTGCCTGCCTGCCTGCCTGCCTGCCTGCCTGCCTGCCTGCCTGCCTGCCTGCCTGCCTGCCTGCCTGCCTGCCTGCCTGCCTGCCTGCCTGCCTGCCTGCCTGCCTGCCTGCCTGCCTGCCTGCCTGCATGCATGTCTGCCTGCATGTATGCCTGCCTGCCTGCCTGCCTGCATGCCTGCATGCCTGCCTGCCTGCCTGCCTGCCTGCCTGCATGCCTGCCTGCCCGCCTGCCTGCCTGCCTGCCTGCCTGCCTGCCTGCCTGCCTGCCTGCCTGCCTGCCTGCATGCCTGCCTGCATGCATGCCTGCCTGCATGCATGCCTGCCTGCATGCATGCCTGCCTGCCTGCCTGCCTGCCTGCCTGCATGCCTGCCTGCTTGTCTACATGCATGCATGCCTGCCTGCCTGCCTGCCTGCCTGCCTGCCTGCCTGCCTGCCTGCCTGCCTGCCTGCCTGCCTGCCTGCCTGCCTGCCTGCCTGCCTGCCTGCCTGCCTGCCTGCATGCCTGCCTGCCTGCCTGCATGCATGCCTGCCTGCCTGCCTGCCTGCATGCCTGCCTGCCTGCCTGCCTGCCTGCCTGCCTGCCTGCCTGCCTGCCTGCCTGCATGCCTGCCTGCCTGCATGCCTGCCTGCCTGCCTGCCTGCCTGCCTGCCTGCCTGCCTGCTTGCCTGCCTGCTTGCCGGCCTGCCTGCCTGCCTGCCAGCCATCCAACCTGGTTGGCTGGCTGGCTGCCCGGCAGCCCGCATGCCACCGTGTTAAATTTCTGACATTACTATTATCACTATGGTGTGTTCTTAAAATACCTCAATATGGTAAATAGCGGTATGCTACCATACGATTTAATCACACTACTACAAGTAAGGGCCAATTGGTGATTCTGTCCCCTCGCGTGTGCAGGCTTAACAACCATATACCTGATTAGACAGCGCGCTTCATGATTTCTAGATGTAGTATGTTTTGGTAATATTAATGTCAGATTATATTTGTCGTGGTTGCATTAAGTCTGCCCATGAGTCCAATCATCAACTATCTGGTACGCGCGCGCGCGTGTATTAATCTTGTCTGCCCTAATCTGTTTAGCAGTGGGTAGGCAAGTGGTCTATTATAGAAACACGCCACTTGAATACCTGGCTGTATACTATTAGTATGTGCATGCCGAAGTCAGTTGCATTAACATTGTGTAAATAGATGAGCGTACTGAATCTACAGCGACAATGTTCTGGCCATGCACTTGTGCAAACTGTCATACACACACGCGTGTAGAGGGGCACGCGTGTGGAGGGGCACGCGCGTATAGGGGCACGCGTGTAGAGGGGCATGCGTGCAGAGAGGCATGCGTGTAGAGGGGCACGCGGACACAATGTCATGCAAACACCGTCGTGGACATAGCTCCTCCAATGCAGCAATGTGAATATGAGCAGCGCGAGGGGGAGGTGGGGGTGGGTGGGTGGGTGCGGGTGCATTCACCAGAGTCGCGCATCTAGTGCATCTAGTACATGAGCCGCATTCCATTATACCAGTCGATTTAGAGTGTACATTTTGGACTGAGTGAGAGGAAAGCCTGCTCGAATATGCCAATGAGTGTCACTCGATTGAAGATACGTTACACTACGTGATAGCTTAGCAAAAACATGTGTACCTTCTGTAAGATAAGCAGGAAAGTTACGTAACAGAACCTAATACCGTGTTGCATTATTTTAGGCGACACCTCAGTCAACTACGATAGCAACAATAGCGCCAATTTGCTGCGTTCGCGCTATGTTTAATCCTGAGCAAAATCTCATTCTTCGGCTCGTGCAGATGAGTGCCATGTGTGCTTTAGAGGCCATACGTATTAGTCATAAATTATCTACTCGCATGTAGGGGTAATGTGTTAGGACATAAGGGCGACGACGGTATTTACCTCTTTCCACTTTTACCACTTTCTCCATGGCAGATGAACACCATTTCCCTCAACACGAAGGAGCCATTATAAATATAAAGGCATTATATACAACTCTAAGAAGGAGGAAAGAGTTGGGATATAGATGATTGCGCACTCGCGTCGGCTTGCAACGAATGCACACCGCGGAACAAGCTATGGATTAAGGGGGTGCGGAAGCCGGATTTGATTCTTTGCTGAGTCCATGGACTAATGGACCGTTCCAGATTTAGCATTGCCCCGCCCATCTCTAGCTAAGCTAAACTCACTGACTATCAATTTCCAGAAGACTATACAGGTACGTGGTTGCATATTTTGAAACTAATTTAACTAGGTGCTGTTGCTTGCAAAGTATTCAGAACGGTTAATAAATAGTAAAGACGTACGATTCGTACAACTTCCCTTAGTCTGTTTTCAATTAAGCGCTCGTAACGTACTTATCTACGCCATTCATGACGGCATTAATAAGACGTCATCCTACACGTCACGCAGTTGCTTATGACACCATATGGTGGATGATAAACTGGGAATGTTCATTGAGCAACATCCACTACGCAGAATGTACCATGCAACATCGGCACAACTTAACCAATGGCGAGACCATGCACTGGTAACAATTTATCGCATAGTAATAGGATGGCAAAACGTCTATGTCCATGGGCACCAGCATCTGCTTGATCTGTTACACTACCAGAGAGTCTAGGCACACAGTAACTTAGCAGTTAAAACGGCGCGTTGACGCCCATTACAGTAAACCAATCTCCAATCAACCTATGCCCTATGAAAGATATGTGTAAGTTATGCTATGCTACAGCATTCGAACCTCGCCTGATAGTCCTCAAAACGAAATCTGGCAATTAATAGCTATCTGAAGCAATGTATGGACATTGTACCGTAAATATTAGCCCAATCCATTCGGCAGTATTGATTAACAATTGTCTGATTATTTTCTATGCCAGCTAATATTTCTCACGATCTCGCCATAGACTGGTCGATCCGTATGATATTGTCTGGAAATTAGAATTCTCGACTATTTTGATGTGTTCTCACATTAAACCAATAGTAAGCGAGTTGAGATGGCAAAGTTGTATTGTAGACTGGCACATTAGCTCGGCTTAACAGGCACTATTCTCATTCGTGTAAATATATATTTGAATACAATACTGCTCGTTCCGTGCGCCGCGACGCTGCGTCCAGCACGTCCCAGACAGGCACATTGGTACGGCTCTCTTGGCTAAAGGGCGTTTTCCACGATTCAATTGATTCTATGATTAGGCATACGATTCGTTAGGTTCAGTAGATGTCTACAGCTAATCGCACACTCTATCTTATCATGGAAACTCGGCTTCACTAATAACAGTCTTTAAGGTAATACAGGATCAAGTGTTGGTTCTGATCTGTTAATCACACATACTGCCATCATCTAACATACAGCATGGCACACACGTGTACAATTCACCGGCACACGCAATAGTTCACTTAGAGATGTGTTATAGTATTGGGCGAAACGTGGCGTGCAGTTGCTTATTTTGAAGTGCTGCCAAGTTTAGTATGTATCTGTCTGTCCATTTTAAGAACCGAGTAATAATAATAATAATAATAATAATAATAATAATAATAATAATAATAATAATAATAATAATAATAATGATGATAATAATAATAATAATGATACTACAACTAATAATAATAATGATAATAATAATAATAATAATAATAATAATAATAATAATAATAATCATACTACTACTACTACTACTACTACTACTACTACTACTACTACTACTACTACTACTACTACTACTACTCCTACTACTACCACTGCTGCCGCTACTACTACTACTACTACTACTACTACTACTACTACTACTACTACTACTACTACTACTACTACTACTACTACATGTTCTCTCTCGTTCACACGCACGTTTTCTCACACGCTGACACGCTCACTCGCATGCTCCGTTGCTCATACGCGTTTTCGCTCAGTCGCCCTCTCGCCCGCCCATACGAGCGTTCGGTCATAAGCGCATTCATTCGTTCGCTCACTCACTCACTGACTCGCTCCATCGCGCGCTCGCTCACACGCGCGTTTTCCTACACGCGGGGGGCGTTCATGTGCATGCCCATTTGTTCATACGCTCGCTCACTCACCCACTAATACGCGCATTCATTCACTCGATCACTCACTCACTTACTCACTTGCGTGTATGCTCAATCGCTCACACATATGCTAGCACGCTCGCGCGCACTCCTGCTCGCCCACTCGCTCACGCACACACTCGCTCAACATATGTTTATACAAACTAGTTATTTTAAACACGGATTTATGCATAACCAGTTCAACACTGACATGTTGGCATAATAATTTCAAGGCAATCGTACAGGTAAGTTGCTGGCTATTTTTAAATAATGGTTTGACCATAAGATGTTGGTGAAGTAAGCACCAACAGTTCCAGTCAAATTAGTATCAAACTATTCAGCAGGGAAACTGATTGGGTGTTTATCGAACTTTTTAAATGGTTAAGAATCATATATATTTAATTTTAAAATCAATTTCAATGTATTATTTATATATGTCAGTGTATTGAATCTTTAGATTGTGAACGTTATTCAAGAAACGTGCGTACAGGCAATAGACCACTTCCATCTGATTAGAGGGATTTAAGACTAATTTGGCTCCGCCCATGTTGAATAAGATCCGCCCTTTTTGCGCGATTCCCAAAATCCAAATTGCAAGGTAAGTATACATATCAGCTGTGGAATATTTTGAAACTAATATAGCTGTGTGCTGTTGCAGCATATGCCAGCAACACCAGATGTGTTTCAAAATACTCAACATAGGAGGCAACTCTTGCAGCAGCATCGTCCACTCAAATTCGTTTCAGAATATTCCACAGAATGTGTATTGCATCGGGAAAACATACAATTCATAGACTTGACGGCCCATTCAATGCGCATGACGACCCTAAATACATCATGCCTTAAGCATTTTGCATCCGACGTCATTTTGCATCCGACGGAACCTAGCGAGCTGGAGACAGAGGCCCGGACGGAATCTCTGTGTGAGCACTAAGTTAGACTTCGTGTCAAATCATTAATATTCATAAGTATACAGTATTTCAAATGTAGTTCGTTTAGAATAAATATATTAGTAACTATAAAGGCTACCTTGTGTTATGAAATCATAGAACATTACAGGTCGGATCTATCCAGTGATAATAAATACGATTACGATGCTAAGCGCTTGCCGGTATAACATGGCAGATGTATGTTGATGCTGCAGGTGTATGCCAATAGACACATCAGAAGTGTTCTGTAATGTAGCACTGCCATAGTCAGCGATAAGGTGCTCGTCAATTATAATGTTTCTAGCACATATTGTTCATATGCCAACATGCCCGGCATTACAGATGTTGTAAACTCACATTCCAGTCAATTCCTAGTCTCGCACATCCGTCCTTTTCCGTGTTTTACCTTTAACCCATTGACCCTTGAGCGTTACGCCCTCAACCACCTTAGCGATGCCCCGTCCATATCTAGCTAAGATCCACCCACACCTCGCTCCTGTTGGGAGTGATCGATCACTGCACTCCCTGACAATCAATTTCCAGAAAACTAAACTTTTTAGCTGTTGCATAATTTTGAAACTAATTTGGCTGGGCACTGTTGCTGCCTATATATCCAATCAAACTAGATACAAACTAGTCAACAGCATGCCTATTAAATAACAAAGACATACACTTCGACAACGTGTCGGACTATTAAGCGTTTAATATGGGCTACCTCGAGTCATGTATACCGTAATTGATTATGGCGTTATCCTACGCGTCACGTAGTTGATTATGACGTCATATGATGGATGGATAAACTGAAAAGACCCATTCTCCGTAGATAATGGCATTTGGATTAGTATGCTTAAGATGTGACTGGTTTATTCTTGTGCAAATCGAAGGTGTCATTTTTTCTGTATTGCACGCTCGACGAAATCCCCACACCTCGTATTCATATATGACAGTAAAGGTGTTACTAATATTCCGAAGAATGTATAATGGTGACCAAGTGTTAATCCAATAACGTGTTCAGAAAGATTGTGTTCTGAATGCAACTGCATAGAAGATGAGATGCATTTTCTTTTCCCATGCTCTAAATTCAATAGACAAAGGCAGAAATTCATACCACGATTCTATACAGAAAACCCTAATACCGAGAAAACTAAAGGATTGTTTGCAATATGCAATAAACCTCTCCTTATCAAACTCTCCAAATACTTGTTAGCATCAAAAAAATTAAACAGCTAGACGAATTCATCGATCTTCTCACCCAATCATACACCCGAGTTATCTATCAACCCAAGTATCCATCGCCATCATTGTTAAAGCGATGCTAATCTCATCTCAAATGCGATAGATTGTACGATAGATTATAGTTTATGGATTCCATATCATTCACATCCTGTTACATTCCCTTACATGTATCACAATAATTTGCTTTGTAACATGGTGTAAACATTGAACAGTGAGCACCGTGATTTTGTTTACTCAAGCGATAGTGTATGGTGACATGTAAGTGCCAATGCATTACATTCTTTATTATGCAAATCATTTTGGTGAATATTTTGGGGAAAATTTGATTGGAAGTTGTCATTGCCTATGGCAGTAACGGCTTCCGGTCAAATTGGTCTCAGAATAGTCATCAGCTTACTTGTATGATTGTTTTCATATCATATTGCCAAATTATATGTGACACCGCTATGCCTGAGCGTATTGACCAAGGCAGATACGCTAGTTTTTCCTTCTGATTTGTTGAAAAGTAAGGCATGACAGCCACCATAGGCTTTGGAAATGTACCAACGTTTAAACTACTCAAGCATGAATAGCTTTCTTTAGCGGCATGATAATAAGCTTAATATTATAGTATAGTTTACGAATGGCGTGTTAGATCAGCTGACCAACTATTATATGAAGTTAGTTCTCCTTTAATACTGCCTGAAACACTGCAGGGGCAAGTGGCCCAAAAAAGTTAATAAATTGATTATTGTTGTTATCATTATTATGTAAGCGATCCCACTGTCGCAGCCCTCGTCGGCAGCGCGGCGGAGATGGTATGATAATAATAATAATAATACTAATAATAATAATATTGTATTTCTACCGCCATTATCAATGTACAAATAATCCTCATATCCCGTTGTCACGGCCTGAGTGTAATAAAGAAAATACGAAAATACGAATACGTTAGCCTACTCCACACGTGCTGCAATGAGAAAACGGCGCGTTGCCCTTGATGAGATAAACATCGTTCTGCCTCCTTAACTGGGCCAGCGGTGGTATAGACCAATCGGAATTATTTAAAGCGTGTCTTATCTCAATGGACCCCCACCACTATCACCACCGTCACAGCTCTAAAAACATCTGCTTTGTTCAAACGAATGGTCTGGAATGCTATGAAAGGCACAACTCGTGTATATGGTCTCCTACGAGTATGAACACTAAATATGCCCTATGTTTTCACTAAACTCAGTTTCTAAATATGTGTGTAAGACGAACAATGCTTGCATGCAAAAACCATACACAACATGACAACTGCTATCCGACAATGACAGTGTTTGAAGGAGCTGTTCTTTTCTTTCCTATTCTTTTTTAATCTGTTTACATCGTTTTTCTCCCGTACATCTCTCTCTCTCTCTCTCTCTCTCTCTCTCGCTCTCTCTCTCTCTCTCTCTCGCTCTCTCTCTCTCTCTCTCTCGCTCTCTCTCTCTCTCTCTCTCTCTCTCTCTCTCTCACTCTCTCTCACTCTCTCTCTCTCTCTCTCTCACCTCTTAATTTATTGTTTCTCTCTCACCTCAGTTTAGTGTTCTCAATCAATGGCTGCTTATAATAATTATGTAGGGAGAGGGCACATCTAAGTTATAAGAACGTGTGCCCGATCCCATTGTGCAATTCTTACAATAAAATATGTTTAAATAAAAAAAACCATGACAACCATTTAAATAGCAATGCGACAGCGGCGCTTACCTGAAAATAGTTTTTTGTTAAAATCCCTGATGAAAAGCGTCCATTTCTGAAGCGGCCCATAAAGACATCGACGTGCGGTACACACATATTCCACCCTGCCGATACGAGTGACATAGGGACGTTCCACTGCCGCTGTCCGATAGTGGCATGGCAACAGAGAGAACGAGTACTATGAATCCAGGCTCATACGTGTATGCATCTCTAGGAATATGATGGCTTTCTCTATAAGAGAGTGTATACGATAGTTCCAATACGGCTAAGTATACGGACCGATTATCTGCTGAGAAAGTCTCCGTAAATGTGTGCTCATGTGGCGAACCACGACGAAACAACATCATACTATAGGTCGAGGCTGGATATAATTCAGCCCAATCAGGCTCTGAGTGCGTGTGTGGCGAGACGATGATGCATCTATCCGTGATCGTATATATGTCCCGGGGTATGATGTCCACTCATTTACAGCATATTTGTTCAAGTATATTTTTAAGAACGCACCAGTCATTACACGAGGATAACATCACACACCTACCCACCCGCATAAGTATGCGCGCACGCGTGTGCGCACACACGCGCGCGCGCATGCACGCGCTAACTCGCGTACGCATAAATGCACGTACTTAGGCACCCACACGTACGCTCTCACCCACGGACGCACGCACGCACGGGTACGTATACGCGCACACCCGCAGAACAAAGACACACGCGCGGACGCACGCACGCATCTACGCACGCCCTCACTTCAGGCACGCACGTACTCATACGCTCACTCACTCACTCACTCACTCACTCACTCACTCACTCACTCACGCACGCACTCACTCACTCACTCACTCACTCACTCACTCACTCACTCACTCACTCACTCACTCACTCACTCACACACTCACTCACTCACTCACTCACCCTCTCACTCTCTCACTCAGGCAAGTACGCGCGCGCACGCACGTGTATACACGTGTGCGTGCACGCACACACGCACACTGGCAGGAACCCACGGGCGCCTAAGGCCACACACGTAAGCACGCATCGCATGGAGATGTATCATTGAACTCTGCTGTGTATAGAAAAGCTAAATACGCGTGTGGTAAAATGTATGCTTGCTGTTTTCTCTCACCTTTCTACGTCAAACATCAATTTCAGGGTTATGTAACGGTAAACAGAATCTATTTTGAAAGCGATGTGTTTGAATTGTTCTGCTTTCTTGTCATCGATAACATAAGGTAGATCCTTGAGGCATAAGTGGTGTACGCCGACTCTGAATGCTATTAACATGCAGTAGCACGGTATTCGGTATATATCTGGTTGTCCGTTTTGAGATCAGAATAGGTCAGTATTTTAAATCATTAGACAGTATTAGATATTCACGAAACGTGCTAACCTGGCACCTGTCAATACTTCTTCCTCGAACACACACTTCAGAACGCGAGTATCGAGCACACAAACTGCTGTCTTCTCCCATATCGCCAGGCCTTCATACACTTTTTCTTTCGGGAACGTTTTCGGCTGCCCATCTTGTGAGCCTATGGCCATCCTGAAGTGGTAAATATCGGCGAAGGTGTTAAGTGGTCATTTAGGCAATGTCAATCGCAGCATATCATCTGCCAGATTTTAATTGTGTGTTCACGGTGGGCTTTCATTACATTCTAACGCATTCTAAATCTAATAAGAATGAGTTGATCAGCTATCGTAAGGGGGGAGTAGCTATTCTACTTGTTATGATCGGGATGCTACACTGTCCACAGTATAACTAAAGGTCTAGCGATATTAGCTAAACGTGTACAGTGAACACGGGTATATGTCTAGCGGACTTTTGGAGTAATGTTTACCTATTTAGCTAAACCTTTAGCGTATTAGTGGTCAGATGTGTAGACCGCACAACGCCAACTAAGAACAAATTAGTATTTTCAACCAGCAACAAACAGGGAAATACACCTGAATGAAAATAGCAAATATATTAACTAGTATTTGTATATAATACTGTCAACTTAGTACCGATTTAACATGGAGAGCGCTTATTGTGAAAATATGTACCAATGGAACCCAGCACATCCACATTTTAATTGCATTTGGTGTTGCAAGATTATGCTTCTATTCATATGCAAGCTGCATGTGCATTTATTGCCAGTATATGCCCTTAATCAATGAGTAAGCAGCATTCTGTCTGCTATGCAACGACCGTAAGCCAGCTAGAGTATAATAAGCTAAATGTTTACCGTAATGTCCGATCTAAATGACACCAAGAGCAAGTCGCTCTCTCATTCGCGGTCTTTTATCAAGGACACGGGATTTGAGAAAGTTGTCAAGTTTAAACAGTTTCTGACTTGAAAATAAGGACAAGGTGCTTGTACTAGTTACGTATATATTTACACATTTGCATATAGTCACTGAATGTGCTTGCTTTTTCGATGGATGCCAATTATGTGAACAGATTATACTGTCTTGTAACTTCTTATGTTAAATGTAGGAGGCTCCGTGGTAATTGACGATCCACTTTTGAATATGTCCGCTGCAAGATAATGCGTGTCAGGAAAGTATGTTAGCAATGCATTGTGCACGTGTGCAGAGCAGTTGTCATGTGGTTTGGATCGTGACATTTCACATTGAGAGATCCGTCTGAATAGTTACATTATCTCGTATCGGTGGAGAAAGATCTGACGGTAGAAGCTAAACGTTTACGACGTAATAGGTTACATGTCTACCAGTGTTCTAGGAATACCCATGATTGAACTATAAGAACTCGTTCCTTACTGCAAATCGGATACCACAATACTGTGTCGAATTTCTGCCGGTGCATATTTTGCAAACAATTTGTTTTAAATGTGTTGCTGCCTATGATATCAACAACATTTAGTAAAATAAAATCAAGAATATTCAGTGGAATATGTTGACAATGAATGTGTCCTCTTAGTCATATCTGCTGAATATTTTGGAAAAAGATTGAGCTAAAGTTGTTGCTGCTAAATGGAACAACATGATTTAGCTAAATTAGTTTAAGATATTCAACTACATATTTTTGGCAACAGGTTTATAGTGCTGAAAGTATTAAAGAGTTGTCGAGGTGTGTATTTCCTGAACAACCCGATCCACAAGAGGGCTACAAAGTATTTTGTAGGAAATTACGGAATACATCAATAACAAGTTAACCCTATGAGCCAGACATACCGAAATCGAAAACACGTCCACAATTTAAGCAAGAACAGTCAGAGATCCCATATGTGTCACATTGTAAACATTGATTTTCCGGATTTTTTGGATATTTTCGGAGTTTGCGAATTCTGCCACATCTCACCCAAAGCAATGGAATCCATTTGTAATGTATGCGTGTTAACAAAGAAATCGGAACACCTTGTGCGAGGACACATCCTTGCTTGCGTTGCTTGCGTTGACATGTGAGCCAAATCGGACCAGTACTTTCCGAAAAAATCCATATATCCAGAATGTGATCCAATCCGGATCCAGGTGTGTTATCCACATCACGGCCACTGTTTGGAAATCCTCGAAGTTCCTTCGATGTGTTAATATCTGAGCCAAGTTGGATTAGTGGTCCTTTTAGATACAACTCCGGACACGCACGCATGTACGCACGCATGCACGTACGTATGCACGCAGAGAACCAGCCAGACATACAACCAGCAAAACAGCCAGCCCGCCAGCAGCCAGCCAGCCAGCCAGCCAGCCAGCCAGCCAGCCAGCCAGCCAGCCAGACAGACAGACAGACAGACAGACAGACAGACCGACCGACCGACCGACCGACCGACCGACAGACAGACAGACAAACAGACAGGACAGACAGACAGACAGACAGACAGACAGACAGACAGACAGACAGACAGACAGACAGACAGACAAGACAGACAGACAGACCAGACAGACAGACAGACAGACAGACAGACAGACAGACAGACAGACAGACAGACAGACAGACAGACAGACAGACAGACAGACAGACCGACCGACCGACCGACCGACCGACCGACAGACCGACCGACCGACCGACCGACAGACAGACAGACATACAGACAGACAGACAGGACAGACAGACAGACAGACAGACAGACAGACAGGACAGGCAGACAGACAGACAGACAGACAGACAGACAGACAGACAGACAGACAGACAGACAGACAGACAGACAGACAGACAGACAGACAGACAGACAGACAGACAGACAGACAGACAGACAGACAGACAGACAGACAGACAGACATAGAGACAGACAGACAGACAGACATACATACAGACAGGACATACAGACAGACAGACAGACAGACAGACAGACATACAGACAGACAGACAGACAGACAGACAGACAGACAGACAGACAGACAGACAGACAGACAGACAGACAGACAGACAGACAGACAGACAGACAGACAGACAGACAGACATACAGACAGACAGACAGACAGGCAGACATACAGACAGACAGACAGACAGACAGACAGTGCGCCGTTGTCGGGTTGTACTCACTGTTCCCCCATCTACCACCTAGCAACTCTTCCTCATCTCTCCCACTATCTTCTCCTCGCCACCTTCTGACTCGATCTTCTCCTCTTCCTCCTTCTCCTCTCTCAATCCCGCCTCCTCCTCTTCCTCCCTCAAACTTCTTCTCTTCATGCATCTCCTCTCTCAATCCCGCCTCCTCCTCTTCCCTCCTCAAACTTCTTCTCTTTATGCATCTCCTCTCTCAATCCCGCCTCTTGCTCCTCATACTCAGTCTTCTCCTCTTGCATCTCCTCTCTCCATCCCTCCTCCTCCTCTTCCTCCTACGCTTCATCTCTCTTCTCCTCACGCACCTTCTTCTGCTCCTCTTCTTCTGTCTCCACCTCCTCTCCCTCCTATGGAGAATAATAGTAACCTGTCTAACAGGAAGTTTGCTAAGTACCGTCATCAATCGCATAGCAAGGGCCTTTGGAGGATCCCCAGAATCACCAAAAAGATTCTGATGATAGGGTCCTCTAATCTAGCCCGAATTGATTTAGATGTCCATCCTGACATCCAGGTTGAGTGCTATCCTGGTGCCGCATTATCACATTTCAGAACAATGGCTATGCGACACCAGGATGGCCCTAGCCCGGAGAAGATCATCTTGAATATTGGCATCAACTCCAAAAATGAGCATCCAACCAAAGCCTCAAGCCATTTACGGTTCATGGCTCGTGAATTTAAAAACACCTTCCCTAATGCGGAGTTGCACTTTGCTGAGATTAACTTCTCTGATAGCTTGTCAGACAGGCAAAGGTACTGTCTCAAGCGTATCAACGAATCAGCAAGGTCCAACTGCCACGTTGATAAGGTCATCCCCAAAATTTCTGATGCGAATTTTCATGTTGAGAAGGATAGAATCCATTGGACGAAAGAAACAGCTAATTGTATTTATAACCATTGGTTGACGGTACTTAGTTTAAACTAAATGTGGGTCAAGGCAATAGCTCCCCTAACATAGGATTAGGAACAAACCTTGTCAATTTAGCAGCTGACTATGATCTCTCACCATCTGAAAAATCAATTCTCGATCGTGGTCTTACTTTTATACCAACACCAAAACCAAAAAC
Source organism: Chaetoderma sp. LZ-2023a (assembly GCA_034401795.1). Taxonomy (NCBI): domain Eukaryota; kingdom Metazoa; phylum Mollusca; class Caudofoveata; order Chaetodermatida; family Chaetodermatidae; genus Chaetoderma; species Chaetoderma sp. LZ-2023a. Next base: position 186,428,245 of record CM067359.1, read on the forward strand.
AGGATTAGATTTGCTTTTAGACACAGGTCTTATTGAAGTAGCTAATTTTGGTCATTCAGTAAAAATAGCCCATCATTTTCGAAATTTAAATGGAGAGTCAAAACCATTCACTGGAAAATCCGGTTGGGACCCTCCAGATAGGCTAGTTGATGACAATGTTAAAGCAACCATAAAAACGGTTGCTGGTATAGCCAGATCATTGCCAGTTACAAACAATAAGCAAAACCTTTCATTTCTCGAACGACAGGCTATCAACAAATTACGTAGAAATCAAAATATTATTATAAAACCAGCCGATAAAGGTTCAGCAACTGTGATTATGTCTAGAGAAAACTACATCCGCGAGGCCGAAAGGCAGTTAACTAACACCAGGCATTACAGAAAACTTGATAATTTAATTTGGCCTCAAAACCGACAAAATTTCATTGAAATACTTAATTCATTGCATACAGATAAGTACATCGATAAGAAACAGCTAAAGTATCTGCTAGGTGAGAATAATCCACAAAATCGGACATTTTATATCTTGCCTAAAATCCATAAACCTATCAGCACCTGGTTAGATCCATTGACACCTCCTGGACGACCCATCATTTCAGACTGTGGCAGTGAGTCTTATGGCATTTCAGAATATATTGATTACTATTTAAAGCCCATTGCTAATAGACACAAGAGCTTTCTCAAGAACACTGAACACTTTCTTTCAAAGTTATCCAAATTGTCAGTTCCGAAAGATGCATATTTAGTCACATTAGACATAGATGCTATGTATACCAATATAGATATTGATGCTGGAGTCAATGCTATTAAGAATTCTTTTGTCAAATTTCCTGATCCAGATCGACCAGACACGGAAATTCTAAAATTATTAGAGCTAAGTCTTAAAGGAAACGATTTCCAATTTAATGGTGAAAATTACCTTCAAATCTGTGGATGCGCAATGGGTAAACGATTCAGCCCAAATTTTGCCACGATTTATGTTGCGGAGTGGGAAGTGGAGGCACTGAACAAATCAACCAAAAAGCCTCTTCTTTACCTCAGATATCTAGATGACATCTTCATAGTTTGGCAACATTCAGAAGAAGACTTTTGGGAATTTTTTCGCATTTTAAATAACCAAGATTCAAACATCAAGCTAAAAGCTACTATTAGTGGAACATCGGTTGACTTTTTAGATGTCACGATCTATAAGGGTCCTCAATTTGATTCCTCTGGACAATTAGAATATAAAGTATTCTTTAAGCCAACAGACTCACATCAGCTACTTCACAAAAAATCATTTCATCCTCCACACACATTTAAAGGTTTGATCAAATCGCAAATCATAAGATTTTTTCGAAACTCTAGCAACAGGCAAAATCTGAATAGTGCATGCTCTACTCTGTTTGATGCTTTGAAAGCACGAGGCTATTCAGCCCGTTTTCTTCGAAAAATTAAAGCAGACACCATCAATGAGATTGAAAATCTAAAACCTCATAGCGGACCCGAGTTTGAACCTGTCCAAATTAAACACAATGAACCAATCATGTGCGATGGATCAGTTTCTAAATGCGACAAATATAGATGCAAAGTAAACAACTATATTGTAAACCAACAAACATTCCTGAGCTTTCAAACTAAAAATGAATATCATATCCGAACTAATATGCATTGTGATTCTGAGAATGTAGTCTATTTGATCAATTGTGCCCTTTGCCAGAAACAGTATGTTGGTGAAACAAAAAATGCATTTAGAGTGCGTGCTAGACGACACGTTTCTGATATTAACACCTCAGCAGATACGCCAATTGCTCAACATTTCCAACTTCCGGATCATTCAGTTGAACATCATTTTGAAATCATGCCAATAGAACAGATTCCGACCTTCGATAGTGAGGAAGAAACGAGTTCGTTTCGCAAAATCCGAGAGGGCCATTGGATTAGAACACTCCAAACAAAAGCACCATTTGGAATAAATGTAGATTCGGGAATATCACAAAAGAACAAAATTATCCCATTTCAACTCATATACAATAGACGTAATGTTGAATTAGCAAAAACCATGAAAGACGAATATTCACAGTTGCAATCTAAATTAAAGGAACCGATCAAAGCACGACCAGTAATAGCTTACAATAGAAATCCAAACCTGAAAGATTTGCTAGTAAGATCAAAGTTAGACCTTATAGTTCCTGATAACAATGACAAGGTTTCATCCCTCCCTACCTATTCTTAAATAAATCTAATCCCAACCAAAATCAATGGTGGGGCAAAATGAAATCATATCCGTAGGATATCTTTTAATTTTGTGTCTGCAAAAGTGTGCGTGCGTGCGTATGTGCGTGCGTTCGTTCGTTCGTTCGTTCGTTCGTTCGTTCGTTCGTTCGTTCGTTCGTTCGTTCGTTCGTTCGTTCGTGCGTGCGTGCGTGCGTGCGTGCGTCCGGGCGTTTGTTCGTATGTGTGTATGTGTGTGGGGGTGTGCTCGTACATCCGTACGTGTGTGCATCCATACTTGCGTGGGTGTATGTGTGCGTGTGTGTGTGGGTGCATTAATTCGTGAGTACATTAGTGCGTGGGTGTGTGCGTGCATGCATTCGTGCGTTCGTTCGTGCATGCGTTCATGCATGCATTATTGCGTGCATTCGTGCATGTATTACTGTGTGCATGTGTTATTGCATGCATTCGTGCATTCGTTCAGATGTGTGCGTGCGTGCGTGCGTGCGTGCGTGCGTGCGTGCGTGCGTGCGTGCGTGCGGGCGTGCGGGCGGGCGGGCGGGCGTGCATTCGTGTGTGTGTGATTTCTCTATAATGTAGGATCAATCCCAGCCTTTACCTGTTAAAGCGACCTACTGATAAGTTCATTTTACCCCAACTAATCTCAAGGGGGGACCACTCTAAGCAAATCTAAACTTGGTCTCGATAGGACAAATTTAGGTAAAGAAATTTGTAATTAAATTCCTGTGCCAATGCGTTTTTTTCAATGTAAAGACGGACTTGCTTGTGCCAGGCCTCCATATTTGTCCCAAATCAAACAATTTTAAACTGTTAATATTTATAAATACACTGTCGGAATTGGTCTTCCGGTAACTGATGTTTCGTTTGCGTGGTCGTCCATACCTGAAATCATGCGTTCGTTCGTTCGTTCGTTCGTTCGTTCGTTCGTTCGTTCGTTCGTTCGTTCGTTCGTTCGTTCGTTCGTTCGTTCGTTCGTTCGTTCGTTCGTTCGTTCGTTCGTGCGTGCGTGCGTGCGTGCGTGCGTGCGTGCGTGCGTGCGTGCGTGCGTGCGTGCGTGCGTGGGTGCGTGCGTGCGGGCGTCCGCGCATTCATATGTGCTTATATTCATTCATTCATTCATTCGTCCACCTATCTGTTCACTCATCCTGTCACCTGTCCTTGGCCTCTCTATTGGTTTACTAGTCTGTGCCTCTCAGACATCAATTGATTGTCTGTGTGGATGGACTGATGGATGGATTACTGGGTTGGTGTCCGGGTGGGCGCATGGATTGTTTGGACATATATGTTTGTAAAGGTACAAACCACCTCTCTTCCACAACCACCTGTCGTATTTTATTCTTATTTTTTCAACAGCCACACCAAATCATTGCAAAGAGGCAATTAGCACTTTGCAATAACTAGGTGAATAAATTAAACCAAATTCGGAAATGAAATTGTAGCTTTCACCCATTTTCCTATTCATTTGTTCAGTCGTCTAGTCATCCACCGGGTGTCTGTCTATCAGTTTACATATCTGTTCTCCCCTTAATCAAGTATTTGTTTAGGTGGATGGCAGGATGGACTGATTGATGGATTAATATGCTGGTGTCTGTGCGGGTGAATGAGTACATGGGTTGTTGGACATATAAGCGTACAAAGCTCAAACAACCTGTGATTTACAACCACCTCTCTTTTGAATGAATCTCACTAGATCAACAACATTCAGTCAATCCACAATGGATCATCCTATGTCAGAAAGACCGGCTCAAAACTATTTGTTTATTCCTATTTTCGAACACAGGGCAACGCCAACTTATTACAAAGAAGTAATCAATGCTTTGTAATGACTGAGTGAACCGATTTGCCCAGATCAAAAAACTGTATAACTCCTAACTATCAGAATTTGTTCCTATTTTCGAACACACGGCAACGCCAACTTATTACAAAGAAGTAATCAACGCTTTGTAATGACTGAGTGAACCGATTCCCCAAGATCAAAAAACTGTATAACTTGTCAGAATTTGTTTATATAATCTTTATTCAGGAAACCTGTCCCTTGCAGTACTCAAACAGCAAGTAAATTACTCTCAGCCGCCATGATCAAACATATCTCGGCAGCATTTGATCTAATGACTGACCAAATAGCCCTCATTGTTATTCTCACACCTTAATCGCCTGAAACGAACCGGCGTACTAACCCATGCTACAGTTAGATAAGCTCGATAGAATTAAGCAATCACGCCTTTTGTATTAGCTGTTTGACTTCAGTAGCGCCCAAAGCGCACATTGATCTAAAGCAGGTCTTCGGGTTTAGTTTGATCTTTTGTGGAGAGACTGAATTAATAGTTGATCAGTAGTCACCATTGCAGTAATTCTCCTATAAATATGTAAGAATTATCAGTTGCCATTAGACCAGTTTTTTCGCTGCATGACGAAGACCATTACGTCGAAAGCGCTCCAGCAACTGACAGTGTAAGCTTTAATTTTATATATATATAATAATCTTGTATTAATTGTTCTTATTTTTCAGTTTCTAAATTGTTTCAACACATATCGCTCTAGTTAATATTTGGTAGTTAACTTTTTTGAATCTTTCTGACTAAATTTGACATAAATCTATAGAAATTTGATTACGTTCTAAAAATGGCCAAGAATTTCAACGGCCCAGTGGATAAAGGACGCAAATCTGGCAACCCAGCGTCCAACCTTTCATCAACCAAAAGTGCTCCTAACCAGTCTGTTCAGGCCTTTCAGAGACTGGTTAAGATGTACTTCCATGTGTTGCAATGCTTGCATCACTATGGTCTTTTACGAGAGCATTTGGCATCAGACTCTCTCCCGAAATCTCTCAGCATGAAAATGGAGGAGATGAACTCGTTTTTCTGCCCTGCCTTACGAGATGACGAATTTTTGAAATCGACCAGCATGATAAACCAAATTTGGGCTCATAGCTGCTTAGAAAATTTAATCAACCATTATCGAAGCAAATTGGACAAATTAAAGGCAGAGGTAAAAGTGGCCGAATCTAATGTAATTCTTGATCTAGACAGAGCCAAAGGCATAGCATTGAAATGGGGTAGGCAAAATTTTGGAAATAAATTGGCCACAACGACAATCACACATTTTTGGAAATTTTTGGCAGAAATAGCTAGTGATAAGCAAAATAGAGTGATGTCTCTACCAACACCAGCGGCCACACCGAGTACAGGTTCAGGTTCACATTCAACAGTGACTAACAAACGACAACGGTCACCAACCACCTTCACACCCTCGCCTACAACTTCCAAGCGGACGAATCTGTATACATCACCAACACCAGCACCTGGTGTTGATGATGTAACAGAGTCATGGCCGGCTCTCCCAAAGACAAATTCTCCTCCTGTGCGCCGTTGTCGGGTTGTTACTCACTGTTCCCCCAATCTACCACCTAGCAACTCTTCCTCATCTCTCCCACTATCTTCTCCTCGCCACCTTCTGACTCGATCTTCTCCTCTTCCTCCTTCTCCTCTCTCAATCCCGCCTCCTCCTCTTCCTCCTCAAACTTCTTCTCTTCATGCATCTCCTCTCTCAATCCCGCCTCCTCCTCTTCCTCCTCAAACTTCTTCTCTTTATGCATCTCCTCTCTCAATCCCGCCTCTTGCTCCTCATACTCAGTCTTCTCCTCTTGCATCTCCTCTCTCCATCCCTCCTCCTCCTCTTCCTCCTACGCTTCATCTCTCTTCTCCTCACGCACCTTCTTCTGCTCCTCTTCTTCTGTCTCCACCTCCTCTCCCTCCTATGGAGAATAATAGTAACCTGTCTAACAGGAAGTTTGCTAAGTACCGTCATCAATCGCATAGCAAGGGCCTTTGGAGGATCCCCAGAATCACCAAAAAGATTCTGATGATAGGGTCCTCTAATCTAGCCCGAATTGATTTAGATGTCCATCCTGACATCCAGGTTGAGTGCTATCCTGGTGCCGCATTATCACATTTCAGAACAATGGCTATGCGACACCAGGATGGCCCTAGCCCGGAGAAGATCATCTTGAATATTGGCATCAACTCCAAAAATGAGCATCCAACCAAAGCCTCAAGCCATTTACGGTTCATGGCTCGTGAATTTAAAAACACCTTCCCTAATGCGGAGTTGCACTTTGCTGAGATTAACTTCTCTGATAGCTTGTCAGACAGGCAAAGGTACTGTCTCAAGCGTATCAACGAATCAGCAAGGTCCAACTGCCACGTTGATAAGGTCATCCCCAAAATTTCTGATGCGAATTTTCATGTTGAGAAGGATAGAATCCATTGGACGAAAGAAACAGCTAATTGTATTTATAACCATTGGTTGACGGTACTTAGTTTAAACTAAATGTGGGTCAAGGCAATAGCTCCCCTAACATAGGATTAGGAACAAACCTTGTCAATTTAGCAGCTGACTATGATCTCTCACCATCTGAAAAATCAATTCTCGATCGTGGTCTTACTTTTATACCAACACCAAAACCAAAAACAGGATTAGATTTGCTTTTAGACACAGGTCTTATTGAAGTAGCTAATTTTGGTCATTCAGTAAAAATAGCCCATCATTTTCGAAATTTAAATGGAGAGTCAAAACCATTCACTGGAAAATCCGGTTGGGACCCTCCAGATAGGCTAGTTGATGACAATGTTAAAGCAACCATAAAAACGGTTGCTGGTATAGCCAGATCATTGCCAGTTACAAACAATAAGCAAAACCTTTCATTTCTCGAACGACAGGCTATCAACAAATTACGTAGAAATCAAAATATTATTATAAAACCAGCCGATAAAGGTTCAGCAACTGTGATTATGTCTAGAGAAAACTACATCCGCGAGGCCGAAAGGCAGTTAACTAACACCAGGCATTACAGAAAACTTGATAATTTAATTTGGCCTCAAAACCGACAAAATTTCATTGAAATACTTAATTCATTGCATACAGATAAGTACATCGATAAGAAACAGCTAAAGTATCTGCTAGGTGAGAATAATCCACAAAATCGGACATTTTATATCTTGCCTAAAATCCATAAACCTATCAGCACCTGGTTAGATCCATTGACACCTCCTGGACGACCCATCATTTCAGACTGTGGCAGTGAGTCTTATGGCATTTCAGAATATATTGATTACTATTTAAAGCCCATTGCTAATAGACACAAGAGCTTTCTCAAGAACACTGAACACTTTCTTTCAAAGTTATCCAAATTGTCAGTTCCGAAAGATGCATATTTAGTCACATTAGACATAGATGCTATGTATACCAATATAGATATTGATGCTGGAGTCAATGCTATTAAGAATTCTTTTGTCAAATTTCCTGATCCAGATCGACCAGACACGGAAATTCTAAAATTATTAGAGCTAAGTCTTAAAGGAAACGATTTCCAATTTAATGGTGAAAATTACCTTCAAATCTGTGGATGCGCAATGGGTAAACGATTCAGCCCAAATTTTGCCACGATTTATGTTGCGGAGTGGGAAGTGGAGGCACTGAACAAATCAACCAAAAAGCCTCTTCTTTACCTCAGATATCTAGATGACATCTTCATAGTTTGGCAACATTCAGAAGAAGACTTTTGGGAATTTTTTCGCATTTTAAATAACCAAGATTCAAACATCAAGCTAAAAGCTACTATTAGTGGAACATCGGTTGACTTTTTAGATGTCACGATCTATAAGGGTCCTCAATTTGATTCCTCTGGAAAATTAGAATATAAAGTATTCTTTAAGCCAACAGACTCACATCAGCTACTTCACAAAAAATCATTTCATCCTCCACACACATTTAAAGGTTTGATCAAATCGCAAATCATAAGATTTTTTCGAAACTCTAGCAACAGGCAAAATCTGAATAGTGCATGCTCTACTCTGTTTGATGCTTTGAAAGCACGAGGCTATTCAGCCCGTTTTCTTCGAAAAATTAAAGCAGACACCATCAATGAGCTTGAAAATCTAAAACCTCATAGCGGACCCGAGTTTGAACCTGTCCAAATTAAACACAATGAACCAATCATGTGCGATGGATCAGTTTCTAAATGCGACAAATATAGATGCAAAGTAAACAACTATATTGTAAACCAACAAACATTCCTGAGCTTTCAAACTAAAAATGAATATCATATCCGAACTAATATGCATTGTGATTCTGAGAATGTAGTCTATTTGATCAATTGTGCCCTTTGCCAGAAACAGTATGTTGGTGAAACAAAAAATGCATTTAGAGTGCGTGCTAGACGACACGTTTCTGATATTAACACCTCAGCAGATACGCCAATTGCTCAACATTTCCAACTTCCGGATCATTCAGTTGAACATCATTTTGAAATCATGCCAATAGAACAGATTCCGACCTTCGATAGTGAGGAAGAAACGAGTTCGTTTCGCAAAATCCGAGAGGGCCATTGGATTAGAACACTCCAAACAAAAGCACCATTTGGAATAAATGTAGATTCGGGAATATCACAAAAGAACAAAATTATCCCATTTCAACTCATATACAATAGACGTAATGTTGAATTAGCAAAAACCATGAAAGACGAATATTCACAGTTGCAATCTAAATTAAAGGAACCGATCAAAGCACGACCAGTAATAGCTTACAATAGAAATCCAAACCTGAAAGATTTGCTAGTAAGATCAAAGTTAGACCTTATAGTTCCTGATAACAATGACAAGGTTTCATCCCTCCCTACCTATTCTTAAATAAATCTAATCCCAACCAAAATCAATGGTGGGGCAAAATGAAATCATATCCGTAGGATATCTTTTAATTTTGTGTCTGCAAAAGTGTGCGTGCGTGCGTATGTGCGTGCGTTCGTTCGTTCGTTCGTTCGTTCGTTCGTTCGTTCGTTCGTTCGTTCGTTCGTTCGTTCGTTCGTTCGTTCGTGCGTGCGTGCGTGCGTGCGTGCGTCCGGGCGTTTGTTCGTATGTGTGTATGTGTGTGGGGGTGTGCTCGTACATCCGTACGTGTGTGCATCTATACTTGCGTGGGTGTATGTGTGCGTGTGTGTGTGGGTGCATTAATTCGTGAGTACATTAGTGCGTGGGTGTGTGCGTGCATGCATTCGTGCGTTCGTTCGTGCATGCGTTCATGCATGCATTATTGCGTGCATTCGTGCATGTATTACTGTGTGCATGTGTTATTGCATGCATTCGTGCATTCGTTCAGATGTGTGCGTGCGTGCGTGCGTGCGTGCGTGCGTGCGTGCGTGCGTGCGTGCGTGCGTGCGTGCGTGCGTGCGTACGGGCGTGCGGGCGGGCGGGCGTGCATTCGTGTGTGTGTGATTTCTCTATAATGTAGGATCAAGCCCAGCCTTTACCTGTTAAAGCGACCTACTGATAAGTTCATTTTACCCCAACTAATCTCAAGGGGGGACCACTCTAAGCAAATCTAAACTTGGTCTCGATAGGACAAATTTAGGTAAAGAAATTTGTAATTAAATTCCTGTGCCAATGCGTTTTTTTCAATGTAAAGACAGACAGACAGACAGAGCAATGGAATCCATTTGTAATGTATGCGTGTAACAAAGAAATCGGAACACCTTGTGCGAGGACACATCCTTGCTTGCGTTGCTTGCGTTGACATGTGAGCCAAATCGGACCAGTACTTTCCGAAAAAATCCATATATCCAGAATGTGATCCAATCCGGATCCAGGTGTGTTATCCACATCACGGCCACTGTTTGGAAATCCTCGAAGTTCCTTCGATGTGTTAATATCTGAGCCAAGTTGGATTAGTGGTCCTTTTAGATACAACTCCGGACACGCACGCATGTACGCACGCATGCACGTACGTATGCACGCAGAGAACCAGCCAGACATACAACCAGCAAAACAGCCAGCCAGCCAGCCAGACAGACCGACCGACCGACCGACCGACCGACCGACCGACCGACAGACAGACAGACAAACAGACAGACAGACAGACAGACAGACAGACAGACAGACAGACAGACAGACAGACAGACAGACCGACAGACATACAGACAGACATACAGACATACAGACATACAGACAGACATACAGACAGACAGACATACATACATACATACATACAGACAGACATACAGACAGACATACAGACAGACAGACAGACAGACAGACAGACAGACAGACAGACAGACAGACAGACAGACAGACAGACAGACAGACAGACAGACAGACAGACAGACAGACAGACAGACAGACAGACAGACAGACAGACAGACAGACGGACAGACAGACAGACAGACGGACAGACGGACAGACGGACAGACAGACAGACGGACAGACGGACAGACAGACAGACAGACAAACTTAATAGTTTGCGTGTGTACACGTGAGCGTTTGAGTGCGCATGGTTGGGTGGGTGCGCAATCATATACCTAGCACTGCTACCCCACCCTCTTCCATAACATGGACATGTGAAATGTGCTCTGGGAGTCTTTTGAAGTTGCAATGCTCCCCCGAGTGCATTGGATTGCATTTCTGCAGGTAAACATTGGCCGTCAGTGAAGGTTTGGTTGTTAAATCTTCCTGCCATTTCACTTATCCTATTTTTGTTGCAGGTTAAGCTAAAAAGGTGGATGCAGCTTCGCTGCCACCAGCATATGGATTATCATTTACCTGTTTAATGGGTAAACGTTAAGCCACTTGTTTGAACGTTTACTGGGTAAATGTGTATCATACGTTCAGCCTTGCTTATTGGTTAACCGTTAATCCACATGTTGGTGGCAGCCTAGCTGCATCAACAGTTTATCTTAACATGTTGCCAGATTTGTTTACATCGTAGCTTCTCCTGTTATTTCTTCTCTGTTAGTGTCTTTATGATGGCATCTTAAGTATTATATGAGAACTGACGTTATCTTCGTATGTTTCTCTCGTTAAGTGTTTCATGTCCATCGACTCGTCACTAGTCAGTAGTCCACACTGTCATATATGCGGCTGTGGCCCGGTTCTTACAGGGCAGTGGGGAGTATGGTATTGTTGTTTTGCTGTTGTATCGTGCACACAGTATACAGTGAGCACATCTGTGCATATGTCATTTTTTGCCCGGATTCTGAAGACCATTCGCGTTGAATCGTTGCTGTCGTCAAAGTCTTCCCCCTTGAACTCTGTAGATAGTTGTTTTGGTGTTGAGGCGTATCCATCCGCTCACGTGTACTTGACGTACCCACTTTACCCTCCACCTCGGATGGCATTGTTGACAGATCCATCAGTGTAAGCGTAGTGTAAGCTTGGGCACATTTCTCTCTAGAAAATTGGGGTTGAATGGATTCTACACACGTTTTCTTAAATGCAGCCCATGTTGTCTTAAATATATCGTCTTTGTAGCACCATCACAAACGAATCTGTTTCGTGTTTACAATCTCGCACAATTAATGATTATCATACACAATGGCGCTTGCCATTTTAATAATATATTTACTTTCACATACAACCATTGAAATGGCATGGCCTCTACTTCAAAACAGCATCTCAGAAAGGTCGTTGAATAGTTTAACACAAATTTAACTGTCCACGACATGTTTCTGTCTTAGACACGAAGAGCTCTCAGTCAAATTGGTTCCAAAATACTTAACATAATAGTATTTACCTCATTCAGAATGTGTCGTTTAGGCATGTACGAGTTAAACTGTTCGGAAATTATCTTTCAGTTTTGACTTGTTCACGCAACCCTTCGGGAAGGCAACGCAGCCCTTCGGGGAAGCGCCTCAAAGAATGTCACGGCTCGAATACATCTAGCTATGAGTAGTTAATAAAACAAAGTCCATTGACTAATGGAATCAGTCAGTAATATAACAGTCATAATAATTATTATTTCTTGCATCTAGTATTTATTTTCCAAGCAAATACGCTACATGTACTTGTATGTCTATAGTCCAGGCCATGTTCCTCGAAAAGCCCGCAATGGCGTGATCTTAATAACTTATGTCGTATATAATCTGACTTCGCAATCAAAATGCATTCCAAATAACTGGTCTAGCTCCATTATATATATTGAACAATCGGGCAAATGTACGAATTGTATGACTGATGGATTTATTTCTTTGTTTTGAATATTTTGAGTAGGTCTATTTTGAAATAAATTTCACTAATCTTGAATATGGTAACAGTTATTTCCCCGGCACAGCAACAGCCAAGTTTGGTTTAAACTACTCAACAGGTTACCTGCTTGACAATGCGATTATACTAATTCAGGATTCAGAGTATATAAATCGATCGCAACACTCACTCAGCGTAGACGGCGCTTGGCTGAAACTGGGCGGGGTACAGAGAGAAACGGATCGTTGTATTAGAGAACGGAGTGGCGGACGTCTGTGCCCATGTACCGTTGTCTGAATTGGACAATCACCACGTACTATTGAAGGTTGCGCGCAAATTAGGGTACTACTACTTACACAACAATATCACAGCTCTCAGTTAATAATCTCTCATCCTCAAACGGTTTCCTCTACAAGAATCATCTTAAAACTAATTCCGTATTTGCGTCATTTGATTAACCGATCGAATCAATCAATTCACCTCCCTATCCAGATATTTCACTATAGTTATTACAAGCTCCACTATCGCAATTATTACATTAGTTATTGTAATTGTAGTCGCTGTTCATTTGAAATGGATTGATCATACACAATTGTAATGGCCATATAGCGGGGGGTGGGGGGGGGGGGTGGCGGTGGGGTGGGGGTGCGTCTGCTAATATACCGCGTAAGCGTACTCTAGTATGGAGAAACGTAATTATGTTCATGGGCAACTCATAACGGAAGACACAGATTAATCTCGGTACTAAAGCAGCATTAATCATCAGTTGTTTGGAATCGGAGGAGTTTCTCCCTTGCTAGAACTACTGGGAAGCCAGAGAAAGTAACACATATATGACTACTACCCACTGTAGCGTCCCAGAGAATACTTTTAGTATCGTGATTCTCGTCATCTGAAATGACCACCCCACGGAGTACCGGGGTGGCATTGGCTAGAAGCAAGGAATATATGAGCTCGGTATGTTGCTGGTTCAAAAGAGGTTGTGTTTTACTTATCAGTTGTCAAACTGGCCCTCTAGCCTTAGAGGGTTGACGTGGACCAGGCATTATTGGTCAGCGCATTCCACCGTCAAATTAATAATATGTGTGTGATATCCTGAACAATGACCACTAATGCATCTAACGACGGAACAGTCGGTTTCTGTTGAGTTCACACCATTCCCCTCCCAATATCCCTCCATTTCGCGTTCTCAATGTATCCTTCTCAGCTATCCGCTTCCAGTTACATATGTAAGAAATGTAGCTACGTCTTCCTCCAACAATGATCTCCAAACAGAGACTCGCTCGGCACGCCCGTGAATTGAGTATGGCGCCACATTTATTCAGCAATATGGGTGCTTTCAATAACCATCGTTATGCCGCACATATTACACAGTATGACTACCATGCCTTCCCATTAATCTGCAATGAGGTGTATTTAATTATGCATTATGAATGAAAATGTCTGATATAATCCGTGCGTACTAACATGATCCATGTGCTACATATCTCTTCGATGCAATATGCCTTTCCAGGGTGAACATCTGAGAACTGTCATTTGTATGGTTCATTGCATAATGTATCTCTACAGTTTATTTAAGACGTACTATTCGCTCATAATTTGATAATATACATCAATTTAAACATGGTAAACTCGTTTAACTAAATTTCATCCCTTTAATAGTTTTATATTGATGTCCATGTAAACCAAATGCCACTTAAGTTATTGCCCCTGTAGGACGTCTAAACTCGTATTTACAGTATTTCGGAATTCAGTCAAACTTCTATAAAACAATATGTTGGTATATTAATATGACATATTTCTTTAATATGTATCTATTTGTCTTTAGCAAACACATCACTTTTGATACTAGTACGCGCATCCCATTATCTTGTCCCAAACTGTGAAGTCACTTTATTTACCACACAGTTGTCTGCCCGGAATCCTGAACAGAGTGATGTTCCTCTGGGCATATGACTATGCGTTAACAGACGATCTACTTGTCATTTTGCGCAAGCAAATTAGTTTAGAAAAACGTGGCATCTATATAATTTTGAGGCGCAATCCTATACATCGCGTACCGTACATTTAGTGTATATCACTTAAGTTACCGATAATGTTCGTGGTAGTTTTACTGTTCATGATGACATTATTATTACTTGTAATATAGTTCATATGTATGGCCATGTTATTCACGGAATTAGCTGTATGTTTGCTATAGTTTGTTTCAAAATACGCAATGAAGAAGATTTAGTCACATAAGTCACTGTCACCTAACTTATTTTCTGCGGAGTAACTTAAGTGAGAAAACGGTAACTTATGTGACGTTAGCACGATCTTTCTAGTACAGACACTATTTCAACACTTTATAATATACACCACCAGGAAAAGGCAGCGCTTGGTCAGGCCAGATACAAGGGGGCTGCTGGTGTAACTGACCTAGGTCCCGGAACAGTCTAGAGATGCGGGCGCAGTATTGAATTGGACTACAGAGTCTGCACTTGTGCGTGGTTATGACATTTTGGATGCGGCACCAATATGACGTGAACTTTAAAAAAACAAAAAAATGTAACTTCTTTTCTTGGTTAATGACAAGAAACTAACAATATTGCAAAGTATGTGCCTGTGAAACCACCACATATCACTGGAACGATGAACATTTGCCAGGTTCTCTCTATGTATGAGTATTGTATTCTGCGGCTATATTGGTAGAAACAGTATTCATCTGCACTCAATCCTTCTTGGCTCTTCCCCACTGTGTGTCGTGCTCAGCTAAAATCTGTATCTGCCTCAGTTCCATTCTAGATTTGAATGTACTGTGTCCTGCTTTCTTGATGTCACCTCGTAGCACGCGTAACTGATTTAAGCAATGAGATCCTCTCCTGGCTTCATATTTGCTGACTCTAAGTACGGCGAATTGCAAGGCTCTCTGTGCTGGTGTGTCTTCTGGCATCCTTAGCACATGACCAAACATGGACCATCTTTGCTGGACGACATTTACGGGCTGCGGCGCTGTTTACACATCTTGTATAGCGTATCATTGGAAATTATGTTGTTTGGCCATCGTGGTGAGGCGTAGGTTTTTGCGCTGACAAGCGTCAAGATTGCATCGGGCTGCACTTGGCGCTGGCTAGCAGTTACAGCTATGCAGCATCAAGGGCATAAAAGTTTGGTTGCATAAACGCAGTCTTCTAAATCAAGGGGATATTTGTTCCACGAATCCATAGTTTCCAGAAAGACTGGACAGATATGTTCCCCATGACGCAGCGTGCAGTAAAGTCAGCAGTACTACAAAGCAGTGAGAGTAGCAATGGGTGTATCTGTAAGTTATTGTTCTTCACCGCAGGGGGTCCTCGAGAACAAAAGGATTTTTTAGAGAACAATGGCGAACAGCCGCCCAGCGAAAGGAACAATGGTGTACAGCCGCCCAGAGGAAAAGAACAATGGCGTACAGCGGCACATGTTTGAGAGATTTTAGAGAACAATGGCGAACAGCTGCGCACACTTGAGAGATTCTAGAACACTGTCGAAGCGCATGAATCAATATTGCTGTTCCGGTATTCTGAAAATGTTAACCCTTAAAAGTTGTGTATTTTACGTGTTAAACATAGCGGTGCACGCCCCCCTCCGTGGTCCCTCCGTGGTAGTGTGGTATGTAAGGTAAAAATAATAGAGTTTAAGAGGTGGTCTGATAATAGGATGTAAAAAAAGGTGGTCTGATAAGTGAGGTCGTAGGAGGAGGAGGAGGAGGAAGAGGAGGAGGAGGGAGTATGAGGTTGAGGAGGGGTGAGGAATTATGTCAATGGTTCGATATTGATGTATATTTTGAAAATAATGTGACTGTTTCGTCGCTAACGTTATTAGTAAACTATTTTGTAGAATATTTAGAGACTAATTTCCCTGTAAGCTGTTACTGTCTTAGTAAGCAACAGCTATCAGACAGATTAGTAACAAAATATTAAAAATAATCTTGTATTAATGGTATGTAGTGTTCGGTTGGAATGGTAGCCAAGACTTGGTGGTGATGGATTCATTGGATTGTATCCTGGGTTAAAAATGTTAACCCTTTCACCGATGAATATATATCTCATTTTCATCGATACCATACAGGAAAACTGTTGAATATTTTGAAAATAATTTGACCGCCTGTGTCAGTTGAGGCGGAATGATATAGCATTCCTCCTCAGTTGATATTGCTGGATGATTATGAGGGCGATGCTAGCGTACTTGTGTACAAGGTATGCACGATGTACGAATATTTTGATAATTTGTTGCTGAATATTTTGATAATTTGAGTGGTAGCTGAATATTTTGATAATTGGTTGCTGAATATTATGATAATCGGTTGCTGAATATTTTGATTGATTGCTGAATAAATTGATCGGTTGCTGAATATTTTGAAAACGATTTGACTGTGTACATTTTAATTTCTTATTAGGCGATGCTAGGTAAGAGAGAGGTGGTCTGATAACGGAGGTCGAAGGAGGAGGGAGGAATGCTATCTCAGCCACCCTCTGCTCGGCATTGTTCTCCGCGCATGAGAGCGCCTTTATTCGCCTGGTGATCCTTTAAGAAAATGCAGGTGGTCGCTCGTAGAGGTGTCGCGAGGGATGAGGAGGATGGCTGACGTATATGCTAGCGTAATCGCCGAGGCAACGTCTTGCGAGATATCTCTGTACGAATATTTTGAAAATAATTGATTGTAAGCCGCTGTTCGTTTAGTCACCATTAAACTCCTCCTTGGTTTAAGTCATTTAAAAAATGGCAGTAATTTAATTATAAAATTTTCAAAATTGTTATGGAAATGGTCATCGTTGACGATCGATGTTGTATAATATTATATAGATAGTTTTATCTACCATAGTTGTGTCTTTAAAGCGTCAATCATTTAATTATTAAATTTGTTTAAATATGAACTAACTCCCAGTCATTTAATTTTCAAAAAAATCAGAGCGTTGCGTTGCACGGGTTATAGTGATCTACGTTGTATATATATATATATATATATATATATATATATATATATATATATATATATATATATATATATATATATATATACATATATATATATATATATATATATATATATATATATATATATATATATATATATATATATATATATATAATTTTATCTTACGTATTTAAGGCGGTTCTTTAAAGTGGAAGTCATTTAATTATTAAAATTTCAAAAATATGAGCAAAATGTGTTCCCCAGTCATTTAATTTTCAAAAATCAGACACATACACAGTAATCTGTCCTATGCTATTATATAGATAGTGGTATCTATCGTATTTATGTCTTTAAAATGGCAGTCATTTAATTATAAAATTTTCAAAAATATGAACAAAATGCGTTCCTAGTCAATGGCAATGCATTAATCGACCATGAACAATAGCGTACAGATGCCCATTTAGCACAGTTGCGTCCATCGACCACTTTTGACGGATCAGAATGTGTGCTTGCGTATGCATGTGTGAAGAGGGTTGTTGTGTTGAAAAAACTGTATTACATTATTTTATTTTTTTGAACAGACCAAGAGTTCTCTTTCGAATGATTTGTGGGCCCTGAAAAGGGCTGTGTTTTGAGATATGTCTCAGTCTTCGCAGATCCGCACGGGCGTGGTTGTCAGTTTGGTAACAAACTGCGTCATGTTTGCTTTTTGTATATCAGTCGGAGTATCACCGATTACAGGACACCCATGCGGATACTGTTTGATTTGTAATAGACAATAGGACTCCTTGCAGGTGTACACCATCTCTTTAGGTTCTGTTTTCTTGATCATACGCCTACAGACCCTCTCATGTTTCGACCATCGGGATATGGTGTCGCGAATGTCGATGGAACACCAACGACATCGCACATACCCAGTGTCTGATCCATCAACGTGTTTACTGCTGGCTATTTTAGCCAAATGTACATTAACATTTACATTTATGCCACATCGCTCTAGTACAAAAAAATATATATAAGGAATATCACGGGAGATGAAATCTGACTGCCTAAGGCTACCTAACTACTCTGCAGTTACACATCCAACCACTTTGCGATGTTTAAACTGTAATGAGAAAATGGATTGAATTTGTACCGTTTATAGGAATATATGTACTGCGGCCGCAAATCCGCAACATGCACCCGCAAATCCGCAACGCATGGCCCGCATGCGCCAGCACATGTACGCATGCATTTTGGCGTGTATGCGTGTTCAGGCATGCACATATGCTTGTTGCCATCCGCATCACGCACCCTCAAATCCGCAACACGCGGTCCGCATGCGGCCGCACATGTACGCATGCATTTTGGCGTGTATGCGTGTTCGGGTATGTGCATATACTTGCTGCCATCCGCAACGAGTTAACGAGTCAACATCCATAACACGATCCCGCAAATCCGCAAATCCGCAACATGCGCCCGCATGCAGCCGCACATGTATGCATGCATTTTGGCATGTATGCGTGTTCAGGCATGTACATATACTTGTTGTCATCAGCAACACGCGCCCGCAAATCCGCAACACATTTTAGCCGAATGTACATTAACATTTACATTCATCGCTCTACTACAACAAAAAAAATGTAAGGAACATCGCGGGAGATGACTATCGTCCTATCAAAAACTGTCGCGTACTGGCCTCCATATAATGACACATACATGCAGGCGAAAATCTTGGATATGTGCACTGGCTAGACACGATGGATCAGTTTGTTGAATGGTTTATGCTCATACAAATATGTGCGTGTTAAAAAAGTATCCAGCGAAATATGTTTTCTCTGACCACCTCGTTATTGTGCATAAAGCATCTATGATTCGCTTGTAATCCTTCAATGTGTATGCACACGCATTAACCTTCATCTAACACCCTCAAACATGAAACTAAGCGGCTTCCCACCAGTCATTTACTTTTTTTTTTAAAAGAGAGCAAAGTACATCTCTATGTGGGTAATATATAGCTAAGCCAAGCAATGCTGTTTGCATAATAGTATATAGATAATAATCATGCGTCTCGTATTTAAGGAGTGGTCTTTAAAGCGACAGTCATTTAATTATTACATTTTAAAAATTGTTATAAAAATGGTGGGAACAATGTCCACCATCGTCATCGTTGACGAATAATGACAAGCACCCTTGTATCGTTTAACGTATTAATTAGGTGGTCGGTGCGGTCCCTCGTGGTTGTAGTAAAAAAGTATTTTGAAACTAAGCAGAATCGTGGCTTTCTATGTCAAATTGTCGCATTGAACAGCACTTTTTTAAGAGTTTGTGCGCACGAGGGCGCTATTGCGAATTGTAGCTTCCTATGTCAAATTAGTATTAAAACTATTCGCTTAAACTACCAATGCGCCATGATTTAGGTTTGAAAAATCAGAAAATACATCCCTGGAATGAGTGTAGAGGTGGTCACATAACTGAGGTCGAAGGAGTGAGGAGGAGGAGGGATGAGGTATGCTAGCATGGTGCTGCCTGGCGCGAGGGATGAGGTATACTAGCATACTTGTTTACAAGGCCGGCAATGTGCATTGTACGAATATTTTGAAAATAATTTGACTGCGGTGTTAGCAACAACTTTCTATCAAATAATTTCCATGATATTTAGTGAATATTTTGAAAATATTTTGACTGTCTGCATCAACTTTTGCTCAAATCGTTTCCAAAATATTTTGCTAGGAAGTAGATCCCTGGAATGTCTGAACCACCTCTCCAGTCAGCCAGTTAAAGGTAATAAAACTAGCAAAAATTACCATGTCCGGGTACACACAGTATGAATGCATTATGAGCACCTAGTCAATGAGACCCGGACAACACAAATAATATACTTGGCTAACCAATGTCTAGACATTGCAGCTGCAACCACCTACTACCAATACCGACCATCATCGCCATCACCACCACCACCATAATCACCACCATCCCTCTATAACCATCAGCACCACTACCCACTAAGCACCAACACCCACCACCGAGTATTAGCCCCACCTCATCATCTACCACAACACCTATTTCCACCAACCACCAACCCCACCCCCACCACCACCAACAACAGCATCAGCACTCCAATTTGTATATCGAGGGATATAAGGGGGGGGGGGACATGGCTGGGCAGCTACAATCATCAAATCAACAGCGCATAAAGAACCAATGTTTTATTTGTATCCATATGTTTACATTGAAGTAAATATTACATATGATAAAACGTATAGTTGCAGTAGCATAAACAAATAGTCAATGTTCTGGAGATCCAGTTTATCGATGACTGATTCCTTATGGATCAGATCCATAACGAACAGAATCATCATCATTATCCTCAGCATCTATATGGTTCCTTATGTACTTTTTGATCAGAAACTTTCTTTTTCGAAAAGCTGAGAAGACTGCTTCATCGTGTGCGTACCCTTCGTCAAAAAAATCTTTAATTTCCTGACGAATTATTTTAATGAGTGTAGATTTCTGTAATCCTCTCCACTGGCACATTATGTCTATACACTTTGTAACTAAATCATCAGCATGTATGGAAATAGGCACATTGCCTACACCATTTGGGTCTGTGCCCACTTCACCATCACCATCTTCTAAACCTGATTGTTCAGTGTCTAAGACCTGCTTAATATTTTGGAATATGGTAAATAGTTCCTCATTGCCTATGGCTTCTTTTTCATCTTCACATTCATCTTCACTCTCAGTCTCCGCTGAGTCATCACCGGCTTCACTCTCCGACTCAGCTGGCTCACCATGGTCACTATTCATCTCTGTCATTTCTTCATCTTCACTGTCTAGATTTTCACTATCTTCATCATTATGGAATCAGATCTTATGCTGCTCCAGGTCATTTGACCTATTAAAAGTTGAAGCACATTCAAAACATGTATGTCTCGGCATATTGATTATAGGATAAATCTAGCAAGTATTCAAGTTACAAGGTTCTTCAAAGAAATCAGACTGCCTAACTACTCTGCAGTTACACGTCCAACCACTTTGCGATGTTTAAACTGGAATGAGAAAAGGGATTGAATTTGTACCATTTATAGGATTATATGTACTGCGGTCGCAAATCCGCATCATGCACCCGCAATCTGCAACATGCACCTGCAATCCGCAACATGCACCCGCAATACACAACATGCGCCCGCAATCCGCATCATGCGCCCGCAATCTGCAATACGTGCCCGCAAATTCGTAGCATGCGCCCGCAATCCGCATCATGCACCCGCAATCTGCAACATGCAGACCGCATGAGTCCGCACATGTATGCATATATGTTGGCGTGTATGCGTGTTCAGGCATGTACATATACGTGTTGCCATCTGCAACACGCACCCGCAAATCCGCATCATGCGCCCGCAATCCGCAACATGCACCCGCAATCCACAACATATGCCCACTAATCCTCAACATTCAACCGCAATCCGCAATCCACAACACGCGGTCGCAATCCACTATGTGCAGTGGTGGTGGTGCCTAGTAATTGGTGGTGGATGTCGGTACCTGCGGTGGTGGTGCTAGTGGCAGTGGTGTAGAAAGTGGTGGTGTTGATGCTCGTCGTGATGGTGGTGAGTGTTGGTGATGATGATGGGGGTGGAGCTGGTGGGTGTTTGGCGGGTGGTGTGTGCTGTCGCAATGTCTAGACAAATGGATATCCCGCAGAGCGAGTCATTCCGATGATAACTTTTCAAAAATAGTCTTCTGGCGCACGCATGCGCACAAGCGTGCACACCGGGGCATGCACGCATGCACAAGAGTACAACAAATAACTTGCAGTATCGCGTATTAGCACATGTGCATACGAGCGAGAGCTTTCTTAAACCCACATGACATACCCTCTCCAACCTATATACCATTGTTCAGACACCGAGCTCTCACACATTCCGACCACAATGTCTAGACAAATGGAGAGCAGTCAGAGTCAGTCATTCCGATGACACATTTTCAAAAATAGTCTTCTATAGGGATTCAAGTTGATGCTGGTGGTGGTGGTGGGGGGGGGGGGTGTTGGTGATAATGATGGTGGTGGTGGTGGTTGGTGAGGGGTGTTTGTGTGCGCAATGTCTAGACAAATGGATAGCCTGCAGTGCCAGTCATTCCAATGACAAATTGTCAAAAATAGTCTTCTCTTGTACTACAAATATGAATATGAAGAAAATTAACATTTTCTTGAAGAAATTCGAGGGTTAAAGGGTTAATAAAGTCTCTAGCGTCCATGTAATAGTGCAACATGAGGTGGTCGCTTAGGGCAGGACTGAAATATATAGTAAACACATGGTTATAAAGTATCACTGCTCTGTAGCCAAAAGGATATATTTATATTTGTAGTAAACATCCATCTATGATTATGCTACTATGCTGGTAACGTTGCTCTTAATTGTTGAATCTGTATGCATCGGTAAACAACAATAGCCGGTGAATGGGTGCACGCTTTATTATCGATTTTTTAAAAACTCTCGGCTAGGACATTGTAGTATCGTGTGCTTAGAATGAGACGGGAGGTACATTCTTACATTATTCTCTCTCCATCCCCAGCCAGCAAGCCCAACTGAGCCCCAGTTGGGTTTCGAGAGTGCTGACTGGGCTCAACTGGGCTTGGGATTTGACTGGGCTGTTGGGTGGGCTCTGACTGGGGCCCAGTTGGGCTCAATTGAATTTACGGAAATCAAGAAATATCTTCTATGGGTTTCATCCAGTGCACCAAAATAATGTCTTCCATTGAATCTCAAAGCTTTTGCCATGTGCAGTTTTCGAAAATCAAGATTGATTCGAACTTGGTTATTTTACGCCGCTCTGTGATGTCCGTTTTGCGCATGTGCACCCTCAGAGTGATCTCGTCTTATGTTTTGACATTGGTGTTCCCGTGAAGAAATCAAGCCTGTATGTAACAAAGTATGCTACGCTAACTGGGGCGAGATCGCTCGCGTAGATATTGACCAGCCATTAGCGTAGTAATTTTCCCGAGAATTTCAGTTTTTGTTTTCTTAAACACCAGGACAATTAAAATGCGAAGAAATCAACTCTGTATGTAACAAAGTATATTATTTAAGATAAAAGGTACCGATATTAATTCAGCCTTCTATATAGACGGTTATTATAGAGAAAATAGTCTGCCTTATTTTCTGGCGTTATTCAAAATGGCTGCGTCCATGATAAGCAACTATTTGTACGACAGCTTTGCACATGAATATACCTGTGCTCCTGTGAATTTACTAGAAAATCGACCAAGTCATTTACTGCTACATCCGTCCAAGGGTATTGTATCGCGGTTTTGTGCACAATATTTATCTAAAGCCAGACACACAGTGTACTAGTCGACGAGTCAGGTTGCCCAGTGAGTGATAACAACACTATAGTCATCTATTCACTCTTGCAAGTCCAAGATATCTGATAGAGCAGTAAGTATGTAGCATATGTCTAAATATTTATCTTTCGGTCAGTCTGTTGGTCGGCCTTAGACTACCCCTTTACAAGTCATGCTGGTTACCGAGCCAGTCATGCCAGTGGTAAATAGTCTTCTCTTGGCCTGCAAATTGACATTCCTCAAGGCATCTACTGGTGCACTACAAAGGCTGGTTTTGGTCGGCTTCACCGTGAAAGGGTTAACCCTTTCAACGATAAAATCCAAATACATTCCTTGCAATATGTAACATATTGTGTCAAGTATTTTGAAATTAATATGGCTGAAAGCAGTTGCTGCCTAAGGCAGCACTGTCTTCCAGTTATATTAATTTTAAAATATTCAAAAGATTTCCTGTTTGTTTGTGCTGAGACTGAGATGCATTGAATTTATCGGTGAAAGGGTTAATGGTCAAACTAACCAAAACACCAGCATTTACACTGAGTGAGTAACCTGCATTTGTTGGCCAAGAAGACTATTTTTGAAAGTTTACCACTGGAATGACTGGCTCAGTTACCAAGCCAGTTATTCATGCCAGTGGTACAATTTTAAAAAATAGTCTTCTCTTGGCCTTCACACTGAAGAAGGACCTTTTTGAAAATTGACCACTGGAATAACAAGCTAGTGATTCTACTGGTACACTTTTCAAAAATAGTCTTCTCTTGGCCTGTATATGGACACTCCTCAAGAGATATACTAAGGCTGGTTTTGGCCACTGCCGGCTTCACCATACCCTTTCAACGACACGTCCAAGTACATTCTTTGCAATGTGTAACATTTTGTTCAATACATGTATTGTGAAATTAATATGACTGAAAGCATTTGCCTCCTAAGGCTGCAGTGGCTTCCAGCCATATTGATTTTTAAATACTCAAAAGATGTCCTATTTTTTGCCCTAAGATTGAGATACCTTGAATTTATCGGTGAAAGAGTTGATGGTCAAACTTACTAAAACCAACATTTACGGTAAGTTTGGGAAATGCTAATTTGTTGGCCAAGAAGGCTATTTTTGAAATTTTACCACTGAAATGACTGGCTCGATGATGGTGCAAGTCATTTGAGTGGTACACTTTTAAAAAAAATGGTGTTCTGTCGGTCGTCGGTCGGTTGGTATAATAAGATTGGAAAATGTGCATTTGTTGGCAACGAATACTATTTTTGAAATTGTATCACTGGAAAGACTGGCTCGGTTACCAAGCCAGCGAGCCAGTCATGTCAGTGGTACAATTTTCAAAAATAGTCTTGTCCTGCAAATTGAAGAAAGGCCATTTTGAAAGTGTACCACTGGAATGACAAGCTAGTCATTCTACTGGTACACTTTTCAAAATAGTCGTCTCTTGGCCTGTATTAGAGCTGGGCGGTCTGACGGTAATACCGTGAGGACCGCGGTATACCGTGAACCGATACCGTGACCGTTGACATTTCCAAATACCGTGAATACCGTCCATAATGTTTAAGCAATATTTGAGAAATATATTCATAAAATCTGCCTTGACCAAGAGTAAATAGGTGCTAATAGTGCCAAAAATACAGGCATCCCTACCTATTAGCCGAGTCGAGGTGAAAGGGTCGTTGTAAAAACAAACGTCAAGACGTCAATTACAAAATAATGACAGGAAGAATTGTATGTCAAACGTACGTCTTGAAAGTCTCATGGTAAAATTGCTTTATTTAAAACATATAAAGTCATTCTCTGTCCGTCCGCCGGTAGTAATTACACTATAATATATTCCCGTTCTATTATTTGTAATTTATTACTCCAAGCATTTTGTCACCGAACAAACACGCTAGAATAACAAAATAACATACAAACTGCGTGCTATTCAAACACAACAGCGATCTCGCAAAGACGTGTCTGATTGGTTGTTCATGAACTAGACCGTGGGAAAATACATTACTATGCTGAATTTATCAATGAAAATTTACTAAAACGTAGTATTTGCTATTTTATTAAAAACGAGCAGCGTTGAAGTCGTTATTTTTTATTGTTCTGGCTTGTTTTAAGAAATTTCTTTAAGGATTATATCCAGTTTAAGTAACGACACCTAAAAATTATACTGTTTTAGTTTTTGTAATTCATTTTTCAACTGGCTACACGTCGGAAGTTCGCGGAAATAGTTTTTACACGCATTGTTCACGTGAAGCATGGCGAGTAACGAGTCTGCACATCGGGTACTCGGTAATTATCAGGAGCTTTGGAAGCGGCTATATTCAATGTCTTGTTATAATGTATGTGTATAGGCCTGTTTTCGCGAGTAACAGAATATACGACTCCAACAGAAATAAGAGTACAACACTCGCCCCGTTTAAATACTCGCGGATTTTGTCTAGACTCTGTTTATCAAAGCGCTCGACTGCCAAAATAAAATGTGCCGTTTGCTGGTCGCACGCATTAATAGCAAGAACAATCCAGATTGAAAATAGTGCGCCCCAATGTCTCAAACAGCGGGTTATAGTTAGCGAGTCGACCACACCCTTTGACCGATATTCCCGTGAATGATATTACGGCAATAAAGATAGTGACCTAATAAAATCGTGAAACTAAACAGTCGCAATAGCCATGTTTTTCTTCTCTAAATCAGGAAGCCGATTTATTTACTTTACCAATTTACCGTTGATTGGAGATGGAAGTGAAAAGGAAATGGGAAAAATTGTTCTAATTTCTTGGCATGCCCCAAGCTCAGATGACGGTATACCGTGGTACCGCGGTATTTTTTCATGGTACCGATACCGTCATGTAAATATCAATACCGCCCAGCTCTAGCCTGTATATGGACATTCTTCAAAAGCTATACTAATGCCGGTTCTAGCCACTGCTGGCTTCACCATACCCTTTCAACGACACGTCCATGTACATTATTTGCAATGTGGAACATATTTTGTTCAATACATGTATTGTGAAATTAATATGACTGAAAGCAGTTGCTGCCTAAGGCAGAAGTGGCTTCCAGTCACATTAATTTTTAAATATTCAAAAGATGTCCTCTTTTTTGTCCTAAGATTGAGATACCTTGAATTTATCGGTGAAAGAGTTAATGGTCAAACTGACTAACAACCAACATTTACAGTAAGTTTGGGAAATGTGCATTTGTTGGCCGCGAATACTATTTTTGAAATTTTACCAAGTGCTGGAATGACTGGCTCAGTTACCAAGCCAGTCATGTCAGTGGTACAGTTTTCAAAAATAGTCTTCTCTTGGCCTACAAATTGACATTCCTCAAGACCACTATGTACAGAGGCTGGTTTTGGCCGGCTTCACCATGAAAGGGTTTACCCTTTGAACGACAAGTCCAAGTACATTCTTTGCAATGTGTAACATATTTTGCACAATATTTTGGAATTAATATGGCTGAAAGCAGTTGCTGCCTAAGGCAGCAATGGCTTACAGTCATATTAATTTTGAAATATTCAAAAGTGTTCTTGTTTGTTTGTGCTGAGCTTGAGATACATTGAATTTATCGGTGAAAGAGTGAATGGTCAAACTGACCAAAAAACAGCATTTACAGTGAGTGAGTAGTCTGCATTTGTTGTCCAAGAAGACTATTTTTTAAATGTTGCCACTGGAATGATTGGCTCAGTTACCAAGCCAGTCATGTCAGTGGTACAATTTTCAAAAATAGTCTTCTTGCCTGCAAATTGAAGAAAGACCTTTTTTTTAAATTTACCACTGGAATGACAAGCTAGTCCTTCTACTGGTACAATTTTCAAAAAAATAGTCTTCTCTTGGCCTGTATATGGACATTCCTCAAGTCGAGCACTACTGAGGCCAGTTTTGGCTGGCAGTGGCTTCACCATACCCTTTCAAAGTCCACGTACATTCTTCGCGATGTGTAACATATTGTGTTCAATATTGTGAAACCAATATCACCTAGCGCAGCAGTTGCTTCCGGTCATATTCATTTTTAAATATTCAAAAGAGTTCCTGTTTGTTTGCCCTAAGATTGAGATATATTGAACTTATCAGTGAAAAGGTTAATTGTCAAACTGACTAAAAACCTACATTTGCAGTGAGTTTGGGAATTGTGCATTTGTTGGCCAAGAAGGCTATTTTTGAAATGTTACCACTGGAATGACTCGATGACGGCGCAAGTCATTTGAGTGGTAAAGTTTAAAAAAAATAGTGCTCTCTCAGTCGGTCATCAGTCGTTTGGTATAATAAGAGTATTTAGAAAACCTACCGCTGAAAGGAATAACTCAGTTCCCAAGCCAGTCATGCCAGTGGTACACTTTTCAAAAATAGCCTTCTCTTGGCTTGCAAATTGACATTCCTCAAGACCACTAGTTCACTACAGACTGGTTTTTGTCGGTTTCACCATGAAAGGGTTAACCCTTTCAATGACAAGTCCAAGTATATTCTGTGCAATATGTAGCATATTTTGTCCAGTATTTTGAAATTAGTATGACTGAAAGCAGTTGCTGCCTAAGGCAGCCATTATGCAGCAATGGCTTCCAGTCATATTTATTTTTAATATATCCAGTAGATGTCCTATTTGTTAAAGGGTTAATGGTCATACTTCCCAAACACCAGCATTTAGAGTTGCTTTGAAACTTGAGAAATGTGCATTTCTTGACCAAGAAGACTATTTTAGAGATTGCACCACTGGAATTACTGGCTCAATGACAGCGAGTCATTCCATGGTAAATTAAAATAAAATACTATCTTGGTCTGCAACAATTTGAATTTTCTTGCGATTGCTAATGTTGTGATTCTTTTTATTTGGAATAACCATGTAATATTTTGTTTATATTTCAGGCAACATGTCAGCCACAGATGGTTTCATCACCAGGCATTTGATCAGTTGCTGTGTCCAGCGAAGTATTTACATATGCAAATCCAATCCTGTTGACAATACCAGATCATTGTATATTTCAGCATAGAGCATGCTGTAGTTTGCGCTTTCCGGATGCCAGCCAGAGCTTTGTAAATGGTGCATAGTATGGTGATATGTTATGGAGAATGTACTCAATAATCTTGAGAACGAGTTAAATGTTGTTCTTAACATGTATAACTCAATTCCACAGCTTGTATCACTACTTGTAGTTGGCACCCATACATACTTAATTTCTGACCCATCGTCCATTTCGACAGGGTTCTTTCACAAACCTACTTCGATTTACTTATGAAGTTTTGAACCAATCTGAAAAAACACTCGCAAGATTAATCATTGGGAATGGCCACGATTGTGGCTGGTCTCTGCTTGGTATCTTGAGCAATGGCAGTCTTGTAAAATACATTTAGAACTGATGTCGAGACTATAATGACAGTCAAAATGTGTAACATCATCAGCAAATCTCTTCTGACAGAGGGCTCCAGTTGTAAATGTGCATTCGCCTGGATGACTTTGAACCTAAACGCCTAGCACATTACATGAATTGCCCATTGAAAATATGTTACTTACTTATTTTGAAGTAACACTGAAACTTATCATATGGATGAATTGAATTTGTGTCAATCTACCATACCAGCACTGTCAACAAAACCTGCTATAGATCTATTTAAGTGTTTCTATCATTCAGTATTAGTATCCTTTGATGTGTTAACCCTTTAACACTCATATCAGCCAAACACGGTCTTGAGAAATGCCCATTTACAGAAAAAGGGAAGACTATTTTTGAAAATTTACCACCGGAATGACTGGCTCGATAACTGAGCCAGTCATTTCAGTGGGAAATTTTCAAAAAAAGTCTTCTCTTGGTCTGTAAATGGGCATTTGCCATTTATTTGAGCGAAAATCTTAGATTTTATGATGAAAGATATACCAGATTTTGTCAACACACATCTCCCTATACTCTTGACGGATTTCAACTAAATTTGGTTAGAATTACCATATTGTTTTTTCGTGAAAATCTTAGATTTTATGAAAAATAAGGAAATTGTCAAAACACATCCAATTGACAGATTTATGGATTTTGACTGGAAGGCGTGGAAGCTATGATTCTAACATGCTGGGCTCTAGGACTTCTATTCAGAATTATGTTTGTTAAATTGTTTTGGTGAAAATCCTAGCTTTTATGAAAAATGTACCTGATATTGTCAAAATGCATCTATCTCTTCCTTAACCGCTTGATGGATTTATCCAAATTTCACTGGAAGGATCCTTCTTCCTACTGTAGTAAAAGCACCCACCATATGGTAATGGTTCAGGTGAACACCACATGCCCTTCTTGAGCCTCTTGTTGATACAGTCTTGGTGTCTCTGAGAGTTGGAATTGTTTTAGCCATTAACAGTGTGCAGTACCACAATTTGAATTTATTACACAAATTGTCATTCGAAAGGATATTGAATGGTAAAATCTCTCTGATGTAATTGCTAACAGCACTCATTGCATCTGCAAACTGTTGCCTTCACTCGCACTCGATCAAATTAGTTTTAAAATATTCAACAGCTTACTTGTATAGTTACGTTGATATTGCGATTCCAGCAATTCAGGGTTCTTTTAATCCCAACAGGGGCACAGCATGGGCAGAGCTTAGTTAGAAATGAGCGTGCCAACACTGGAAATGGATCATTCTATTGAATATTGGGTTGTCGTTCAACAGCTGTGTGTTTACTTGTTTATAAACAAGTTTCGCTGTGGCTAAGAAGCTACTATCCAGCCTGTGGTTACCAACCTCGATGCAAAGCTTTGTACTAGAACTAAATTTATATCAATTCTACAATGCATGTATATTGTTCTGCCATGTAGTTTCTCTAACATTAATTGACAGTTCTGCACAAAATGACATGGTAAAAGACATACATATATCTATACGTGTAAACATTCTGATTTCAGAAGAAGCCTTCCCTATGCAGTGTGCACACATATAGATATTCGTCATGTAATTTTTCGCAGGCACTGTTATATCAATCAGATGGGTTTCATTGTTGTATTATGTTAGTTATTGTATGTGATTCGTATATGCACCATTTTCTGCTTGTTTACTGAACAGTAAATGCATTTTAATATCTTATTCAAGCTGTTGTTATCCTTTTGTTTTCTGCTTTCTCCAATTATTCCCAATGGTAAAAGTTTGTTTCCCATTTGCACTACCCCAACCCATGCATATCCATATATTGCTAATATTTGATGAAGTATGCCTAACTTATGGAAATCACAGGCTATTTTTTGTGTATCAGTCTTTAAAAGTACAGGAAACGGTTTTCTCAATTATGGGTAAAGTGTGCATACAATATAAGGCTACTGATTACCAGTCGGCTCTGCAGGAGAATGCGTTTCAGAACATCTAATTTGCAAAATCTCTTGCATCCCCTACAAATAGCTCAGTTTGAAAGATCTTGACAATGAGACATGGTCCTTAAAAAGTGCTTGAAGGAATCAGTCAAATTCGTGTATGAACCATGAGTTAGGCATGTTCTAATTGCGGGTGACATCGCAAGTATAACTCTGGCAATTAATCAATCGGTCACTTGCTCCTTACTGCCCCACACGTGTTTCAATTGATGATTTGGCATTTACAGTTCAGGAATGAAAAATTATATGTAATATAAGAATTATTTGTTTGAATAGTTTGAAACTACTTTGTCTGAAAACGCAGTATCCTCATGTCGCAAAGGTCCATATCACCACATTGCCACGCTATGGCCGTAATAGCATGAACTTACTCTATCTAGCTGCTATGTTGGACACATCACCGATCATGTTCCATAATGTTTATTCATAATCGCTGAAACCCATATTTATTGGGCCCCAGCAAGTAATGCTGGCTGGGTCGTTCGACGCCACGAAGTGGATCGTCATTTTATATACGTTCTCGCGTAATGCTTTAGAGATAGGTATATGTGGGTACACTCTGTTTTAGATTCATACATAAAGAGATTCTCCATTTTTTTAGTTTGCTTGTATCTAGTGGGAGATGTCGTCAACGTGTTTCCTTTCCTCGTCTATGAAGTCCACGTTGTCGCCACAATCCATCCCTACCGGCGGCTTATCCAGTATGAACACTGGGGCGTTTGGTCTTGTGAAATGTTCCCACAAAGATGCCAATGCAGCGGCAAAGCAACAGGTGAAAAGCACAGAGGATAGACCATCTCCCTTTGGGGGCACACTTGATGTCTCGTCATCTCAGCTTGCGTTCGCTCATCTGCAGTGCAACTGGCCCGCTGTAGTACATCTAGGATCTTTGAGCGTTTAATCGTGTCAACGGCCCGTGACATATCAATTCCAATGTTGTGGATATCCCAGTGTTTGGCCATGACTACTGACACAAGCATGCTTTGAGCCCGCACAATGTCTACGCATCTGCCGCGACGTGTAAGGCCACTTTGACGTAATCCGGTGAAGCCATTAATATAGTCTCGAATGCGGCATAGAGTAACATTGGATAGGAGTTTCCATATGCTGTTGCGGAGCACAATGAGCGGGCAGATTAGATGTTTGGAGTGTGGGGGGGGGGCAGGCAGTTGACTTCACGGGCGTTGGTAATGCGATAAGGTTGCATTGACCTACAGCATCGATGGGAAGGTGGTGCATACAAGGTGAATTGATTATGTCCATGATCGGTTTTGAGATAAAGTTACTTGCGTATTTGAATAGTCCATTGTTCATGCCATCAGATACGGATTCACGTCCATTTTCATAGCGTTGCGTGCCCTTAATTGGTGGTAGTATGGGTCTGTAGTCTTCAGAAGCTGGTGACTATTACAAGTTACACTTTGACTTGTTGCAGTTTGATTTTTGTGCAACTGTTTAGATGCTTGTTTCTTTAGCTTATTATTTAGAGCAAGCTTTCCATATGGATTAGTATAGTACAGCGAAAGTGTGGTTGGGCGAATACGCCAATATGGCTGAATAGACACAACAACAGATACGTGCGCTGGTCGATATATTGCATCACGTGCTTCTCATTATGTGTGAATCTAGCTCGCATGTGCATGCTCGTATGCGCATCTGTGCGTGCGTTTCAACCCTATCACCGTTTTCGTGTATTCGCCCATCCATCATGTTTTGTCATTTCACTTTACCATATTAGCATATGACCAATGAACCTTATTGTTTGATTGAACACTACTGTAAACGTAACGGTTAGGCTACAATCGACACTCATGTTTCAAAAGCACACTGCTAAAAATTGTCCATGTTAACTTTAATTGTGTGCTTAAGTAATCCAGTTCGGACCGAGTTGATAGCGCAATTAAGTTATATATTTAAACAGTTAATCAATGTTAGGGTTACAGTTAACCATTGTTTTCCATGTACCATGAGTAGCACCATTATTCATTATCTCGCCATACATTTTGGAGGATTATAGCTAACCCTTGACTATCTATCTTTGTTGTTTGACCAATCTCTACTAATAGAGAAAGGGGTAGAAATACAATTATTTTACAAATATTGGTCACTTATGTTAGCGTCAGTCACTTATGGTACCAAATGCCACTTAGGTTATTGAAGATGTTTCTGTAAGCACGTCAATTGTCATCCATCCGTGAATCTCATGCATTTAGTGTATGCAGGATGTGATTGCTTCTTCATGATATGAGAACGGCATTGTCTCTAGTGCCCATGGCTATGGGAAGGCCTTGTAGTATATGATGCATATATTTTGCATTTTATTTTACATTATTGCCTTTAACTAAAAAGTCATTTCAATTAACCAAATTAAAGTCTTATTGCTTTCTTATTTTGCACCGCTGGCGCGTTCTTTAAACTGTTGTATTAATATTTTTCTAGACAGCATCATGGGTATAGGATAATTATCGGGCGTTTTGTAACTTAAGTGACAACTTTGGGCTCCGATTGGCACTGGACGCTCAATACATCATTGAGTAAGACGCTTTGCTTGAAAAACCTCTATAAATCGTGTTGCTATTATGTAACGCATAGCACAATAAAAATAAAAATATGTATGCGGATAAAGTTTATTTTGAATTTTTAGATTTACAAAACTGACTATTTTCAGAATTTCACCCTATTAATGACGTAATATGATGGCATAATCAGCTAAGCGGCGTCTAGTATGACGGCATAAGCATTATGCCATAGATGATTGTATATGGCCCGTCTTTAACTCTTAATAGTCCGACACGTTGTTCGAAGTGTATGTCTCTACTATTTAATAAACATGCTGTTGAATATTGAAACTACTAGACATCGGCCAGTCAAATTGGTTTCAAAATATACAATGGCTTACCTGTATAGATTTCTGATCGAGTTCCGAAATCGATCGATCCCAGCACGAGCAATGTGTGGGTGGAGCTTTAGCTAGCAAAAAGGCGAAAAAGTCCCTTGTAATCACAATCGATATGCCACATTTACATAATTAATCATTCATAAGCACAGGTGCAGACAGCAACTGAGGGCATCTTAAAGTGGTATGGTGCCTGCAGGTGTTCTTGGACAAGGCAGCACGAGAAGCAGGCTGACAGCCAAAGACGCCGATTCTCTGAATTAATTATATTGTTCATCCAACATCAACAAATTGTACAACACACATTAGTGCGACCACCATCCGGATATGGCACATCTAATGATACTCCATTTTCAAGAACTGTCGTTAGCACTTAAACATAGTACAGTAATGATTGTATAGGAACTACACGTGTATGAAGGTATGCAGAACCGTACATGGTGTTCGTGTTATTATCTACGCAATCAAATATTACACACACCTTGTGGGGAAATGATTAGCATGTTAATGTTTCCAGCTGTATTGCTCCAGACAGAAATCCACGCCAGACACGTATTTATGCTTTGAAAGGCGTCGTCCGCAATGCGTTGTGCATGGTAGAAAATAAGAAAAGACGGATCAGCGCACGCGCGGTCAGGGAACATCCCCCACTTCACCCACATTTTAATCTAGATGACCTCAGATGCTGTTCTGTACTTGTTGCAGGTGAATGTAGGCTGTTAGATTATTCCATTTTATAGATTTTCTACCCCACTATATACTTACTCTCTTGCCTATTTCGTAACTAAGTTGGCTCGTGCTGTTGCTGACTAGGGCAATACCAGCTCCTAGCTAACTTAGTTTCAAAATAGTCAACAAAAATTGTATTGCCTACGTAAATTCATCAAAGGCATACCTTTCCAAGAGTTGCATGACAGACGTTTCGAGTATTGTAATGGATCTACGCCATTCTGATGTATGGAACTTTCTGGTCTACGGCCGTGTTCTCACTGGAGACTGAGGGCATCCTAAAGTGTTACGGTGCCTGCAGGTGTTCTTGGACAAGGCAGCGCGAGAAGCGGCCAGTATTGGCGTAGCGCAATACTAAGGTATGATGTTATTCCCGATTAACTCTCCGGTGAGAACACGGCTTTAGAGAAGCACAGATAATAGCATTGTGATGAAGTAATACGCTGTCATGGTCTAGCACTGTCACAGATATCATATTCCAAATGCATATGCGCATCGTAATGGACGTGTCCAGTTTATTCATCTATCATATGACGTCAGAATCAAGTATGTGACGTGTAATATGACGCCATAATCAGTTATAACATCAATTACTCGAGGTTGGCCGTCTTAAACGTGTAATAGTCTGACACGTTGGTTGAATTGTATGCCTTTGCTATTTAATAAACATGCTGTTGAATATTTTGAAACTAATTTGACTTGACGCTATTGCTGCCTTAGGCATCAACAGCAACCTGCCACATTACTTTCAAAATGTTCAACAGCTTGCCTATATAGTTTTCTGGAAATTAGTAGTCAGGGAGTTCAGGGATGGATCGATCCCAATACCAGCTTTGTGTGGGTTGGGGTTAGCTAGAAATGGGCGGGGCATAACTCAAACTGGAACGCTCAATTGGACTGAACGCTGTACATTTTGTGGACCATGCATTTTTAGTTTATACCTTGAACTCATGTCGATCAATTTTAAATCACGCATTGCTGGCTTTAGTTTTAATTGCACGCACCGCGTGATACTACTAACGTTTTCTTGAGATTTAGTGGCACAATTGCAACAGTAGAGCCTTACGATTGGCGGCTTTGCGAGAAATAGAATTCTCCGGAATGACTTCTTTTATGACAGTATTGACGTACACTGTTACTGCCACTGGCAATGATTGGTAGCATTTCACCACCTTCAATACTGTTTGGTATGTGGCTTTCATTGTAAAATAATGGATATGTTCAACTTTTATAAAACAGTCAGCACGAACAAGTGCAAGAAAAAAAGGCAGACAAACAGCAATGCCACAAGTGTAAGCGAGAACACATAGCATAGCGTACCTGCAACTTGGTAATAGTTATTCACTTGAATTCATAGAGCACTGGTAGCTCTAAGCAGTACCTGGCAGATACTCGGCGATTACAACAGCAGCGGCCAAGGCGCCATTATCTTACATAATACACAGACATCGAGAGATAATGAGCCGGTTCGTATGCGGTGTGATATTTTATTCATGTTTCCGCGTACTTGAGATGATGGGTTTCCATATCAATGCTTGTCCATAATGATTTAATTAATTCCGTCTCATTATGTCCTATTAAAGTGTCCCACTTTTAGAAGTATGTAATAAACAATCAATACGTTAGTACTCATTCGGTATATAGCATATATGTGTTAGGAAGATGCTCTGCCTGCTGATGTCGATTCTGCGAATAATGCGGATGAAAGATGTTTCCGCAATGATCTAAATATTTGAGGTGATTTGAAGATGTTTTTTTCTATCTCTCTAAATTATGGGATATTAATTGAAGGATGCAGAATATGTATATGGCAAACTCGTCAGAGTCAATTGATGCATGGATGCATCCGGTTTCAACTATGCGGCCGCCATCTATACTAAAACTATACATGTATTCGAAACTAATGTGACTGGATGCTGTTACTGCCTATGGCAGTCAAATTAGTTTCAAAATTTGAAACATAATCTGTATTAAATAGTAAAGACATACAATTTGTACAACTTGACAGACTATTACGCGTCTATGGCTTACGTATGACGTTCACGACGTGTTTGTTTACGACGTCAGCCTACCGGCAAAGTAATTGGTTATGACGTCACATACTTGACTGATAGGCTGGCTTCCTCTCTTACGCGCAGACGCGTGATAGATAGAAGGTACATGTACACAGCTCATATTTCCGCGATTGCGAGCCTACTCAGACAACTCATTTCTGGTTAAGTAGACAGACGCTGTTCTGTTTCTAATGCGTATAAAGTAGATTGTATGTGGGGTTTGCTTGCCAACAGATTCTCCCAATGAAAGTTAGTTTAGGGAATGTGATACCGAATAAGAGAAGGGTAGATAGAATATACTGATATCAAGTACATGTGTATGGCCGTATTAACGCATGTACAAAAGCCTAATACGGACGGATTTGGCCCTGGTGTACAGTAATATCCCTCACAGAAACACATACTCGTGTGTTTCTTTGCCATGCTGGGTATCGGCATAATGGTAAGTGCTTGTATAGTGATGAGCAGGAAGACATAACATGCATTTAGATGGTGTCGCCCGGTTTTACTTCCACGACTGGCTGCTGCCGAGACAGCGTCTTAATGGTGACACAATGAAGCGAACGATAGCTGGTGAATGGGCGAGTCATGTTGAATTCCTGGTCTATCTAATGAGCTATAAGCGGAAGATCATATTCCGGATGCCTGCTTTTCTCACCTCTTACATAATATGGTAATTGGATACTGTAACTAGTACACTTCACAACAGAGCACTGTCTTAAATAACCAAAGGTTGGATGATTTATTTGTTTAATACTACAATACAGTCTGCTATGCTATGCTCGTTGAAGAAAAGTACTCAGTAAAATGTTACATCCGTAAGTTAATTTATAACTATCAAAGTCTAAACGATTGTGTACTGCATTGATGTTGATTTGTTATGTTAATACGAGTTCGTCTTAACCCTTTAACTCTCGAATTTGTTCAAGAACATTTCTCAATAAGAATGATAATAGTAATATCCCCACCCCACCCCACCCACAGTGCGTCCCTACATACTGCGTCAAATGCTTTTCTAGGGCGAAAAATGCACAATATAACGGTATTTCTTGTATTTAAATATATCTATTAGCGAGTTCAAAACAAAAATGTGGTCTGAGGTAGTAAAAGGGCTTTACAAACTGGTAACGGTATGAGTATTCTCATGAAACGCGTACAAATAAACGCGCGCGGAATCGCGAACATGGAAAGCGCACTGTATGTGTCATGTTTGTGTCACGATACATCTCGTTCAATTCACCTTTCCAGAGTATCCATCTAT
This sequence comes from Chaetoderma sp. LZ-2023a, assembly GCA_034401795.1. Classification (NCBI taxonomy): domain Eukaryota; kingdom Metazoa; phylum Mollusca; class Caudofoveata; order Chaetodermatida; family Chaetodermatidae; genus Chaetoderma; species Chaetoderma sp. LZ-2023a. The sequence continues at coordinate 186,465,999 of CM067359.1, forward strand.
CATCTGACGTTATATGACGTGATAATCAGCTAAGGGGCCTGTGTGATGGCGTCATAATATGTGCGTCATACACGATTATATGTAGCCCCTCTTTAACTCTTAATAGTCTGACACGTGTATGAATTGTATGCCGCTACTATGTAATAAGGATGCTGTTGAATATTTTGAAACTACTAAATAGTCAGGGAGAATGTTCGATCCCAACAAGATCGATGTGTGGGTCAAGCTTAGCTAGAGATGGGAGGGCCAAAGCTAAGAATGAAAAGGTCCCTAGAGGCGCTCGGTATGGCCACGATACCGGGTGTGTGCGAGTCCATAGCTGTTCGCTAACCGCAATTGGACACTAATGAAAACACGATAGCAATTTGAGCGAACACGGAATATACTTGTCCCTTGCTCTAATATTCCAAGACATTATATCCCATAACTAATTGTGTTGAGTTCGGGATAATTGTAATTGGACACTGACGTTATGCAATTTACCAATTAAATACAGACGCCTCTACAATGGATCAAAGATGTGTATCGTTAAAACGTGTGCAGATAAGCTACACCACATTCACAGCGCGTACTCTGCTAATCCCTTTTCACAGTACCGCGGATGCGAGAGCGAGTGTGAGAGTGAGAACGAAAGCTAGTGTATGGTGGGCTATAGCTACCACGCAGGAATTATGTATCAATATGGAATTTAAGTTATTTTGCCATGTATAGGCCTACATTGAAATGCGATGACTATAACCTGAATCAATTAAATAAAAAGTGAGAAATAAATAGACTGAGCTCGAATATATCTATAGATGCATATGTTTTCCTTTGAGCCACCATACACTAGCTCTCGATCACCCTCTTGCTCTCGCGCTGGCAACCTCGTTAATGTGAAAGGATTTTACGCACAGCAAGAAAGCCTATGTTGCGAATAAGCCGCGTAAGCACCAGTACAACAACAATACAGACAGCGCTGGTAACAACAGCATAATGTAGAAGAGGAGGAAGAAGAAGAAGATGAAGAAGAAGAAGAAGAAGAAGAAAAGAGGAAGAAGAAGACGAAGAAGAAGAAGGAGGAGGAGGAGAAGAAGAAGAAGAAGAAGAAGAAGAAGAAGAAAAAGGAGAAGAAGGAGAAGAAGAAGAAGAAGAAGACTTTTCATATACTTTATTACACTCATTCCATTTGACAAAAACTTTAAAATATCATACGATTACATAAAACATAAAAAACTCAATACAGCGTATGAATATAAAACATGAGCATATCAAAATGTATCACAAACTTCAAGATATAAGCAAAAATAAGCAAGGTATAAAACCTTGAAAGATAACAATTTATAAAAGCCCATTAAAAACAAGATTATCATTTTCAATCGTGCACAAAAAACTGTCAAACGCCCAAAAGTATTCGAAAACATCCAGGGCCCCCTTGTTTCGATAAAACTGAAATTTTATTTGAATTCGTGAGTGCAATCTCGGGAGACATTCTCGGAGTGGATCAGTTCGTGTATTTCCATCCAAAAGATGGTGTCTGCTAACATAGATAGAAATATTACAGTTGGATAAAAGCCAATTAGACAAACGGTGTCTAATTTTTCGTTTGGATTTGGCTGAGCATTGGGAGCAGGGAAAACCTCTCACATGATCAGCCATGTCAAAAACATCGGTCTCCAATAAATACAACACGGATCTTTGTACAGCTAAAAGTAATGGCTGAATACGTGAGCACGTTAAAACATATGAGTAATGCCCTCTTGTTCACCACAGTGAGGGCAGTGATCATTAGGACGATAACCTGCTTTGTAAAGAAATATGCCTGTTCCCAATTCTCCATGTAGAATTGTCCATGCTAAATCACCCTCAAAGCGTGTACATGGACATTCGTAAAAACAACGACAATTAGTCACAGAGGAAATATCAAACAACAAAACATCTGCCCATACATTAATACTATTGGTACGTATACTACTTGCATAACATTTTAACAATGACATTCTATACAATTCTTTCGGGCAGTTAGATGGAAATGATACAGTACATTTAAAAAGGTCATTAGTAAACGAAAGGTAACTTTGATGCGGGGAACTAGGCACATTATCTGGACGATTAATCGTGTGCCGCCATTCCAATGGCTAACTTGTCCATAACGAGCTAAGGTTATTATCTAGTAACCGCCTATAATGATTGGGCAATGTTTTTGACAAAACATCAACAGACAATTTCTGGTGACAATAAACAATATCAGCTACTGTAGTGATATTGGCACAATATTTTAAATAAAAGGTTAGCCCAGTTCGGTGGTTTTTAATCATTCAATTTAGAAACGGTGGCTCGTGGAGAATATCCGCTGTACAAGATGGCAATGACTCTCGGGAGACAGTAAAAGAAAACCATGATGTTACAATGTTTTATAAAAAGATGCTACATTTCCTAGAGTACCTGTATCAAGGCCAATATAAAACAGCTGATCATCATGATAGAACTCATGCGCTCGCTTTGGAAACCAGCTAGTAAACTTAAAACAAGGATGCGATGGACGAAAATACAGAACATTGTGTGCATAGCAAATACGAAAGGATGTAATTCTAGAATTCAGATGCACCAATCCCTGTCCACCATCTTCCAACGATAGCGATAATAATTCTTTTAATAGCCAATGATTACCAAACCAGGCAAAATTAAGTAAATGTCTCTGGATTGAATTTACACGATCTACTGGTGGATCAATAACAAAAAAAGGAAAGCCATAATTTAGATGCAGTGAGAAGATTTGTAACAATAATACGGCCTCTTAAGGAAAGGGCTCGAGATATATTGTGCCATATGACAAGTTTAGTAATTACATCCGATTCCATGTTTATACAATTTTGATTAAAATATTCAGCCGGATTTCCGATGAAGATCCCAAGAAGTGTTAGCCCTTTGTTATTCCACTTGATTCCCAATGGCTCGTCTGTACGAGTCTTCCATATGCCCGCCCATAGCTCTTCAGATTTCTCTAAATTAATCTTTGCATTAGATGAGGCTGAATATATAGCCAACCAATTGTGTAGATTGACAAAATCTTGATTAGATGTAACGAATGCGGTGACATCATCGACGTAAGCAGAAACTGTCACCTTTTCATTGGTGGTATCGGGCAAGGTTATTCCCTTTAATCCTCTTAACGGCTCTATGCAAATAGTATACAACCCACCTGACAGGGACACACCTTGCCTAATACCGGAAAAAGGAGCCGACAACGAGTTCATCTGTATACAACGTTCTGTCACATTTAGAAAAATATTCACCGAATCCAAAAGCTGAAAGAGCATCAAATAAATAATGGTGGCTTACGCGGTCGAATGCCTTTTCTTCATCTATGGAGACAACACCAAGTGGTAGCGAAAGACAGTTGGAATATTCAACAACATCTATTATTAATCTAATGTTAGTTGCGATTTTTCGTCTTGGTATACAGTAACTTTGGTCTGCATGAATAATGCCCGGTAAAACGGTTGTAATGCGGTTGTGTAAAACCGTTGAAAGAATTGTTAAATCGACGCAGAGAAGTGACACGGGTCTCCAGTTTTTCAATAGGCCAAGATCGCCTTTCTTAGGCAACAGTGTGATCACAGCCCTTTTACATGACGTAGGCATTCTCATTTCCCGAATTGATTGATTAAAAACAGCAAGTAAATCACTAGCGATAGTGTCCCAAAAAGTTGTATAAAATTCAGAAGGCAATCCATCTATGCCAGGTGCCTTATTATTATTTAGTTTGTAAATTGCAGCAGATAATTCAGACAAACTAATGGGTTTCTCTAGATCATACTTTGAACATTCACTAAGTTTTGGAAGATCCGATAATAATACATTTTAGAATGCTTACAAATTCCAGTATTAGTATACACATCTCCATACAATTCAGAGGCATAATTCAATATATCAGAATCCTCGTTTACAATTGTCCCATCAGGCACTGTTAAATGATAAAAAGTTTTATTTATGGCTCGTTTGTTTTCAAGATCGAAAAACTATTTTGTTAGGTTGTCCGAGTCGTTAACATGTTGGTAGCGTGACCTCACCATTGGACAATTGTTCTATCTCAGTTTGCGAGCACAAGAGTTGTTCTTTTAAAATACCCACGCGGTCGCGCGAAAAGTAGTAAGATGATGTACAAATGTGTTTCTTTCCCATATCCCACCAATCCTGGATGCTCTCAAAGTATGGAGCGCTTTCCCGCCATTTTCCCCAAAAATCAATAGTTAGATTACAATATTCTTTCTCATTTAATAAATCAGTATTCAAGCACCAGTAAGCACGTTTACGCTGAGGTGCTTTGAATTAAACTGAGAAACAAACAATAGAGTGGTCAGAATCGCTGCATGGTACAGGTGTAGATGATCGTAAGAACTGCTTAACAATGGTAGAAATATAAAATCTATCGAGGCGAGAGGAAACACCATCTGATCGGGTCCACGTACACGTCCTTGCCGTGGGGTGTAAACATCTAAACACATCTACAAGATTGCGGCGATTAATTAGTGCTTCTAGCGTGCATGCAGCAATTGGGTGTGGCTCAGTAGCAGAGGTCCTATCGATTTGATGATCGATTGTTCAATTAAAATCACCTCCGATAATTATTGGGTAAATCTCTGTTAACGTAGATAGGTGAATATCCAGGAGATCAATACATTTTACTTTTTCACATGAATCAGTCCGATAATATATATTAATCAAATAAAAAAAACCTATCATTTATTTTAGCAGTAACATGTGCAATTCTACCGGGGACAACATTAACAGTATTAATAATATGAACATTAAGTTTGGGTTTAAAAAATAATGCCACACCAGCTACACTATTGCTAAAATGTGAAAACACCATTTCTCTCTCCCTCCCCCCATAGTAAACGCCATATAGGTTCATCTTATATGCGTATCTTGAACAAATGCCATATCAGCATTTTTTTTTTACCGTATTTGATTAAAAAGTCTAAAACGAGTAAAAGAGTCACGACAACCTCTCGTGATAATGGTTGCAAATGAGAGTTCTGCCATAATCAGGATGAATAGAAATACTAATGTGGTGATGTAATACATAACTAGTTATTAGATAAAAGAGAAAAAAATCAGCTTGACAATAAGTAGGTTATCAGTAAACGTATTAATTTCTGAGACTGTGATGTAACTTTGTTACGATCTTACTCACCCGTAACCTAAATGCAGAGTCAGTATTGTGTTGTTTTTCCAATCGAAACATCTAATGCATAAGTATTTTCACGTTCGGTTGAAACTCTTTACACCGATCAACAGCCTTTATACTATATTTTATACTTTCTACGAATATGTTCACATCGTCAAGAGAATGGGTTATATCCCTTGATTCTTGAAAATCAGGTCATGTCCGAGAGTATAGGTACAACTGACATACTGTCCGCATCTGAGCTGTCATCATCGTGAAGGATCAGGTCCTGCGAGAGGGGTGTTAATTCTGGATCTGCTATTGTGACGTCAGTACATGGGTCATGAGTCGAGTGAGTTCAGCACTTCAAAGCGACTGTCCGACTTAATCTTAGGAGCTTTCCTTTTAGGCGACCGCTGTCCGTTACTTACTGATTGAGTAACTGTTTTTGAGCAATTGTCTGTCTGCGTTATTGTGCCGAGCCTCGGAAATTCAGTGTCATTATTCACATTTGCATTATCAGACAAATGGGTTTCACTAACTTCTCGAACTGGTTCCAGGACGTCACGAAGCGGGCATGTACGTTGGAAATGTCATTTTTCGTGACACCGAAAGCATACCATTTCATCAGTACTTTTTCCAGCGAAAGCAATGTCTATGTAGTCTGGAACGACAGTTTTGTCAATCAAAATCTGGACATGGTGACGAAAACTCTTAACATGCCTCAGTGCAGGCGACTTACAACCCAGTGGAATTGCCCTGGCACTCCCAATCACTTCCCCGGATGTCTCTAATGAGCGCTTAATCGCCAAGTTCGGTATGTATGGAGGGACGTTCGAAATTATGAATTGTGTTGGTTCGTTTTCAAGGGAGTACACGCTGTGAAACGCACCGCCAACTTGCATGCCTTCAACACATAGTTTTGTTACATCGTTGTCAGATTTTAGATATATCATAATAGCTCCGTTGCTTCGCGGCGTGGCAATGGTATTAGCTGGTGACACTACAGAAGCGCCCCTTTAACATATGCCTCTATAGCCACACCATCTAAACAGTCAATTCTTATACCATTCTTTCTGTCTATGCCTGTGAACGGCTCATGCACCGAGGACAAGCCCGCATTCGTCACGCTTCTGGGCATCTTGACCGTACTGGCAAAACTGACCGGCTGCGACCACATTGTCTTCACACAATAGCTTAATCAAGGAGTCCTACACTGACCAGCCAACAAGGCCGGCATAGTAATGGCTACTATACGTAAACCTACTACCTAACTATACACAATCACAAACACAACGAATGTATTACTATTCCAATAATTACAGTCAAAAATATTAGTACACACATTTCCAAAAACAATTTAAATATACATAGCACAAAAATTAGCAACGATTATCTTCAATAAACACGTTAAATCCCGCAAAAAGTCGCAGCGAAATAAACACGTCCTCCCTCTAGAAGAAGAAGAAGAAGAAGAAGAAGAAGACGAAGTAGCAAAGAAGAAGAAGAAGAAGAAGAAGAAGAAAAAGAAGAAGAAGAAGAAGAAGTAGAAGAAGAAGAATAATAAGAAGAAGACGAAGTACCAAAGAAGAAGAAGAAGAAGAGGCAAAGGAAGAAGAAGAAGAAGAAGAAGAAGAAGAAGAAGAAGAAGAAGGACAAGAAGGAGAAGAAGAAGAAGAAGAAGAAGAAGAAGTAGCAAAGAAGAAGAAGAAGGAGAAGAAGAAGAAGAAGATGAAGAAGACTGTTCACGATACTGTATTGCACTTATTCCACTTGACAAAACCCCCTTTATGATACCACACGCTTACATAGTATCGCATAATCTCCTTACAATATGTATTCACACACATCATTAGCGTATCAGAAATTACAAATAGTAGTACATAACTTACTTATAGCAAATATGATCTATACTAAGTAACGTGTAAAAATAATAAAACATAACAGGCTTTACAAATCCGTTGAATATAAGATTATTGTTTTCAATAGTGCATAGAAAGCTGTTAAAAGCCCAAAGGTTCTCAAATACATCCACGGTTCCTGTGTTGAGATAAAACTGAAATTATATCTGTATACGTGATTGTAATCTAGAGATACATTATCGAAGTGGGTCGGTCTGTTTGTGTCCATCCATAAGAATTTAGCTGAACATTGGGGGCTGGATACCCCCTTACATAATCAACCACATTAAATGTATCGCTCTCCAACAAATAAAGCACCGATCTTTTTAAAGCTACAAGCAAAGGTTGAACACGTGAGCACGTTAAAACATATGAGCAATATCCTCCTGCTCACCACAATAAAGACATTGATCATTAGGTCGATATCCCGTTCTGTAAAGAAACACCCATGTGCCCAATAAACCATGCAGAATTGTCCAAGATATATCTCCTTCAGAGCGTGTACAGGGATATTCATAAAAACATCGACAGCGTGTCATAGACGTGATGTCTAACAACACTATCTGCTCATATATTAACACTATTATCATGTAAACTGTGAATACTATTTTAACAATGACAATCTATATACTTCTTTCGGACAATGGGAATGATACAGTGTATTTATTAGGATATTTAGTGACAGTAAGGACTATTTTATGCACCGATCTAGAAACATTACCTGGGCAGTTTATCATGGCATGCCATTCCAATGGCAAACTATTTCATAAAATAGTAAGTGTATTCTCTAACAATCGTTTAGAATGACTGCCGATTTTGTGAGACACAACCTCAATCGACACTTTCTGATAGGAATCAACAATATCAGCTACAGTAGTAACATTAACACTTATAAAGTCTTTTAGATAAATACAAAAGTTAGGCCGGTCCGATGGTTGTTAATCAGGCCATTAAGAAACAATGGCTCAAGGAGAATATCCGCTGTACACGAAGGTAATGACTCTCTGGAAACATTAAATGCAAACCAGGAGATTAACAATGTTTTATAAAAGGATGTCACATTTTTAAGAGTACTTGTATCAAGTTCAATATAGAAAAGCTGATCATCATAGTTCAACTCATGTGCTCGCCTTAATAAAACAACTTGTAAACAACAACAACAACAACAACAACAACACCGCCACCAGCACCAGCACCACCAACAACAACGACAATAACGACAACGACGACGACGACGCGTGGCGTCTGTAAATAAATGTGGCATTATACAACGTCATAGACGTTTAAGACCCATTGTGTTGAGACAGATGCTAGGGTACATGCTGAATACAAACTGCAGACGTATTATCGACGCGTGTTTATCGTAATCGTATAAGCAACACTGTCATGTTTATTAATCCCGTCTTTCATGCTGTCGAAAAAGAACGCCACTCTTTTAAATCAGTAATAGGCTAAGTCGTAAGCCCATAGCTTGCATCGGGAACTATCCCTCAGGTAGTTTATATTATTCGGCGATGTTTCCTCCAGTCGAGTAGTATGATCTAAAGAATGGACAGCGTTATACAAATATATATATTGGATTACGCATATTACCAATACTCAATTATGTACACACATCATCTACTTATGTAGGTAAGTATGCTGAACAGGCATTCGTGTAATGCAATTAATGCATGGATAGATCCGATCTGTCATCCATGTGCATGACGACATAATCAATTACTTCACATGTAGATTGAAGTCACCATCGAAATGCGTAATGAATAACGTATCTAGGTCCATCATGGGCATTGCATAGTTCGTTAAGTGTGCGAATTGTATTATTTACTGTTTAATAAACATACTGGCGAATATGTTAAAACTAATTCGACCGTGCGCTGTTGCCATAGGCAGCATCAGTGTGTATGAGTACTACATTTTGCAGATGTAGTAGTAGTAGTAGTAGGAACAGCATACAGCTCCAATCAGTCCTTCTTCGCTTTGGCCCCGTGTGTCTTATCCTCAGCCAAACTCCTTAGCTTGCCCAGGTCCAACAGCAGCAATAGTACCCCAGGCAAATCAGTTTCAATGTATTCAACAGCGTATCTGTATAGTTACCTTAAATTTGGAATTCTGGGAACTCAAGGTTCCGAGTATATAAATCGGTCCAAGCATACGCGATACAGGGGCGAAACTTAGCTAGAAACGGGCGGGACATAGCTCTAGATGGATGCCTCTATTATTCACGCACTATGAGACTCATCAACAGTGCATATTCCCGGATCTACGCGTATCCTTATGATCTGGGTATGCGCGGCAAGGTAGGTGGGGTGGAATTGATTAGAACATTTGTATACATCCTAATCAAATTAACTATTCCGCTGATCACTATGTGCAGTATTTGCCAAATTGGTCCCAGTTTCCAAATTCACGTTGTCCATAATTAGTTTAGCTACATAGATGATCGAGTCTCCTTCTGGGCACAAGGCGTGTTTGTTCTTCCGCGAACTGATTATGACTAATGGCAGAACATAACACAATTATAATATTCACGTTTCTTGAGAAACTGTCATTACATGAACCGGCTCTTTCGCTTAATCGATTTCTGCAATAGTCAGATAAGCATAGATTGGCATTACATGCTGCGCTTTGTTTGCTATACAATGATGTATTTAGATGGACATAAAATGCATTAGATAGCGAATGGTATGTAGTACTCTGTACCAGCATTCGCACGTAATACGCATTCGAATACACGGATCCAGTTCTGCCCATGCTCCGCACATTTTTAGTTAAGCACCGTCCATGTTTTGTGCGGCTTGCAATCAAATCATATATTTCGAACCCTGTATTCCCAGAGTCCCAATATCACGGTATCTATTTAGGTCAATGGCAGCAACTGCACCCAGTCAATTAGCATTAGCATAGTCAACAGAAATGTTTATCAAATAGTAAAGCTGTACAATTCGCACACTTAACATACTATTACAGCTTCACGGCTGAATGGTTCTGCCAAGTATGAGTGTGGCGTCAGTCTACACCTGACGCAATTGCGTATGCTGTAATATACTTGATCTACAGATCGGAGTTATTCCTTGAAACCCACTTTGTCAGCTATCGTTTAGATAGATACATTACAAGAGCAACAGATGTCGCCAGCTGCATGCAATGGCCTCTCCGACATACATATTGTGTTTCTGTATAGCAGATAGTCTTTATGTGATTATGACTTTAATTAGAAAGTATTGGACTTACGTGACCTCTATCTGTTATCTGTGCCAGACAGATGTACATATTGAATTCACCTCGCACAGTGTGCCTTAAAAAAAGAGAAATAATTGTTCTGAAATATGACTGGCAACCAAAATAAGTCGTCTTGACAGGCTTTGCGTCTCTTCTATGTGTAGCTGTTTATCGGAAATACCTCTATGCAAGAATAGCTTCGAGTATCGGCAATACTAACAGATATACCTTAAAGAGCAGCCGCCGTGTAATTTATCTAATTAAAATGTATACTTCAGAGAGCACCACAGGGTGTATCCAATATACACATTGATGTTGATCATGCGAAAGAGAATTTGATTCTGGTGCATTATAATGAGAATCTGGAACGTAAGGCCATGTTCTCACTAGAGAGTTAACCAGGAAATAACTGCATACGCCACTTTGGCGTTATCCCTGATTACATCTCTCGTGAGAATACGTTCTATGTAACATCTACATTGTAACATATCATAACCTCTTTTGTAGGAGAACCGCATTTCAATGCGTACGTGTGTCCTGGTATTCAGAATAGCTTTATTCACTGGCAGAGGTATTCGCTGTCCATCCTGTCTGTTCAATAGAAGGTTTAGTTTCCATGGTTGAATTTGTAAAGAAATCTGCTAATTTGAGTACCTATTAAAAATCAATAATGTCCATGAAACCATTTTCGTAAAGTGAATCTAAATCAGATGCTGGTTTTGAATATTAGTACCTAAATCAATGGCTGGTTAATTATATCCGTGACCCAAATTTAGTTTAAATGTGCAGACTCTAGCCTATGAGGGTAACGTGTATTGTATTATTGGCCGTTCCTGGTGCCGAGTAGAATTTGTCAGGTCATACTACAAACTGGGATGCAGGAATAGCCGCTTTAAGTATTATGTGCATTTATGCACCTACTTCTTATGGATCTCGTTGTCATATATTTACGGATGCATTCGCTACCTTTCAAGGTAATGAATACGAAAATTTAATCTTAGGTGGGGATTTTAATTGTGTTTTAGACCAAAATAAAGATAGGAAATCCACCACTGGGTATAATGGTATGTCTCACAATCAATTGAAATGTTTCTGCGATTGTGAGGATTTTTTTGATAGTTATAGAGAAATGAATCCTGCAGGAACCGATTTCACCTGGTTTGCTAATGATGGTATGTCAGCATCCCGATTAGACAGGATATATTTGAATCGATTGCTTAAAGGCGGTCTTACCCATGTTATCACGCTTCCAGTAGCATTTTCTGATCATAATATGGTGTGTATCAGTGTAGCTAATGCTGACTGGATTAAGTAAGGACCTGGGTTTTGGAAACTAAATAATTCCCTTTTACATGATATTAATTATCATCAGCGCCCTGTAGGTGGGGCTTAGAATACACCTTCCGTATCCTCTGCGTGTCGTAAGATGCGACTAAAGGAGGTAAGGGTGAGGTAGCCCTGACAGAAACCTCGAGTGCTAAAGACGGAGGTTCCAGGCTGCACGGCGCACTCTAATAAACCATGGATCCACGCACTTAACGCTTATGATCATGTCGATAGTCACTTACAGGACTGGCGGTATGATCAGCGAACGAAAAGGAGAAGAAGATCAGCGTATTGAAAGATTTTGCACATATTGGCTTCGTAAAAATGATGAATATGAAAATCTAATGCAGTGGTGGGAAGACGGCCAATCCGGGTTGGATCATATTTCACGACAGTTTGCAAATAAAAAGACCCGATATGCTTAAGCGTAAGCAGACCTTGGATACATTTTTGCTCCGAATTTCAGGTAAGTTAATGCCGGTGATGAAAGTTACAATGAGCTCTTATTAATAATAAGGAATCAAATTAATGATATAGATCAATATGCTTTTGAAGGCTCAAAGATTCGATGAAGGGCGCAATTACAAGTAGAAGGTGAGAAGCATACCAAATTCTGTGTAGTTTGGAAAAGGCAACAGGTGTTGAACAGCTTATCCGACGGCTAACATTGAGGAATGGTGGTGTGGTCGACTCAAATATAAATATGGTAAAATCTGTTCATTCATTTTACAGTGAGCTGTATACATCCGAAGGTAGTGATGAAGCTGTGGCAACATTTCTTCTAGGCAACTTAAATAAGTGATTGCCCAATTCGTGTGTGAAAGTTGTGAACAACACCTGTCGTTAAATGATTTAACTGAAACTGTACATGAAATGAAAGCAAGTAAAGCTCCAGGACGTGACTTCCATCCGAATCTTACCGCACATTCTGGCACTTGCTTGGACCATCGTTTTAGCAAGTGGTACATACTATATTTGAGTGTGGCCACCGTCATTTTTCCATATCTCAAGCATATGTGTGAATTCTGTATTAGAGAGGTGACAGGGAGGAATTGAAATATTATCGACCAATATCTCTACTTTATGTCGAGTATAAGACAATTTCAAGCGTGTTGTCATTGAAATTAGGTAGAGTATTAGATGAGGTTATTCATCATGATCAGACGTGTGGTATTCCCAGTAGCAGCGTATTGACCAATGCCATGTTGATAAGGGATTTAATTAATATATTTGAGAAGGACGACATTTCTGCGACAGATTTTCTTTTTTTAAGTCCTTAAATCGCGTTAGATTTGGAGTAACCATTTGTCTGATGAAGTTGCATTGGCACGTCGCCACTCTTATTTGTGATTGCGATGGAATCACTCGAATCAACATTGCGAAGAGATAGCACTTTTAGTGAGGTAGTCATACCTGGAAGAGAGAGACCATTAACAGTCTCGCAATACTCTGATGATACAACGATTTGCATTGCACACAATTCAGATTTCTCTTCCCTAAACAAGAGTTTGCAGGATTTTAGGAGTGGTTCGGGGCTAAAACATAATAAGAAGACATATGCTGGTCTGTATCTTGGTTCTTGAAGTAATCTAAGTGACAAAATTATGGGTATAAAGTGGTCAGATAATAACATTACAGTTCTAGGAATTTACTTCAGCAGGAAAGTGATCCACTAGTGAATTGGACATATCGCATTAGTAAAGTTAAACAAATACTTTCTAATTGGAAATGTCGCCGTCTGCCCATCTTTGGCCGGGCCATTATTATAAATAACCTCGTTGTGTCTGGATTGTGGTACACAACTTCTGTTATCCAAATGCCAAAACATGTTAACGATGAAATTAATAAATTAATCTTGTCATACATATTGGCGATAACACAAATATTGTGTCTCATGCCGTTTGTGTGAATGGTAAATTAAATGGAGAAGACGTAGTCCATATTTCAACTAAATGTCCATCATTGAAATTAAAGTGTGCACACAATTGGCTTTATTCCGACAGGCCATGGGCACATGTTTCACGGAAATTGTTAGAGCTTTGTGTTGGTTCATTTCCTGCTGAATGCATTTTCTTTTCAAATTCAACGCCGCCAAATGTTATGAAAATCCCTGGAGTATATCAAGAGCAACGAAAAGCCTTGAGCATGTTTTATTAAAGTTGCTCAATTACCTCAAACCTGGGAGAATGTGCTAGATCAGACATTATGGGTAAATGGCAATATTCAGTTTGGCAGCAGGGCTCTTTATTTCCCATCATTGGCCAGTAAAGGCATTCATATTGTTTCTGACTTAGTTACTCCAGGTACCCAAATATGGCTTCCTCTCAAGATGCTATCAGAGAAATGTACGCTGCGAAATATTGATGCTCAGAGACTTTTAGCACACATTCAGAAAGCTGTTCCGATAGCATGGTTTACATTACCCAATGCTAATGGTGTAAAGGAACTGTTTCCACCTTTGCTACGTTACCATGACACATTATTTAAATGTCATATGAGTTCTCATGATTGGTATATACTTCTAATACACCATGCAAAAACATACAAGGCTATTGCTGCGTGGGAAGGAACACGATATAAACCCTCAAATTGGGATATGGCTTAGAAGAATTTGCATCTGCCTTGTTTGCCTGATAATGCACGGGATATAGCTTGGCGTCTTATCCATCGCCGGCTGTGGGTTGGTCACCTCTACTACAAATATGTCAGGTCACAACTAGCAATCAATGCCCTCTTTGTGAACGTGAGGAAGAAAAGATTGATCATCTTTTTTCAAGTGTGCAGAAATCTTGGAATTTTGGACGTATATTGAGACAATAATAATTAAATTTAATATCCGGCAGCTGAAAATAAATGCTGACATGGTTTTATTTAGAGACCTGGCCCATATACAAAGATATGGAAATAATAGTCGTCTGTCGCTTAACAATAGCTGTCTGGATGATTTGGAAATATAGATGCACTCAGTTGCTGAACCTGGACAGAGGTAATACATTATTATCTCTGAAAGCGATTGTTCGTGCCTTATTCCAGCAATTCTTACAAGCCGAATAGTTTTAATTTACGAAGAGGCGCAGACCAGACCAGTTTACAGATATGTGGTGTAAGACATGCACGGTGGTAATTCTTTCCGGGAATTCAATTACCTTAGCTATATAAGGACGAGACCATCACGAGACCATATGCAATGTAAGCTACTGTGGGAAAGGATTATTGCTAGAATATGCTTGGATTGTTTTAGGTTGTGGGTGTATGCACGCTGTTGCCGCCTGATAGCAAGCGTTTCCTATTGGTTTGGCTTAAATTATTCACTAAAGTAACATTGAAAGTTTGATGATTAATGAATTAAATAATGTTTATTATCGTCACTATGTTGTATGGGAATATTAATTCTGATTCATTGGTTCAGGGGGTAATTTTGGAAACGGCCAGTCAAAGTAAAGTAACTCGATTTTTTTCACTTTTATGATTGTAAGTGAGCTTAAACATGTATTTATAGTACTCAGAATATCCCAGGCACTAAGATTTACTGAAAGTGTCTCAAGTTTGGAGGCTAGAACTCGCAAATAGTACTCAATGGACCAGGAAAATATGTAGGTGTCAGATGCGGGTTAACCGATGCGGGTTAGGAGATGCTAGAAGGCTGTTACGTTTCTGCAAGAAACTCTAGAACGATTTGCTGTCTGAATAGCACTCCCTTACATTTCCAATTGGAATTTTTGGACAAGAAAACATTGACTTCTTGGGAACCATACATCGGATCCTATTTCTGTAGATGCTCTATACATACCTGGTGCATACAAGAAACGCGCACCGTTTAGATATGATATTTCCAAAACTGGGTCATTTATCATCAAATCAATTTCCATTATATTCATTATTGACATATTTGTCTACAATACAAACATCTCAATATCTCATGAACCATTTGGGATATCGAAGTCCTGTAAATGGTGTCTGAGAGGCAATTCCCCCTCCCCCCCTCCCCAGATCAGGCGATCTAAATTTTGAAACAACCTGACCATGATCCTGCCATCTATCAGCAAAAGCATGGAAATAGTGTTTAGTGTGCAGATTTGCAATAATAGAAATGTTAATATGTTCACTGATGATTTTATTTTAGTAAGCAATAGTAGCCACTGGTATCTAGGGATCTCACAAATGTCAACCCTCTGACAGGGACAGAAGTAAGAATTATCATGATGTCAAATAATTGTATCTATGCAACATTTTCTTAAAAACTGGTCACTGGACCGAAGATGTTGTGGGTCAACTTGCGGATAATATATACACATATAGGCCAAATATCAAGCATCTGACCAACTTAGAAACATGAATTATCTTGATTCTCAAAAATTGGGCTTATGCCGGATTTTCAAAAAAAAAACAGGTTGGCGGACACAAACACCTTTTGTGATCAACATATGGGTCAATACATGCTAGACCTTTTTCCAGTTTCAAGACGATAGAGGCAAAAGTCTAAGAGCAGTCAGTGTCGGAATATCGCTCTCATACATTTCCTATGAGGACATGGTGGGTGCGGAAATGCAGAGTTCTGAATGGATAACATGTTCGCTAACGATTTTATTTTCCTAATCATATTTGGTCGTATAATACATCTACGTATATGCACAATTTCAAACATCTGACCACCCTAGAAATAGGAAGTATCTTGATTCCAATGAATTCGGCTTATGCCGGGTTTTCTCCAAATTTAGTCATCATATCCAAATAATATTTTGTGTGGAGATGCGGATCCAAACATGCTAGAAGTCTCTGAAGTGTCATGATGATTGACGAAGAACTCTAGGAGTAGTCTCTGTCTGAATATTGCTCCCATACATTTCCTATGGGAATATTTGCCCACTGAAATGCGGATATCTCGGAACCCATACACCAGCTCGAGAAAGAAAGTAACAGCAAACTAGAACCCAATGGCTCCTACAAGTTGACCAAGGTTGAAGTTGATCAGATCAAAACTGTAGGAGGATATAGTTTGCAAATATCCTTGAGAATAATAATATTAATAATACTAATAAGAATAAAGATCCTGAGAAAAATCGGCGATAAATCGCAGATTAAATATCCAAAGTGGGGTAATTTTATAAACGGTAATGGTGCGTCAGGTGTACATTGGAATTACATTAGGATACTTTTAAAACTTAACATTTTGTTGAAACAAGCGGTTCAAATTAATTGTTGTGCATGAGCGTAATATGTTCCTTTTTAGGTATATATTGGTATGTGTGATGTAATTCATATAAATATATTTTTTAATTTATTGAAATTATTTCCACAAAATACTGATTAATTTACGTCTTGTTAAGTAAGTTTCCTACTGTTTTGTGTATTTTGTCAGTAAATATCTTTGGATATATTTCCCACACACCCACAAACAAGTACTAGTAGTAGTAGTAGTAGTAGTAGTAGTAGTAGTAGTAGTGGTGGTAGTAGAAGTAGCAGTAGTAGTAGTGGTAGTAGTAGTGGTAGTAGTAGTAGTAGTAGTAGTAGTAGTAGTAGTAGTAGTAGTAGTAGTAGTAGTAGTAGTAGTATGATTATTTAAATTATTATAATTATTATTATTATTATTAATCTGCGATCTATCACAGAGTATAGTTTTTTCTCAGGATCTTTATTCTTATTCTTATTCTTATTATTATTATTATTATTAGTATTATTATTATTATTATTATTATTATTATTCTCAAGGATTTTCACAACTTATCTCCTCCTACAGTTTTGAACTGATCAACTTCAAACTTGGTCAACTTGTACCACCCCACCCACGCCCCCCACCCCCTTGGGATCTGGTTTGCTATTACTTTCCTTCTCGATCGGATCAGGTATATGGTTTCCGAGATAACAGCATTTCCGCGGGCAAAAAGTGCCATAGGAAATGTATCGAAGCAATATTCGGACAGTGACTACTCCTAGAGATTTTCCTCAATCAGCTTAAAACTTCACAGACTTCTAGCATGTGTTGATCCGCATTTCCATCCAAAATATATTTTGGATACGTTGACCAATTTGGAGAAAATCCGACCTAAGCCGACTTTTTTGGAATCAAGATACTTCATATTTCTAGGGTGGTCAGATAGTTGAAATTTGGCATATACGTAGATGTATTAGACTACTATTGTTTAATAAAATAAAATCAGTACTCTGCATTTCCATGCCCACCATGTCCCCATAGAGAATGTATGAGAGCAACATTTGGATACTGACTGCTCATAGAGTTTTTCCCCAATTACCTTGAAACTTCAGAAACGTTTAGCATGTGTTGATCCGCATCTCCACCCGAAATAATCTTTGGGTCCGGTAACCCGTTTTTTTTAGAAAATCCGGCATAAGCCCAATTTTTGAGAATCAAGATAATTCATATTTCTAGGTTGGTCAGGTGCTTGATGTTTGACATATACGTGGATACAGTATACTACTATTGATTAATAAAATACAATCAGTGGCGAACATGTTAACCTTTCAGAAAGCTGTAATTCCGTTCCCAACATGTCCCATAGGGGATGTATTGGAGCAATATTCGGTCAGCAGCTGCTCCTAGGATGTTTACCAGATCATCTTGAAACATAACATATTTCTAGGATCTGTTGACCCGCTAGATGGTCATCTCCAAACCTGGTCAACTTCAAGGGCCCGTGCCACAATCGATGGCTTTTGCTTTTATTTTGGATCCATCCAACTGTTTTCGAGCTACCCACCTTTGAGTGGGCAAAAGGTCCCATAGGAAATGTA
Source organism: Chaetoderma sp. LZ-2023a (assembly GCA_034401795.1). NCBI lineage: Eukaryota > Metazoa > Mollusca > Caudofoveata > Chaetodermatida > Chaetodermatidae > Chaetoderma > Chaetoderma sp. LZ-2023a. Next base: position 186,484,350 of record CM067359.1, read on the forward strand.
TCCGGAAATTCAAAATTGATCTTCGAAGTGATACTACAGCTGCAGTTTTCAACGGAGCACTGTCATACTTGCTGAGGATGTTACCACTGGCAATTTGTTTTTTGAAGAAATTTTTTTTCCAAAATGGCCGCCAGACTTTTGCCCCAACAATGCATGGAAAAACTCCCATAGGAAATGTATGGGGATTTCAAATGGATGTTTGAAGTGCTACTACAACTAGTTTTGATCGGACCACTCCCACACTTGGGTAGGATGTTGGCAATAATTTTTTCAAAATGGTCACCATGAAAAACTTTTGGGCAAATTACCAGTTCTCGTTTTTTTGCAGATATTTTTTGGGAAAAATGAGGACCAGGCACACCTTTTGGGGTCAAAGTGACCCAATTTGAGTCTTGCTCCGATACACATCAAATTTGTGAACCTCTAGCTCTCATATTGACTTGATTTGATATCAAATTTAAAGTTGATCCGGCCAACGGTTTTCGAGAAAATCAGCTTTTGGTTGCCACATATCCCCATAGTAATTCTATGAGAACGATATTGGAACAGTATTATCTCCTATAGTTTTCTTCCGATTCTCGTCAAACCTGGCCAGATTCTAGAACATTGAGCGATCTAAAATGTTTCCAATACAAATTTTAATATCGCCAATGGGGTCATGGTCATTCATGAGTAAAGCTTTCCAGTGTTCATGTTTGGCATAAGTTACCTGCACTTCATCATCTTCACCAGGTAAAGGGAGGTAATTCATGACAAAAATAATTATGAATTATTTGCATGAATTGCCTCCCCTTTACCTTCACTTCATTAATATGTCCTTTATTTGACATGTAGTGGCATTTTCCTTGCTTTTGGCAAACAATTTTACGACAGCAAATCAGGATACATTATTTTACACTTTGGGGTCAAGGCTATCGGTTTTCAAGAAATCAACTTTTCCATACCCTGTGTAAAAGTATGGGAATTTCAACTATGGATCTTTGAACTGTGACAACACTTAGACATTTTATCAGATCAGCATCAGACATGTATGAGAAGAGCGCTTATAATACTCGTTAATACCCAGTCATCACAGATTTACTGTTACTCAGTAATTGTGTTCTAGTTATTGTTAGTATTAATAGTATTATTATTATTATTATTATTATTATTATTATTATTATTATTATTATTATTAGTATTTTTATTATTATTATTATTATTATTATTATTATTATTATTATTATTATTATTATGGATATTAACTGGTCAGATGATGTCACAAAGATTTTGGGTATTTACTTTAGTAGAGAACAGGGTGTAATAATAAACTGGGAAGAAAGGCTATCCAAGCCAAAGTGTGCATTAGTAAATTGCAAATGACGTCGCCTAGCTGTATTTGGCAGGACATTTGTCCTTAATAATTTAATTGTATCTGGACTGTGGTATTACCGCTTCTGTAGTTCATATGCTCAAATCAGTAGAGTCAAAGATCACCACGTTACTGCTGTCCTTCTTCTGGGAGGAAAAGCCCATTTAGTATCGCAGTAAATCCTCGCCAATGAAAAGCATGATGGAGGCCTGGATTTGGTTACTGTTTTAGCAAAGTGTGCTTCTTTAAAACTGAAATTCTTGAATAAGTTACTCACTTCAAACTCATCTTGGTCAAGTGTTGCAAGGACACTTCTACAAAGGTACATAGATCCATTTCCAGTAGAATGTGTATTGTTGTGCAATAAACTGCCACCTAACCATCAGAAGATACCTAACGTATATAAAGAACAGCTCGAAGCTTTACAGATATTTACATGATCAATGCCACAGCCCAGTTGTTGGGACGATGCCTTAGAACAATGTCTTTGGGGCAACGAGTTGATTCGTGATAATGATGCTGTATTATATTTGCCCTCTATAGCCAAAAATGGCATTCAATATGTATGTGATTTAGTTAATCGAAAATCTCGCAAATGGATTGCGATGCAGGATGTAGCAAGAGCAACATCAATGAGGCATATTGATGCCCAACGCGTATTTCTTAGGATACAGAATGCAATACCTGGTGAATGGTTCAAATTGCCGAAAGCACGTGGCAACATAGATATGTGGCAACCAACATTAGTATTTAAGTCAGAGCATATACAATACAATACAGCATGACATCTAGAGCCTGGTATGGAATGCTAATGCAAAGTCGGAGACAGAATCCTATTGCTCTTAGGCATTGGAACACTTTAGGATGTACGCCAAAGAACTGGAAAAATATGTGGAAAACAATACATCTACCCTGTCTACCAGCAAACACACGGGACCTGGCATGGCGATTACTCCATCGAAGGCTATGGGTTGGCCATCTGACTTATATGTGCAAAATAACAAGTACAGGCCGGTGATTATTATAAACTACTGAGGAGGAAACAATAGACCATCTGTTTACACAGTGTTCTATAGCAAAAGGGTTTTGGGTATATATCAATATGCTCCTTGCTAAATTTGGAATTAAATATGTGAAATTCATGCCTGAAACAATTATGTTCTAATATTGCTCAACTATCAGACGAATCATTAATAGCAAGGAGAAAGAAGTGTTGGTAACCCTGCTATATGTAGGAGTGTGGGCCATTTGGACGCATCAGTGTTCAGAGGCCAGAGATAAAACAGGAAACAACCACAAAAGGGCCATACAAGCTATATTGCGATCATTGTTGATAAACTGCATTCATTGTGAATTGTACAGGCTAGTGGAACATGGAAAAGAAGGTAGATTCAAAGATGTATGGTGCAAAACTGGCCTAGTATCAACTGAACACGGATATCTAAAACTAGCAGAAGCAGCACTTCTAAAACTAGCAGAAGCAGCACTTGTTTAAGCTAGCACGCTCGCTGCTTGTTGTATATTGGAATACGGTATTTTATTTTATTTAATTGACTTTATTTTGAAATGTTACTGTCTGAATTCGATACACTGTCCTGACGGGTATTTGAAGGGTGGCCACAATTTTCTGAATTTTTTTAATAACCTTTGGCAAACGGATCTTGATACTAATTATACAGTTATGTAACTATTTACCTCATCACAGAGCCGATATTCAATTCATCTCATGATGTGGTTTGGAAGGGGGCTCGTCTTTAAGTGTTAAAGTATGTATATACAAGTTGTTTACACGTTCCGGATATTAGGCATGCAAACTTTTTCTAGTTTGGCAAGATAATGTACAAACCACTATGCAGGTATATCAGAGGAATGCAATACATTGTGCATCGTATTCATTATTTTCAAGTATATATAATATTGTTTGAAACGGTAATATACATAAGTATGCAAATAAAATGCTATGTAGAAATGGAAAGTTAAGAAATAGTGGCAGTGGTAGTGGTAGTGGTAGTAGTAGTAGTAGTAGTAGTAGTAGCAGTAGTAGTAGTAGTAGTAGTAGTAGTAGTAGTAGTAGTAGTAGTAGTAGTAGTAGTAGTAGTAGTAGCGGAAGTAGTAGTAGTAGTAGTAGTAGTAGTAGTAGTAGTAGTAGCAGTAGTAGTAGTAGTAGTGGTAGTGGTAGTAGTAGTAGTAGTAGTAGTAGTAGTAGTAGTAGTAGTAGTGGTAGTAGAAGTAGTAGTAGTAGTAGTAGTAGTAGTAGTAGTAGTAGTAGTAGTAGTAGTAGTAGTATTAGTAGTAGTAGTAGTAGTAGTAGTAGTAGTAGTAGTAGTAGTAGTAGTAGTAGTGGTAGTAGTAGTAGTAGTAGTAGTGGTAGTAGAAGTAGTAGTAGTAGTAGTAGTAGTAGTAGTAGTAGTAGTAGTAGTAGTAGTAGTAGTAGTAGTATTACTAGTAGTAGTAGTAGTAGTAGTAGTAGTAGTAGTAGTAGTAGTAGTAGTAGTAGTAGTAGTAGTAGTGGTAGTGGTAGTAGTAATAGTAGTAGTAGTAGTAGTAGTAGTAGTAGTAGTAGTAGTAGTAGTAGTAGTAGTAGTAGTAGTAGTAGTAGTAAACACCCACGTGTATTTAGCTCTGCAATTGCTGCCCGAAATTGCTAGTTTCTAGCGCGATTTTGTAGATAAATTGTGTAGATATTTTAGTATTAGTATTTCCTTTCAAACTTTATGTTTAATTTGTAATTCTTGTCTTGGTTGGAGTGGATTTTGTGTCTCCATTTGCTGCACTCACCTTAGCTGGTGGTTCCGCCATTTATTAGGTCATCTCTTACTGAGGTCAATTTAATTTCTCCCCGCGCCACTATGCTATTTCTATAGTTCGTTGGCTAGCTCATTACATTTGGCAAGATCGCTTGAGTGAGTAGATTTAATTCCTTTGTCATTTGTAAGCGCACGCCTAGTTCTTTGATTATATACATCTGTATAGTCAGTTGGCTGCCCCCAGTCAACTCGAACAGACTTACTGTATTATTTTTTGATATATTTGTTAGTATACTTTAGGAAACCACTTTAATCGATTAGGTGTTAGTGAACCACTTAATAAGTGGTTTACACTAACAAATATTCGACTGTACTAACTATTCGTATATTTGTTGGTAGACGTCAGGATTTCGAAAGGGGAGACTATTTATTTAGTGTTTAGCTCTTTCCCTGACGTCTTGGTATTATATATTTGTATTATTCCGCATTATATATTGTAGTAGTATGGTGGTCCTCTTTGTTTAAAATCACCATGTCAACCTCCTATAAGCGTACCCTGAGTCTTAAAATCACGACAAAGGCTTGGGGGTTTCGGCAATTGAGGTGTATCATGGGTTGAAAGACGTAGGGGCAGGCCCATAGGTCATTCAAGGTATCATTAACATTTCCAAATCTGTATGGAATGTCACTGTGGTTAATGAAAGTGTGAAGGAAAGGTTGCTTGACGAGGGTCTTGTCGTGAAGGGCGATGTGTGTAATGTGGAGGAAATAGAATATGAGAGTCTATTAGTTCAGATGAAGGTTTCATTAGAGATCCCAGATGAATGGGTTATCAATGAATTGATCAAGTATGGCAGATGAGAAAAAGGAGAACACGAAACCTATCCATTTCATCGAACCTTACAAAATGGCATCAGAAGAATGTGGTTCGAAAAGGTAGAACAACCTCTCCCAAGTAAGGTCACGGTAGACGTTCGATTTATTTTGCCATTATGGTACAGGGTGCCAATTAAAGGGTGTAGAAGCTGCTTAAGCACAGAACATCTTGCAACAGATTGCCCTACAATAACGGAGGTCTAGTTTGTGGGCCATCCGATCATTTTAAGTGGCGATGCCTGCAGAATAAATCTGTCAAAAAGAGTGCTGATAACAGTGCAGAGCAATTTGTTTCTAAAGAAATTGTAATAGAACTGTTAGTTGCTAAGATTGTAGCTGAAGTCCATGTTAATGCGAAGCATGGTGAACAATCTAAGAATCCAATCGCTGTAGTTGCAGGCGATGAAATAGAGGTTCTAGATGAGGGGGGTAAGACTTATTCCAGTAGCAAGTCAATCCAAGTCTGATGTCAGAGAGGCTAATTCCACACAAGCTGAAGATGATGATCAATACACCCTGGAAGAAAGTTTTAATATAGGACAAGTAAAATTCAGGTCGCAAGATACCGAAACTAACTCTGATTTTCTACTGAGTACACTCAATATAGACGATTTGCATACTATAGAGAGATTAATTGGTGTCTCGGATCGATTGAGTGGAACAACGAGCCAGAAAGATGGAGTTCTGACTCAGAAATAGAGGAAAGTGATATAAAGGACGATACTATATCAGTGGCTGAATCAAATATATCCCTTCAAACACTGCGTTCTAAATCACACGAGTAAATGGCCATGTACAGGTTAGAGGCAAGAGAGGTGCTAGTTCCATATGTGATGGCAAAAGGAGTCAAATATAGGCGTCATGATTCAGATATATTAAAATATAAGCATTTGGAAAAAGTTGAACTAAGTAGTACATGGTTTGAGAGTAAAATAGGTAAATGGTCTAAGATAGGGTAGAAAAAACAAAATCTGGTTAACTTAATAATGGCGGCTGAACACATCATGATATTACCTTTTATGCTAATTTGTACACGCAATTGTAGAGGCTAAATAGTAACATAAAGCGCCGGCACATACAAGAGACTCTAAAAAATGAGCAGATTGACATTGCTTTGAGACAGGAAACACAGATTCAGAAGTCAGAATTATACGATAATTTAGAAAAGATTACTGGATCCAGAATATTATATTCGTTATCTCAAGATAATAGTGCTGGCGTAGCAATTCTTATACTCCCTCGTTGTTCAGCCTATGTAAATATAATCTCTTCAGTATCAGATGCAAATGGCCGCTGGGTGAGTGTCACATTAGATATACAACAAATACGTTTCACGTTGCTTTGTATATATGCACATGCATCCCATCAACTATGTCACACTCTTTTTAATGAGATGTCTACAACAGAACTGTTGACTTAGTAATGGGTGGTGGCTTTACTTGTGTTGTAGATAAAGAAAATGACAGGAATTCAACTTCAACCTATACTGATACATCACATAGACACTTAAAACACATATGTGATAATACACATTTTGTTGAAACGTATAGAATACCAAAACCTCATGGTAAAGATTTTACATGTATTTCAGCAGATGGTAAAGTTGGTTCAAGGATCGACATACTGTATACGAATAGTGTGTTGACAGGGTACTGAAGAGATGTTAATATTACGCCGGTCACATTCGCAGATCACAACATGATGTGTGTAACCTTTGTCAGTGCTGACTGGGTAACAAAAGGGGCTGGATTTTGGAAATTAAACACAACAGTGTTGGGAGAAGTATTTTATAAGAAAAATATCAATAGTTGTTGGCAGCATTGGCTTAATAGGAAAGCATCATCTATGAGCACATTGCAATGGCGGGAGGATGTACACTGGACTTAAAGTATGTTTCCCGACAGCATGCTATTAGAAAAGCACGGGAAATATGCAAACACAAGAAGACACTTCATCGATCACTGATGAAAATTAATGCTAAAGTAAATAATGGTGAAGTTAATTATTATGAATTACTGGTTAAAATTAAAAGTAAAATAAGAGATATAGAACAATATGAGTTTGAGGGTGCAAAAATTAGAGCAAGGAACCAGATGCATGCAGAAGGGGAAAAGCCAACCCGATATATCTGTACGTTATAAAAAGCAATAAATAAGGTGATGTACTCATTAAACATGCCGGATGATTCAACTGTGTTTACCAACACTGAACTGAGTAATATTGTCCGCAATTACTATGAGTGTGGAATGGGATTTTATTTTTAATTCTTTGCAAGCGTTTGGGTTAGGCACACACTTTATTAAATAGGTTCAGATTTTATATACGGATATCAAGAGTAGCCATTTAGTGAACAATCAATTATCCAGAGAAATTGTCTTAGAACGTGGTGTTAGACAGGTGTGTTCCCTATCGCCATTAGTATTTGTTATTGTGATGGAATCCTTTGGCATAGCATTGAGGCAACATAATAACTGTCAAGGTATATGTATTCGTGGAATAGACAGACTACCTATGATGTCACAATATGCTAATGGCACAACTGTGTTTGCTGGTTCAAACAATGAGTTTAAAATTTTAAACCAAGTACTAGAAAAGTTCCAAAATGCGTCTGGTTTGAAATCAATAAAGGAAAATCCAAAGGATTATTTTGGGGCCAGGGAAAAAGCGGAATGATCAGCCACTTGACATCAATTGGTCTACTGATACCATTAAGATGTTAGGCATCTATTTTAGCAGGAACACGAATGCAACACAACATTGGGATGAATGAGTATCTAAGCTTACGAGAATATTACCAAATTGGAAGCATCGTCGTCTTTCAATTTTTGGTAGAGTGTTTGTTGTTAACAACTTGATGTTGTCTGGGCTATGGTATACAGCATCTGATGTAGACATGAGAAAACATGTAGAAAAGGAGGTTAATGAGTTGGTATTCCCATTCCTATGGGAAGATAAAAGTCATTTAGTTTCCCATCATGTTCTCAATAATGCTAAGTTAGAAGGAGGACTTGATTTAATTGATATTAAAGTGAAATGTGTTTCTTTAAGGCTAAAATGTTGAATGATCTTATTACATCAGATACGACGTGGGCATGTGTTTCACGAGCTCTCGTGGAGAGAATTGTAGAACCATTTGTGATGGAGTGTGTTTTTACCTCAAGGAAGTGACCTCCAAATAGCCAAATGATACCAGGTGTGTTTAAAGATCAAGTTAAGGAGCTAGAAATATTTGACAGATACATGCCTCCACCTACGTGCTGGAAGGAAGTACTAGAACAGCAATTGTGGGGCAATAGTAATACATGTTATAACAATGCAGTACTTTATCTACCGTTCTTTGCATTCAACGTGGGTCTGATATGATACACCACCAAACACGTAGATGGATTTCCATGAAAGAAGTAGCTAAAAAAAACACATATGAGGCATATAGATGTCCAGCGGATTGAATGGTTTCGTCTGCCAAATGTAAATCATAATAGTGTGCCTCCGCAACCTGCGCTTGTTCTTGATGATGAGATGTTAAAATACAAAATGAGCTCTAAGGAATGGGACCACGTTATGAGATGAAAACAAGTAACACCTCCCATAGCAATTAAGAGATGTGATCACTCAGGTTATAAACCATCCAGTTGGAAAACTGTATGGAAAATCTTACATTTTCCATACATACCAAATATGGCTCACGATTTATTGTTGCACTTACTACATCGACGGCTATGGATGGGACACTTGACATACAAGTGCAATATAATGACTTCTGATAGGCGTTACTTATGTCAAACAGACCATGAAACAATTGAGCATTTATTTGTAGAATGTCCAACATCGTTACAATTTTGGGAGTGTATCAGCCAAATCTTGGCACAATTTGAAGCAAGTGCATTGTTCTAGAAACACATGTAGTGTTATTTAGAGAATTTGGATCAAGCCGTGAAAATATCGCAAAGTCCGATAAGACTATTTTAATACCAATGTTAACCATAGGTGTTTGGGACATTTGGAATCATCAGTGCGTGCTGGGGAAAAATCCATCCATGGACAATCATAATAGAGCAATAAAGGCAATACCTCGTTCATTGCTGCTGACTCATATTCCTTGCAAATATTTTAGATTAAAACATCACGGTAAAGAAAAAGTATTCCAGGACATATGGTGCAAGACAAACATAAGTTCGATAAATTAAAATTTAAAAATAAATGAGCCTGCACTAGCGTAAATCATTCAATTACTACAACTGTTTTATCTGTGCCGTTTAATTAATCTGTGTCTTGTAATTCATTTTAGTCTACATTTTGATATGGTTTTGTGTACTACTGTGTGCTAACAAATAAACAGACTGGGGTAATTTAATAATCAATCGATAAAATAAGTTGCCATTGAATTATTAAATAGTCCCAGGTAATTTTAGAAACGTGCTCAGGGTTTTATAGGGTTATTTGTTCCCGGGTAATTTAGAAAACCTTACAAGAAAGCAAATAGAAAATTTAAACAGGAGCGCCATCTATGTTTCTGTAATTTGCCTGCCGACTATATGTTATACCACCCAATTTAAAGAATCAGCCCACTGGCGTCAATGAGTGTCTTCTTTGTCATTGATTGACGAGTCACTTTTCAATTGTTGGACAGTTGCACTCGCCACATGGGCCTACTACAACACCTGGGTTGAATAGTAATGTCTTTGTTAGGCTATATACATACATGTAACTATGCACCGTGCTAAGTATGTACACATTACAATTTTATACAATTGTATATATTGTGGATTGGCGCGATTCCGCGCTCAGCTCCTATATAAACTATGCACTACAACTTATCCAATCATTATGTATACGCCTATGGGTGTGTGTGGCTCCGTACCCAAGCCCCGCATAAACTGTGGGCTGACTTATTTATCTTTTTAAATTGTTCAAATTACAGGTTGACGCGGTTCCGCATGCAACTCCTATTAACTATCTTATCTCTATATAAATTGTGGATTTGCGCGGTTCCGAACACAACTCCCGTATAACTATGTACCGTGCTAAGTATTTACACCTTACTATTGTATACAATTGTATATATTGTGGATTGGCGCTATTCCGCACTCAGCTTCTATATAAACTATACACTACAAATTCTCCAGTACTTGTGTATAAGCTCATGGGTTTGTGCAGTTCGGCACCCAACCCATAAATAAACTGTAGACTGACCTATTTATCTTTTTAAATTGTATAAATTACAGGTTGGCGCAGTTCCTCATGCAACTCTTATTACCTCTACTATACACGCTTACATTCCTTTAACTGGTATTATGGGTGGGTTGGTGCGATTCCGCACACATCCCATCCATGAATATAATCTGTACAGCCTATTGTTTATATATTATTTCGGGCGTTGGTGTGGTTCCGCACCAAACCCCCACCTGATTATCTACTCGTGTCAACCGGACTACTGAGCCTCATGACTGTACTTCATTTCGAGATCCGCCCAGAATTTATCCAGCAGGCGCTCAACACACTTTAGGCTAGGTGCCATTACCTCTTCATTCCAGACATCTGATACACGGTTCATGAATGTGCACTTCCTGATATCGAGTCTGGAAATGACTTGATCAAATTGAAGCTGTGCCCCCCCCCCCTTTGTGACCACATTACTAGATTTTAGCATATCTCTGGTAACCCTATTGTCATATCTTCTGTGGACAATCTTGTATAGTTCGATGACATCTCCCCTCAGTAGCCGGTACTTCAGAGTAGGTAAATTCAGTCTTCGAAGCCTTTCCTCGTATGATGGCCCTTTAAGAGCAGGAACACGCCTGGTGTCTCTCCTCTGCACATGGTCAATCATGTCGATGTCACATTTCTTATAAGGAGACCATATACTGCCAGCATACTCCAGTTGTGGCCAGGTCAATGCTGTGTATAGTAAGGTAAAGCTATCCTCGTCTAGGTACTCATATGTTCTTCGAATGCTTGCCATGATGCCAGTTACTTTGTTTACCTTAATCCTCATATGGTTCCTGAAGTTGACATGCCGGTCTACTACTAAACCAATGTCCTTCTCTTCCTCCGCCGATTCCAACTCTACAGGCTGTCCTTGATTATTATACAGGTTGCATACATATGTCTCGGATCTATATCTTTGTCCAATTTCTAACACTTTACATTTATCTGGGTGGAATCTTAAAAGCCAGTTATCGGACCAGCGTTGCAGTGAATTTAGGTCTTCCTGCAGTTCCTTCCTATCCTGGTCTGACCTCACCTCTCTGTATATGTTTGTATCATCTGCATACAAATAGGCTGTTGACTGAACACAGTCAGGGAGATCGTTAATAAATATGACGAATAACACTGGACCTATAACGCTACCTTGTGGGATGCCACTTGTCACATTTTGCCATTCTGACGCTACTCCGTTTATGCACACTCTTTGTTTACGACCAGTTAGACAATCAGCTACCCAGTTACACATCTTGACACTCATACCATAGCCTTTCAGTTTTAATAGTAATCGTATGTGGGCCACTGTGTCGAACGCCTTCATGATGTCCATATAGATTGCATTTATGTGTCCTCCCCTATCCAGAATCTATGTTCAATTTTAAGCAGTTGCAGGCTGGTGGATCTGCCGCTCATGAAACCAAACTGTCAGTCGCTTAGCCAGTCATTTCTGTCCATATACTCTATCATTCGGTTACTAATTAGCTTCTCAAACACCTTTCCTATACTACTAGTTAGGCTGACTGGTCTGTACTTCCTTGGGTTTGTCTTGTCCCATTTCTTAAATATTGGAGTGATGTTTGCACTTTTCCATAATTCTGGTATAGACCCGCTCTCAAATGAGGCATTGAAAATCAGAGTTAGTGGCGCTGCGACCACCTCACCACCAACTTGTGAAGCACTCGTGGATGAGCAGCAGCTGGCCCATGTGATTCTGTTGTGTCTATGATAGGTAATAACTTGTATACATCTGCCTCCTCAAATGGTGAATCAACAGATACCTGACCTGCTCCTCTTGAATCAAACTGTGGAAGATCTCCCGGGGTCTCTACTGTGAATATACTTGTAAAGAAGTCAGCCAGTACGTCTGCTTTCTCCAAGTCCGTACCCGCTACTCATACAGTCCCCTCCCTCATATCCGTTAGTTCAGATACTCCTACTTTGCTTTTCCTCTTAGAGTTGGCATATTTTCAGAACATTTTTGGATTTCTCTTGGCATTCTTCGCTATTTCTTTCTCTTTATCTCTTTTATTTCTTCTCATCTTTGCCTTCACTTTATTTCTTGCTTTTGCATACTGAAGTCTATCCTCTTTATCATGCCTCCTCATATACTTATTCCCGGCTGCTTTCTTATGCTTAATTGCGTTCCAGGTCTGGGATGTGATTGGCACGTTAGCTTCTCTTTTTTTTAGTATTCTTTGGCTTCGTTATCGGTATACACTTTTCCTCTGCTTCCTTCATCGTCTGCATACACATTTTGAGCATCTCGTTTACATTTTTATCTTTAAACAGTGTTTGCCAATCGATTGTCATGGTCTCGCTCAATTTGTCATAATTACCTTTATCATAGTTATATTTTACACACATATTCCTGGCTGGGGTGTATCTACATATGAAATTAAAATTGATTATTGCGCGGTCACTTTTTACTCTATGCGAATCGTACTCCATCTCTGTGACAAGATCTTCATCATTTGTCGGGACTAGATCCAGCAGGCTTGGATTGTCCTCCCTTCTCACTCTAGTAGGTGTAATTATTTTCTGCACTAGAAAACTGTCCCTTAGGCATTCTATAAAAGATTCATCCGTCTCCTCTCCTGACCATTAATCCCAGTTAATTGTAGGGTAATTAAAATCACCCACGATGAGAATGTGTGAGTAACCTGCCTCAGCCTCAGTAGCTTGTCTAAGTAGCCTTTCCAGATCTTTGTTGTTAGTTTCAGTACTATCTGGACTTCTGTACACTAGACCAATACCCATCTTTCCATGTTCTCCAAGGTTAATTTTAACCATGCAGCGCTCTTCGAAATCATTTCCAAATGTAGGGTTCCACTGGGTTTAAATTTTCCTTTACATACATTAAAATGCCCCTTCTCTTTTCCCTGGGGAATTCACCGGGCATCATCTCATACCCCTGAATGGCCAGTTCCTCCTTAGATGGGAGAAATCTGCAATTCTTTGGCAGAACCTGTGTTATTAGTATAATGTCTGGCTCCCTTTCCATACTGTTTATGCTGGTCTTCAGTTCTTCAAATTTGTTTGATAGACTGTCTGCATTCGTGTACATACACTTTAAGTTAGTAGGCATGGTTGGCGGTTTATTATTTACAAATTTGTTTACCGTAATATTTACAGCTCTGTCATCATCCTTGTCCATTGTAGTCGCCTTTCCTAGTTCTGTTTTAGTTTTACTATGTGCATGCGCCATGGAGGGCCCCGTACTCTATTTGTCCAATCACCAGACTTATACATTTCTTCTTTAGTTTTGGCCTCCGCTATTAACGTGTACCTGTTATCTCTGTCCTTCTTTGACAAATCGTTTGCCACACTGATCCTTCCAAACTTCGAGTCCTCAGTCAACCCACCCAGTCTGTGAATATTCTTTAAAACCTCTGCTTTCTGTTTCTCCTCCTCCTCCATTATGACCTTTAATGGTCTGGCCCTATCCACTCCCTCTTTCTTCCTTGCTCCTAGTCGAATCACTGCCTTCACTTTTACTCCTCTTACTATCAGTGTATCACACAGATTCTGTACAAATTCAATATCATAATTCCTCCTCACTTCTGGCACTTCTGACTCACTTTCATCAACTCGATGTATTATTGATCTTTTTCTTTCTTCCTCCCTGCGTATTTCCTGCCTTATATCTCTTAGTCTATGTTCCTCCAGTTCTCCCTGTGGCTTTTGCATGGCTGATTCGATCATCTCTTTTACATTTTCCCCTGAGACCTTCTCTTCGAGCTTCTTCTCTATGGCTACAATTCGGGCTTCCATCCTCTGAGAACCTCTAAGTGTTTAACTGCCTTCAGCTCGCACTTTGGGCAGAACCAATGTACATCTGGCCAGGTCGATAGTGCAGCATACTCGTTTTCCTCTATTTCTAAACATTTTATGCAGAAGTGCTGGTCGCAGACCTCACATTCCAACATCATTAAATTTGTGTCTTGCAGACTATGCAGGCCCACGTGTGTTCTTTGTCCGTGGCAGTAGCTTCTCCTCCGCCCTTACTAGCACCTAGATTACCTTCCCATTTCTTGCTGTAGTCTTTTGATCCTGACACTTACTAGTATTGGAACTGTAGGAACTGTTGTGATTCCACACCAAGTTCCCAGCTATTTTTCACTGAATGCTCAATTACTACCAATTTCCAATTTCAGGTATCAGATCAGCGATGAATGTAGATTATCCTGAGGAAGATATTTTGTCAGCGTGGTATAATGTAATAAAACCTATAAAAGCAATAAAAAGGTACTCACGGCTGTATTTGTTATCCTGCAGCTATACTATCTCATTTAGTTCTTCCCGGTCTAAGAAAATATCAACAGTAGCTGTCTCTGCTGGGTGTTCATAGCAGTCCAGGTGAATGTCATGTATTAAGTATATAACACCAACAACACTTAGTTGATGGCGCGGACGAACACCGTCCTTTAGTAGTCCCAGATTTGGAGACAATCTCGCTTGCTTGTTAGCTCCTTTACGACTCCTTATCATAAATTGGGTTAATTGTAAGGAAGTTTGTCGTAGCTTCGTCCTGTTTATCTTTTTGATTGTGTTGTTTAGCTTCTTAACTTGCTGAGAAGCTACACGATCATCTTTCATAAATTGTTCGGGCAAATTATGACGATGTTTTGAATTCCAGGCTGAGAGTGCTATGTAAGGAATGTCCAATATTTGTAAGACCACCTGGTCTCCGTACTGTTTTATAAATTCAGTAGCTCTCAGATTATTATTTACAATTGTTTCAATGCTACAGCCATTCTTGCTTTTTAGGTAGATGTAGTGGCCTCTCTTGTAGGTTATGACACAGGTTCCTGCCCATAAGTAAAGGAGCACTCTCTTATAACGTGTAATTGCTCTCTCGAGTCTTTCTTCCAACAACTCTACCAGTTCATGTGTTTTTGCTCCAGAGCGACATCACAGTTCTATCGGAAGCCTCCTGTCATATTTCTCATGTCAAGCATCTCTAAGATGATATCCTTTACTGTCAGAGATTAGTATGGGTACTCTGTGTCAGTTTGCTTTCAGGTTAATCGTATCTCCAAACTTTCCTACAAAATTCTCTAACTTGCTCAGACTCATTGGGATATGAGCGTATAGAACAGACTTCAATAGACTGAGAATTGAGAGGATTGCCCGAGTGTGTGAAGTTCAGACGAGTGCGCGAGTCCCTGATATTTAAGTCAGTTTTATAATGATAAGTGTAGTTGAGTTGTTGTGGCTTAGCAGCATGAACATTGACCGGAAGTAGAACGAAAACTGGTTCCAAAGATCTGCACCTAACCAGTATATCAAATTCCTATAATAACCCTACATGGTTAGAATATATACAGCTAGAACATAAAACCTGCTACAATTTGGCTGGAAATACAAACGCTTCCGTCATAATTGCATATGTTTCAACGGGTTTTGGTTAGCGAGAAAAATACGTCCATCTTCACTCTTGTAGGTTCTGTCTATTAGTGTTTGTTAGTTAGATATGTTATTTATTTGTTGTTTTGGTGTAATGTTAATCAGGCTTACTAGTTCACCATTTTTTCTGGGGGGATGCAAGCCTTTTCAAAGGAGTTCCTCCGTGAAGTTTGTCCGACTGCGTCAGCATGGATTAAAAAAATCCCACCGGTAATGGAAGGGGTAGTGATAGTATTTCGTATTCGATTAGTTTAGCATTCGCTGCCTTGATATGTTAATATTTGTGTTGTTATTCGTATACTGTTAATTAAGCCAGCAAGCAACAGGGTGATTAACCAAATGGCAAATTGTCGCCCAGAGGTGCCAACAACCGCCAGCTGGTGATACACCTCACCGGAAGGCCACGGGAGAGATCGCTTCCTCTTTCTAATGCATAATTAAGAGTAATCTTTGTGTCTAGACTATTGGCATCGATTAGCACTGTCCATTCTGTCTAAGAAATTATATTATATACCTTTAACATTCACCTAACACAGACGCACGCATTAACGCACTCGCCTTCGCACTACCACACTACAACACACTCGCACTACCGCCACGCACGTACGCACGATTGCACATGTGTGCCAGGCTGGTGTCAACATATTTAATTGTTAAACTAAAGTAAAAGGTGAACTGATGTTGATCTATCAACAAATTTGACAGCAACATCGTCCACCAAAATTGCGTTAGAATGTACGCCAGTTTCTCTGCTATAGCCGCAGAACAATTTATAATATTGACATCAGTGTGGCAAGGGTTAATACACAATTACATGTCACTGTCTTCACTTTGTAAGGCATTCCGTTATAAAGTTCACAGCTATGTATGTGAATCGTTACTGGCACAGTGCCTAGGTGTAGGCCCTGCACGAGGCGTACACATTCCCATGGCCCACAGAGATTGACACAAAATAGTTTTTGCCATAATTCCATTGTGTGTGCGCGTGCGTGCGTGCGTGCGTGCGTGCGTGCGTGCGTGCGTGCGTGCGTGCGTGCGTGCGTGCGTGCGTGCGTGCGTGCGTGCGTGCGTGCGTGCGTGCGTGCGTGCGTGCGTGCGTGCGTGCGTGCGTGCGTGCGTGCGTGCGTGCGTGCGTGCGTGCGTGCGTGCGTGCGTGCGTGCGTGCGTGCGTGCGTGCGTGCGTGCGTGCGTGCGTGCGTGCGTGCGTGCGTGCGTGCGTGCGTGCGTGCGTGCGTGCGTGCGTGCGTGCGTGCGTGCGTGCGTGCGAGTGTGTGCGTGTGTGCGAGTGTGTGCGTGTGTGGGTGATGGTGGAGGTGGTTCCTGTATAGCTTCAGGCTATAATGTTACTCACATAGGCACAATATATATACGACTGATGTGGCCAACGTCCACAGCACACCGACATTCGTTGTCCCAGCGTCATTGCGGTTGAAAGGGGCCTCTAGTTTTCTGGTGAGCCAGGTGTAGTATATTGGTTACATGAGATGCACTATCGTAGTACAGATGTGGGTTTAGCGGATAATCTGGTAGACTAATTGTCGATTGCACACCTATAGATCAGGTAAGCCAGAGTTACCCCTTGAGCGCGGCTCACGTAAGCGCGGCTTAGGCCGGGCTTGAGTTGAGATCAACTGAGAAGGACTTCGCTTGCTGACTGGCAAACTGAGCTTGGATTGCGTGAACTCAGCTCAACACCGACTTCGGGTCTGGTTCAATCAGTTTCGTAATGTCAGGTAACGTGAAAAGTCCCAATTTTACCGAGATCGAAAAAAGTACTATAATTGAATTAGTAGAAACGAGAAAGGAAATTCTAGAATCTAAACTGAATGACGGAAGAAATATCTGTAAGAAGAATACTGAATGGAGCAACCTTTGTGAAGAATTTAATTCGCGTCATGGGGTGAATCAAAGATCGGTTTCACAATTGAAGTATCTATGGAAAAACCTTAAAGCTAGGAGCAAGGCAGCTGTAGCCAAAGGAAGACGGGAGACGAACAAGACTGGAGGTTGACCGCCGGAAAAAGAATTGGACACATTTTCAAGCAGCATCTCGGAAATGCTTCTGCAGCAAATAAACAGTTTGCAAAATCCCTTTTATGGTGACGCGAGCTTGCATGGGGATGAAGAAGATGCAATTGCTGACATGCACGAGGTAGGTAATGATGACTGCAACAGAAGCAGCTGCTGCACCACCACCACCACTACCACCACCACTACCACCTCCATCAACACCACCACCATAGCCACCGACACCGCCGCCAACACGACCACCACCACCAACACCACCACCACCACAACCACCACAACCACCACCACCACCACCACCACCACCACCAACAACAACAACAACAACAACAACATAGCAGTAGCAGCAACAGCATCAATACCACTAACACCAACAACAGCAACACCAACACCACCACCGCCTAATTAATCTCTCAACAACATCAATTTGGTCTACTAGATTTAAATACTCCGCCATTTGTAGCGCTGATCTTAGGTCTGAACCTGCCCTATAGCGGGTTCCGATTTTCCAGCGATTTGAGCGGAGTTTACGTAAGCCAAGCTGGTATGCAAGCGGACTGCGCGTAAGCCCGGGATCACGTTGAGTACAGCGTGAGCTATAGGTGCGCAATCGGCCATTAGAGAAGTCACATGGTTTGAGTGGGCGGGTCGTATGGGCGGATAGAAATTAGAAAGGCGACTTCTCTAAGCATATCAAATGTTCTGGCCAGCGCCGTATTGGCCTATTTAGTATAGATCCATAGTTAATTGACATCATGATTGTCTTTTAGGGAACACCTTATCAGTGTCTCGACCAATCACATTATCCGATCAATGGAGCTGCCAATTAGAAGCCTGGCCTCAGGGACATCTTATGTCTAGCGATAGCACAATGTAGCTGTCAATCATATGCACATGGCGTACTGACGCTACTTAGTATTCCTCCAATCAGGTTTTCGGGCCAGCGCTCTGTCAATAAATTAGTTTGGCCAGCGCACCATGCTATGTTTAATGAGTTACCTGAGGGAAGAAACTAGTTTCTAAAAGTAGATGACTGAAAGGTCAGGGCTGTGAGTAGATAGCTAGACATTGATACATCAACCCACTTATCCACCGCTATTAAGAATGTGTAAGGGATAGAAGCTGTACCGAGAGCCAGAAATAAAGAGGAATAATATGTCATTCACTGTAATCTTAATACCATACACTGTGCTGTATACCTAATAATGGCGGGTGGTCATTAAGCCTCTATATTGAGAAACTATATTATGAGACAGATTAGAGACGTCGGCATGCTCACATGATCAGTGAGCATCGGTCAGGCTGACAGATTTAAATGGCTGGGGGAGATATATGATTGCTAAAGATGCGCATGCATCTAAACTAATACGAAATAGCTACATTAATACACACACATACACCTTCTAATATACGACAACATAATTTCACGCGGCCTGAGATGCAGCGACTAATACTAACTAGTGCTTGGCTGTTAGGATAGAGTAGCTAGGGACAACTGCTCAAATGAAGGAGTGCTGTTGTATTGTAAAGCCTCTTTCCCGACGGTGCTGCCACGCTATATAAGCACGACGGATTTACATAATTGACCATCAACCTAAGGCCTCCTAAATTACTTTTTGGAGCGGTTGTCTCTTCTACGACCACTGGCTGTCTGGCCCACCTACTAGTCCTCTCCGCCGGTTTGGTTAGCGCCGACCGAGGAAATCTCAGAGGTTTCCTGATGGTGAGAATCAAAACGTCGATGTTTTTTCACGCACACCCCCTGTACCCGCCGTGGTACCTATTAGTTAGCCTTTAAGCCATAAGTAAGATTAACTGCGCACACATAAGCATAGTAGGTATGTTCTAGCCGTGGACCTAAATGTAGCTAAACATAGCTCCTGGGAGCGAATCTCATATGGTTCGCTCTCGTCCTCCTTGGTGACGACTAAGAACGCGGTTCGCAGAGTAATTCAACGGTGACTGAGAGATGCCCAATATACATTGCACGCCTTCCGGGAAGGTTGCCAATATATGCTACCTGCTCCTCAGCCGTCGCTGTAACTAGATACGTCGCTTTCCTATGCGTTTGTGTCGTATCTGTCCATGTGTTGTTATATGTGGTTGCGCTGACACGTGTAGTGGGAGTCGCTCATCAGCATCCTGGATTCCGGCAACATTGTACATGCCATCGCCCTGAGGGAGGAGTCCAGTGGGTACGTACCAAGAAAGGCTACCCGGGCTAGACAAGAACACTTGGTTGCCGCTGCCGTGCTCGTCCCTCCCTCAGCAATCACCGAGGCTAACCAGCATTGTCGGGCCTGTGGTGAAATGCCGGTTTCCGAGGAGGAGCTTGCTGGGTGACGTGGTGCCGGAGCTACAAAAGCAACGTGCGTCTAGTCATCAGTAATAGGTTTAATCGGTTTCTGAATATTGCGAAGACTTACTCAAAAGCAGTATATACACTGCGATTCACCTCTAGTAAGTCTGGATCATTCACTACATACAAGAGCTGCAACGTGTAAGAGTAGTCTGCATAATTACATGTTCTCGAGTCATTGCCATTGTTATTGGCAGCATCATTGCCATTACGGTCACTTTCACCTTGGCGGTGGCGTCTGATACCACCGTCACCACCATCACTGCCGCCTCCACCACAGCAAATGCCGCCGCCACCACCACAACCACACCTACCACGGCCACCATTCCTATCACCACCACCAACAACAGCAATGCCGCCGTCCCAGCCACCACGCCACTGCTGCCGGCGCCGTCGCCACTGCCACCGCTGCGGTCACTGCCACCACCACTAGCACAGCCACACGTATAACCGCGACCACCGTCACCACTACCAACATCAACATCACCGCCACCAACACCAAACATGCGCCGCTGTCGCCGCCGCCGCCACCAGCATCATCACCAACACTACCACCACCACCACCACAACCACCACCACCATCGCTGCGGCGACAGCGGCGCATGTTTGGTGTTGGTGGCGGTGATGTTGATGTGGGTAGTGGTAACGGTGGTCGCGGTTATACGTGTGGCTGTGCTAGTGGTGGTGGCACTGACCGCAGCGGCGGTGGAGATTGAATGACTACCCACCCCATCACTATCTTACCGACTGACGATTACAGGTTAGTGGTTTGGTTGGCATCTATCGGGTCCATGATTCTAGGCCCCATTCACGCCTTTCTAGGCTGGTTTTATTTCAGTCTATTATTGGATTACAATCTTGTAGATTTAAAAGTGGCAACAGTTGGGGATTATGATTTAATATTTTATTATGTTGTGTGGTGGAGTCATCATATGTTGGGATTTATTTCGTTTCATTGCATATGGGTTCAGGCTTTGGACCCCTAGGGGGGTATTTTCGGTAATTTTGCTGTGAGTATGCCCCTTTAACGTGTTGATTTATCTATAAGTGTATTATGTAGCACTATTATATTAATTTCTTTGAAGATGCTTTAATAGTATATATTCTGTTGTGTAATTTTGGGACGATATCGACAGGCAGCTGTTGATGCCATAGGTATGAACAGCCGCTTGTCGGATTGGTCTCAAAATACGCAACAGTTTTTCTCTGTACAGCTACCCTGAGACGTGTACTATGGTAACTAAGGATCAGAGTATATATAAATAGGTTATTGAGAATTATTGCATATGTGTGCGTGCGTACGAATGCGTGTGGGAGCATAGGTGCGTGCGTGCGTGCGTGCGTGCGTGCGTGCGTGCGTGCGTGCGTGCGTGCGTGCGTGCGTGCGTGCGTGCGTGCGTGCGTGCGTGCGTGCGTGCGTGCGTGCGTGCGTGCGTGCGTGCGTGCGTGCGTGCGTGCGTGCGTGCGTGCGTGCGTGCGTGCGTGCGTGCGTGCGTGCGTGCGTGCGTGCGTGCGTGCGTGCGTGCGTGCGTGCGTGCGTGCGTGCGTGCGTGCGTGCGTGCGTGCGTGCGTGCGTGCGTGCGTGCAGATGAGAGTCCGTGAGATTGGGCACATAAGTATGTTTAAGTATGTGCTATGGTCATATAAGTTATCATACTTCCTCAATATGATATGCCGTTTATAATGTATTAAATAGTCACCCGTCATACATATTAATAGTATTGGCATTGTTTTCACGCAAGTGCCGATGGCCTAATGTGAATAAAGATGTATGCATTCATTTATTCATTCATATTATTGGTAACTTCCCCTCTAGCAAGCCTCTACCCACACACCGAACGTGCTGGGATCGATCGATCTTTGAAATCCCTGACTATCAATTCCCAGAAAATTATACCGCGCCCTGCCACCTTAGTTTCAAAATATTCAACATCATGTTTATTAAATAGTAGAGGCATACAATTTGTACAACGTGTCGGAATGTTACGAGTTAAAGACGCGCCGTATATAGACGTAATGATTAAGGTAGTGAGAAAAATATGCAATTCAATTTCATGGAGAAATGTATACATTATGGTAACTGCGGTGTGGAAGATTGCGGCTAGCGTGTGCGAAATATAGAGAATTATGCATTGAGGAAACTGAACTAGACTCGTTTACAACATATATAACTCTGGCTAGCATATGTAATCCCAGATGTAATACGGTTGCTATGATGTGAATGGGATCTGGAATCAGAGACACGATAGAAGCCAATACATCTAATAACGTGTAAATGAGAATACATGTATATGATTGCTTCAGAACATTATTATGAGTGTAATGTAATGCGTGTGAATGTCCTCTCTCTCTGAGAGACGTGGCGTGCTTAGGTTGGTAAATGCAATACTGGAACTACCCACTGCATTGTAATGATAATAGCGCAGTTTATGCCTTCTTTCTAAATGGACTTTCCAGTTTTAGCTACGCTCCGCATATCTCTAGCCAAACTCAACGCACGCCACGCTCGTGTTGGGATCTATAGATCCTTGCATTCTATGAATCTGATTTTCCAGACAACTATACAGTTTAGCTGTTGAACATTGTATAACTAATTTGACTGGGCGCTGTTGCTGCCATAGGCAGCAACAGCGCCCAGTCAAATTAGTTTCAAAATATTCGACACGTTTATTAAATAGTAAAGACATATTATTCGTACACCATGTTGGACTATTAAGCATGTAACACGGACTGAATCGAGTCATCCGTGCTGCGATTGAGTATGACGTCATCATACACGACACGCAGTAGATTATGACGTCATATGATGTATGAAAACGCTGGAAAGGTCCATTACCACACGCTAATCGAGTTGATGAAGTGTATATGCAGATTCACGAATACTTAGCGTTATGGCCATGATTTGACGTGATGCGGCACCGATTGTACTGCTAACGTGTTGTATTTGGCTACATAGAATGAATACATGGGAGATGACCAGGTATGACAAGGAATTTGGAAATAAATGCAAGTAGGTTGTGTTTAATATGTTTGATGTCCATTCAGCGCGGACATGTGTGATGCGTGCTGCTCTGTCACTGAATCGAGAGGCGTCAGACACGACGCAATATCATGCATGCCTAGAGCGCACGTGATGAAGCATATTGTAATACTAACAACACTACGAAGGTGGAATATAAACAGTGAACGGTCATGCACTTATTTCTGATTGGGAATACATTTTGGGGGTGATACTTTGAACCTATGTTTTGCACGTTCCGCAATAATTAATATTGTTCGAGATGCTGTAAAATGCATAGGCCATGTGTGTTGGCCAATGGATACATCCGATCTGTCACTCAAGAATATAACCTCATGATCATTTACGCCATGCATTAAGCAGTCTCATGTCACAATCAAAGTGCATAATACATGATATATCTAGCTTCGTCATGCACGCTGCACCGTCAGTCAAGTGCGCCAAGTGTACATCTTAAATATTTAATAAACTATATTATTGTTTAACTCTACAATCCGCATCCGTAACATCAATTGTATGTACCAGAATACCGCTATAATGTCTCTCAAGTGCACTAATACACCCACCCCACCCCATCCCACCCCACACCAGCCCAACGAGATAGACGAAATAATACCACCAAACACGAGTTGCAACGGAAATGCAAAGCTGGCTGCTTATTTACAATACATGGGCTAACTCTCAGAAGGCCAATCAAGCCGTTGAGCGCTAGCAACCAGGAATGTGATTTGCGCACTCGCTGAAATTCGTCATCTGTCGAACGAGGCGAGCGAATTGCTGTGTGCTTGACTGTATTAATAACTAGATATTAAGAAGAAGTGCCATCAACAGGGGCCAGTTATAATGTGTATAGATACATCGCAAGAATAAGTAAACCACATTGATGAACATCTATAATACATCGGACTAGGCTAGTGGCCACACGTTGATATTGCGGGCGTGCATTAGTGAAAGATGTGTGTATGCATTATGTCAAGATAGTGAGGATTATTAGAAAATGAAGAAACGTGTGAGGCCTTGACAGACAGCTCGACATATCGGCCTTGATTTAACTGGAATATACTGCTATGCAATACGGAAACGGCTTCCAGTCAAAGAGGTTATATAATCCTAAAATAGTAGGTATTGTTGTTTTATATTTGAAATAATGTGATGCAGGCTTGCGTGTTTTATTATAACGCCATGCATTATGCATTTTCCACCAGATGAATTGTACGAGCCTCAATGTGTATAGGGCGAACTATCCACATATATTCCCTTCGCACAAGAGCAATTTTATCCCCCGGTAACCTAACGATTTGTCAAAAATGCATGGCGTGCTGGCGAAATACAGCAATAACTGTCTTGTTGGATGGTTGCGGATAAAATCGTCTGACGAATAAAATACAGTTCTGGTCATCGCGTACCGATAGAGCGTAAGCCAAAATGGCTATGTGTGCGGGTAATATGGGATTTTATCGCTGGTGAATTTACTGCTACTAGATCAAACTTTGCCAGTGCCTTCGGCCCACTCCACGCTAAATTTGTCCCAAGTGTACTTCAGCTAACACGATTTTCCGGGTCGAATTCGCCATTGATCGGCACAAAGCGGGCAATTACGTTTCAATGTACACCATAGGGTATCTGAAACTCCACTCAATTACGGCTTCGCAATTGCGAAAACTGAGACTTTGTCATGATTGTATTCTTAAATTGGTCTTGCCATCGACTCGTATTCTATCCATTTTACTTTTAAACTCGATTAGTTTAGCTGCATATGGCCCTGCTCTTACCCACCAAACGCGTGCAGCCGCCGACGTATAATGCCATAGCTAGAGGGCCCGCAGTGGTGTTTTGTTTGAGTCTCCACCGCCTGCCGTTCGCTCTCCCCACCCTGCTCAGATTCCTTCTCCCAACCCAACTGGGCGCCCAGCCTCCACTCTCTCTCTCTCTCACTCTACCCCCCCCCACCCACTCTCTCTCTCTTTCTCTCTCTCTCTCTCTCTCTCTCTCGATGACCAGTACAATCATCTTAAACAACCAGTGCCAGCACAATCATCTTAAACAGTAGCATTACCAAAAAAACCCCAGAGAAGCAGCACTATCTGGCTCACTCACAGAAGCGCACCTAGATGCAGCCGAATCAGCAGCACAAGCATCAACGCCAGCAACCATAGCATCGCGAGAAGCAGCAGCACAGCCAGCATTAACACCAGCACCCTGGCACCACCACCACCTGTGTTATCACTCGGACCAGCATCAGCACAAGCACAAGCAGCACTAACAGCAACACCAGCACAGTAGCACAGCAGCAACAGCGGAGGCAACAGCAGCAGAGGTCACATCAGCAGAGGCAGCAGCAGCAGCACTAAAGCCAACACCAGCAGACATAAAACATAAGCACTGACGACGACGAGGACGACGATGACGAAGATGGAGAATGAAGGGTGTGTGTGGCGCCCGGATCTCACTGATAGTCTTCGTGATACGTACGCCAGTTGTAATGTCAATGAGTTAATCTAATAGTGAGGATGATCTCCCCGATGAGAAGAACGATGAGAGAAATCAATCTGACAGGTTTCTTCAGATGGTCACATTAAAATTAAATATATCTACGTATCCGATGACATGGGGCGTTAATGGAAAGCCGTGCATTGATGACCTGGAACCTATTACCAGCCTGTGCTGTGCTGAGTGCTGTTTGATGCATGCCATTGATTATACAGTATGCATTATTCACATCCAGCATATGCGCAGTGACAGTGGTCAGAAAGTGTGAAATTACTGTTTGCATTTCGTATGCGTTATCAAGCGAGACATATGGCCATATTGACTCGCCACAAATCCAGATGCTGATGGTATATGCCTGAACATGAATGCCCTATTATAAATAATGCTTTGTTAATCAGTTCCATTTGCTCTGTGAATATGAACACGTCATATAAAGGAATGCATACTACATGTATGTGTAGTTAAGTAAGCACTATATCCTCACATTAGAAAGAAGATGCGAAGAATGTGGTACAGTCAAATATATGCTGGATGTGCTGGTTTATGGATATCAGAATTAGTTTCTGGGTTCATGATTAGACTGAAGACAATTTGACGACATAATCTATTTATCTACAAGTAATTAATCACGGCTAACTGATATAGTAGTCACAGTCGCGTCAGTATAATTGCTCCATGATCATGGGCTGCTCAGCTTCGCGCAATGGAGGGCTAACTTTATAGGACGGTATAAACAACTACGTGGTACGAAGAATGCCGTCATGATCACTTACAGTATCAATCACTCAATGCAGTCCGTCTTACACGCTTAATAGTCTGACACGTTGTACGAATTGTATGTATTTACTATTTATAAGGTAGTAACAGCACCGGGTCAAATTAGTTTCAAAATATTCAACAGCTTACCTGTATACTTTTCTGCAAATAGTCCGCAAGCGCAGGGTCGATCGATCGCAACACGAGCGAGGTGTGGATGGAGCTTAGCTGTGTATCGCTGGGCAGCGCTAAAACTAAAACTGGAAAGGTGTACATGTAGGCAGATCAATCGCACCCCGTTCAAACATGAATTGTCCGCGAGTGATGTTGGACGGGGATGGGTTCATTTCTTGCGTATCTTGTACGAATATAGTGGAGGTGGTGTGGGATGT
Source organism: Chaetoderma sp. LZ-2023a (assembly GCA_034401795.1). NCBI lineage: Eukaryota > Metazoa > Mollusca > Caudofoveata > Chaetodermatida > Chaetodermatidae > Chaetoderma > Chaetoderma sp. LZ-2023a. The sequence goes on from CM067359.1 coordinate 186,510,976, forward strand.
GTGGTGGTCGGTGAGTTGGCGGAGATTCAGATGCCTGCGATTTGACACAGGTCTTGAATATGTGTGTGTGCCCCGCTTTAGACCAGGTTTTCGTTGGGCACTATCCGTCATCCCGGTGCGTTTTCGGACACACCCTATTTACATGGTCAAGCCCGGTCAGATCTAAATCCTTTTTGATAAGTTACGATTCGCTCACAGCATGCCTTTCCTTTTCGTTTCAAAATGACCACCAGAACTTTGACTTCCAATGCGTGGGCAATTGCTCCATATGCAATGAATGGGAATTTCAGGCTGGATATTTAAACTTTGACCACATCTAGCGTTGTGAGTGGATCACTCCCATACTTGTTTAGGATGTTACTAATGTAGGAAATGTGAACACTTTCTTTTCAAAATGGCTGCCATGTGAAAATCTTGGTAAAAAATACCGGTTTTCTTTTTTTTTAGAAATGAACTCAGGGAGACAATTTTGTTTTTCAAAATGGCCAACAATGTCTGCTTGGGCTCCGATCGACTTGAAATTGGGTCAACTTCTAAATGTTATATTGACATTAGTTGATGTCAAATCTGATCTATCGAAGAGTTTTCGAGAGATCAGCTTTTCCATCCCTATGTCCACATAGTAAACCTATAGGAGCAATATTTGAATAACGTTTTCTCCTAGATTTTTCTTCAAACCCAGCAACAATCTAGAACATTGAGAGATCTAAATAATTTCCAATGAAAATATTAATATCTCCCTTGGGCGTCAAGGAGATGTACGCGTAATAATTTCAAATGTTCATGTTTGGCACAAGTTACCTGACATTCACTGCGCAACTTCAAAAAGCTTGTCAGAAGCCAGTATGTATAACAAGTATTTTATCATTAGGGTCAAGGTGACCTTTAAGTGTAAGCCTAGGGAAATGTAAAGCATGGATCTTTGAGTCGTGTCCACACCTAGTGTGTTATATTGGATGAGCACCATACGTGTGCAATGGCCATAGAATAAGCCAACAAGACTAAACGTATGCATGTAAGTTGTGTTCTCATTTAAACAGTGATTTACACACGGTAGGTTTATTTCCGTCTCCATATTGTTTCAGTATAACAAGTGTAGAATGCGTAGTACACTTTCTTCTATTTTGTTCGTATTATACAGTAGGGCAGGCACGTGTCTTTCAGTATTTACTAAATCTAGGAGCGCTTAACTTGTATCCAAGTAATGGCCAAGATGGTGCTTCGCACTCCGCCGTGTGTTATCTGCGTGTGCGGGTATGCCGCATTGGCCTACCTGCATATACCGAACGCACACCTGAAACACATGTACATGCGGCACGAAGTGTAGAATGTAATACGTGTCCTGACGTGCTGTACGCTGCATGCCAACGCCAGAAAGTGGCGCTGTAGCGCTTATTAGACCGTTGTATGACCATTATAGCCACGGCCTTGCAGCAGAGCAGTAATGTTGTCTTTGTTAAACTACCACACTGTCAGCCGTTGACTAATTTCTTTACCATACCGCGTAGCATACACTTAGAAATGAATAACATTAATAATGTAGTTCCGGGTATCACGTCGAATCCTAGAAAATACTCATCAAAATGCAGTTAGTGATTGCGAGGCATTAAACAGTGGCAACTGATCATATTATCAGAATTATCATGATTTGCCTGTGACGGAATATCAAATTCATAAATTAGCTGCTGACATTGTCAATAATAAAACGTTAGATTAAAGCCGGTGAAGGAAAATCAAGTTGGTTAGACTCTACAGAATCGTAAACAGATATGTTCACCAGTCGCATGGCAGCTCGTATTCCACAGGTTGGACTGACGATAATCGGAGAGAGGTGGAATGGATGGTAACTATATTAAGTTACACACACTCATGGGAAGCAATGTTTATTTTATTATGTTTTCACGTGTTGCCCTGGGCTGCCTTACAAGGATGTGTTCACAAATGTTACCAGTTTTATTGTCTATTGTCTAATATCGGCAGGGAAAAGGGTTACACACTTACAATGTGAAGTGCTTATCTATTATGGCGTAGCTGAGCAAATACCAGGAACACTTGATCATTCGCATTGTACCGGAGTAGACGGGTCTATGTTGATATACTAAACGTATATCAAGATGAGAGCTGTAATTGTTGCATCGAATTACATTAGTTATTGATAACCTATCACCTGTATTAGCTTTCTGCGATCAAGGACATTGCTTATTGCATTAGTATATTTGACTAAATTTGCCGTTTATTATTATCAAATATGAAAGTAGTTTGGCGTAGCCTGCGCGCATGCGCATGCGCACCAGCTTCGTGCATGTTCATTTCATTGCTTCCCCGAGTGATGACGCTATTGATGATCTGTGTTATCGGGCCAGGGTCGTACTAAAAATGAACGAAACTGATTGTCAGAAACGGGTTATTCATTTAAATGCATTTATACTTATGCCTTTATGGGCGGGCTGTGGTGGATTTGTTGTAAATCTTTGCGTTTCACGAATTGTTTTTCAGAGGTTCACTGGTGAGAGAACTGGGTGTTCAGCACTGCTATGTTACGTTGTGAGAGCTAAAGGCATACTATACGACCAGCGCTAGAGGCGCTTATATGTGGCGAAGCAAAATGCAAGGCCAGAGCTAGAGGCTCTTATATGTGGCAAGGCATAATACATGGCCAGCGCTAGAGGCTCATATACGTGGTGAGAGCTAGAGGTTCCTATACGTGGTGAGAGCTAGATGATCGTGTACACGGTGAGAGTTAGACGTTCATCTACATGGCTAGAGCTAGAGGCTCATATACATGGTGAGAGCTAGAGGTTCCTACACATGGCGAGAGATAGATGCTCTTATACGTGGCGAGAGCTAGACGCTCATGTTAACGGTGTGAGCTAGAGGTTGTGCGTGCGTGCGTGCGTGCGTGCGTGCGTGCGTGCGTGCGTGCGTGCGTGCGTGCGTGCGTGCGTGCGTGCGTGCGTGCGTGCGTGCGTGCGTGCGTGCGTGCGTGCGTGCGTACGTGCGTACGTGCGTGCGTGCGTGCGTGCGTGCGTGCGTGCGTGCGTGCGTGCGTGCGTGCGTGCGTGCGTGCGTGCGTGCGTGCGTGCGTGCGTGCGTGCGTGCGTGCGTGCGTGCGTGCGTGCGTGCGTGCGTGCGTGCGTGCGTGCGTGCGTGCGTGCGTGCGTGCGTGCGTGCGTGCGTGCGTGCGTGTTGTAATCTTTAAGGCGTTTATTTTCTAGTTCCCAATGATAGGTTCTAGACTCACGCCTAGCCTTGGTGGTTTGGAGAGCTAGAGGTGCATCTACCTGGGTAGACATTTAGGCACGTATACGCGGCGAGAGTTAGAGTCTCTAAAGTATAGCGAAAGCTACAGGCTGTTCGCAGATTTTAATTAATATGACCTCGTTTTCCTGGAAGCGCAGTTTCCTGAAAGTATATACCGATACACAAACGCGATACACAATCTGCAAAATGACACATCGATTGCATAAATTGTAGTGTTAAAGTATTATGTAAGCATATTCGTGGAGCAATCTCTATGATAATGAGGATGATAGATTTTTGAAACGTTTTATGTTTTCAACAAAGCCGTTTGCCATCTATGCAAATTATAAAGGTTACATGCTTAATTCTCGCTGATGGTGCGAAGTCACGGAAACTGTGGTTTCCTTTCCTAACTACTGGAGAGTGGATCAAGATAATGCGGTTAATACCTTTTAGTAGATTACTCATACGAACATTCAGAAAATTGAGAATAGATCATGGAGACATAACACTATTAATTATGTCTTGGTATTCAGCCAAGTATTTAAAATCCCTCTCCATGAATTGTCAAGTTTACCGAGCTTACAAAGATCTCATAGCCACAAGACATGTAGTTATTCGATCGTGGTTCAGCCACCAATAATAGTTCATGGATCAAAGCTGAGTTTTAGCATGATTAGCCCAAATGTCTAAAAATTATAAAATGGCATTATGTATGCAAGTTTTTACTGTTCTTATCGTTTTGCTAATTCATGTTTACGTATTTTTTTCTTAGTTTTCCGCCTATATACACGAACAGTGAATGGACTATTGCATGTTGGCCTATCAATTCCGGTTGTGCATCAACTCGCTGTTGAATTGCCATAAGTTCTCAGAACAGCAAAATCATACTAATTTTCAGAGAAGTACGACTGCTCCTATCAAGGGTAGACCGTTCATAACTGCGAGGGCTACTAACCGCCCTAGTTGTTTTTTGTTACCATGATCTTATTAAGTCCGATTTTTCATATTCCAAAATAAATAAATGTGTTTACACTGTACAATAGCCTCAAATGTTATCTCGTAAACCATATCCATTTACACGTCGCATTGTTTAAAGATCTGTAAGAGAACCTCTTCACAATGTGATAATAAGAAACGCATTGTTTCAACAGAGAATAAGCAGGTTTACGCATCACCAAATGTTAAAATGTTGTTAATGACTTGGCCACACGCAGCTTTATAAACTTATGAATTTCTATTCAATACAGTTATACACAGATTGGTCACCTTCCCGTTCTTTAAAATTTTTAGAGCCTCGTGCTGACATGTTCCTAACATGGTGCTGTAGTTGATTAAATGCCGGTTAGTCAGGACATACATTTAAATGCGGCACGGAGTGTAGAATGCAATATGTGTCCTGGCGTGCTTTGAGTTGCATATTGAAGCCAGAAAGTGGCGCGGGTAGTGCTTGTTAGAGCGCTGTATGACCATTCTAGCCAGTGCCTTGCAGCAGATCAATACTTTTCCTTGTTCTGTTATATATTTACTGATATTTTCACGAACTTATCATTTAATACAATCTTTCTTCAATGCAATTATGTATGCTTTATGACGATAGCTAGAAACTGTTAGCGGAGCTTTATTAAGCCTATATATCTTATACAAGATGGCATTCGATTGCAGAAATTGTAATATTATTGCAATATCTAACATACCGTGTATGCTTAGATTCCGAGGTCGTTCAGTGGCACAACACTTGAAGCTGGTCTTGAACAGAAGGTAAACATATCTCCCACCTCCCTCAAAGTGTGAGTTAGTGTTAGGCAGCTGGCTGGTGGCAGTCCTTAATTAGCGGTCATTTGTTATGACGCGCAATGTGCCTAAGACGCAACACGCTTTTTTTCGAATATTCTGTATATTATTCAGATTCATTAAAACAGTGCTGCAAGGGCCTCGTGCTGGCATGTTCCTAACATGGTGTTGTAGTTGATTAAATGAAGGTTAGTCAGGACTATAGCTGTGTAAGCGGTATGAATAGTATTCTCTATAGGTGCCGATGTAGAGCGATTCACTCGCTACTGCTAATTAATTCAATACTGATCCTTTTGAAAACGCTATATTTGAAAGTCACTTTTTTCCGGTGGAAGCAACAAATTTCTGTCAAGATTATTTCAAAATACACTGCTGATTTCCTAGCTCGCAATATGATCCCTACTGACTATTTTAATAACGTGTGCCCGAAAGTAATTACCGTCTCTGGAAGCAACGGCTTTCAATCAAATTGATTTAAAACTAGACAGTATTTTACCTGCTGGAAGTCGATTAATGCGAATATAACTGAGCTTATATGACCGGATATAGCTGGTATTATTTATTAGCTCGGCATACGCCAGATGGCATAGGGCCCGGCTTCGTAACTAATCGGTTCCCGCCAGAGTGACATAAAAGGTATTTAGCTGATTTTGTCTAATTATTCTGACTAATTCTCTTTTTACTGGGAGCTATTGGTTGATTATTATATAAAGCTATCATTCAAGGGCATGTCTAATTATTCTGACTAATTCTCTTTTTATTGGGAGCTATTGGTTGATTATTATATAAAGCTATCATTCAAGGGCATATGTTAGCTCCCTAAAACTGTCCTTTAAACAGTTAAAAGATACGGTGCTAGCTTAATTGCCAGTATACATTTGTATAACACATACCCGTCCGGTGGCCCGTTTGAATGGGTGGATGGATGGGTGGATGTACGGACAGATGGTCGGACGGACGGACGGACGGACGGACGGGCGGACGGACGGACGGACGGACGGACGACGGACGGACGGACAGATGGACGGACGGATGGATGGATGGGGGAGGGAGGGAGGGAGGGGGTGTTGGTTGGTTGGTTGGTTGGCTGGCTAGCTGGCTGCCGGGTTGGATGGTTGGTTGGTTGGTCGTTGGTTGGTTGGTTGGTTGGGTGGTTGGTTGGTTGGACTACTACTACTACTACTACTACTACTACTACTACTACTACTACTACTACTACTACTTATACTACTACTACTACTACTACTACTACTACTACTACTACTACTACTACTACTACTACTACTACTACTACTACTACCACTACCACTACCACTACTACCACTACCACTACCACTACCACTACTACTACTTATACTACTACTACTTGTACTACTACTACTACTACTACTACTACTACTACTACTACTACTACTACTACTACTACTACTACTACTACTACTACTACTACCACTACCACTACTACCACTACCACTACCACTACCACTACTACTACTTATACTACTACTACTACTTGTACTACTACTACTACTACTACTACTACTACTACTACTACTACTACTACTACTACTACTACCACTACCACTACTACCACTACCACTACCACTACCACTACTACTACTACTACTTCTTTTTTTTGGCTAGCTGGCTGGTTGGTTGGATGATTGGTTGGTTGGTTGGGTGGTTGGTTGGTTGGACTACTACTACTACTACTACTACTACTACTACTACTACTACTACTACTACTACTACTACTACTACTAGTACTACTACTACTACTACTACTACTACTACTACTACTACTACTACTACTACAACAACAACTACTACTACTACCACTACTACTACTACTACTACTTATACTACTACTACTTGTACTACTACTACTACTACTACTACTACTACTACTACTACTACTACTACTACTACTACTACTACCACTACTACTACTACTACTACTACTACCACTACCACTACCACTACCACTACCACTACCACTTCTACCACTACCACTACCACTACCACTACCACTACCACTATCACTACTACTACTACTACTTTTTTTTTTTTTTTTGAAAATCCGACGCTGACGCAGTCGGATACACTTCCCGGAGGAACTCCTTTAAAAAGGCTTGCAAACCCCCAAACAAAATCGGTTGAAATAGCAGGCTTTATTAATAGAATAACAATACAAACCTAACATGTCAAAACAGTGCAAGCTAAACTACTCTATTATCATATACCACAACCGTGGCATAACTACATAGAAAACATAATTAATAAAGAGCTGATAACATAACATAATTCAACAAAGACATTGCTATTTGCACACCGTGTAGTAGTAGGCCCAAATGGCGAGCATAGCTAACCAACAAGTGGTAAAGCCACTCATCAATAATTAGCAGTAAGCTACTGCTAATCATTGATGCCATTGAGCCGATTCATGACCGGCAGGCTAAGTAGATCATATGTAGTTTAACGTAGCACACCGTATAGTAGTAGGGCCAAATGGCGAGTGCAGCTCGTCAACAAGTGGCGAGGTGACTCGTCAATAAGTAACAAAAAGTCACTCATTGACGCCAGTTAGCCGATTATTAAATACCCAACGGACGTAGTAGCCTTTATATAATATAATGCACAAAGCAAACGTATACAAACTATGACTACTTAGATGGCGATTTGGGTTCACATTCTAAATTTACCTCTTTGTACGTTTTTGCAAATTACCCATTGAACAAATACACCTACAGTAACTATTTACAACAGGAAGCTAATTGTAAGATATCACACTCTGTTAACTTGAAAATCGGATCACCTCCAGAATATTGACATAATGCTCATTTGATATTTAAATATTCTGATCCCAAGGTTAGGATATTCGTCAAGATTAGAGTCCCCTAAGGCATTACAATTTTAAAATAAAGGCAATTAAATTAAATTAAAATAGCATTTATCAATATACAGCAAGCAGCGAGTGTGCTAGCTTATACAAGTTCCGCTTCTGATATTTTTAGATATCCGTATTCAATTGATACTAGGCCAGTTTTGCACCATACGTCTTTAAATCTACTTTCTCTCCCATGGTCTACTAGCCTGTAAAATTCACAATGAATGCAGTTTATCAACAATGATCGAAATATAGCTTGTATGGCTCTCTGATGGATGTTGCCGGTTTTATCTCTGGCCTCTGAACACCGATGCTTCCAGATGGCCCACACTCCTACAGATAACAGGGTTATTAACAATTCTTTCTCCTTGCTATTAATGATTCGTCCGATAGTTGAGCAATCTTTGAACAAAATTGTTTCAGCCACTAAATGCACATATTTGGTTCCAAATTTAGCAAGGAGCATATTGATATATACCCAAAAGCCTGTAGTTATGCGACACTGAGTAAATAGATGGTCTATCGTTTCCTGCCCAGTATTACATATAAGCACCGGTCTGTACTTGATATTTTACACATATAAGTAAGATGGCCGACCCATAGCCTTCGATGGAGTAATCGCCATGCCAGGTTCCGTGCATTTCCTGGTAGACAAGGTAGATGTATTGCTATCCAGGCATTTTTCCAGTTCTTTGGCGTGCATCCTAAATTGTTCCAATACCTATCCACAATAGGAGTCTGTCTCAGACTTTGCATTAGAATTCGATACCAGTCTCTAGATGCCATGTTGTATTGTATATGTTCTGACATAAATACTAATGTTGGTTGCAACATATCAATGTTGCTACGTGCTTTCGGCAATTTAAACCATACAGCAGGTATTGCATTCTTTATTCTAACAAATAAGCGCTGAGCATCAATATGTCTCATTGATGTTATTCTTGCTACATCTTGCATCGCAATCCATTTACGAGATTTCGGATTTACCAAGTCACGTAAATATTTAATACCATTTTTGGCCATAGAGGGCAAATATAATACATCATCATTATCACGAATCAACTCGTTGCCCCAAAGACGTTGCTCTAAGGCATCTTCCCAACAATTGGGTTCTGACATTGATCGTGTAAATATGAGTAAGGCTTCGAGCTGTTCTTTATATACATTTGGAATCTTGTGATGATTAGGTGGCAGTTTATTGCACATAAATAAACATTCTAATGGGTCAACGTACCTTTGGAGAAGTGCCCTTGAAACACTTGACCAAGATGAGTTGAAGTAAGTAACTTATTCAAGAATGTCAATTTTAAAGAAGCACACTTTGCTGAAACATTAACCAAATCCAGGCCTCCGGCATGCTTTCCATTGGTGAGGCTTGACTGTGATACTAAATGGGCTTTGTCCTCCCATAAGAAGGACAAAAGTAACGTGTTGATCTTTGACTCTACTGATTTGGGCATATGAACTACAGAAGCGGTATACCACAGTCCAGACACAATTAAATTATTAAGGACAAATGTCCTGCCAAAGACAGTTAGGCGACGTCGTTTCCAATTTAGTAATGCACACTTTAGCTGGGATATCCTTTCTTCCCAGTTTAGTAATACATTTTGTTCTCTACTAAAGTAAATACCCAACATTTTTATGACATCATTTGAGCAGTTAATATCCATCACATTATCAGTCTGCCCTTCCAATCGCCCAACAACAATCCCTTAGGTTTATCTTTATTGACTTTAAGTCCTGATGCCTTTTGAAAATCTGTTAATACTCCATTTAAAATTCTAAAATCCGTATTTTTACCCGCAAACACAGTCGTATCATCTGCATATTGAGAAACTTGTAGTGGCCTTTCTACGCCACGTATACATATACATTGAAAGTCATTGCGTTGCCTCAATGTGGCCCTCAACGATTCCATAGCTATGACGAATAGAAGCGGGGACATTGAGCAGCCCTGTCTGACACCTCGTTCCAACACTACAGGTTTGGATAGCTGATTGTTAACTAAATAGCAACTTGTTATATCAGTATATAAAATAGTGACACATTTAATACATCTTGAAACAAAGCCAATATGGTCTAAAGACTTAAACAAGAAATCCCATTCTAGTCTGTCAAACGCCTTCTCGTTATCAAGTGCATTTATTGCTGCTGGGATACAATCCTTTTCAACTAATTGAATAAGGTCCCGTATAAGCAAAGTGTTGGTTTAATATTGATCTTCCTGGCACAGAGCAGGTTTGATCATCATGAATGACTTCGCCTAGGACTGCGCCAAGTTGTAATGTTAGTGCCCGAGTAATACTCTTATAATCTACACAGAGTAGAGAGATTGGTCTATAATTCTGTATTTTATTTCTGTCACCCCTCTTGTATATAAGCCGCACATATGCTTGCGCCATCGATGTAGGGAGATGCCCTTGCTTAAAAATGCTGGTTGCTATTTCTTCTAATACTGGCCCAAATATGTGCCAGTATGTTTGATAAAATTCAACTGGAAGTCCGTCACATCCAGGAGACCTTTCTAACTTCATACCTTTGAGGGATTTTGTCAAATCATCAATTGTTATTGATTGGTCACAGCTTTCGCGACATGAATCTGGAAGTCTTTTCGTTATATTAGCTAAAACATCTCAGGTTGCAGTTTCCTCGCTTCCCTCAGATTTATACAATGATTTGTAAAATTCGGATACTGTTTCAATCATGTCTGCATTTGAGCACACTGCTACTCCATCATTAGTCTTCAGTGAGCGCATTCATTTCTCTATACCTCTTGCGTTTTCCAAGTTACAAAAGTAACGTGTAGGCGTTTCGCCCTCGGTGTGCATTTGTGTTCTGGACCTTATCTTCGCGCCATCAAACTGATATTGCTCTATTTCATTTAGTCTACCTTTTAATGTAACTAATAGTTCGTAATAATTATATTCCCCATCATTAATTTTCTTATTAATTTTACACAACGACCTCTGAAGCGCCTTTTTACGCTTTCGTATTTCACGTGCTTTCCTAATGGAATACTGCCTTGAAATATATTTCAGGTCTGATTTAGCATCTTCCCACCAGTCTGTTATACATTCATACGAACCTCTTCTTTCATCCCGATGCCTCCAACAACTTTCCACACATTTGCGGTAGCAACTATCTCGTAGCAATGCTACATTAAGTTTCCAAAATCCATCTCCTCGTTTGACCCAGTCAGCATTGTCTAATGTGATGGAAAACATATTGTGATCAGAGAAAGTTACTTGTTTTATGTTAGTTTTACACATGTAACATGTCAATGAACGTTCTACATAGATCCTGTCTAACCGTGAAGCTAACCTTCCATCGGTTGAAAATCAAGTAAATTCCTGGCCTTCTGGATTTTCACTCCGATAAGTGTCTAACAAGCTTTTATTTTCACAAATGTGTTTCAAAATATTATGCGATGTGTCATTAAAATTAGACCTATGGTTTCTGTCTTTAGCCTCGTCTAATATGCAATTAAAGTCACCTCCCATAATTAGGTTTTCAGGCGTTCTGTCTTGAATTATTGTGGAAACATCATTTAGAAATTCACGGCGCACTTGATGAGAGGTAGGTGCATAAAGGCACATCAAATTTAAAGTTGTGTTTAGTTCATCAATTGATACACAAATCCATCTTCCATTTGGATCTGATGACGACGATATAACGTCAACATGGTTGAGACAGCGGGGCAGGATAAGAATGGCCACTCCCGCACTATTATCTTGTGACAAAGAAAAAAAAATCTGCCATTTTGAAATATCTTTGAGAGATTCATACACTTCAGATTTTTGAATTTTGGTCTCTTGTAGAAAAGCAATATCAACTCTCTCATTTGCTAATTCTTCAAGCAAGTGGCGCTGCTTGAATTCGGTATTTAATCCTCTGCAATTGATGGTGCAGATAATCATAATTTGTAAAATGATGTTTACAACCGCCATCATTAGATTAACTAGATTTGGGGTTTTTTAGCTCGTTTCTTAGACCATTTACCTAATTTTCCTGCGAATTCAATATTTCCTAGTTCTACCACAGACAAATATTCATATTTGGAAATATCATAATCATGGCGCAGTATACGATATTTCACGCCTCTCGCCGTTACATATGGCACTATCACTTCACCCCCTTCTGATCGGTACATTACCATTTCATCTTGCATCTGTGAACTCTGTGTTTGAATGGACACATCTGATTCTGCAACTGACATTGTATCATCATCCATATCATTTACTTCAATCTCAGATTCTGAGCTATTGTCTTCTTTATGACGCTTATTGCTACTTAAGTAACATTTGGCAGGAGCATCATTTACCATATCTTCAAGCTGACTTAAATCAAGTTGGCTTAGCGGAAAATCGACTGAACTTTCTGTCTTCTGAGTCCTAAACTTATCCTGTCCTAATTTTAATTCATCTTCTAAGGAATTGTAAACTGGCTCTTCTGTAAGATCATCATTTTCCTGCGGGTCATTTACAGCAACGTTTGGCTCCATTGCATTTTGAGTATTTTCTTGACTTAAGGTTATACCCTCATCTAATACATGAATTTCATCAACTGTAGTTACTTTAAGAGGATTTGATGATTTGTTTGTGTCATTTACAGTGGCATGAACCAAAACAACAGCTTCCGTAGCGGTTGCTTCAGAAGCATTTGACTCAGTTGCATCCTTTAATGGGCGATTATCTCCTGATACTGAGGGCTTGTTTTGATTTTTTGTACAGCGCCATTTAAATTGGTCAACTGAACCACAGAGCAAACATTTGTTTCGATTGGGACAATCTGTTGCCAAATGGTCAGTACATAGGCAGATCCGGCATTCTTTAATTTGCCCTCTATACCATAAGGGCAGGACAAAGCTGCCATCAAGCGTCAATCTGCTTGGTAAAGGGCTATCCACTTTATCAAACCAAATACGTCTTACACCGTTTTCTATCGTTCTGTCAAAGTGATACGTTTCCCGTTCAATCTTTTGCACGTTGCCATACTTCTTGAGTTCACTCATGATTCTATCATCTGGAATTTCTAGTGGAACTTTCATCTTCACTAGCAACCTATCTGACTCGATTTCCTCTACGTTACAAACTTCACCTTTTACAATATGAACATCTTCCAGAAGCTTTTCCTTGACCCCCTCATTTGACACTGTTACATTCCATACAGTTATAGTAACATTGATAAGCCCCTGCAAAGTAGCAGGTCCCGCGCCAACGACGTCTTTTAACCCATGATACACGTCGATAGCCGTGACACCGCACCCCTTAGTTGTTATTTTAAGGCGTAAGGTACGCGTATAGGTTGCCATGGTGGTTTATCAAAGGATGAACACCATACTACTACAATATATAATAAATATATACTTATAAAATACCAGGACGTCAGGAAAAGAGCTAAACACTAAATAAATAGTGTCCCCTTTTGAAATCCTGACGTCTACCAACACATATACGAATAGAGAGTACAGTCGTATATTTGTTAGTTTGAACCACTTTCTAAGTGGTTCACTAACACCTAGCCGATTAAAGTATACTAACAAATATATGAATAGATAGTACAGTCATATATTTGTTAGTCTGTTCGAGTTGACCGGCGACAGCCAACTGACTATAAGGATTTATATAGTTAAAGAACTAGGCGTGTGCTTACAAATAATAAAGGAATTAAATCCACTCACTCAAGCGATCTTGCCAAATATAATGCGCTAGCATACGAACTATAGAAATAGCAGATTGGCGCGGGGAGAAATGTATTGCATTGACCACAGTAAGAGGAGCCCTATTAAATGGCGGAAACCGCCAGCTAAGAGGAATGCCTTTAGAAAATGGAGACACAAAATGCGCTCCAACCAAGACAAGAATTTACAAATCAAACATAAAGTTTGAAAGGAAATACTAATACGAAATATATGTATAAAATGTATCTACAAAATCGCGCTAGACACTAGCAAATTCGGGCAGCAATTGCAGAGCTAAATAAACGCGTGCGTCTACTACTACTACTACTACTACTACTACTGCTACTACAACTACTACTACTACTACTACTACTACTACTACTACTACTACTACTACTACTACTACTACTACTAATATTACTTTTATTATTATTACTACTACTTTCTTTCTTTTTTTTGAAAATCCAACGCTGACGCATAATAATAATAATAATAATAATAATAATAATAATAATAATAATAATAATAATAATAATAGTATCCAATTATGTGCACTTGACATCAAGTGAAAGTACATAAACCTGTCAATCTCTCTCCTCCCCACCGCACCCATCCCTCCCTCCACCTCTCTCTCTCTCTCTCTCTCTCTCTCTCTCTCTCTCTCTCTCTCTCTCTCTCTTCATCTATATTTCTCTCTCAATATCTCCTTACTCCTTTTATGTTTCTCCTGTAATTATGCTACACATTCCGTATATACACTTATTTATATATGCTGCCCGGTAAACAATGATGCTGCGTACGGATGTATTTACGTTGGAGGAACTTGGGCCACATCCAATTGTACATGTTCGCGCAATAAAATATCTTTAACTCAAATCTACATATGCACTCATACACACGCACGCTGACAGAGCGGCATGCACACAGTCCGCCATCCTCTTCATTTCTATAAACTAAGATTTGAACACACAAAAATAAAGTATAGATACACATAATTTTCGCAATCAGGAACCTACACACTCGTCCGAGGCATGAATTCCTCAGCATGTGTTCTTGGCCTCCCTCTCTCTCTCTCTCGCGCGCTTTCTCTCTCTCTCTCTCTCTCTCTCTCTCTCTCTCTCTCTCGCTCTCGCTCTCGTGCAATGAATTAAGAACATTTTAAAAGCGATAATATTCCGTAAAAGCTTGATATAGCCGAATGGAGCACATGTGCATGCTTGATTAACTCATAAGATAGCCATTAACCCAGAGAGTGCAGGTGAGAGTAGACATACCAGCATAAATTACTATGACAGATTCATTGCTACACTCAAAGGCGAGTGAACCGTAACTATTTAATAGTGGCAGCGATTCGCATGAGATAGGTTACATCAAAGCAGTGTCGTGTTAAGGGAACCCTAATGTAATAAATAGCTGATCACAAAGTAGTAGTAGTAGTTGATGTAGTAGTAGTAGTAGTAGTAGTAGTAGTAGTAGTAGTAGTAGTAGTAGTAGTAGTAGTAGTAGTAGTAGTAGTAGGGTATGTATTTATAGTAGTAGTAGCAGCAGTAGTAGTAGTAGTGGTAGTAGTAGTAGTAGTAGTAGTAGTAGTAGTAGTAGTAGTAGTAGTAGTAGTAGTAGTAGTAGTAGTAGTAGTAGTAGGAACAGCAGAAGCAGCACCAGCAGCAGCAGCAGTAGTAGTAGTAGTAGTAGTAGTAGTAGTAGTAGTAGTAGCAGCAGCAGCAGCAGCATCAGTAGCAGCAGCAGCAGCAGCAGCAGTAGTAGTAGTAGTAGTAGTAGTAGTAGTAGTAGTAGTAGTAGTAGTAGTAGTAATATTAGTAGTAGTAGTAGTAGTAGTAGTAGTAGTAGTAGTAGTAGTAGTAGTAGTAGTAGTGGTAGTGGTAGTAGTAGTAGTAGTAGTAGTAGTAGTAGTAGTAGTAGTAGTAGTAGTAGTAGTAGTAGTAGTGGTAATAGTAGTAGTAGCAGTAGTAGTAGTAGTAGTAGTAGTTGTAGTAGTAGTAGTAGTAGTAGTAGTGGTAGTAGTAGTAGTAGTAGTAGTAGTAGTAGTAGTAGTAGTAGTAGTAGTTGTAGTAGTAGTAGTAGTAGTAGTAGTAGTAGTAGTAGTAGTAGTAGTAGTAGTAGTAGTAGTAGTAGTAGTGGTAGTAGTAGTAGTACTAGTAGTAGTAGTAGTAGTAGTAGTAGAAACAGGTAACCAGATCACTTACTAAGGTTATTTTTATCGATGTCTGACATAAGTGGTATCGACAAGGCGTGACCTGATGGCATCTATACAATATTAACCTTCTATCCCTCTAATTCCAGTTTCTTAATTTCAAGACAGCCATACATGGAAGCCGGTGGATATTCTGGGACTCATTCCACTAGAACCTGCTGCTATATTCTGTGACTCACTTCGCTGGAACCTGCTGCTAACATAGACAGCATCAGCTGCCGATCGATTAGGTTTATAATATTCAGCAAAATATCCCCTTCATCATAGAATTGTGTGTTTCAGAACAGTGAGAATTAAATGGTTAACGCGCATGCGTGTCTTTCTTTTGCCCAACTCGAGCGTATTAAACGACTCATCAAACTGAAACTATAGTGTAATTTATTAATACTGATGTGTGCTGAACTCTCCATTAGAACCAGAATTAATTTCATTGCTTGTTCAAAATTAAACATGCATATCATGCCAACACGAAATGACGAATGAAAACAGAGCTTTACTTTTCTAAATTAGACCAGCAATTACTTTAGCACTAGATAGCCTACATATCATCAAACAAGATAGGGTCGTTTAGATTAGGGGCAAGCTGCTTATCGTGCGGAATGCGAGATTTCCGTTGGCCTCGTAGATGGGTTTCACCCAGCCGAATAATAGACACGTACGTCAGAATGTCGCATAGCAACGCACTTAAGTCAGGGAATAGTATGTGTGTTCTTTGCAAGGTACGCATGCCATGTCCAGAGGTGGTATAGTGGACTATTGGTGATTTAATGGGAAAGTGGCATGTCTGAGTGATAGAAAATTCTTTACTATGGCAGAGATTTGTCCACCCCTTGAGCACCCACCCTCGGCGTATGTAGGTATCCGCCAATCTAACCAACCAACCAATCAACCAAACACACTCGACACGTTTGATATGACGGTCACTCTCAGCATTCAACCAAATACACAGTCACCTCGCTCGACACGTGTGATATGACGGCCACTCTCAGCATTCAACCAAACACACAGTCATCTCGCTCGACAAGTGCGATGTGACGGCCACTCTCAGCATTCAACCGAACACACAGAAATCTCGCTCGACTCGCGTGATATGACGGTCACTCTCAGCATTCAACCAAACACACAGTCATCTCGCCCGACACATGTGATGTGACGGTCACTTTCAGCATTCAACCGAGCACACAGTCATCTCGCTCGATACGTGCGATGTGATGGTCATTCGCAGCATTCAACCAAACACACGGTCGTCTCGCTCGACACTTGCAATGTGACGGTCACTCTCAGCATTCAACCAAGCACAGTCATCTCCCTCGACACGTGCGCTATGACGGTCACTCTCAGCATTCAACCAAACACACAGTCATCTCGCTCGACACGTGCGATGTGACGATCACTCTCAGCATTCATCCAAACACACGGTCGTCTCGCTCGACACTTGCAATGTGACGGTCACTCTCAGCATTCAACCAAGCACAGTCATCTCCCTCGACACGTGCGCTATGACGGTCACTCTCAGCATTCAACCAAACAAACAGTCATCTCGCTTTACACGTGCGATGTGACGGTCACTCTCAGCATTCAGCCCAACACACAGTCATCTCGCTCGACACGTGCGATGTGACGGTCACTGTAGAGAAGTTCGAAGAAAAAATTGCTTGCTGTTTTCACATCTTCAGCAACAGAACACAGTCACTCGTCATCGTCGGCATCGTCGGCATCGTCGTCATCGTCGTCGTCGCCGTCGTAACAATGTGCCACATTTTAAGAGCAAACGATTTCACCACTTGTCTTTGATGTCTAGATTCAGTGTGTATTGAGCCGTTAGATCGCAACTGATAACTGCATATGGTCAT
This sequence comes from Chaetoderma sp. LZ-2023a, assembly GCA_034401795.1. NCBI lineage: Eukaryota > Metazoa > Mollusca > Caudofoveata > Chaetodermatida > Chaetodermatidae > Chaetoderma > Chaetoderma sp. LZ-2023a. Next base: position 186,528,645 of record CM067359.1, read on the forward strand.
TGCTGTAGATATTATCGTGATATCTCCCTGTATTCGAAGTGATAATACATGTTGTAACAGTATCGCTTAATCCTAACTAGTATACATTCGAGACTGGAGGGCCTGCTGAGTCAGATCTAAAACCTTACACATGTATAAATGTTAGTTTTAAAGATCATATTAATGGAGTTGGTATTTTGCATCAGATTTATCACATTGTTTTGATAAGCCATCCCGCGATGATCGACGTCTAATAAAACGTACGAGCTACGAATATGCTTAACACAACGCGTGTAGAAAGGAATTCAGAACGAAAACAGCAATACACTAAACATAACTGCAACACTACGGTGCCTACTTATTGAATGTTTTAAAGATTTTGTCATAAATTGAGCCCACCACTTGGTAAATTAGATCACGTCCATCGATGGTTGTCGTAACCACAGCAACAAGAATCGGCGCACCAAAAGCAGCAATCTCTGTATGTAACGCTGATAGACTCTTCATCAGCTCTGACCAGAGAAAAGCTGGCACCACCTTAGAGTGGTTCAAAGCTCAGTTCATTGACGCAGAACATCAGCCATTATCTCAATTTGACAGTCAGCCATGACCCCGGCAGCCCAAATAATGGAAGGTAGTAACGGCCGCAAATAGCAGTTATGCGTGTGGGCCAGATGCGGAAAACAACATACTTCTCAAACCTTAGGTGATACCAGCTCCGAACCCATTACACACATCTCCAATTCCGCCCTTAAACAATATCTCCATATACCTGATCTGAGAGAAATCACACTCAAAGCTCTAGCTAACGCCAAAAGTGATATTAAATAGTATAAGACAGATTTTGTAAAAAAAAAATGGGGACTTATCTTGTATCAGAAATTAATTCGCCATGTATATGTTAAACTGGCAGATTAGCTTTAACTGATGACGCAGTTAGGTCAACTATCTGGAAACCAGATATGCTGCCGTCGATAGTTCTATCGAAACATTGCGATTTCTGCAATATGAAAATCGATATGTTCGCGTAATGGAGGCATCCGGTTTTAGCTATGCCCCTCCAAATCCCTTGTTACGTTTCATCCACGCTCCGCTTGTGTTGGGATCAGTCAATCTCACTTTCCAAAAAGCTCCACATATATTTTGAATCTAAGTTGACCGAGTATCGACAGGGACCAGTCAAATTAGTTTCAAAATATGCAACAGCATGGCTATTACATAATATAAACATACAATTCGCACCACGGCGCTTAGTCCGTCATCAAGTGAGGGTTCGTGACGAATGTAGCTACATCATTCATGACGTAATTGATTATGAATCCGTCACACACGTAATGTGGTTGATTATGACGTCATATAAGTGATGGTTAAAGAGGAATCATCCGTTAATATACTCAAGGGACCACCCATGCATTAAATCTGCCGCCATGCTGAATGTGATTACAACCAACTACAGATACCAAGACTCATACTGCTAGCATAAACTACACATACCGAGAAGCATAATGCTAACGCAAACTACATATACCGAGACTCAAAATGGCAACACAAACTACACATACCAATCTATATAATGACAAGAGAAACTACACATACCGAGACTCACAATGCTAACATAAACTTCACAAAAGGAGAGGCACAATGCTAACACAAACTACACATACCGAGACACATAACGCTAACAGAAACTACACATACCGAGACTCATAATGATAACACAAACTACACATACCGGGACTGTTAATGACAACATAAACTAAACATAGCAATACTCATAATCACAGCACATACTACATATACCGAGACTCATACTTCTAAAACCAACTACACATACCGGGACTCATAATGACAACATAAACTACACATACTGAAACTCATAGTGTTATCACAAACTACATATACCGAGACTCATAATAGTAACACACACTATACATACCAGGACTCATAATGACAGCAGAACCTACACATACCGATACTCATACTGACAACAGAAACAGCACATACAGAGCTACATAATGACAACACAAACTACATATACCGATACGTATAATTACAGCATACACTTTTTATACCGATACTCATAATGCTATCACAAACTACACATACCGAGACTCATAATGATAATACAAACCGCACACATCGAGACTCATAATACTAACAGAAACTACATATACTGAGACCCATAATGATGACACAAACTACACATACCGAGACTGATAATGCTAACACAAACTACACATACCGGGAATCATAATGACAAGATAAACTACACATACCAAGCCTCATAATGACAACATAAACTACACATACCAATCTCCATAATAACAAGAGAAACCACATATACCAAGACTATTAACGACAACAGAAACTACACATAACGAGATACATAATAACAACATAAGCTACGCATACCAATCTGCATAATGACAGCATACACTACACATACCGAGACTATTAATGCCAACATAAACTACACATAGTGATACCTATAATGCTAACCGAACTGCACATAGCGATATTCATAATGACAACACAAACTACACATACCGAGACTCATAATGATGACACAAACTACACATGCCGAGACTCATAATGATGACACAAACTACACATGCCGAGACTCATAATGATGACACAAACTACACAAACCGAGACTCATAATGACAACAGAAACTTCACATACCGAGACTCAGAATGCGAACATGAACCGCACACATCGAGACTCATAATACTAACAGAAACTATATATATATATATATATATATATATATATATATATATATATATATATATATATATATATATATATATACACCGAGACTCATAATGCTAACACAAACTACACATGCCGAGACTCATAATGAGGACACACACTACACATGCCGAGACTCACAATGATGACACACACTACACATACCGAGACTCATAATGATGACACAAACTACACATAGCGATACTAACAGAAACTATATAAATATATATATATATTTATATATATATATATATATATATATATATATATATATATATATATATATATATATATATATATATATATATATATATATATATATATATATATATATATAAATATATATATATATTTATATAGTTTCTGTTAGTATTATGAGTCTCGATGTGTGCGGTTCATGTTCGCATTCTGAATCTCGGTATGTGAAGTTTCTGTTGTCATTATGAGTCTCGGTATGTGTAGTTTGTGTTGTCATTATGAATATCGCTATGTGCAGTTTCTGTTAGCATTATGGGTATCGCTATATGTAGTTTATGTTGGTATTAATAGTCTCGGTATGTGTAGTGTATGCTGTCATTATGCAGATTGGTATGCGTAGCTTATATTGTTATTATGTATCTCGTAATGTGTAGTTTCTGTTGTCGTTAATAGTCTTGGTATATGTGGTTTCTCTTGTCATTATGGAGATTGGTATGTGTAGTTTATGTTGTCATTATGAGGCTTGGTATGTGTAGTTTATCTTGTCATTATGATTCCCGGTATGTGTAGTTTGTGTTAGCATTATGAGTCTCGGTATGTGTAGTTTGTGTCATCATTATGGGTCTCAGTATATGTAGTTTCTGTTAGTATTATGCGTCTCGATGTGTGCGGTTTGTATTATCATTATGAGTCTCGGTATGTGTAGTTTGTGATAACATTATGAGTATCGGTATATAAAGTGTATGCTGTAATTATACGTATCGGTATATGTAGTTTGTGTTGTCATTATGTAGCTCTGTATGGCATGTGTAGTTTGTGTTAGCATTATGAGTCTCGGTATATATATATATATATATATATATATATATATATATATATATATATATATATATATATATATATATATATATATATATATATATATATATATATATATATATATATATATATATATATATATACCGAGACTCATAATGCTAACACAAACTACACATGCCGAGACTCATAATGATGACACAAACTACACATGCCGAGACGCACAATGATGACACAAACTACACATACCGAGACTCATAATGATGACACAAACTACACATAGCGATACTCATAATGTTAACAGAAACTGCACATAGCGATATTCATAATGACAACACAAACTACACATACCAATCTATATAATGACAAGAGAAACTACACATACCAAGACTATTAACGACAACAGAAACTACACATTACGAGATACATAATAACAACATAGGCTACGCATACCAATCTGCATAATGACAGCATACACTACACATACCGAGACTATTACTGCCAACAGAAACTACACATAGCGATACTCATAATGCTAACATAAACTGCACAAGCGATATTCATAATGACAACACAAACTACACATACCGAGACTCATAATGTTATCACAAACTACATCTACTAAGACTCAGAATGACAACAGAAACTACACATACCGAGACTCCGAATGCGAACATGAACTACACATACCCGTACTCATAATGCTAACACAAACAACACTTGCCGAGACTCATGATGACAACACAAACTAATCCCACCGGGATTCATAACAAAAAAGTAAGCTAAACATCAATTACGTTTTCTGCACAGTTCAACATGATGTGTATTACATTTTAATTGCATCAACGAATTCCAATTCGTGCAGCTGGGCACGTGGTTGGTTATGACGTCATATCGCATGGATAATAGAATGTAATAATTAAGAATTGTAGCTATAGTTCACGTGCCTTGATATATGCCTGCATGTAAAGAGGGCCACGCGCCTTGATATATACCTGCATGCAAAGATGGGCACGCCCTTTGATATATGCTTGCGTGTAAAGATGCTCACGCGCCTTGATATACGCCTGTATGTAACGAGGTTCACGCGCCTTGATATATGCCTGCATGTACAGATTTCGTTTACAATGTAATGACATTGATATCCGTTTGCACTGGTTCTAATCAAATTGACATTTTACCGTGACTCCCTAACCTCAATCGTTGCCAATTTAGTGCACTGTTCAACAGTTCTCTCACTGATATTAAATCTAGAATGTTAGCTGATTGATTTTTCTCTTGAGGCACGTACTTTGTGTGCCATTAAGGTGAATGCAATCTTATGAAAGGGCAGGAAATTAAAAGAGTATTCCGGAAACGTGTTGGCGAAAGGTCGATGGGAAAGTGACATTATTGGTGGTCAGATCATGTTATTTTGCGTATTCAATGTAATGCTATAATCAGATAATTTAATATCGCACTATGCGCCGATCAGTGTGTATTTTGAGACTGTCGCTGCCTTTTTTTCCAAAACAGTCCGGAGAACACTCGTTACAATGCATATATTCTACAAATATTTGAATAACTTGTTAGTCATGAAATGTCTCAATTGCGTAAAACGGAAATTGTAAATGTGTATATTTTATTTTCGTTTAAACGTGTGTTATTTTGATATCCGTTTAATTAATTATTAACAATCTATTCTAGATTGATATACAGCAGAATAATGGATGCTGGGTAAAGGAACATGCTTACGTTCGCGATACCAAAGTTGTATATACATAAAATAAGATGTCCATATCTCATTTCCCCCAAAAGTAAACCACCCGATTATGACCTTTCTAACCTGTGTTGTATTCAATTACATACTAATCAGCCAGTCTTATTCGTTGAAACCGTCGTCTCCGAACAGTAAATTCAATTTAGAGCGTCGAATTTATTCTGCAACTCGGAACGGTCTAAAGAGATCATCTCTGTCATGAATGCGTGCATGTGGCATATATGTTAATGGCCCTTCTCAGGTTTAACTCTGCCCCGACCATCTCTAGCTAGGCTCCACCGACAACAAGTCCGTGTTGGGAAGACCATTCCTTAATATTTACCACTAGAATGACTGGCGCATTTACCGAGCCAGTCATTATAGTGGTAATTAAAAAAAAAATACTCTTCTCTCAGCCCGTAGATAGACACTGGCTAAGTACACTTTGTTCTTTACCATTACCCATTTAACGGTCAAAGCTGGCGAAAAAAAGTTGTATGTAAATTTCCAAAAAAAATACTAACATTAAAATATCTTAAACAATATTGGCCATCAACATCTCTAATTGATATATCAAGTAGCATTGTGGGCGCTCTGAGGCGTAGTTGACTCAAGAGGGGCTAATGACGTCGATTTTAACGTAGACTGCAGAACAGTCGTCAACACATCATACAGGAGTTGCCCTTTCTGGTCTTCAAGTGTTAAAGGGTTAATAGTGTGATATGCTAGAGCAGTATATAATCGTCTGTAAATACGGACACATGTATTCATTACCAAGTATGGTAGATCTCGGATACAATTTAATACAACGATTTGGAGCTATATACTCGCAGCTGTTACTGAGTATTCCCTGATGTAATCAATGGTAAATCTAGAATTATTTAGAAGTCTCGGATGGAATTAATTCCTAGGGCTAAATCTAGTTCGTCTGTGTGAAGCCATTTTCTTTCTTTAGTCTCGATGATAGAAATCCAACTGACGTATGTGCGTAAACTGTGCCACAAGAAGATGTATGCCACAGGTGTCAAAACAGTTGGCATGCGGGGTCGCCTGTGAAAACATTACCCCTGTATGTATGTCAGAAGAAAGCGTTGTGAGATCAGAAGACCAGGTCAGCAAGCACCGGCAGATTGCGCGGATTACCAGAAGATGACCGTGTTGTGAGAAATCGAGCCAGTATGTGTATATCTATGTTGTAGGGAACAGTCTTGACAGATAGACTTTGCCAAAAGTGTGTCGAAAACCAATCAAACTAAACACAGTTTGCTTCTTGGCAGTGCATCTGCATACAATGCTTCACCATAGTGATTTAGAACAGTAAGCTATGTGTCTTCTATACATGGTCATTGTGGTACTGTGCAAACATAGTTTGTCAAACAGTTGTTGAATATATTTGGAAAAATGTAATACACATATGTTGCCGTCTTAGGGAGCAACTATTTGTAATCAATTTGTTCCAAAATATTTAACAAATCTGTGGCAAACTTAATACAACTAAACAGTACACTCACATTCGCTCAGTGTTTTAGTGCTAAAGGGAGGGTGCTAAACGTTGGTCGTACAAAAAATGAATTTAAGTTAAAGGTTAGTTTGCCAGAGATTTAAAAAGTGTTTGAGAATAATTTAACTCTCACTTCACCTTTCCAGAGTATTCGCCCATCATATGACGTCATAATCAACTACGTGATGTGTGGAACGGCATCATAATGAATGACGTCATGAATGGTGTTTATAAGTACGTCACGAGCGCATATTTGAAGACGGTCTATGCGGTGTTGTACAAATTGTATGCCTTTACTATTTAATAAATAGTGTCTTAAATATTTTGAAACTAATTTGACTGGGCGCTGTTGCTGCAAAAGGTCATAGGCAGCAACAGCACCTGGTCAAATTAGTTACAAAATATTCAACTGCTTCCCTCTATAGTGTTCTGGAAATTAATGGTTAGGGCATTCGGGGATCGATCAATCCCAACACGGCGAGGTGTGAGTGGAGCTTAGCTAGTGATGGGTGGGGCATAGCTAAAATCGGAAAGGTTCATTGTTGCATACATCTCAATGGTGAGTTTAATTCTTCTTAAAACAGTTCCCAGATTTATGACGTGCTGGGTTAACCCTGCCAGCAACACATGACTCTTAGAATACAGTATGCATAGACTAAGAAATGCTTACGTTGGATATATTGAAATTAACGTATAACTCTGTCAGGAAGCCCAAGGCAGTAAAAGTGTTCAATCAAATTATTTTCAAATATACAACACCATTCCGTATAGTTGCGTCGAAAGTATGATTGGGCACTTGAAATCACGCTACTTGTGATTTCTTTGATCAGCGGCGCATAGCCATATTGTACTGTATCTGTAATTCCAGCTACTGTGGGGTCACCCCTGAAGTTAGGGTAAATATTCCTCTTTTTCTGTTGACACCCCTTTTGCGAGGCACCAACCTTAGCGCTCGGTGTCGGCAATCAAGTATAATATGGCCAGATTTAAATTAAAACAGCAACTAAAGATCGTTCTATTATGATAAATAACGGATAATAGCATCATCATGGCTAAAGCCATGTTCTCACTAGCAATAACACCACCCCCACCACCACCACCACCACCAACACCACCACCACCACCACCATCACCATCACCATCACCATCACCAACACCACCACCACCACCACCACCAACAACAACAGCAACAACAACAACAACGACACTGACAATAACAGTAGCAGCAGCAGCAGCAACAACAACAGAAACAACACAAATAACAACAACAATAACAACAAGATCAACAACAACAACAACAACAACAACAACAGCAAAAACTATAACAAAAACTAATACTACCACTAACGGTATGCAAATCGGCAAAAAAACGAGCGCATACTTAGGCTATGGCCTCTATATGCGTGGCTACTTGTTCCATGACAACATCTTGACAATGATTTTACGCCGAGATCTTGGCGCTTTTGGCACCTAAAGGTTAGTAGTCTAGCGGGTCGCTGGCGGCTATTGTTATGCAAATGAGTTCTTGACCTATTTAAATACTCTGATTGGTTGATTTGAATGAGTGGGCGGAGTCTATCGTTCTAAATGAGCGGGTGGACGATATTGTTCTAAATGAGCCGGTGTCCGCTATTGTGCTAAATGAGCGGGTGGCTGCTATTGTTCTAAATTAGTGGGTGGCTGCTATTTTTATAAATGAGCGGGTGTCCGCTATTGTGCTAAATGAGCGGGTGGCTGCTATTGTTCTAAATCAGCGGGTGGATGCTATTGTTCTAAATGAGTTGGTGGCTGCTATTGGTCTAAATGAGTGGGTGTCTGCTATTGTGCTAAATGAGCGGGTGGCTGCTATTGTTCTCAATGAGCGCGTGTCTGCTATTGTGCTAAATGAGCGGGTGGATGATATTGTTCTAAATGAGCGTGTGTCTGCTATTGTTCTAAATGAGCGGGTGGCTGCTATTATTCATGCAGGTGTCCGCTCTAAATGTCCGGCTACAGGCTATTGTCTGTTCTCAAGTGTTAATGCATAGATTAATGTGTGTTTTAAATAGGTATTGACACGCATGCACATGTTCTTGTTGTGTTTAACGTATTATTTAGGTGTGTGGCAGCCACACACCCTCATGGTTAAAAATATATTTTGAAACTCAGTTATTTAATTTTTTTTTAAATCAGAGCATTGCGTTACACAGGTAAAAGGTACACTAAGCGATGTTGTATAATAGTATATAGATACTAATCATGTATCTATCGTATTTAAGGAGTGGTCTTTAAAGTGGCAGTAATTTAATTATTAAATTTTCAAAAAATATGAACAAAATGTGTTCCCAGTCAGTTAATTTTCAAAAATTCAGAGCGTTGTGTTACACGGGTAATATGTAGATAAACTTATCGAGGTTGTATGTTTAATATTATTTAGATAATACTCATGTATCTATCGTATTTAAGGAGTTGTCTTTAAAGTGGCAGTCATTTAATTATAAAACTTACAAAAAATGTTGTGTAATTTTAAACAGGTGGCAACATGTGTGGTCCAGTGGAAAGATGCCTGGTTGCTGATGCTATGGGGAGTTGCAGAATGGCGGTCCGATCCCCCGACCGGGAGATGGTGATCAACAAATTAAACTAACGGGTGCATCACTGTCGGCTAAGTTAGCACATGGAAATTGAAGCCGCACGTTGCCAGTGCGTCAATAAAATAAAAATACATATACTGCCAGAGCCGTGCTGGAGTCAGAGTACAATAGGCGTAAAAGCCTAGGATTGATTGTGACAGATGCATCCACAGATAGTCCCATATGAATCGTCAGTGTGTCAGTATATCAGACATGTGAAATCTAGTCGGCCAATCCTTGATTTACTAGTCTTGGTGCGGTGGTCCAGTGGAAAGATGCCTGGGTGCTGATGCTATGCGGAGTTGCGGAATGGCGGTTCGATCCTCCGACCGGGAGATGGTGATCAACAAATTAAACTAACGGGTGCATCACTGTCGGCTAAGTTAGCACATGGAAATTGAAGCCGGAAGTTGCCAGTGCATCCATAAAATAAAAATACATACATACATACATATATAGCAAATGAACTGTAGGATTTCTGCCTAGGATTGAATTGTGGCGGGTGCATCCACAGATAGTCCCATATGAATCGTCAGTGTGTCAGTATATCGGACATGTGAAAACTTGTCGGCCAATCCTTGACTTATTAGTCTTGGTGCGGTGGTCCAGTGGAAAGATGCCTGGTTGCTGATGCTATGCGGAGTTGCAGAATGGCGGTTCGATCCCCCGACCGGGAGATGGTGATCAACACATTAAACTAATGGGTGCATCACTGTTGGCTAAGTTGGCACATGGAAATTGAAGCCGCACGTTGCCAGTGCGTCAATAAAAAAAATATATATATATATATACATATACTGCCAGAGCCGTGCTGGAGTCAGAGTACAATAGGCATAACAGCCTAGGATTGAATTGTGGCGGTTGCATCCACAGATAGTCCCATATGAATCGTCAGTGTGTCAATATATCAGGCATGTGAAAACTGGTCGGCCAATCCTTGACTTTTAGTCTTGGTGCAGTGGTCCAGTGGAAAGATGCCTGATTGCTGATGCTATGCAGAGTTGCAGAATGGCGGTTCGATCCCCTGCCCGGGAGTTGGTGATCAACAAAGTAAACTAATGGGTGCATCACTGTCGGCTATGTTAGCACATGGAAATTCAAGCTGCACGTTGCCAGTGCGTCAATAAAAAAAAAAAATAAAATAAATAAATAAAAATACATATACTGCCAGAGCCGTGCTGGAGTCAGAGTACAATAGGCTTAAAAGCCTAGGATTGAATTGTGGCAGGTGCATCCACAGATAGCCCCATATGAATCGTCAGTGTGTCAGTATATCAGACATGTGAAAGCTGGTCTGCTAACCTGAGACTTTTGTCTTGGCGCGGTGGTCCAGTGGAAAGATGCCTGGTTGCAGATGCTATGCGGAGTTGCAGAATGGCGGTTCGATCCCCCGACCTGGAGATGGTGATCAACAAATTAAACTAATGGGTGCATCACTGTCGGCTAAGTTAGCACATGTAAATTGAAGCCGCACGTTGCCAGTGCGTCAATAAAAAACAAATAATAAATACAAAAATAAAAATACATATACTGCCAGAGCCGTGCTGGAGTCAGAGTACAATAGGCGTAAAAGCCTGGGATTGAATTGTGGCGGGTGCATCCACAGATAGTCCCATATGAATCGTCAGTGTGTCAGTATATCGGACATGTGAAAACTGGTCGGCCAATCCGTGACTTATTAGTCTTGGTGCGGTGGTCCAGTGGAAAGATGCCTGGTTGCTGATGATATGCGGAGTTGCAGAATGGCCGTTCGATCCTCCGACCGGGAGATGGTGATCAACAAATTAAACTAATGGGTGCATCACTGTCGGCTACGTTAGCACATGGAAATTGAAGCCGCACGTTGCCAGTGCGTCAATAAAATAAAAATACATACATACATATATAGCAAATGAAGTGTAGGATTTCTGCCACATGGCAATGCTGGAATTCTGAATGGTAACATAAGACATATGCAAAGTCACGCAACATATCCATTTTTCAATACTACAAATAATAACATCGCTTTGAGGAATTCCTTTGTCAATGCCCACGCACCCAGCCACCCTGTAAACTTGCAAACATCTTATTGGGTATTTAAAATGTCGGAGCCACACCACTGTATTGCTACCTGTCCGTTCTCGCGTTGAGAACGAACCCGTCTTTGGAACGAGACCGTCTAACCCTTTTCAAACTTGACATTGCAGCATCTCATATCGGGATATCATGTTAAATAGTGCAACTTTAATTCGACTAAGTTGTTGCTCTCAAAGGAATCGACAACGTTTAAGTCAAATTATGTTCAAAATATTCAACATAAATTCGTACATCATAAATTATGTAAAGTACGAGATTTGTTATGTTAAAAAGGTTAGTTCTTTTCATTTCCATTGACGCATGCCCATCCATTTTCCGACCGTGGAAGACATTTTTGTATTAGATGGCTTATATTACGAGATCACCAGTGTGCGTGTGTATAAACATGATATTACACGACCAACAACTTTGTGATGTTTAAACTGGAGTGAGAAAAGGGGTTGAATTTGAACCATTTTATACGATTAATCTATGGGCTTAGTGATGGTATTTTGTTTGGCTGTACACTTGAGGAGAGAAATGAGTTCCCTACACACATGGAATTGGACTTGCGTCAGACTGAGTAGGTACAGGTACGCCTACCACTACCACATACTCGGCAGTGAGCCGAATCGTGATACTTGTCCCATGATATTCCTGCATAAACAGGTGACATAGAGCACCGCCTCCCATAAATTCAATACGAATTATATTAGCTAATTCGTGTGCGTCAGCCACGAGGCCGATGCGAATGTAGTATTGGTATCCATGTTAAGCAAAGTATGCGTGAACGATGTCGTATGCCCAGTATGTATAGTGCTTAAACTTGAGAGGATTACTGAAACGTGAATTACAAATGATAAAATTGTATCCATCATATTAATTAACTTAGATGAAAGTCTACAGTAATTCGCATTATGCCTACCGTGTTCACATCTGCGCATTGAATAATAACTCTTTAATGTAAAAAAGGTATATGCGTGCGTGAAAGTGCATTCATACAACTATTGCTTAATCAGACATAAGTCAATATTCGTGAATTGGCGTTGATTACCGTATTTCGCTGTGTGTAAACTTGTTTTGCTATTTGAATTTTGTAAAACATAACTAGTAGTATCACATATTGCATCGGTGTCACGCTTAAACCATGACGTCATACACAACAGGCGCAAATCATAACTAGTGCTGGCTGTGTGCTATTGTTCATAAGTGGGATGCTGCACGCTAGTAGTCTAGGGACTCGCTATACGCTATTGTTCTAAATCACTCATGCATGACAATGCTACTTAGTGCATAATTAATTTGATTAATGGGTTTTTAATTGGTTGTGAATGGTGTAATGCGTAATGGGGTCGTGTATGTCACGTGTGCATCTGCGTGGTATTGTTCTGCTGTCAGAATGGTTGGTGTGTATATGTTAAGAGGTCAAGTGCATTTGTTCAGTTGTCTGAATGATCGATGTGTTTCCGTCAGGTTGTTTGTTTGATCAATACGAGAACAATTGCCGATAGCGAGCAACCCCTGTAACTCGATTGGTGAACACTGTACGCTATTGTTTTAAATGACATAGATTAATGTGTTTTTAAATAGGTGACACATGCGTGATGGCCGGCGGCGCACCTACACACCCACACACACCCTTCGTGGTGTAAGTCATTTTACAAAAAGATGTCAGTCGTTTAATTATCAAATTTTCAAAAAATATGAACAAAATGTGTTCCCAGTCATTTAATTTTTTTTTTAATCAGATGGCAGTCATTTACTTATTACATTTTCACAATTCGTATGGATATGAGTTGGTGGCCACCATCGCAATTGCCTCAGTCATTTAATTTTCAAAAAATCAGATGACAGTCATTTAACTATTAAATTTTCAAAATTGTTATGGAAATGAGCTGGTCCCAACCATCGTAAATGTCATGGTTTAAGTCAGTCATTTTCAAAATGATGGCATTTAATTATTAAATTTTCCAAATTTGTATGGAAATGTGAACTGTGTATAAAACACGAATTTGCCTACGAATGGGGTTGGTAGGTTACTATTCTATAGATAATTGTATCTATTTATTTAAGGCGATTCTTTAAAGTGGCAGTCATTCAATTAGTAAATTTTCAAAAAGGTTGTGGCTGCAATTTTATACAGGCGGCTTCACATTTATACACACTGTCGACATGTGTATGTACATGCCTGGACACACATGCATGCCAAAATGCATGCATACATGTACGGCCGCATGAGGCTGCATGTTGCAGATTTGCGCGTGTATGTTGCGGATTTGCGGCCACATGTTGCGGATTTGTGGATGCATATTGTGGATTTGTCATCGCATGCGACTTTCTATGTCAAATTAGTATACAAAAATAGTCGTTTGCCTGAGATGGGGGCGGGGCAGCGTCTCCCAGTCATTTAATTTTCAAAAAAAAGCAGAGCATTACACAGGTAATAGGTACACTAAGCGATGTTGTATAATATTATATAGATAGTTTTATCTATCGTATTTAAGGAGTGGTCGTTAACGTGGCAGTCATTTAGTTATTAAATTTTCAAAAAATGTTGTGCTATGCAGGCAGCTACACATTTATACAGGCGGCATACCTGTGTGGCCACATGTTGCGGATTTGCAGCCGCAGTACATATAATCGTATAAATGGGTCAAATTCAACCCCTTTTCTCACTCCATCACAAAGTGGTTCCTCATGTAACTGCAGAGTAGTTAGGTAGCCTTAGGCAGTCAGAAGATTTCTTTGTAGAACCTTGTAACTTGAATGCTTGCTAGAGTTATCCTATGAACAGTATGCCGAGCCGTAAATGTGTTCAATGTGATTCAACTTTTGATAGGTCAAATGACCAGAAGTGGCATAAGATCTGATTCCATAACAATGAAGCTAACGAAAATACAGACATTGAAGATGAAGAAATGACAGAGATGAAGAGTGAAGATGATGAGCCAATGGAGTCGGAGAGTGAAGCCGGTGATGACTCAGCGGAGTATGAGAGTGAAAATGAAGGTGAACATGATAAAGAAGTCATAGGCAATCAGGAACCGTTTACCATATTCCAAAATAGTAAGCAGGTCTTAGACGCTGAACAATCAGGTTTAGAAGACGAGGATGGTGAAGTGAACACAGACCCAAATAGTGTAGGCAATATGTCTATTTCCGTATATGCTGATGTTTTAGTTACAAAGTGTATGGACATAATGTTCCAGATGTTAAAGAAGATTGCAGAACCCTACACTCATTAAAATTATTCGTAGGAAAACTAAAGATTTTATCAAGGGTTATGTATACGATGACGCAGTCTTCTCAGCTTTTCGAAAAAGAGAGTTTCTGATCAAGAAGTATATAAGGAACAATCTAGATGCTGACGATAATGATGATGTTTATGTTGGTGATGGATCTGATCCATAAGGAATCAGTCTACCCATCGATAAATGGATCTCCAGAACATTGACTATTTTTTATACTACAGAATATATATGTTTTAGCATATGTAATATTTTCTTCAATGTAAAACTATGGATACAAATAAAACATTGGTTCTTTATGTAGCTGCTCAGCCATGTCACCCACATCCCTCAATATTCAAATCGGAGTGGGTGCTGTTAATGTTTGTGGTGACAGTGGTGGTTGGTGGATGTAGTGGGTTATGGTGGTGATGGTGGATGGGTGGTGGTCGTGGTAGTGGTGATGGTGGTGGTCGTGATGGCGGTGGTGGCCGTGGTGGTGTGGCCATTGCCGTAGTTATGCTACTCTTGATGGTCGTGGTGGTGATGGCGGTGGCGTGGTGGGGTCGTGGTGGTGATGGTGGGCATGGGGGCGTGGTGGTGATTGTGTTGGTGGTTGTCGTAGTGGTGTTGATGTCGGCGGTGGTGGGGGTGGTCCTGGTCTGGTGGTGGTGGTCGTGGTAGTGGTGGTGCTGCTTCGGCTCCTGCAGCTGGTTCTGCGGGTCGTGGTGGTGATGTTCATAGTGATGGTGATGCTGGTCGTGGTGGTGGTGGTGTTGCTGGTGGTGGTGGTGGTGGTGGTGGTGGTGGTGGTGGTGGTGGTGGTGGTGGTGGTGGTGGTGGTGGTGGTAGGGTTGGTGGTCGTGGTTCTGGTGGTGGTGGTCGTAGTGATGGTGGTCATAGTGGTGGTGATGATGGTGGTCTTTGAAATTCGAAGGTTAAAAGGTTAAGAATGTCTATAGCACCCATGTCATGGCGTAACATGAGATGACCGTTTAGGGAAGGTTTGACTGAATTATGTAGAAAAACATGGTTATAACGTATCACTGCCAGCGCAAAAGCATATATTTATATTTGACTTGTAGTAAACCATCTATGAGTATGCCACTATGAACGTAATGTTGCTCTTAATTGTTGAAATGTAACTTCGTGAATGATAAGGCATTCGGTCGCCAATCAAATCACCACAATGACTACTGTTAACGTATGAACGCAGTGAATTAGAAATGCGTTACACTTTAGTGGTAAACAACAACAGCCGGTGAGCGGGTTCACGTGTAATTTTTTTAAAACTGTCAGCGAGGACATTGAAATATCTTGCCAAATATCAAGCTCACGTCATTTGTTTACCAGAACACTATGGAATGCGAGTTAAATAATCAAGCGCTAACACTCCATCGCGGTAAGTCGCACGCTCTCATGCGGTATAATTAATGTATTTTATAGTCTGCGATATGAAAGCCATATTTTATGAAACACATTCAACAGCGATCAGCGGCGTGGTTTCCAAAAAGGGTAATAAAACTAGGTAAAAATGACTGCGTCTGGGCATGTACATACACATGTTGCCGCCTGTATAAATGTGTAGGCGCCTGTATAGCACCACATTTTTTGAAAATGTAATAATAAAATGACTGTCACTTTAAAGATACATACAGCATCGATAAGTGTACCTATATATTACCCGTGTAAAGCAACGCGCTGATTTTTTGAAAATTAAATGACTGGGAACACATTTATTTCTTAAATTGTTAACATTTACTAAATAAATGGCTGCCACTTTAGAGACCACTCCTTAAATATGATAGATACATGACTATTATCTATGTAATATTATACAGCATTGCTTAGTTTACCCATGTAACACAACACCCTGACATTTTTGAAAATTAATTGAATGAGCTTCAAAATATCTCTTTAACCATGAAGGGGGGGGGGGCACCTAATCAATATGTTAAGCACAGCAAGAGCACGTGCACGCGTGTCAATACCTATTTAAAAACACATTAATCTATGCATTAACATGTCAGAAGAGAAAATAGCCTGTAGCCGGACATTTAGAGTTGACACGTGCATGAACAATAGCAGCCACCGGCTCATTTAGAACAATCGCGGACATCCACTCATTTATAGCATTAGCGTCCACCGGCTCATTTAGAACGATAGACTCCACGCACTCATTAAAATCAACCGCAGTGTTTAAATAGGTCAAGAGCTCATCTGCATAATAATATCCGGCAGCGACCCCAATAGACTACTAAAGTTCTAGTCAAAGTAGTTGCAAATTAGCCAATGGCGTACCTACATAGTTATACTGGACGTGAGATTCCGGGAATTCTTGTTTAAATGTTAAACAGTATGTGTGGGACAAAACTATCTTCAAACCAGATATTCAGTCTCTCGCAATCAGACACGTATTAAGTGTAGGATACGAATCTGAATCAGACAAAGGTGATGGCTTCTGTATGCTTATCTAGGTAGAAATAAGTCCTAAATGCCCGACCGTCTGCATTCATTTTCTTTCAATAGATGAATCAACTCTGTCAGCCAATTATATTGCGTCGCAATCAATTATGACACATGTAACCTGACGTCATACTCAAAATGCGTAATAAATGGAATATATATGGCCACCAGAATCGTTGAATGGTTCGTTAGTTGTACGAATTACATTCCTTTCATATTTAATAAACACTCTCTTGAATATTGTGAAATTATGGCAGAAACAACACCCAGTCAAATTATTTTCAAGATAATTATTTTCAAAATATTTAACAGCTCAACTATATAGATACCTTAAAACACAATTCGGGGATGCCATGGTATAAATTATAGTATTCTGTCCCAACACGCCCACTGTAAGGAGGGAGCTTGGCTAGATAGGGGAGCGGAACAGATACAATTAGATTCATTCGTTGAACCAAACGCTGATAAATGCACAACCTGCTGCATAATAGCCTGCTCTATAATAACCGTCATTCAATGAGAGGCAATGTCGAGCAAACACGCCACCGAGAAAACTCAGTGAAACTGTGATTATTTCAAGGCTGATATAGGTAGCTACGGCTTCGTGCAATTACAATAGTTCTTAATTTGTCCACCATGTGGTCTTTCTGTCTTTTCCTTAGATACCGCCAAGTATGCCTGGCAACAACGATAACACGTTTCTGGTTAAGACGGAAAATGCCATCAATCAGCTGTTATTCCAATCTTATTATGAGTGGGGTGAATTCAAAGTAAGGTAACCATTGACAAAGATTATGAATGTAGGTCAGGGTCACAAGCGTAGCACGAATTGATTAGGAGAATTATTTTTACTTTTAATCAGATCATTTGTATTCGCACAAACTACAGCGATGAGTATATCTCCATATAGCGCACGGTGAGGCCACGGACAGTGTACACTAATTAAGTACAGTATGTACACTATACGCTGTGTATATTCACTATACACTATTGACTAAATAATCTTGGATCCTGGATCCTTACAATAGGGTAATTAACGCGGCCGATACTGAAATACTCCTTATAGTGGTTTCTTTGAAGTAACGGTCTAGTCAGTTATCCGTGATGGATGTAAAACATGAACAATAACAACCACACACCAGACAGAACTAGACGGGCACCGGGCGTTTGGGAAATGTACTAAGTACATATTGGTAAGGGCATGGCAAATACAAGGAAATGTATGGACACTTAAAGACGCACTCGCAAACACCTGCCAGAGACCGAATAAGGCACTGTTAATGCCATGCCGAGGAGGCCGCCTCAAAGCTTGTGTTTTGGGGCACCAACACAAGGAAGCGGAAGCGATGCGGACTACTATTAGCATACGTCCATGTGATGGTGATTGTCTTACCAGTACAGCGGACCTAAGGGGGACGTGCATTTTGGACCGTAACCCGATAAAATTAGATTCATTCGTTGAACCAAACCCTGATAAATTCACAACCTGCTGCATAATAGCCTGCTCTATAATAACCGTCATTCAATGAGAGGCACTGTCGAGCAACCACGCCACCGAGAAAACTCAGTGAAACTATACTTATTTTAAGCCGGATATAGGTAGCTACGGCTTCCAGCAATGACAATAGTTCTCAATTTGTCCTCCATGTGGTCTTTCTGTCTTTTCCTTAGATACCGCCAAGTATGCCTGCCAACAACGATGACACGTTTCTGGTTAAGACGGAAAATGCCATCAATCAGCTGTTATTCCTAAATAATCTTGGATCCTGGATCCTTACAATAGGGTAATTAACGCTGCCGATAATGAAATACTCCCTATAGTGGTTTCTTTGAAGTAACTGTCTAGTCAGTTATCCGTGATGGATGTAAAGCATGAACAATAAGAGCCACACACCAGACAGAACTAGACTGGCACCAGGCGTTTGGGAAATGTACTAAGTACACATTTGTAAGGGTATAGTAAATGCAGAGAAGTGTATGGAAACTTAAAGACTCAGTCGTAACCACCCGCCAGAGACCGAATAAGGCACTGTTATTGCCATGCCGATGAGGCCGCCTCAAAGCTTGTGTTTTGGGCACCACCGCACGGAAGCGGAAGCGATGCGGACTACTATTAACATACGTCCATGTGATGGCAATTGTCGTTAGCGGTACAGCGGACCTAAGGGGGGCGGGGGGGGGGGGGGGGTGGGCGTGCTTTTTGGACCGTAACCCTTCGCCTCATTACTGCTCAGCATATGCTCCCGACTTAAACACGCATAGTGGCACGATAATTAAAATAAAAGGTGATGGTATAAACACAATCCTGGATAAACATGCATATTGTATACAGCATTCTATAACTGCACCATATACTGCTCGTGAATGCAATTCCATCACGTATGTATGTGTGCTTCAATCATCATAGATCACAGTAAAACGGCAACGGCATGAGGAAGTGTGGTGGGGGTGAGGTGGGGTTGGGGGGGCGGAGGGGGCGGAGGGGGTGGTGAGACTTATGGAGATTACTGCTTCAATACGAGCATGCTTATTGCAATGTGTCATGAAGTCATTATTTAGCTACATGGCACAACAGCACCCACTCAAATTAGTTTCAAAATATTCGACAGGAGGTGTATTAAATCGTAAAGACATACAGTTCGTACAACGTGTCGGACTATTACGCATTTAAGATTGACTAAATCGGGTCATGCTGTCATTGATTATGACGTGATCCTACACGTCGCGTAGTTGATTATGACGCAATATGACGTCATGTGATGGATGGGTAAACTGGACAGGTCCATTAGTAATATATACTTATTCGCCTTTAGTGTTTACCATTTGGTAGATAATTTCGACGTGTCATTTCGTTTTTGCTATGACCATTATTCAGTGCATTGCCAGAAAATACCCATCTGCATATCACATGTTCAGTACGAACCTCCTATTACGCTATCCAGTAAGGTTGTCCCGCCAGTATATGCCATTCTGGTAGCAAGACAGCATATATACTTGTGGGGTAGTATCACTCTTTTATGTAGTCAATATCGGATGAAGATGTCGACAGCCATGGTAAATTAAAAAATATAAGCTAGAACAAAACGCCATTTATATGATTGACTGTGAATTATTTCCACAGCTATATATGAGACAGTCCTGGTTAACAGCAGCTGTATGTAATAATCATTAAATTAAGATCCAATATGGTGCATTGAGAAAGGCAATCTCAGGTGTATCATATTGGATGCGACTATCTGTTTATCGATACTTCTGTCAAATTATGTCTGTATTTTATAATCATGTCTTGAATAATTCAGACCCGAGGCTGGTACCCATAACATTTAGACATATTCCATGAACATAGATGTGTCACACCATGTTTGCCATATACTCTTACTGTGTACGCAAATCTATGCATCCATATATTAGCACATTTGTCTGAATCAATATCAGCGATAACCATATTTCTTCCTGTCTTACGTATTGTATTGTCACCTCTCTTCTAATTTAGATCAGCCACGCCATCATTCTCTTTGACCTGAATTTCTGTACTGTACCCAGCATCATGGGAGACATTACTCAGGTCGACTGCTGATGTGTAGCTGCATATAACTAGTAGAACCTGCAATAGTAGACTGATAATGCGTGGAGTGAAACAGCACGATCCTTCTCTAGCTTTTCGGAAATGTGTGTACATATGTGAAGGCAAAGCCGGTATCTTAATTCTCGTTCATATTCTGATTGATTTCTATATTATAGTCGACATTGATTTACCAGTACGAAGTACCTCTGTGCATGCATCAATCAGCATTATTACTCGGCTAATGAATGCTCTTTTCTTATGAGTGAACAGTGTCATATATACTACGAACAATATTACCGGATATCCGAGTAATATACAAATGGAAATAAAGCTAATTTAAAATCAAAATTAAGATCCCAATTATCGTTAGTTGTGCTGCGTTGAAACGACAGACCTATTTATAAACGCTGATGGTCAAATACATCCCGGCATAAGTGTTATCATTTCAGAGCATGGCATGCGTTGTCTCACCACCAGCACTCATGACTACCGCTACTATCACTTAGCACGACCACTGCCAGTACACTCGCACCATCTAATTCCAGTCTCGTCAACAACATAAAACAGCGCTCCAGTCAGCACAACATAACCTAAAATCATAAATTATGTGTCGCCAATATGATGACAGTTGTCTACAATTATACAAATGATCCTCCAAACCGTCGACACTACCATTGGCAATATATTAATCCTATAAAAGTACTTATATATATACGCAATAGATGCTACTCCTAATAACATACTGCCGTATGTGCGTGGTGCTTGTGCGTGTGTCTGGCAATGTTAGATCTTGTAACTGTCTATTTAACGTAGGAGGTCCATCCGAATATAGGCTTAGCCGTTGATGCCCCACCCCCTCCCCCATTCTGACTATGTACATCTACGATTATGCCGCAAAATAAACAACTCAGAACTTGAATTTGAATTTGAATCTGAATTCGATAGCTAGATAGGAGTATGGGTACGCTGGTGAAGTTTCGATAAATTCGTTGTGTACACTTACACACCGAAAACTGGCGTACATTGTGGCTTATTCACTAGTTTTAAGCTATGCACTTTCTGCAGTGTGTTAGGCTCCAGCTATTCACACACATAGAAGTATATGGCTTTAGCTGCGCTAACAATATATCGAATTTAAAAAGAATTCTACCATGAAGTAATTTCGCAGCATACAATACGATATGGAAAATTGACTGAACCTTTGGCATATCCGCGGTTTTTAATACTTTAATATCTGCAATATGCTTTGATCCAGGATTTCATCAAAATGGTTAGATAGGTATATGAATTCGCTAATACAATCTAGAATAAAAGATGTCAACGTGAAGACATTTCGTAATTCGCAATTGAGTATGGGCAGTTGTCAGGTAGCAATACTTCACTATATTCTGTGAAAGAATGTCTATACTCAGTTTGTGCCAAACATAGAACCAAATGCGTACCAAAAATTACACAATTGTGCCATCAATTTCATTGTATTTAGTTACTTATTCGTCATATGACCCCGTTGTAAGACTGTTGGCTCACCTTAGTCATATTTGCAATATGACCAGGCGTAGCTTTTCTAATGTGTTGAGCCACACAATGTGATCCGTATCGTTATGTAGATAGGGCATTTCTGTATTGAACACTTTCTACTATAAATAATGCCATATTACACAATTACATTTCATTTCAAATCTGGTGTAGACTTTCGCTGATTCACGGCTTTATGTTGTGTAATGTGTCTAAATTTGTTGCTACAAGAATAGTACCCAGATAGACTGATAGCTGTCAATATATCCTGGCAGATTGCTCGCGATGGAATCGGACCGAGAAAGTCAAATATGAAACATCTCTGCAATGAAGTAATTTCCTAATCCACAATGTAGCATCGACAGTATACAAATGTAATGAAGGCTCTTATTAATACGTTCCAATCAACATGACGCACATAAGTCAAATATCCTAGTTATCCGTATCGTGAAGACATGGTGGGATGGACGAGTATGGGCATTAGAGAAAGTACTCACACATCAATGAAATACGCTGCAAAGTAGCAACATGCACAGCGCAGACATCTGGGTCAGTAATACAGTTGCTGAATGAATGAATATACTGACACTTCGCTATTCAAACAGCGTTCTGTGTGCTCACATAATAATTCGCCATCAACGAGAGGCTTATCCGTCAACCATTCGTATTATCCGTATCGTGATAAAAGGGCATGATCAAAGATTAACGTCAATAGTGAAAGTAATCACACATCAATGTGCGAGCAATCTGGATTTATATTGCATTGCAGTCAATAGCTGGTGAAGATGTCCCTTTGATGCTATAATTAATTCTCCTTCATTCATGTGTTAACCTGATATTCATCAACGATCATAATGTTAAACTAGCGGGAGTTAATTTGCCATGGCAATTCTGCGTTTCGATTTACAAGGTTGACTATATGTCCACATCTTCAAAGGGAACACGAGGCTGGCTTGATTTCAAACGATGCACATACACCACATCGGACACGTGGCTAGACCATCGTAGACGACCATGCTGTGTATAGTATGCGACAGTGTCTCGTTCACCCATTCCCCAATCTATGTCTCGAATATAAAATTAATGTTATTTACCTCGTAATAGGACACGATGTCCGATTTCTTATTTGCATTGCACGAAATAGCACGAAACCGCATGCAAGAAATCGTGAACATCAAACATGCTTTGATTTTCGAGATTTGCCGCAAGACAAGAAAGATCGTGAGCTGAGAGGTGTTTACATTCGTGTATTGTACAACGGCCATTATGATATCTACGAATAACGCTGCCATGTTGCCATTGATCGTGTCACCTTCTTGTACATTAGTTGATTACTTAATAATGCTGAGTTTAGTGTAGAGTACAGAACCGCCTTTAAAGATATACTTGATGAACGGTATTCCTACATCATATATTCACTGAACACGGCAACACATTGGCGGATTTATTGATCGAAAGTTTCAAAATTGCATGTTATATGTTGCTCGGCAGATTGATGTAAGGCAGTGCAGCCATATTATAAACTACGATTAAGAACGACAGCAACATACATCGAGCTAAAGCCATACGCGCATTTAATATGAACCTAACCAAACAAAACTTAGCCCAATTTTAAATTCCCCCGGGCCAATAAAAGACAAAATGGGCTAAATCTCGCAAAAACTGTAACTATTTAAAGCGAATTCTGACACAGAAATCACTCTGTCACATTTGTTTAAGCCGGCTTTCGTTGCTGGACTGAGAAGTTATAAGAAGCAGAGTTTTATATAACGGAAAACTTTAAGGCAGGTGATATTTGTAGCGCCTAAATGGAAATGGACATACAAACAAGATCCAGGGAGGTGTAGGCGTAGAAATGTGCTTTTGGAAAATATCATTATTAGATATAAAAACTGTTTGTTTTAGGTGCAATTTAGGTAGGTATGATTTATTAAATATCTAGGCATTTTATACATCAAAGCTAGTGATGCAGGTAGGTAATTATAATATGGTGGGAGTTGCACTATTTTGGCGTGTGGAGCAGGTTGGGTACGGGCCGATTTCGAAGGTAGGTGAAGTGGCCCGAAGAATTATGTAAATTCGGTCATTCCAATACTTGATTCCATCTTAACATGGCGTTGCTCTGAGAAGAGTCCTTGCCGTAGAGGAAATGTGACGATAATGAGGTGAGTTAGATTTGAAGTGGCATATAATGTGGGGATTGGTGTAAGAAATGGCGTAAATTAAATGGGCTCTGAGAATCTAGTGTATAGGTATTCCGATAGCGGGTTCAAGGCAATTAAGGGGAGAGTGTCATCAATTTTTGTTCTATTTGCTCCTATAAGCTCATATGTGCCGCTTTGGTATCAATTTTCGGATCCAAGTTTATTGTGTTGAGTGTTGTATAAAGATTAATAAAGCGTTGCTATGGTAACCTTCGTCTGACAGGCCGACACAGTAATTTCGGAATAGGCCTTCGGTAATAAAAACCTCACTATTATTTTGATACTCCATGTGTTCGTGTTGGTGCTGTTGTTTTTGTTGTTGTTGGTGGTGTTGTTGGTGTTGTTGTTGTAAGGTGTTGCGTCCGATGGCGACAACACTTTACCCAAACATCACTGCTAAATTGAATTTCTAGGGCGCGGTTTTAGGAAGTTAGTGCGCGTGCGTGCGTGCAGCGTACGTGAGTATGGTAGGGCGTGCGTGCGTGCGTGCGTGCGTGCGTGTGTTCGTGCGTGCGTGCGTGCGTGCGTGCGTGCGTGCGTGCGTGCGTGCGTGCGTGCGTGCGTGCGTGCGTGCGTGCGTGCGTGCGTGCGTGCGTGCGTGCGTGCGTGCATGAGTGCGTGCGTGCGTGCGAGCGTGCGTGCGTGCGTGCGTGCGTGCGCGCGCGTGGTGGTTGTATTGCGAGGTTATGACGGTGAAGCGGTAGGTTGAATGCATTAGCAGGGATGAGAGGGTAGGTTAACATGATAGTATGTGCGTTTAGTTGACTGGCCATGGTGTAGTTAGTATTTTAATCAAGGGAGGCAGTTGATTCTCTTGGGGGAAGGGTGGTGTGTGGAAATTCCTTGAGAGTGGGTGTCAACGTGTGCACGCCAAAGGCGTGTGTGTGTTATCTATAAGAGTAATTATATATATATATATATATATATATATATATATATATATATATATATATATATATATATATATATATATATATATATATATATATATGTGTGTGTGTGTGTGTGTGTGTGTGTGTGTGTGTGTGTGTGTGTGTGTGTGTGTGTGTGTGTGTGTGTGTGTGTGGGTGTGTGTGCCTGCGTGCGTGCGTGCGTGTGTGCGAGCGTGCGTGCGTGTGTGCGTGGCGGTGTATGTGTGGGAAGGTGGATGGGTGGGTGGGTGTATGTGTGTGTTATTGTCGGTTCCGTATTGGTTTATGTATAATTTTCCTGGATCTCAGACTACAACAAACATGTCAACACGTATTCGTTGTTGGTTTGTTTGGGGTGGTTGGACGTTTAGGTTAAGGCACCATATGGATAGGAGAATTGGTTCCTCGTGTTGTCTTTTTCCTAGATTTCTGAGTACAACAGGCTGACCTGCACGGTGGAGTGTTGGTTGGTTTGGGGTATTGGAAATTTAGGTTAAAGTGCACTGTTTTAGGAAAGATAGATAATTGAGAAAATAGACTTAATGAAAGTTAATGTGTTTAGGTGAATTTCTTGACGTATATGGAATAGGGTGAGCCAAGACTGGCGGGTAAGCCATTTGTGTTAGACTCATGGTGAAGGTATGTGTTTCTGTTAGTAATTTCTTTGAAACCCAGATATCCAAACGCCAATATATAGATACTTTATGGTTCAGGGACGGTTGGTTATTTTGAAAATAATTGGACTGGAATTTGTTGCGGCCCATGGCAGTAAGGAATTTCAGTTGGATGGGTGTCAAAATATTCGCCCGTTTTTCTGTATTGTGTTTTTGCGATTTTCGAAACTGGAGTTCTGGTTTCTAACAATATGTTGTTAGTACATGCTTCTAATACATTTGTAATGGTGTGAGGTTATGCCAATATGACATGGTCTTCGCATTTGTAAGACCTTGCCATAGCTCTAATCCAGTCGTCCGCTGGTGTAGGAAAGTAGAATTCCCTTTGCTCATGCGCTGGTCAAGTCGGTACCTGGCCTATGCCATTTTTCTAGATATCCGTCTCTCACTCCCCACCATACATGATATAGCGCTTTCTAAATTGCTTTTGAGAACTGTAAACTTGTCCTGGTGATGTTGCATGTGGTTTCGGGGCAATGGTTACTGGATCGTTATTTGATTCGGGACCTATTGCTCCGTAACATGTACGCACGCTATCTTTCGGAGATAGATGCTAGGTGGGGCGACCTTCTGGAAGCTCGGCATCTTCGCCAGTTAGATGTATGTGTCTAAAGATAGGTAGGCATCCAAAGGCGGCCAAAGCTTGGAACCGTATCTAATAACCAAATGGTAGGTTACAATGTAGCAGAAAGCCCGCATAAATAATACCAATACAGTATCGTTGGAACTACATAAGACTGTGACCTGCGAATTCCTCGGAAATCATTCGTCCCGTCTTCGTGTAAACCAGTGTGCATCACATTAATTATGGCTTCATTAGGATTAACCAGCACTTAACTTTTTTGTTTGAACACAATAATGGCCATTGCGTGTGTTAGGGGTAACATATTGATGACAACAAAAACATCAATAATCCTTGCATCAACTCCAGGTTTGCTACTGTAGCTCATGGGGTACGCGCTGGTCCACCATGTTGATCCGCATGTACAGGATGCGTGGGAGGGCATGTTAGCTGCAGTTCCCGGGGTTGTGGATCCCGTATCGCATCTCTCCAGAATCTACAAAGACACACACACACACACACCCTCTCTAAAGCCGGTGGAATGTTCACGTTCCAGTGTGGCCACACGACCATTGTCGCCGAGATTCAACGAGGCTACCTGGTAGTTTAATATAGACTAATTAGACATCTAACACACACAAAATATTGTTGTTGTGGGAGGAATGTGCCTCGCGCGGGCTTCCGTCACAAGAAAATGCCTTCAACGCCGAAGCTGAGGAAAAGAGCTGGCAAAAACGGCCACTCCTTTGTTCAAACAAAAATCTAAGTGCTGGTCAATCCTGGTGAAGCCATAATTAATGTGATGCACACTGGTTTACACGAAGACGGGACGAATGATTTCCGAGGAATTCGCAGGTCACCGTCTTATGTAGTTCCAAAGAGGCTGGAGAAGCGTGGAAGGAGACAATAACTCGATATAAATAAGAGGTCCTAAGGTAATTGGCCAATTTGACACAACCTAGCCAGTGCGTGGTGTTACATGTCAACTGCAGCCGGAAAAGAGGCGCACACAATGTGTCTCTTGCGGAGAGAGTGTCCCTAACCACTTTAAACCTATCCTATTGAGCTACAATAGCCAGGTTTAGTCGGGTAACATGTCAGGCTCGAGCAATTAGAGCATGATCAGCGACCTCAGTGTAAAATTGATGCGGGGGGGGGGCGGAAATATGGTGATGCGGATATAGCATTGCTGTTTAGTATTACCTAGCGTACTGCATCCTAGTGGTGTATATAGAAACAAAACATGATAACTAGGATGGCTACTTGCCATATACACAACTAACTAATACAGTGCCAACGATATATCCCAGGGCATAGGACCTAAACGGCGCTGTTAGTTGAGAGCACACGGAAATGAACACAATATTTACAGTATGAAACAGAAAGTATAAAAATGCGGTCGGGCAGACCGGGCAGGTACCTATTAGTCATCAGCACCATTTGCGGAAATAATTAAATACACAATAGTATAGTTACCTGAGTACCTATTGTTCATCGGTACAGTAAGAGTTCATAAATCACTGCAATTGATACGCTACAGTTGAGTAGCGTGAGAAGGCATGATCTTGAATGCAGGGAAGATTTCCGCAGGCAGACTGGCGATGCGGCACACTCTCATGATGGTGAAGAAGAACGGATGATAAGGATGTCCATTAGATAGTCAGACTAACTGATACATAATTTAAACAGTTGTTTTACAGTTTCCGTCCAGCGACGGCAGTTTGAAAGTTGTAAGTTGCCCATTAACAGAGAGGGCTGCATTTGTCCATTAATCAAAAGCAACTAACGGACTTCCCCGGGTTTATCTATGCCCCGCCCATCTCTATCGAAGCTCCACCTACTCATCATTCGTGTTGGAATCGGTCGATCTCCGAAGATTTTGGATATCATTTTATAGAAAACTAAATAAACTATTGGATATTTTGAAGCTAGTTTGTCTGAGTGCTGTATCTACCTAATGGCAGAAACGACACCCAGTCAAATTAGTTTCAAAATACTCAACAGCATGTTTATTACATTAGCATAGAATTACAAATACATACTTATTATTGTCGTCTTTCCGCCATTTGATATTTGATATTGAAATGGTTGAAAATAGTGTTTCATTGCAACAATTATGTATAGTTTTGTATATAGTTTGTGCATGATTTGTAACTTTTGTAAATATAATTCTAATTAGTTTATATAGTTATTTGGCGAGGGCCTGAAGAGTTACCCTCGATAAATACAGATTCTTATCTTATCTTATCTTATCTTATCTTGTAATTAAATATACATGTACAATAACTGGGTGCATGGTGCAGGATACGTCGCATAGCTCTTGCGGCGCACTGAGCAGAGTCCCACCAGTCTGTGGTCTAAAGGTTAATTAGCACACGCAACATGCAGTGCAGAAGTTTGATATCACTTTTCAGCCTGGGCGGAAGATCCAGCGAGTTATCCACCAAGAATCACCATGAGCTCCCGTAGAATCACATTGGACCCGCAAGGCCCTTCCGCAGGAAACTCCTCTGAGAAAGAGCCGTACATGGAGTTCTTATATTAGTTAATAGCCCCCGGATGGCTGGTGTAATCGTGGAAAGGTCGTAAGGCCGGCGGCACAGTAGATCTCAATTCCGAGAGGCACCGCAGTGGTGTTGATACCGCCGTCGGTTAGCAGTTGTCCCACGCCTTGCACTGCGCTGGTCCAGCAGCCTTCCTGACTGTGTCAACTTCCAGCTGACGATGCTCTCGATTCTCATTTGTTCTTCATTTTTATACTACTCGTGACATCAGAGGCAGGTGCTTCAGCGAGCAGTATTCAATCAGATGGGCGTGCAGCTAGAAGTGGTGACGTGGCTATCACGTGAACAGCACATTCCCGATTCCGTTAATGAATGCACGCGATTACGTCAAAGCAATATTTTGAAGTTAATTTAAACGGGAGTTTTAAGGATAACTCGGCCATCTCTGGTTCGAATCCAACAAAGTAAAAAGTTATGTAATCGTTGGTTCATTCTGCTCCTGATCGGTCCCAGGAACGGCAATAATGGTGCGATTTGAGAAAATCACCAGCACCAACTCGGTACACTATAAGCATACACTCTCTCCCGATCTCCCGACACGTGTTGCAAGGGAAGCTTTCTTACAGACTTAGCCGTTTTTGACGAAAACCTCTCTCATGGGGCTTTATACACGCATATTATCCTACTCAGGGGGGGGGGGCGTGACGGTCGCCCCCCACCCCTCCACCCAGCTTAGCTGGGACGGTACGTACCCATCCAGTTGATCGATACTACACCATTGGGGATGGACAAAGTATGCAAATGAAATATTAAAAAAAGAACCACAAATATGGGCTTATTTTCTTCTGTCATTTTATCTAGCAGACTGAAATGAGAAAAGAGCAGAAACCCACATGTGATACGAGGTTGTAGATGTACAGAACAAAGTGCAAATAGATTGTCTCCGGACTAAAGGGTGGATCAATGAACGAATTAACAAACGAATGAACGAACGAACGAATGAATGAACGGACGGACGGATGGATGGATGGGCGGGTGGACGAACGAACAAAAGAATGAAGAAGCGAATGAGCGACCGAGCAAGCGACTGAGCGACAGAGCGACTGGCTGGGTGAGCGAGCGAGCGAGCGAACGAACGAACGAACGAATGAACACACGAAAGAGCGGATCGAATAAACGAATGAACAATGTGGACAAACGGGGTTTGAAAGAATTAATCAAGGGAAATGTGTGAGGTGTCGGCATGATGACAGTGTGGTTGTGTGGGTGTGTGCGAGGGCTTACGGGATACAGGGCTGTGAGGATGGAGGTGTCGGAAGTCGGGTGTCGGTGGAAAGATGTGTGGAGGGAGGTCATAAACATATTTCTTTCTTATTCAAATGCCTCAAATAGTACAAGTATTCCACCTTTGCTGCAACATTCAGAACATGTACGCGTTGCATTTAAATTTCGTGCCCTCTCAGAAGTTTCTGTCATATTGAGGTTCATAATGAACACACGTGTCATGCG
>CM067359.1:186559932-186600264 GCA_034401795.1 Chaetoderma sp. LZ-2023a
CACGACACGACGATGTTGAAATGGACATACAAACAAGATCCAGGGAGGTGTAGGCGTAGAAATGTGCTTTTGGAAAATATCATTATTAGATATAAAAACTGTTTGTTTTAGGTGCAATTTAGGTAGGTATGATTTATTAAATATCTAGGCATTTTATACATCAAAGCTAGTGATGCAGGTAGGTAATTATAATATGGTGGGAGTTGCACTATTTTGGCGTGTGGAGCAGGTTGGGTACGGGCCGATTTCGAAGGTAGGTGAAGTGGCCCGAAGAATTATGTAAATTCGGTCATTCCAATACTTGATTCCATCTTAACATGGCGTTGCTCTGAGAAGAGTCCTTGCCGTAGAGGAAATGTGACGATAATGAGGTGAGTTAGATTTGAAGTGGCATATAATGTGGGGATTGGTGTAAGAAATGGCGTAAATTAAATGGGCTCTGAGAATCTAGTGTATAGGTATTCCGATAGCGGGTTCAAGGCAATTAAGGGGAGAGTGTCATCAATTTTTGTTCTATTTGCTCCTATAAGCTCATATGTGCCGCTTTGGTATCAATTTTCGGATCCAAGTTTATTGTGTTGAGTGTTGTATAAAGATTAATAAAGCGTTGCTATGGTAACCTTCGTCTGACAGGCCGACACAGTAATTTCGGAATAGGCCTTCGGTAATAAAAACCTCACTATTATTTTGATACTCCATGTGTTCGTGTTGGTGCTGTTGTTTTTGTTGTTGTTGGTGGTGTTGTTGGTGTTGTTGTTGTAAGGTGTTGCGTCCGATGGCGACAACACTTTACCCAAACATCACTGCTAAATTGAATTTCTAGGGCGCGGTTTTAGGAAGTTAGTGCGCGTGCGTGCGTGCAGCGTACGTGAGTATGGTAGGGCGTGCGTGCGTGCGTGCGTGCGTGCGTGTGTTCGTGCGTGCGTGCGTGCGTGCGTGCGTGCGTGCGTGCGTGCGTGCGTGCGTGCGTGCGTGCGTGCGTGCGTGCGTGCGTGCGTGCGTGCGTGCGTGCGCGCGCGCGCGCGTGCGTGCGTGCGTGCGTGCGTGCGTGCGTGCATGAGTGCGTGCGTGCGTGCGAGCGTGCGTGCGTGCGTGCGTGCGTGCGCGCGCGTGGTGGTTGTATTGCGAGGTTATGACGGTGAAGCGGTAGGTTGAATGCATTAGCAGGGATGAGAGGGTAGGTTAACATGATAGTATGTGCGTTTAGTTGACTGGCCATGGTGTAGTTAGTATTTTAATCAAGGGAGGCAGTTGATTCTCTTGGGGGAAGGGTGGTGTGTGGAAATTCCTTGAGAGTGGGTGTCAACGTGTGCACGCCAAAGGCGTGTGTGTGTTATCTATAAGAGTAATTATATATATATATATATATATATATATATATATATATATATATATATATATATATATATATATATATATATATATATATATATATATATGTGTGTGTGTGTGTGTGTGTGTGTGTGTGTGTGTGTGTGTGTGTGTGTGTGTGTGTGTGTGTGTGTGTGTGTGGGTGTGTGTGCCTGCGTGCGTGCGTGCGTGTGTGCGAGCGTGCGTGCGTGTGTGCGTGGCGGTGTATGTGTGGGAAGGTGGATGGGTGGGTGGGTGTATGTGTGTGTTATTGTCGGTTCCGTATTGGTTTATGTATAATTTTCCTGGATCTCAGACTACAACAAACATGTCAACACGTATTCGTTGTTGGTTTGTTTGGGGTGGTTGGACGTTTAGGTTAAGGCACCATATGGATAGGAGAATTGGTTCCTCGTGTTGTCTTTTTCCTAGATTTCTGAGTACAACAGGCTGACCTGCACGGTGGAGTGTTGGTTGGTTTGGGGTATTGGAAATTTAGGTTAAAGTGCACTGTTTTAGGAAAGATAGATAATTGAGAAAATAGACTTAATGAAAGTTAATGTGTTTAGGTGAATTTCTTGACGTATATGGAATAGGGTGAGCCAAGACTGGCGGGTAAGCCATTTGTGTTAGACTCATGGTGAAGGTATGTGTTTCTGTTAGTAATTTCTTTGAAACCCAGATATCCAAACGCCAATATATAGATACTTTATGGTTCAGGGACGGTTGGTTATTTTGAAAATAATTGGACTGGAATTTGTTGCGGCCCATGGCAGTAAGGAATTTCAGTTGGATGGGTGTCAAAATATTCGCCCGTTTTTCTGTATTGTGTTTTTGCGATTTTCGAAACTGGAGTTCTGGTTTCTAACAATATGTTGTTAGTACATGCTTCTAATACATTTGTAATGGTGTGAGGTTATGCCAATATGACATGGTCTTCGCATTTGTAAGACCTTGCCATAGCTCTAATCCAGTCGTCCGCTGGTGTAGGAAAGTAGAATTCCCTTTGCTCATGCGCTGGTCAAGTCGGTACCTGGCCTATGCCATTTTTCTAGATATCCGTCTCTCACTCCCCACCATACATGATATAGCGCTTTCTAAATTGCTTTTGAGAACTGTAAACTTGTCCTGGTGATGTTGCATGTGGTTTCGGGGCAATGGTTACTGGATCGTTATTTGATTCGGGACCTATTGCTCCGTAACATGTACGCACGCTATCTTTCGGAGATAGATGCTAGGTGGGGCGACCTTCTGGAAGCTCGGCATCTTCGCCAGTTAGATGTATGTGTCTAAAGATAGGTAGGCATCCAAAGGCGGCCAAAGCTTGGAACCGTATCTAATAACCAAATGGTAGGTTACAATGTAGCAGAAAGCCCGCATAAATAATACCAATACAGTATCGTTGGAACTACATAAGACTGTGACCTGCGAATTCCTCGGAAATCATTCGTCCCGTCTTCGTGTAAACCAGTGTGCATCACATTAATTATGGCTTCATTAGGATTAACCAGCACTTAACTTTTTTGTTTGAACACAATAATGGCCATTGCGTGTGTTAGGGGTAACATATTGATGACAACAAAAACATCAATAATCCTTGCATCAACTCCAGGTTTGCTACTGTAGCTCATGGGGTACGCGCTGGTCCACCATGTTGATCCGCATGTACAGGATGCGTGGGAGGGCATGTTAGCTGCAGTTCCCGGGGTTGTGGATCCCGTATCGCATCTCTCCAGAATCTACAAAGACACACACACACACACACGCTCTCTAAAGCCGGTGGAATGTTCACGTTCCAGTGTGGCCACACGACCATTGTCGCCGAGATTCAACGAGGCTACCTGGTAGTTTAATATAGACTAATTAGACATCTAACACACACAAAATATTGTTGTTGTGGGAGGAATGTGCCTCGCGCGGGCTTCCGTCACAAGAAAATGCCTTCAACGCCGAAGCTGAGGAAAAGAGCTGGCAAAAACGGCCACTCCTTTGTTCAAACAAAAATCTAAGTGCTGGTCAATCCTGGTGAAGCCATAATTAATGTGATGCACACTGGTTTACACGAAGACGGGACGAATGATTTCCGAGGAATTCGCAGGTCACCGTCTTATGTAGTTCCAAAGAGGCTGGAGAAGCGTGGAAGGAGACAATAACTCGATATAAATAAGAGGTCCTAAGGTAATTGGCCAATTTGACACAACCTAGCCAGTGCGTGGTGTTACATGTCAACTGCAGCCGGAAAAGAGGCGCACACAATGTGTCTCTTGCGGAGAGAGTGTCCCTAACCACTTTAAACCTATCCTATTGAGCTACATGGGCCAGGTTTAGTCGGGTAACATGTCAGGCTCGAGCAATTAGAGCATGATCAGCGACCTCAGTGTAAAATTGATGCGGGGGGGGGGGCGGAAATATGGTGATGCGGATATAGCATTGCTGTTTAGTATTACCTAGCGTACTGCATCCTAGTGGTGTATATAGAAACAAAACATGATAACTAGGATGGCTACTTGCCATATACACAACTAACTAATACAGTGCCAACGATATATCCCAGGGCATAGGACCTAAACGGCGCTGTTAGTTGAGAGCACACGGAAATGAACACAATATTTACAGTATGAAACAGAAAGTATAAAAATGCGGTCGGGCAGACCGGGCAGGTACCTATTAGTCATCAGCACCATTTGCGGAAATAATTAAATACACAATAGTATAGTTACCTGAGTACCTATTGTTCATCGGTACAGTAAGAGTTCATAAATCACTGCAATTGATACGCTACAGTTGAGTAGCGTGAGAAGGCATGATCTTGAATGCAGGGAAGATTTCCGCAGGCAGACTGGCGATGCGGCACACTCTCATGATGGTGAAGAAGAACGGATGATAAGGATGTCCATTAGATAGTCAGACTAACTGATACATAATTTAAACAGTTGTTTTACAGTTTCCGTCCAGCGACGGCAGTTTGAAAGTTGTAAGTTGCCCATTAACAGAGAGGGCTGCATTTGTCCATTAATCAAAAGCAACTAACGGACTTCCCCGGGTTTATCTATGCCCCGCCCATCTCTATCGAAGCTCCACCTACTCATCATTCGTGTTGGAATCGGTCGATCTCCGAAGATTTTGGATATCATTTTATAGAAAACTAAATAAACTATTGGATATTTTGAAGCTAGTTTGTCTGAGTGCTGTATCTACCTAATGGCAGAAACGACACCCAGTCAAATTAGTTTCAAAATACTCAACAGCATGTTTATTACATTAGCATAGAATTACAAATACATACTTATTATTGTCGTCTTTCCGCCATTTGATATTTGATATTGAAATGGTTGAAAATAGTGTTTCATTGCAACAATTATGTATAGTTTTGTATATAGTTTGTGCATGATTTGTAACTTTTGTAAATATAATTCTAATTAGTTTATATAGTTATTTGGCGAGGGCCTGAAGAGTTACCCTCGATAAATACAGATTCTTATCTTATCTTATCTTATCTTATCTTGTAATTAAATATACATGTACAATAACTGGGTGCATGGTGCAGGATACGTCGCATAGCTCTTGCGGCGCACTGAGCAGAGTCCCACCAGTCTGTGGTCTAAAGGTTAATTAGCACACGCAACATGCAGTGCAGAAGTTTGATATCACTTTTCAGCCTGGGCGGAAGATCCAGCGAGTTATCCACCAAGAATCACCATGAGCTCCCGTAGAATCACATTGGACCCGCAAGGCCCTTCCGCAGGAAACTCCTCTGAGAAAGAGCCGTACATGGAGTTCTTATATTAGTTAATAGCCCCCGGATGGCTGGTGTAATCGTGGAAAGGTCGTAAGGCCGGCGGCACAGTAGATCTCAATTCCGAGAGGCACCGCAGTGGTGTTGATACCGCCGTCGGTTAGCAGTTGTCCCACGCCTTGCACTGCGCTGGTCCAGCAGCCTTCCTGACTGTGTCAACTTCCAGCTGACGATGCTCTCGATTCTCATTTGTTCTTCATTTTTATACTACTCGTGACATCAGAGGCAGGTGCTTCAGCGAGCAGTATTCAATCAGATGGGCGTGCAGCTAGAAGTGGTGACGTGGCTATCACGTGAACAGCACATTCCCGATTCCGTTAATGAATGCACGCGATTACGTCAAAGCAATATTTTGAAGTTAATTTAAACGGGAGTTTTAAGGATAACTCGGCCATCTCTGGTTCGAATCCAACAAAGTAAAAAGTTATGTAATCGTTGGTTCATTCTGCTCCTGATCGGTCCCAGGAACGGCAATAATGGTGCGATTTGAGAAAATCACCAGCACCAACTCGGTACACTATAAGCATACACTCTCTCCCGATCTCCCGACACGTGTTGCAAGGGAAGCTTTCTTACAGACTTAGCCGTTTTTGACGAAAACCTCTCTCATGGGGCTTTATACACGCATATTATCCTACTCAGGGGGGGGGGGGCGTGACGGTCGCCCCCCACCCCTCCACCCAGCTTAGCTGGGACGGTACGTACCCATCCAGTTGATCGATACTACACCATTGGGGATGGACAAAGTATGCAAATGAAATATTAAAAAAAGAACCACAAATATGGGCTTATTTTCTTCTGTCATTTTATCTAGCAGACTGAAATGAGAAAAGAGCAGAAACCCACATGTGATACGAGGTTGTAGATGTACAGAACAAAGTGCAAATAGATTGTCTCCGGACTAAAGGGTGGATCAATGAACGAATTAACAAACGAATGAACGAACGAACGAATGAATGAATGAACGGACGGATGGATGGATGGGCGGGTGGACGAACGAACAAAAGAATGAAGAAGCGAATGAGCGACCGAGCAAGCGACTGAGCGACAGAGCGACTGGCTGGGTGAGCGAGCGAGCGAGCGAACGAACGAACGAACGAATGAACACACGAAAGAGCGGATCGAATAAACGAATGAACAATGTGGACAAACGGGGTTTGAAAGAATTAATCAAGGGAAATGTGTGAGGTGTCGGCATGATGACAGTGTGGTTGTGTGGGTGTGTGCGAGGGCTTACGGGATACAGGGCTGTGAGGATGGAGGTGTCGGAAGTCGGGTGTCGGTGGAAAGATGTGTGGAGGGAGGTCATAAACATATTTCTTTCTTATTCAAATGCCTCAAATAGTACAAGTATTCCACCTTTGCTGCAACATTCAGAACATGTACGCGTTGCATTTAAATTTCGTGCCCTCTCAGAAGTTTCTGTCATATTGAGGTTCATAATGAGGTATCTAATGAGATATGCCGTGAGCAGTGACAGTATGTCTTTACCAACCAGCATATTGTTGTTAAAGACATACTGTCACTGATGATGACATATGCCATTATGCGGCCATCATGCTGCTCAAGAGTATATGTGAAATCCTATCCAATGTTACGCTATGCCATAAACGCGAAAAGATCCCTGCCTTCACTGAATCCTGCCAAAGTGGATGCAGCCATTATATGGGCTCAATGTATGCTTGTGTCAGTAGTCATGTCCAAGCGAGGGACTTTCACAAAATGGGTATTGCCATGGCACGGGCCATCGACACAATTAACCGTTCAAAGATCCTAGATGTAATGCACCAGGTCAGTTGTAATGAAGACGAACTGCGAGATTACTGCTTGCAGACACCAAGCTCAGAGATAGAGTCAATACAGTGACGTCTCTAAAGTTTGAGATATCAATCAGCACCCGGCAGGAAGATGGCCCGACCACTGAGCATTTCAATTGCTACCCTGCTGCTACATTGGAATATGAGCGGACACATTCCACAGTACCACGCACGCACGCACGCACGCACGCACGCACGCACGCACGCAC
Organism: Chaetoderma sp. LZ-2023a; assembly: GCA_034401795.1. Taxonomy (NCBI): domain Eukaryota; kingdom Metazoa; phylum Mollusca; class Caudofoveata; order Chaetodermatida; family Chaetodermatidae; genus Chaetoderma; species Chaetoderma sp. LZ-2023a. The sequence continues at coordinate 186,567,105 of CM067359.1, forward strand.
GCACACACACCTATCAGAGCGTCCGTACTAGGAATGTCACTAGCAATAGAGTATGCTAAAGATGTGGACTTCATATCTGAGGAAACGAAACCCCTTGACGAGCTCCCTATAGCAAACAACAGATTGAGATTATCGTTCTGAATCAATCCAAAACACAGTTTTCGCACATATACCTATCGACGAAGCTTGGTACTAAGGAAAATGAGAGCGTTGATCAACGAATTCATAGATTCCAGAAGGACTGGAAATCTATGCTCCTCCTGACGCAGCGTGTAGCTATATCAGCAGTACTGCAGAGCAGTGAGTCTATGATTTTACTTTCCATCCATGGATCGTCACCACGTATTGGAAGGGCATTTTCTTTCAGTTTGGAGCGATATAACAGTGGTGATCGATCTCAAAACCAATCATAATTCACTGGCTTTACTAGTGTTAGGGTTATGTCAGGCTTATGGCTATGCTGTTTTGCATGTACGCTATACATTTCAAACGAAAGCAGTGTTTGAAGCGGCACACTAATTTTCGTAGAGTGTTTGATGTGCCAAATTATGTTTCTATAGTCTAAGTCAATGGCATCATCATTGTCCAGATGCAACTACGCGCAGGAATGGACCTTTGCAGTGTGTCCATCAATCTTGCGATGCAATACTCATCTTGATGCGCGGAATTACGTCATCATCAATAACATTATGAATCTCGTGGATACACCCGTTAAGGAAGATTGAAGATAGACTAAGCGTTGTTGTACGAAGTGTACGCATTTACTATTTAATGAGTGTGGTGTTGAATATGCCCAAACTAATTTGTCTGGACGTTATTGCTGCCATTGGCAGCTAGAGCACCCAGTCAAATTAGTTTCGAAATATTCAGTATCTGTCATTCTGATAGCAACATAGCATATATTTAATGAATAGTATCGAATTGTATATAATCAATAATAAAAATATGTCTTGCTCTCATACTGCCTTGAGACGAATATAGTGTCTGTGTTTAATTGATTGAAATATGGACACTAGAACAAAACGTAATTTGTTTGATTGATTGTGACTTATTTCCACATCTGTCTCCGATGCAGTCCTGTCTAACAGCAGATGTATGCATCATTCATTACATTAAGCTCCTATGTGATCAGTCGAGAAAGGCAATGTCAGGTTATCATATGGATGCGACTACCTAATGATTGATATGCCTGTCAGATTATGTCAGTGATTTATAACCACGTACGGAATAATGAAGCCACCAGGTATATACTCTGGTACCCTACACTTTAGACATATTCCATGTTCATAGTCCTGCGCGCTCATGTTGACACCATTCTTGCTTTATAATCGTGTTGTGTAAGTGATTTCATCTAAAATAACAACATTTTCCGGCATCGATATCGGCGATATGTTCCCACTGTCTGTCCACGTTTCCAATACGAAGGTGTGTGATGCAGCTGTACATGGGCTATTTGAGTATATGTAGACAAATCGGCATGGGAGAGAATACTCAATTCGACAACTGTTGTAAAGCTGCATATAGCTAGTAGATCTTTTAATATTAGGCTGTCATTTGGTGAAGAACACACATGTAAAGCATCGTAGCCGGCTGAATTTCTAGATATTGTTCACATCAGTGGATATATTCATATATAAAGATGCACAAATTTGCAGAATGTTCGAGCAATATGCACAAATACAAAAAGCCAATTTACAGTGAAAATTCAGAAAATAACTTTCTTTTTTTATTTTGATTTCAGAATATAGTCATATTTATAAACGCGGCCTTTGCACCGAGAACGGATGCGGACCTTCAAAGCTAACCTCTGTGAATCATATCAATACAATTCTTTGAGTTGCTATGTCCGCTTCTTTCACGTAATCTCTTCAGAGGAATGATGCGCGTAGCTATAGCTGTAAGAAAAAAACCATTTTATAGATTGATATACATATCGGCGTGACATCAGGCATGTACAAATCAATAGCCATCTAATCCACGATTTTGCTTCCATATTGCGGTTGTGTTTTCAAATGAAATTTTACAATCCAGTATGACTAGTGTATGCCCAGGTGTATGGTGACCGGTGCACCAGGTGCTGGCAATGCAATAGAAAGATCCATTCTCTCCGCCAATATTACAACATCATAATCAGTAACGTCACGTGTAGGCTGGCACAATAATCAATTACGTCATGAAGGGCGTGATCTAGTCCGTCATGAAGGTGTTAGAGTCCTTCAAGTCGTACGAATTGTAGGCATTTAGTGTCTGATAAACAGTATGTTGAATATGTTGAAACTAGTTTGACTGGGCAATGTTGCTGCCATAAGGCACAGTCAAATTAGTGTCAAAATATTCAGCAGCTTACCAATATAGTTTTTTTGAAATTCAGGTTTAAAGAGTTGAGGGTTCGATCGATGCTAACACAGACGAAGTGTGGGTGGAGGTTAGGTAGAACTGTTCTAAAACTCTATTCTTCAATAGATTGAGCTCTAATGAAGTTGGGCACCATAGCCTCCCTTGGCACATTTATTAGTAGACCGTAAAGATGATAATCTAATTGACAATTAGAGCGGCATATGATACACATGTTTAACATTACTGTTCTAGTGTGTAGGGTATTGGGGTGAACTATCCTTCAATCTTCGGCAGGCCAGCTTGCCATCCACTCGACATGTGTGATTAACATCCTAAGCCTTAACGACAGGTTAGGAACTCCATACGATCCGATGCTGACGGTGGTCTGCTCAAAATGATTAATGATAGGGCTGTTACTTAAGCATGCTTACACATTGAGAATTTCGGTATCCGATTTCGGATTAAAAGATTGGTTGAATGATGTTAAGATTATGACTGATACAGACCTGAGTATGCGAATGCACTGGCCATTGAGATTCTCTCTGGGTTCGGAAAAGACGATGTGTCTTTCTCTAATCACAGACTAGAATAACCCTCTGATTGTGGATTTAACGAATATGTTTTATTTTACTCTAATAACTGGTACAACAAGATAACTAAATAAGTCGGATTTCCGGCTGAACATTAACTCTAACTGTACTTATACAAACTCGAATATCAACTATCAATTGGTAACTCAAGTCTTGCACAGATTAACTGTTCTAAATACTGAGCAGATGCTTACGAATACGTGCACTGATCTCAGGATCAACGGATTGTAGAGTGATCCCGCAGCACTGTCGACTGCGCATTATATAATGCAAAAGGGGAGTCGTGATCGTCGTACCACAACTGGAGCAAAAGAGGTAGTTCGGATTCTGATTGGTTAAGCCTCATTGTCCACCCAATAGAATCCCCACAAGCTCTCTTGAAGATGCATGCGTTCGACTAGTTGCAAATAGTTCTCGCTGGAACCGTTCTGAAGGATATATCACAACATCTTGTTGATATTGCACCACATTGACGTCATGATGTTGTGATTCCAAGCATAGTTTCATGTTATCGGTTAGCTTGACAGCTCAGCCACGGACTTCTATCTGAATCTCTAGGATTCGCTCATACATGGTTTGTCTATTTAGACTTTTGGTAACACGACGGTCACATCACAACTGAACCGCATCATTCAGTGATCTCTGACTTAGCACGTATTGCGGATCTGATCATGGGAAAATCCTGAGCCCGGGCAGCATATGAGTCAGCAGCACCTGACAAAGTTCGATCATACTAGAATACCGGCCATTTAAGCACTGCCTCTATTCAAGATATTTCCAGTCGCACAGTTCTCAAAATTATCCTTTTTTGCCGTACGTTGCCGAGCATTGACTGCTTAAATAGATACGGTTGTTCCTAAAACAATCCCGTATTGAAATAGTCAATTCTCTGCCACATTTTATATACAACCACCAATGTGCATAGCATCGAAATTCATTCCGTGATAACAAAACCAGTATTTCATCTAGGCCCAACTAACCATGCTTGGATTCCGGATAGATTATATAACACCACCATGAAATGCGTTTGACCTTTAGAAGTACACTAGTTTGCATTCGTTGTTACGAACAGAAGAGATCGTGTTTGTTGTTATGATAGTTTGCGTTCGTTGTTACGAATTGTATTCGAAATAGTTTGCATTTGTTGCTGTCCAAAGGTGAGTACATATTTCATCCATTTTATTCTATTCATACTGCATGTATTAACAATAACACTCTCTGTCTTCACTATAGACCCAGGCCATTGCTAATGTAAATGTGTATTCCTCCTTCCATTATTCTATGTTTCCTTCTTGTCTGTTCGTCCGGCCTTCATTTGTAATCCACATATATATTGTATTCCAGCACACAGCATAAAACGGGTTACCGCACCACGCATGCCTGTCTAGGTCATCTATCTATATACATGCTATTTGCTACATACATAAAATAAGGTTCAAAATTCAATTCCAATTGCGTACATGTTCAAACGCACACGTACACGCACGCATATGCACGCACGCACGCACGCACGCACTCACGCACGCACGCACGCACGCACGCACGCGCGCGCGCACGCACCCACGCACACACACATGCACACGTATATTAAATAAACAGTTTTCCATAAATGGTATATATAAATCACGATGACGCTGTCGTGACATAGGAACTATTTATAATTGAGATGAACTCATGAAAAAGACTACTAAATAGATTAACAGAAGATTTGGGCTTCAGGCTCGCCAGGTCAAGAGGTCAAATGCAAATAACGCTTAAGACAGGAACCAGCAATCCTGAGGCTAGCTACTTCCGCAAAATCAACAGATCCGAATCCGGATATATACACTTTGTCTTTCACCCAACAGTGGCAGGAAATGGATGGATAGTCGATTTCTGAGGTAGCTCTGCACGCAGACCAATACCTAAAAGCGTTGCCGGCTCCATATGAATTGATTACCAGGTTCATAGAGTGTAAGCGAGTAAACCGCAGAGCGTTTGCATAGCGTATGAAGCGCAGGCCTGTCCAAGAAGCCCGTTAATGAAAACCAAATGTATTACCAAGTGAAATGTTAAGAATTGGTTAGCCCAATCATGTCCCAGGAAAGACTGTTCGTGCAGGCGTACAATGTTATCAAAGGATACCGCTGCTGCTGGCAGAAAGACTCGCCTCCCTGGCCAAATGGGTGGTGATAACCAGTCAGTCTGCGCAAGGGCAACCTAGTCCAACGGAAGTGTGAGGAATCGAGATGTCTGACTGTCGACATGATTCTGGTTGATGTTCTCCAACCTCCTCTGGGGATGTACCTAGTGAGGTAATTACTCACTCATCAGATGCGCCAGACCACAGTTATGCCGATATTATCCAGATGTTGCCTTCAAGTTCACACGTAGCAGTTATTGGTGCATTCAATCAAACGTGTGGGTCATCACATGCGTGTATATGTTATTCACACATACGTAGCATATAGCCTCCTTAAGACAGTGGTGTCAGTGGCGGATCAAGGTGATGGGTTGAGGTGCTGCACAACTCTACCGCCACTATGGAGATGCCATGTTTGCCTCCTAGCAGCACAATATTTTATGTTGCAACATCTAGCTATACAAATTTCTCGATCTCTCCCTAGGTGGTGATTTTGAATCGGGTTCAATCACTTAGACCAGAAAACAAGACAGTGTCACTGTATACAGAAAGACCGAATTTGAAAAGCTCTAGCTACTGGTATGCGTTATCTCTCGTGAAACCAGTCCACTAAGCGGATACGCTTTTGTAATGGATCTAACTGGAAGCGAGTTATTAATCCCTACGTAATACATACTCATGAAATACGCTTCCTTAAACATCCTATTGATTCGCATCGCATACTGTTATCCAGTCCGTCAACACCTGATAAATTAATCTATCCCAACAATGTATATGTGTCTTATATATATATATATATGTGTCTTATATATGTGTCAGAATGCATGGTTCGCTACTAATAGTACTACATGTTACAATTGTCCTTTCCATTTTTAGCTATGCCGCACCCATCTCTAGCTAAGCTCCACACACACGTCCATCGTGACGCGATCGATCGATATCTGAACTCCCTGACTATCAATTTCCAGGAAACTATATAGGCAAGCTATTGGATATTTGTAACCAATTTGACTTGTCGCTGTTGCTGCATAAGGCAGAAATAGCTTACAGTTAAATTATCTCAACATATTCAACATCATGTTTATTAAATAGTAGAGACACACACTTCGTACAACGTGTCTGGCAATACAGAGTTAAAGATGGGTCAAATAGAATCATTTATGACGTAACCATTACGACGTCATCCTACATGCCGCTTAGTTTATTATGATGTCATATGATGCTAGATGATAGAATAAGACTCTGGAAAGGTGAATTAGTAGCAAGGTGCTTAACCTGACCTGCCAGTAACGAAACAACTAAGGTGTCTCGGTTCAGCACCGCTTATTGTACCATAGTTCTCCTACACCCGTACCACTGTACTATCTCTCTCAAACCCACCTCCACCCACCACCCAGCATCTCTCTCTCTCTCTCTCTCTCTCTCTCTCTCTCTCTCTCTCCCTCTCTTTATAACTCAATGGATTGAATTTGAAAAATACGCAAAATTATTAACGTGGTAGTTCTTGTCAACCAGAGTCAACGACCCAGCAAACCTGTCCGACCCGGCTCACATCCCTGTTACTAAGGACCGAAACGCAGGTCCACGGTCCACTAAGACGACGTACATGATACTAGTCCCCAAACGTGTTACAATCGAGTGTGTCGGTGTTGGTATATGTGGCACCAGTTGTCTTGCTAGACGTCTGACCGCTAGAATATTGGTGCACCAACACCGATTTCCTAGAGCACATATAAACTATGGCAAGTCCAATATGTATTAAAGTTAATAAAGGTCAGATATGCACGAGTTTATTTGCGATGGCAATTCTGCAATTAAACTTACAAGTTTGATTGCATTTACAATCCTCTTAGCGAACGTGAGGCTGCGCGGACTCCAAACGATGCACTTTCAATACGCCACAAGCCTGATTTGAATGTGAACGTAAGCTAAAGTATATAATGCAAATTTAACAGCTTGCCTGTATTCATTTTTTGGAAACTGATAGAAATTAGCGATCGATCGATCCCAACACGAGCGAGGTGTGGGTGGAGCTTAGCTAGAGATGGATGGGGCATATCTAACAATGGAAAGGACCATTGAGAGACATAATATATCGAAAGTATGCGTTAAAGACTTACCAGCCCTGACTGCAAAGATAAGTTCTTGCAACTGTTGGACATCACTATCCACCAAAATGTTCGGTAATTTCTAAATCGCATGTCCCTTTCATAGGGTGCTCCATGTTGACTCAGAATGTGTCAAGATTTAATTCCCGTATCGAGATGACTGATTGCGCTATGTAGTCACCCACGCCTATCTTACATATATATCCACGCGACTTCCTCGTCACTATCGCCCTAATGACAATGCAGACAATGTGAATTAATCTCGTCGTCTTTGAGGTAGCCGTGCATGTAGTTTAATTAACACTACAATGTCATGTTTACACACGGCTAATTATTTGTGTAATCAGATTTAAGCTTTGAGTATTTGTAGTGAGGTACTACATTTTTATATGCGATAAATACCGGGAGAAATGATGAAATGTACGGCATCGTCGTCGTCCTTCCTCCTCCTCCTCCTCCTCCTCCTCCTCCTCCTCCTCCTCCTCCTCACCCCTCGCCCTTCTCCTCATACTCCTCCTCGTCCTTGTCCTCGTTCTCCTTCTCGTTCGCGTCCTCAGTCTCGTTGTCGTTCTCGCCGTCATTGTCGTCGACCTCGCTATATTGCCTTGCCAGTATGGTACTACTGATGGATACGATTACCACTGCCATGTTGCAATTGATCGTGCCCCCTGCTTGTGCATTAGCGGGTTACTTAATGGTGCTGATTTTAGCGCCGATGTTCTCGTCGATGTTGCCGTCTGCTTATTTGTAGTGAAGTAACACATGTTTCTATGTTATAATTAGCGAGAGATATGCTGAAATGTACGTCGTCGTCGTCGTCGTCGTCGTCGTCGTCCTCCCAATCCTCCTCCTCCTCCTCCTCCTCCTCCTCATCATCATCATCATCCTCCTCCTCCTCCTACTCCTCCTCCTCCTCCTCCTACTCCTCCTCATCCTCCTCCTCCTCCTCCTAATACTCCTGCTCATCATACTCCTCCTCGTCCTCGTCCTCGTTCTCGTCCCCAGTCTCGTTGTCGTTCTCGCCGTCATTGTCGACCTTATCACCATCGCGGTCACACTCGCTGTATTGCGATGCCAGTGTGGTACTAATGATGGATACCATTGCCACTGCCATGTTGCTATTGATCGCGTCCCCTTCTTATGCATTGCGTGGTTGCTTAATGATGCTGATTTTAGCGCAGATGTTCTCGTCGTCGTTGCCGTCTGCTTAGTTGTAGTGAGGTAATACAGTTTTATATATCATAATTTGCGAGAGAAATGATGAAATGTACGTCGTCGTCCTCCTCCTCATCCTCCTGCCCCTCCTCATCCTCGTTCTCATTCTCATCGTCGGTCTCGTCGTCATTGTCGTCGACGTTATCACCATCACGGTACTAATGATATATACGAGTGCTACTACCATGTTGCGATTGAACGTGTTCCCATCTTGTACACTGGCTGGCGATTCTGGAATTCTCTTCCACCTGAAATTAGAAACTGCTCTAAAATTGACTCATTTAAATCACTACTAAAAACATATCTTTTCCAAAGAGCATTCTAAATTTTGTAAAGCGCTTTTGAGCAATTCCGTTTGGAATTGGTGCTATATAAATCCGACATACATACATACATACATACTTAATGATACTGATTTCAGGGTAGACTGTACGAAAACCGTCAAAGCCATACTCTATGAACGGGATTAGTGCATCCTATATTCATGGAACAGCGGATGACTTTGGCGAATGTGTTTATCAAATGCGTCAAAGTATGTGGTATATATTGCATGGTAGAATGATCTACAGTAGAGAAGCCATATGTGAAACTACGATTAATAGTCACACCATTATCCCTATTGTTAAACCATCACCGTAAAAGGCAACTTCCTAGATTCTCCATATATCAGAGATAATCGGCTTAAATACATTTAAGATGTACCACACGCTCCTAGTGTTATCCGGAATTTATGTGTACGAGAACTAAAGAAACGGCAAATCCTCAAATCATGTGGTTATTAGTGGTTTGAAGGTGATTCAGAATGGATCTTTCCAGTTTTATGTATGTCGTGCCCATCTCTAGCTAAGTTCCACCCACACATCGCTCGTGTTTGTATCGATTCCTGGCTATCGAATTTCAAAAAGGTATGCAGGTAAGATGTTGAAGATTTTCAAACTAATGTGACTGGATGTTGTTCCTAACTATGACAGCAACAGCGCCCAGTCAAATTAGTTTCAAATTATTCAACATTATGTTTATTAGATTACAAAGACATCCAATTCGTACACCATGTCGGGCTAGTACGAGTTTAAGTCAGACTAAATTGAGTCCTTCATGTTGTAATTAACTATGCCGTCATCATACACGTCCCGTAGTTAATTATGATGTCACATGATGGATGGATAAAGAGCAAATGTCGCAAAACAGATTTAATTGATGGACGTATGTACATATTTCAACCTTTTTCAGTCGACATTTCAGTTTCCATTAGGTTGTTTTTTGGTATAGAACTCTTGTCCGGTGATTGTGATGTGCCAAAGGAGCTGGTGTGCAGAGTCAAAATTAGAGTTCTTGTCTGGGAATATGTGGTGGCATGTGGCTCCATCAATTGGATGAGTAACCATGGGCGTTCGTGCCGTAGCGGCGTATATGTCTCTTATAGGTATAGTATTTCAACATTCTGGGTAATGTGTGCAGAAAAGGCTGCCATCACGTTTCTTCGTAGGGAACAGGCATTATCAAATAATGTAATTATGATGGACTAGCACACCCATATTATAAATGCAATTAGGATGCATACAAATAGTCAAATATATGTTCCATGTCAGACTACAAGAACATCGGAGAAGGAAGCCCATGACAAAATCTGGTACAACCCAAGATATCTAAGTTGTGTTCATTTATTTGGTAAGTGACCAGCAATATGTATGCATAACGTATTATGATGTGCGTGTGCTAAGCAGAAACACAATGCCCTTGCTTCCCTGTGTTGTCTAATGCGCCAGACTGAAATGACAAACAATACATGCTAGCGAACAGATAGAGCAGCAACCAACAGCTGATGTATGAGCATAGAAAATACTGTGTCATGCACATAGACTGTCCCAGTTTTAGCTACTTATTCCTCTAAGCAATATACCGTTTCATTTTTAGCTATGCCCCGCCCATCACTAGCTAAGCTCCACCCACACCTCGCTGTGTTGGGATTGATCGATCCCCGAATGCCCTAGCTATCAATTTCCTGAAAACTATACAGGGAAACTGTTGAATTTGTTGCAACTAATTTGACTGGGTGCTGTTGTTGCCTATGGCAGCAACAGCGCTCAGTCAAATCAGTTTCAAAATATTCAACAGAATATTTATTAAATAGTAAAAGCAAACAATGTGTACAACAACGCATAGACCGTGTTCAAATATGCGTTCGTGACGTACGTATCAACGTCATTCAAGACGTCATTCATTATGATGTCATTGTACACACCACGCAGTTCATTATGACGTTATATTATGGGTGGGTACTCTAGAAACGTTAATTGGAACTGTGACTGGCTAAATGATGGATCAGCAGTCTGCACATGATACTATGACAACGCTACTGGTCATACCAAATGTTGTCCTGTCTTTGTTAAACAAGAGAAAACAAAGCGTAGGCCAATCAAGATAGTATATATATCCAACTTTGCTTTGTCTTACAAGACGCCTTAAATGTCTTAATGGATGAAAGAAATAATACATCAGATGCGGATACACACGGTTCCATTGGCTAAAGGAAACATTCGAGAAATTAATTAAAGCTTAAATAATTATAAGAAAATGGCATTTTCTCGGATACTTGAAAGGATGCAGATGATAATCCGGTCCGCAATGCGTGTTCGTTTTACCGGTAAAACAATGATAAAATGGCAGGCTCAAGGTTAATAAGCTATTTAGAAAATAAGCACCTGTTTCCAAGACTAAATATGGCATGGCGACTTGAAGGAAAACGCACAGAAGACAAAACTACAACTATCGAAAACCGATCTCCCGGGAGGTGCTGTGAATGTCTGTACATAATGTGAAGTAAAGTGTACACGTTCAAAAGCACGTTAGTTAAACTCTTAATGCAGTGTTGGATACATATGTTAGTGAACCGTGATTAACAAATAGTAAATCATTCGCTTAAGATTAGACCAATTATCATCAACTTCAGTCTCTCCGGCATAGCCACCGTTGCCCATTTTGCCAATCGTTGGGCAAATGCCTATCGCAAATTCCACCATCCACAATGAGTCGTAATGGGGGGGGGGGGCAGACGGTATTGTTCTTCTCCGCAGGAGGTCTTGGAGAACAATGGCGATCGTAGGCACACACAGGAAGAACAATGGCGATCGTACGCACTGGTATGTGAGAACAATAGCGTCCATCCTCCCACGATCTAGAGATTTGAGAACAATGGTGTCTATATTCGCACACTTGAGAATCTATATTTGATATATGTGAATCATGGTTAAACCCCATTGGACGTCCAATTTCTTGCTGAAGATTTTAACCCCTAAACGTTGGGTATTTTACATTTTAACTTAGCGGTGCGCCGCACACACCCCCACCCCCCCCCCCCCCCCCTCCGTGGTACTGTGGTATGTACGGTAAAATAATAGAGTTTAAGAGGTGGTCTGATAATAGGAGGTAAAATAGAATTTAAGAGGTGGTCTGATAAGTGAGGTCTTAGACGAGGGTAAGAAGTAGGAGGCTGATGAGGATAGCATTCTTGCTCAGTAGAAGTTGCTGGCTGGTTTGAGGGCGATGCTAGCTCACTTGTTTACAAGTCGATGCTCGATGTACGAATATTTTGAAAATAAATTGTCTGCGTCATTATTAAAAATCATTTCTCGAAATATTTATCAGTAGATGCCTTGAATGACTGCATCGTCATATGTTTATTATGTTTTAACCCCGCTATCTACTAGTAAATGCATACGGATAAGTGTACCATACGAATATTTTGAAAACAATTTGTCTTAACACGTTCAAATCGTTTTCTAAATATGTAGCTGTAACACCATCCAATTACATTGTCTGGTGCGAAATTTCGTTGTCATGATGCTTTTAAGCCACTAAACTGTATTAGTAAACTATGTACATGCTGAATTTTTTGAAAAAGATGTGACTGGTGGCTTAACCGACCTTACTTGCAAATTGTATTTAAATACTTTTTTTGTAACGTGTTAGATGTATTGTGTTTAAAATGTTGCCAGTATTTCCTTTGAGCAAATCACGTGTTTATGGAATTGTTTATCAAGCGTATCACTCTGTATGATAAAAAGATTATTTGTCGCGTATGGTTTTAATGTATCCATTCGTCGGGAATAGCCATGCGATCAATCTTTAATCGATATACAAACATGCCACGTGTTAATACTGAAAGAACATGTTAGTACCTCCCGTCTCATTCTATGCGTTTTTTAGAAATGTTCAAAATTACTATTAAATTATCATCTAGGTTACTCATGAAGAGATTTCACATTGCAGTTGTGAATGCGTACTTCTCTGGACTGTTTTTGAATAAATAACAAAATCGCATTATTGTTCGCATTATTGTATCGTTTCCTAGTTCTTAACCGAGTGGATATATGTACTAATTCCCTTGGGTCAATTAGTAGAATATCACGTTTCTGTGTGTTAGAGCTTTTGCATATGTATGCCGTGTTCGTGCATTGCTCATATTAACATTAAACATGGCCGCTTCATTCAGTTTAAGGGCAGCTGATGTTAGATTTTGTCTATGCCTGCTACCTTGTGAACGAATAATGGCATTGGTACATTAAGGCACCGCACATGACCACGACGAAAGGCGTCACTCACCCCATAGTGGTATACAAGGCTGAATGTGCCTGTATCGATGGAATCTGGTTCTGATCCATCATCCATGTCTTAAGGGTGTCCTACGTTCTATCACATATGCACCAGACACACACGCCCAAACCTGACGCACCAAAACGCACACGCATATGTACAGTGCACACCCTCACGCGCATGACGACAAATGGAAGTATCGGGTTTCTTCGTTATAAATGGTTGCCGTACCACTACTTTATTTATTCCATTCAATGCAACCGCACTTAATCAGTGTTGAACCGATCATTCTCCAGCGATCGCATAATTGAGATTCCATCATTCATTTTGGCAAATTCAAAAAGATGTATGCCTTACTAGTGCCGCGTATTTCGTTTGTATAGCTAAAATATGAGCTGTCGTAGATCGATACACCACTTTTCACCAAAACATATTGTTCGTGCTTTACGCGAATTACCGAGATCGCACCAAAACGCCAAGCGATTTAAATATTTAACGCAAGGATCAGACGCCATCATGGATAACGAATACGCATAGCACGAAACTGATGTCTTTATATATCATTAGTAACAATAATGATCAGCCGGACGCGGTTTGAACGCCATCTGGCGAAAATACCATGCACACAATGGCGCACAGAGGAACACGTAGGTTATAATGACGTACATAGACATGCTTAATTTGAATATATGGCATGCGTTTGTTCAATCAATAATGATCGTATTCATGCGGGACAAACAATGTTTTCTACTGCTCAACGCACACTGTATGAGCAATAACTCATACGGCCAACAACCATTACACGACTGAGAGACCCGGTACACTAAAGTCAATGTGTATTATCGCTGTATGCGCAAACTATTTTGAAAACTATCTGACTGTAAGTTCAAGGCGACGCCAACAACTTTCAGTCAAAATATGTTTGCGGTAATATAAGACTTGAAATGCGTGTGATAATTAAGCATAAGTTATGAATGAGAAAGACATCGACTAATGTAACTTCGCAACAATAAAACGCGAACCCAATGCACTATGCCCATCCCATATTCAGTTAATAAACCCTTGCTAATTTCAGACATGAGTATAATTCTTCCCGCATTAAATATGCCATCTCTTAAAGTGAACTGCATCGTCCTCATAAATAATGCACGCATCTTATCCTTATCAGCGTTACACAGACTAGCAATATTTGCTAGTATAGTGCGGGCAGCTAGCGCGGCTTCATTGGGCATCGATAACCCTACCGTTGTGTACGTACTGACGTAGAAAGTGCAATGTTACTATTTATATTTATATTATACTAGTGCAACCATATGCCACTGATGATAAATCTCCCAGTTTCAAAATTCGTTTTTTAAAGACGGGTCTGAAAAATCTTATTGCTATTTACTGAAATAATTATAAAATGATCAGTGCGTGTGATCTTAGATGGGTGGCTTAATAATACGCTATTACTAGCCATCATTCCACCATCGTTTATAATTTGTTCAATGGATTTTTTCATTGCATCCAAATTAACTTGTTTTGATTGTTCAGTACCCAGTGTTAAACCTTAAACCTTCGTTACCTGTTTAACGATCGATGGATCATAACGATGCTTCATTTCATAACTATAGGTGTTTGGACCGAGTGCGCAAAAGCTTGTTAATTGGTAATCGGAGAGGATTCCATTCGTCCAAGAACATAAATACCCACTTCATTCTTGAATTGTCGGCTCACCTTCCCAGATACTAAATACCACCGAATCCGAATCGTGATAAGCTACCCGGCGTCCTAGTAAGGACAAGAATTCGTGCAATTGTAGTCAGCCATAAGCTGTCACGAAAGATGCAAGAATGGTATTTAATGGCGACTGAACATACTCGTCATTGACCGAATAGGAGGCCATTAGATAACTATCGTTCAGGAATGCAATGGCGCCTACAGTTTTAATTTTATCATCCAGAAGGGAGAGAAGACGAGTATGTGTTGACAGCATGCTATTCTTTTTATGATCATGAAGAGAAAATCATCCCAACAAAATATTCAAACAGGAGTTAGCAACAACCCCGTTTAAAAAAATATATTTTGCATGGTCGAGATGTATTCCTTCATGTTTATAATAGTCAGCCATGTAATTCGCCTTTTAACTCTCACTACCGACCCAATCAGGATAACCACTACTTTCCTGTTTAATTTTCAAAAAGTGGTTAATGTATTCTGAAATAACCCATTGTCACCTTGCTGCTCAGATTGCGATGACGCATGATAATGCCATACTTCATGCATTTTTTTTAATGACATAACGATTGCGCCTAGCTAGCTGTAACTCTGGAGTAGTCCATGTTCCGCATAAACTGCACTGTTCTTCCATATGTTCGCATACAGAAGATTGTTCATTTTGTGTGCACTCGGCACATAGTACAAACATGAGGCACGAATCTATTCTAGCAGGTAGCACAGGAAAGTATAAATCATGAGGTGGAAGGACTTTGCATTTAATAAGACCAAGGAAGTCATGCGCCATCTTATCCCTCAAGTCATCGCCTCTTTTTACCGTATATGACCCTTCTGGAATACAGCATTGTTTCATCAATAAAGGATATATGGACAGGCAGTCTAAATATTCGAGTGTAGTATGCCCATCCGCTTCCATAAATACACGAATTGCGGACGTATGTCTGCTGAATAGCGCTTCACGTGGTGATATGGGTTGGTGATAAAACTATTTAGCATAGAGGAATCAGTGACTTGTTTCTTAAAGTCGCATCCCCACATAATTCTCACAGTATATCCACGAGATTCAAATAAAGAAATGCGGCATTAAAGTGCAGAATATGCTTCTTCATATTGTAGATATGGGATTGTCTTGTGGGAAGTCATGACCCCGCTGGATATCTTATATTTACGAGTAAGTCCTAAGTGAAATTTATATTTGAGAATACCAGGTGAGCTAAGGGACCGAGTGACTGTATGTATTATTATTTAGTTACATATTATACGGTACTAGTTGACATCAGCAGTGCTGATGATGTACAGTTTCGGAGAAACTGATCTGGATTATTGGATGATATATTTATCATCAAAGTTTAAAGAATCGAATTTGATTAGAATAAGTTACACGGTTCTGAGTTGATGTGTATCTGGAAATAGTGGAGCCAAAAGTTGTTGCTGTGTAATCGGCATACACTTTTATAATATTCAGTGGTCGTTTGGATCAGTAGTTTAGGATTTAATCAATGGATAAGAATCGATGGAATCGTACGTGCCAAACGGACTTTAACTGATGACGATAGGCATTCTGATTCTCATACGAGAATAGAACAACATCAGCTGGCAATGAGATCATACAGCGCATGTGCCTATTAACTCTAGTATCCTACAGGCTTATTCACGATAGGCAATGGACAGGACATAGACATTGTAGCGTCCTGTAGGAATGAATAACATAATCGAAATTTGTATATCAACTATATGTCACTCATACAATGGCATGCAACAACAACACATTCCATACTGTTGTTAGTTAGCTGATAGATCGCATCAAATCAGAACCAGCCAACACTGCTGTATCTATGTGAGGCAGCAGCTCCGTAGAAGAATAGCCCAGAGTTTGATTGGTCAGAATGACGTCACGATCAATGAGCGTCGATCAAACTCTGTGGCAGAGAATTAAATAGAATAGGTTTCAAAGTGAAAATCGAAATGTAAGTGATCATTGATTGGTCAGGACGACCAACAGTTACTAAGTAGAAGCTTCTAGGAGGGCAAGAACAGGCGTTGATTGGCGGACTGATTATCTGGACCAATCAAGCTGTGCTTATAACCTACCTAAAAGAAGCATCAGAATAAAATATAGATATTACGATATGTATATATCTATATATCGTAATATGTATAGATCCTCAGAGATGCTGAAGACTATATATGAGGCACTTTGCAGTTATTAAAGTAATCAATCCAACATCAGGGTTCCGTAGCACATCGCCGGTGCTACATTCGTTATAATAGACGTTGAGTCAGTACCAGTCAGGTATTGAGGATTGAGTAGAAATGTATCAAAGTAAATATTTCAGTTCTGTACAGTTAGTTTATGTCAGTATTAAAAGTGTATCATCTTACCAACGTAAGACAAGAGTGTGGTTATCATTAAAGTTAGGACTCTATGTGTCCATGGAATTTACAACCAAAAAACTCGAAAATAATATTTTCAGATACATCAATTCCATCTGCATAATGTCCGCATATTTTCTGTTCACCCCCATTTAGTGCATGCACGATTTGGCAAACCTCGGATTGCTATAAGCACGTTTTGCTCTTAGTGCGAAATCAGGGAAAGTCCGTGCACTCTCAGGTCGAAGACATAAAGCGTAATAGGCTGCATTACATGCACCCGTGAGCGTTATCCCTGTCAGAAATGGATTTTGGCCGTCCGTCGATTCAGAAAATAAAGTCTTAAATCTAGACATGGCTAACCGTAATACGGTTACGTTATCATTACAATATTCGATGAGACTTTTATCAACATCGTAGTGCTCGTGTCTATATATCTGGTAGTTGTACCAGCGATCAAATTCAATTAATTCATTCGCATTCATAGTGTGTAAACAAAACATCTCCCTCTCGATAAAAGGTATCACCTTACCCCAATATTGAGGTATGTTGAGCTGATGGGGAAATGTCCCCTTACGAAAAGCATCGCCTGCCTTACCTAATGAAAGAGGAAAAAAGTTAATGGAATTGATAAACCGAATAATGCCCACGTCCAATGAGAGAACAGAACGACCGCGCATGATAATATTTGTATGTTTGAGATGCAGGTTAGCGGTTTTGCAAATGCATTGAAGGAGTAAATAGAATCATAGGCACGTGCATTGTGAGCAATCGCCAAGTAGTCAGAGAAAACATATTTTCCCCCAATTTGTTTATCGACATGCGCAGCCTTAACAGGTGTCAACCAGCTAATGAACTGATCCACCACATCTAACCCATGAAAGCGAGCATATCCATAATTCTTGCCTCGATGACATGTAGTGCAATCATCTTCGAGCGGTTGCTCGAAGCACGCATCACAACATATGTTGGCAACCACGAGATTGACATTATGCCAGCTAGAATATTAGTATTGCTACTGTCAATAGGCGATAAATATGTATCATAAATGATTTATTTTTGATAATCT
Source organism: Chaetoderma sp. LZ-2023a (assembly GCA_034401795.1). Lineage (NCBI taxonomy): Eukaryota > Metazoa > Mollusca > Caudofoveata > Chaetodermatida > Chaetodermatidae > Chaetoderma > Chaetoderma sp. LZ-2023a. Next base: position 186,585,231 of record CM067359.1, read on the forward strand.
TCGTAACTACAATTGTCAGCATTCGTACGCATAGAGCGTGCGTGGGATAATGACAAAATAGGTTCTTCAATTATTTTATGATAACACGTATTATTTTCAGTAATCACATACTTTTCCTTACATGCGTGACATTTTGTCATACCGCATATGTGTTCATCATCATCTTCACGTATGCAACTGAAACAGTGGGGACATACCTTCACCATTTTGCAGGTCCCATTAGAGAGGTGGTTGCCATACACTGAGTGTTATACAACTTACGATGACAATCAGTACACATTATCTTATGGGTAGCATATGTAGAAGCACAAGATCCTTTATTAGAATAAGGTGTCAGACAACTACGACACCACACTGTGCATGAGTGATCATTAGAGTATGACGCATCACACCGCGTATAGTAGTTACGTACCATAAGAAATGCGGCCACTGACGTGATTAAAGACATATGATTATCGCGTTCTGAATACATAAGATGTATGCACGGTAAACTCGGGGAAGCGCTACTGAATAGGTGTGCATGCGTTGACTCGGAGTAGACTTGAATAGAAAATTGACTGTGAAAATGTTCCTGAAATGTGCTCCAATCAGTACTATTAATTTCGCGTTCAGGAATACAACAAGCTGTATGCTATTCACGCACCACATGTGTCACATCTGTTTTATTGCATCTCAAATTATGCAATTCTTTTGCAGAGATTAATTTGTTCATTTTCTCAATAAATTGTATTCCTAAAAATATTCCTTCCGCGAAACAGAATGAATATTCGGCGATGACGGGTATAATACATCTTTTAATACGCATGTGTGCATCGAAATAAGATGAATGAAAATTTAATAAAGTTAAATGTCTAGAATAGATCGCACCTAGGAGAGTATCATTTCGCCCACCTGAGTTGTAGTCCTCTACACGAAAAACGTGAAATTCAAAACCCTCTGATAACCTACAATCAGTATTTGACTGAATGCCTTTTTCCACTGATTCTAAAATTATGTCAAGTGTAATTTCATTCCATGGCCTAACATCCATTGCTGTCGGCATTTCCAAAGAAGGGCGAATCAACTCGATTCTCACATGGTCATTCGGCTGAGCATTACTATATTCGCTATACATATTAAGCAACAATTGAAAGATATATAGTCGGCATAATCAAATACCGACCCTCAGATTTGAGCGTACTCATAGTGTTGCAAATAACGCTTAAGTATATCATCTGTAAGCTCTATATTCTCTGCTATATATCGACGGATTTCATCAGTGATGCGACTAATTTCATCTGCCAAATGATTTGCACGCATGTCAATAAGAGTGTGATGAGTAGGAGCATCGATACGATAAGCATACTCATTAGGAAGGCATGCTAAATCCAGAGATAAGTCATTAGCAGGAGGCGCAATACAGTCTGGAACTGGCACGTCATCACACACATTTAGGGCGGTATCATTAGGAAGGCATGCTAAATCCAGAGATAGGTCATTTGCAAAAAGTGCAATACAGTCAGGAACTGGTACAACGTCAATTAAATTTAGATTGTGTCCATCACGTACATCAGTCGAATGATTAGGATCAATTACGTCACAATCGTTATGAGGATAATTGAAAAATGATGATGGTATGGTACTCAGATCAGGAATACATAGTTCAGCTCTTGTATGATCGGTAGAAGCAGGTTGTGCAGGTATGATTACGTCATAATCATATAAATCATCCAGATAATTGAAAACATAAGCATCAGGTTTTGTAATAGGCAGTTCAGGAATGACTTCGCAGTAATCAGGAACAGTGTTGACATCACTATCATTTACATCACGTAATGCAATGTCATTATGTTCATTAGATTCGCGCATTTGCGGAATTGTAAAATCGGGACCATATAACGTAGAACACAGATATAAAAGGTTATCCACATGTTCATCAGATGAAAAGGGTAGGTAGATCCATGTTTAATCTAGCGGCATCAGAGTCATGCATCTGCTGCAAAATCACATTAACCACATTTTCACATTCTTTAATTTCGTCGCTTAAATTATCTGCCATTTTGTTATGTCTTTAACGCACACTTAATCCGCGCTAATATAAAATGTTTTTAAAAAAATCCAAAATCTACACTCCAAAAAGTTTCTTTTAAAAAAGAATACTTATCGACAGTGAACTAGACAGGCGCGCTCTGCTTACATACATGTGGGGAACAACGCCATGCAGAGACCAGCCGGCCGCCATAGCATTCCCGCTCAGTCATCCCTCCTCCTCCTACGACCTCCGTTATCAGACCACCTCTTAAACTCTATCATTGTTACCTTAAATACCACAGTACCACGGGGAGGGGGGCGCGGAGGGGGGCGCGCGCTGCTAAGTTAAAATGTAAATTACCCAACTTCTAGGGGTTAAAATTGTCAGCAAGAAATTGGACGTCCAACGGGGTTTTACCATGATTCACATATACTAAATATAAATTCTCAAATGTGCGAATATAGACGTCATTGTTCTCACACATCTAGATCGTGGGGGATGGACGCCATTGTTCTCACATACCAATGCGTACGATCGCCATTGTTCTTCCTTTGTGGGCCCATGAGCGCCAGTGGCGTGCCTACGATCGCCAAGACCTCCTGTGGAGAAGAACAATAACGTCTGCCACACACACACACACACACACACACACACACACATTACTACTCACATGCTCGTTCATCCGTGCACACACTCCTACACGCACGCATGCACGTACTCACGCAATCAGTTTGTTCAGACAGAATGCGTGTTTTTCCAGTGCACCCTAGCCCATTCCTAATGATATTCAGCGTGTATGAAGATGCTCTCCAGCCTTCACCACAAAAGTGTGATGTTCACAAATGGTATTGTAAGAGTTATGCGTGTTCATCACTGGCATCGTCAAAGTGCATGTTAAACTGTTTACTGTGCGCCTCTTCAATGGCACTACGATTGAATAGTTTCACCCGAGCTAACAACACATACTAAATGCGCCCAGACAAATTATCAGCATAACTTATGTCAATACATTTATGCTGAAGAAGCAGATTGTAGTGTGTGCACTGTTCAAATACAACCGCTTCGAACTGTATATACTCGTTCATATATTTCTTACGCTAGGATTTGCCATACATGTATTTATAAACCGGCATGTTTATATTTCGGCTATATAACCGAGAAGGCACATACACGAAATATGCGTTCGCCATTTATCAGCTCCTAACATGCCTCCAGCATGCTGTTGTGATGGCCAAAGTAGAATGCGTAAACACGTTGCTATTGAAAGACATTCACGCTTGCAGTATAGGTATCGCGTTTCAAAACTTTTTTTTTTCGAAATAGGAATTCCATTTCCGCAACCCGACGTATCACATACTACATTATCCCGCTCGTTAATACTAGCAATAGAATCCGCCCGCATCCGGTAAATTGAGTCTTGCATCTGACTATGAAATCCTAATACAATACCACCCAGAAACAAATATGCGTGCTAATATGTGTCAGCCATTATGTTGTAAACTCAACATTACACACATTTAAACCAGGGACCACATGCGCATAACGAGTAGCCCGCAACGGTAATTACAATTTAGTAAGGACACCCGATGAATTCTTGCATTAACCCATACCACACTGCTGTCAATAATCTATCTTTTACAGCGACAATAGCAAAGAAACGGGCGTACATTCTTCAACAATGTTGGTGGGCTATGTTGCTGTCTACGGCAGTACCATCTTCATCCAAATTTGTTAAAAAATGAACACCAGTTCATCGTTTAATTTAATTTGAAAATTATATTTATTTTTACATCAGAGCACTAAGGGGTAAGGTAACTTAACACTCTTTTAGTAAATTGACATACTTTGGAAAAGTACCTTTCGCAATGTATTGCTCACAATTGTCTGGCTGGTAAACCTCCCAGGTGAAGAGCCAGCAGTATTGCCTTACTTGTGGAATGATGCAACCATCTTACACCATTATACGAACAACTGAAGATTAACATATTATTAAATACGTACACGACAAGATAGCTACAACTATGTGCTGGACATCCATTTGTTAGTTTTTATAGTCTTGTATATTTATAATTTCTTGACTATATCCGGAAAGAATGGATATGAATGAACACATTATGCAAAGTAGAACAATTTAATTAGGGTGTTTACCTGATGCCTGTCAGTAGTATATATTTGCAATATATTACTTGCCATGTGAAATCTACTTTTCATTCATGTTCCAAACTGGTGGGCTGGCACATTGTCAGGTTGGCTGACTGATATGCACTATTGAATGATCGATCGACTTAAAATAGATGTTTGAAAGAAGTAATCAAAGGAAATTGGTGAAATATCAAAACGGCGAAAGGGTGTGGGTGTGGAGCAGTGACAGGCTGTTTGTTCGAAAGGAGTTCGAGCGGGTTGACTGGATGATGGGTTTACAGGAGCGAGGTTGAGAAGCCGGGATGGGGTTGGGGAGATCTGAATGGAGGGAGGTCCTTAACACATTTTTCTTATTCACATACTTGAAATAGTAATCCAAATTTGCTGAAAAATTCTGACAAATTACGTTTTGCATTGACATTTCGTATCCTCTCATGAATCCCTGTCATATTGAGACCCATAATGACGTGTCTAATGAGATATGTCGTGAATGAAGTGACAGTCTGTCTTTAACAACCAGCAAACAACTTTTCCTAACCAACTAACCCTCAAATGTGTTCAATAATAGTTACATGTTCTCAATGAAAATGTGCATGTGTAGACAAAGAAAAAAGTATTTTGTTGAAGATTATCGAGGCAGTTACTCTGGTGATTAATTTTCAAAAATCGTATTCTCTTGGTCTACAAATGGATATTTCTCATCACAAATACAGAAGCCCTTTAACCGACCTGGTGTTAAAGGGTTGCGATCTTGTTGTGAAGAGTGATTTAGATCGGGTTATCAGTGTCTGGATTGATGTCTTCGAAGGGTAAATATCACAAGGCACGTGGTTAATATGCATAGCTATATGGGTAATAATGCACCATGCAATTAGGACAATCAGCAGATGCATCAATGTAGCCAATAGAGCTTGAGTATTGTGCATACAGCTCGAGGCTTGGCCAATGCGTCTGGAGTTATACCTGTTATTCTCAAAAGTGTTATTAGTCACGATTAGGTAATTGTCATACTTCTCTATTTCTAAGATCGAGGATCGAACATTTGACGAATGAAAATAATTGTGTGTAAGGTGAATTCTGTAAAAGACAACTTGTCAATCGTAGCAGATGGAATTATGTAATTGTCACGCCAATTAGTAAAGTATGTATGACGGGAGGGAACCAACTGCTATTTAGATCGTAATGTACGCATGGTCAGCACTTGGGAACGGTATTGAAATGTAACATATAGAGCTTGACATTGTCACACGAAAGTGTAAGTACTTCAATCACGTAAACACTACTCAGTTACACAACTTATATTAGCCTTACTATTCTACTGTGCAGGCTAAGACACCACAGTGTTAAGTGTAGTATGTACATAGTGGCTGACACTGGGAGATTGGTGCATTATATACCACATAATCTGGCATATGTTTCAGGCTACTATTACGAATATCGTCGTAGAGGAGTGGCGTGTACTTTCCATGGAGAAAGTAAAATACCGAAATGTTAGCCATCTGTATATGACTCATCAGTAGAAATATATCGGTAACGTCACTATCTGCTCGGAGTCTTCGATCATAATCGGTATTTAGGAAAGCGCATCATATTTGAATGCCATGCGAATGTAGCACACGTGCATACATGCGTTCCTTGACTAGCATGTGACCGGGGCTAGTGGTGTAATGTCAACAGATACCTTAATGGTATGGGCTATGCTTCGTGCATGTGCTGGCGTGTAGTTGATAATAAGTATATACACATCCGCATTGATGTGCCTAGCAACGCTTGTATGATGGCGGCGTTCTGACGGATTTCGCATCCGCTACAGGACCGTTACTCGTGGAACTAATTCGTGAAAAAGTGCAGTAAAGGACGATTGAAAGGAAGAATAACCATTTAATAGCGCATCGTGTAAATGTCGGAATAACAATTGCCAAACATAAATGCCATATAGTCGTGATTCCATACATATAACTCCAACTTGTATCTTGAAGAGTCTATTTATAGTTCAAATAATGAAAAATGGGATGTCGAAAAACAACTGAAGATAATGCCATCGATCGCATTCATTACTCATCGATGAGCGATATTTCACATCAGCGTGCGTAGGCTATATATGTTAGGTTAATTTGTACCCGATATCCGAGTAATTCACTAATACAAGTATAATTGATTTAAATAAAAGACAACTTGGAATAGAATTATCCTTTTCATATCATTTGGAAAACAGTCCACCTCTTTATAAATGCGGAATTTGCACGGATGAACATCTTCAGAACTAACCTCTATGAATGAGTATTGGTATACACATTTGATATGCATATGCGATGTATATTTCTTTTGTATAGGGCCATTATGTAATCCCTGTGGAGTAGACATGTATTTAACAATCGCAGTATGTTGTATCCCACTTGTCAAGATTCAAATACACTTCCAAGTGATATCATTAATGCACAGATGAATAGATCCGTAATCAATGATTCTGCTTCTTTGTTGATGGTGTATATTTCATCGAACGATGATGTAACAAACACGTTCAGTTATTTTCTATCACTGTACAGGACTCTGATAGTAGTTCGAATGGAGGGGTGAATTACATGATGTGTTGAAGGAAATGCGTAGTTATACCGTGGCAATAGAATTTGAGTAATCAGGTACAAGTCCCACAATTAATCAAGTACCACAGGTAGCCAAGTTCTTCTGTGCTCATATGTATAATACACATATATTATTTATCTTCCAGTAAAGCATGATGCATTCATATCCAAGCCCTCACCGTATCCATCTGTATCCTACAAAACACCTCTAAGATAAATACAATAGAAAATAACTATTGTGCTGTAGTCCGGCCACCTGGCAAAATCATTTCAATGCCAGTCCTGCGTTATCTGTTATGTTTAACTGTTGGCAAATTCATATCATCCAGAATCTATTACTTAATATGATCACCTGCTCAATAAGTAAGATTAAATTGTTGCGAACAAGTGCGTTTCAATTCCCCGTTACTTATGTAAATATGCAATACAGCGCCGTTCACATACATCTTCCCACATCTTCGCTCACTTCAGATATGCTACGTGCAAAGTTGCCAGAAGCTGCCCATAAACTACGTTTTGTGATAAAATAGGCGTGTATGTAATTTACATTATTTCAAGATGAGGTCACACCTTCTGAGATGGGCTAGCAGGAACTATTAGGGTAATTGTGCCACCAGCTCGCCCATTATGACTATCACACAAATAGCAATGCCTTATATGGACACACACATTCACGCAAGGAACTATTATTATATGAAAGCTTTGAGAAAATGCATTTTTTGTTTTAAAATCCATGATAATTCATCGTTTATACCAATGTTTTTATCCACTCAATAATGTCATATACCATAAAAAATGAGCTAACGTCTACGCCATCTCTCTCTCTCTCTCTCTCTTTCTCTCTCTCTCTCGCCCCCCCCCCCCCCCCCCTCTCTCTCGCTCGCTCACTCTCTATCTCTCTCTCTCTCTCTCACCGTTCCTCCTCGCTCTCCCTCTCCCTCTCTCTCTCTCTCTCTCTCTCTCGCTCTCTCTCTCTCTCTCTCTCTCTCTCTCTCTCTCTCTCTCTCTTCTAGCTGCATACACAAATTTCCACTCGTATCACCCGCGCTATTACATAGTCACACACATTTCTTTCATGCCATGAGTATTGACAGAGCGCAGTAACACAAGAGTGACATTTCAAAGGATAGCTGAGGTGTTTAAAGTGGCACGCTGCTTTTCGTAGACAGTGTTTGATGTCCTAATTTGTGTTCCTACCGTGTGTGTTATTGACATCATCAAGGTCTAGATAAAGCAACGCATGTGATTCACGCGATTTATATATCTCCGTTACCGCATACAGCTAAATGGTATCCCATATCGACATTAGCGCAGGCTACGCCTGACGCATCTGTGAACATTATGCAATAAGATAGACCAGGATACAAGACATTAACCCTTTAACCCTGAGATCGAATACAAGGATGCATTTCTAGCCACGCCCCTCCCATTTCCAGATAAGCTATGTCTAATGCGGACTTAATCTAAAGCTGTGAAACCTGAATCCCCAGAATCTAAGTTTCACGGTAACCATACATACGGTGCTGAAAATGGTGAGCCTAATTTGACTGGGGGCTAATAATTCAGATAGAAGCTTCAACGCTTCAGCGCCAAGTCAAATTGGTTTCAAAATATGTAACATAATATCTTTTAAATTGTAAATCCATCAAAGACAAAAAATTCGAAGATGGTTAACATGCCAATGTGTCTTGATCAGCGTCAAAGACAACCTGAACTGATCCGACTCGGTTCACACCCCTTGTTTTTGGGGGGGGGGGGGCGGGACTTGTACGACGGTCTACCTTTCCCCTAGCGATGTTGCTCCCAACAATTGTCATGGTGTAACCGTGCCCTAGTAGGTTGGCAGTCCCAAATGGGCACGCACATCATAATTGCTCTTCCGTCTATCCTGTATGACTCTGTATTCAATGGAGGGTGGCTTAGAAGGTAATCATCCGTTTGTGAGCAAGCCAAGTTCGCATCGCACCAAAATATTACCAGTGAGAAATACTCTCCAGACAACTGACGTGGCATGCACCGACACATATGAGATGACACGTGGCATCCGGGTCGAATTGGGGTTCATCCCATGAACAGCATCCCGCGATCTGTTGATAACCACATGCAATTAAAGCCTACAATGTAGAGCCATCGCGCTCCTACGCCCACTGCCAAGGGCATCCGTTCTTAGACGGGTAACGTCTATAATCATCACCTAATGAAGTGAGTATACATGCGTGAGTATGGTGTTCTGCTGTAGTAGAACACACATCCTACAGCTACAATCAGTCATTCTCGCATTTGAGCACTGTGTCCTATTCTCAATCTGAGTGTAGCGAGTCTTGTTTTTGTGAGGTAACGCCTAACAGATGTATGCAATGCCATCCTTTCTTTACTCTATATTTGCCAGCTCCCAGTAAGCGATTTCCATGGCTCCATGCGCCGGTGTGTTTTCTGACATGTGTAGTTCATAGACAACCATGGGCCATCTTTGCTGGCCAACTTTTGCAACCAGCGACAATGTATTACACATCTTGTATAATGCATCGATGGACATTATTCTGTCTGGCCATCGGAAATGATGAATAATTTCTGCTTTCAATGCTGTGCAATAGTGTGAATATAATTTACGTGGTTCTAACTAACTTTACCTACAACTAAATAACATAAATAAAAAAGGGCACCGACGCTAATGGGATACAATCTAGCAAACATGAATGCTGGCGCAGGCTACATTATCACGCCAAGGGACACTGAATGCGAGATTCGGGGAATTCATGCTTCAATGGGTTAAGTTATCTTGATGAAAGACAGTGATGCTTACGCCAGTGGCATCATGGGACACAACTGTTTTTAAAACGGGCATTCAGTTGCTTGCAATCATTGGATCGTTTAGAGTAGGATGAGAATCTGAAACAGATAAACTGGATGCCATTTATTTAGTATCCTGCATTGAAACAATTCCTCACAGTATATCATTCTTAATGTCTGGAAACACTACCAGGCCGTATAAACTCAAGTTCCTTCACCATGTTAATCTGATCTGTCAGTCAAGTATCATATAATGTCATAACCAATTTCGTCACATGTAGGCTGACGCCAAAATCAAAACGCGTAATGAATGCCGGATCGAATTATGTTAGAAACATTGAATAATGTGTCAGTTGTCCGAACTGTCCTTAATAGTTAACATTCTTTGGTATATTTCGAAACAAATTTGACTGGACGCTCTTGCTGCTATAGACAGCCATACGCTGCAACCGTACACAGTCAAATTAGTGTCCCAATGTTCACCACCTCACTTGTGTAGCTAACTTAAAATGGGATTCATTGATGTCATGGTGTAAACTATATGAAGTGATGTCAACACGTTCAACACATATGCGAAATTTATCTATAGAGATGGGTGAGTCATAGCTATTCCTGAATTCAGTTATTGAATCAACCTTGATAAAATCACATCATATTGTGTCGCAAGAGACATTCAATGGGAAGCACAAGGGAGGAGCTACCCCTCAGAGAAGACTCGATGTGATTATGCTTATTTTAAGCTGAATATAGCTAGCTACTGCTTTCTCCATCGGTACTAGTTCTCAACGTGTCTAGAATGTTATCTTTCTGTCTTTTCATTAGATAAAACCCAATGAGTCTTAGAACAACGATAACAGTTTTCTTCCTTAGGCGGAAAATGCCATCAATCATCTGTCATCACAATCTAATAATGATGGAGGTGAGTTCAAAGTAAGGCACCCAGAGACCGTGAATATAGGTCAGCGACTTAAGAAAAAACGTGTATTGATTAGTAGTCGCATTATTCCTTCTAATGAGATTGCTTGCATACAAAGCAGAAATGATTGCGCCTCCATTGTAAGCCATGCGTTGCTGCAGGGTGAAGGGTGAAGGGTGTAACCTAATTAATTAAATCATGTGCATAATGACTGTTACATATTCACAATAGGTTAATTAATGTTGAGGATACATAAAAGCTCTTTATAGTGGTGGGATAATTAAAATGGATGGCGCTGATATGAACGCGATCGGGAACAACTCAAACATTATATATAAGTTTCCATGGCCATTGTGCAGGCTGGTTTGATGGCTGGGTTGCTGGCTGCATGGCTGGCTTATTGTCTGCCGTCTGGCTGGTTGGCTGGCTGGCTGGCTGGCCGGCTGGCTGGCTGCCTGTATTACTAATATATTAGAACAATTAGCGACTAAATTCTTGAGTGAATGAAAGAGATACTTTGGATAAAATGGCTGACTATCTGGCTGGTTAGATGGCTGGCTGGCTTGAGGACTAGTTGCCTGTCAGTCAGGTTGACTAGATTGCTGACTGTCATACGAATATATTAGGGCAATTAGCGACTAAATGCATGACTGAATGAGAGAGTCAATATTGATAAAGATGGCTGGTTGGCTGGCAGGCCTGTTGCCTAGTTGGATGGTTGGCTGGCTAGCTGGCTGGTTTGCTGGCTGCCTGGCACGCTGGCTGGAGGAATGCTCGGCTGTCCACCTGATTGGCTAGCTGGCTGGACAGCATACTAATATATTAGGCTAAATGCATGTCTGAATGAAAGGGCTAATGTGTATGTCTGGTTAGATGGATGGATGGGTGGGTGTGTGGGTGGGTGAGTGGGTCGATTGATGGATGGATGGATGGATGGATGGATGGATGGATGGATGGATGGATGGGATGGACGGACGGACGGACGGGCGGGCGGGCCGGCGGGCGGGCGGGCGGATGGGCTGGTTGGCTGGCTGGCTGGCTGGAGAAGTAGTTGGCTGTCCATCTTGTTGGCTAGCTATCTGCCGGGCACACTAATACATTAGAACAATACCAACTAAAAGCATGTCTGAATGAAAGATTTAATATGGATGGCTGGCTAAATGGATGGATGGATGGACGGATGGATGCGTGGGTGGATGGGTGGGTGAGTGGGTGGGTGGGTGGGTGGGTGGGTGGGTGGGTGGGTGGGTGGGTGGTTGGGTGGTTGGCTGGTTGGCTGGTTGGCTGGCTAGCTGGTTGGCTGGCTGGTTGGCTGGCTGGCTGGCTGGCTGGCTGGCTGGCTGGCTGGCTGGCTGGCCGGCTGGATGGATGGACGGATGGACGGATGGTGGGTTCGTGGTTGGGTGGATGGACGGTTGGTTGGGTGAGTGGGTTGGTGGGTGGGTAGGTGGGTGGATGAATGGATGAATAAATGATATAATTATTGATTCATTTTTGCGTTCGTTCACTGGATGGATAGATGGATGGATGGATAGATGGGTGGGTTGGTGGGTGGGAGGGTGGATAGGCGGCTGCCTCGGTGTGTGGATGGATGGATGGATGGATGGATGGATGGATGGATGGATGGATGGATGGATGGATGAATGGATCGGTGGATGGATTGACGGATGGACCGATGGATAGGTGAGTGGTGGTTGGGCAGGTGGCTGGGTGGGTGGGTGGATGAATCAATGATATAATTATTGATTCATTCATTCGTTCGTTCGCTGGGTGGATAGATGTATGTACGTACGTACGTACGTACTTACGTACGTACTTACGGACGGACGGGAGGATCAATGATATATGTATTGATGTATTCATTCGTTCGTTCGCTGGGTGACTGGCTGGCTGACTGGCTGGCTGTCCGGCTGGATGGCTGGCTGGCTGGCTGGATGGATGGATGGATGTATGGAACATTGGTGGGCTGATGGATATATGCTTGCCGGGTGTGTGTGTTGTGTTGTGTGCGTGCGTGCGTGCGTGCGTGCGTGCGTGCGTGCGTGCGTGTGTGCGTGCGTGCGTGCGTGCGTGCGTGCGTGGCTGCGTGTGTGCGTGCGTGTGTGTGTGTGTTGGTGGGTGGGTGTGTGGGTGGGTTTGTTGGTGGGTGAGTGGATTTGTGCTGGGTGAGTTTACGCATACACCGACACAGCGCCCCACCGACCAAACCACCCACACACCCATCCATCCAGGCCACCCAACAACACCCACATTCACCCACCTACCCATCTGCGCACCAACCCACCAACCCACCCTCCACCCACCCACCCAACCACCCAGCGACACTCCCCACACACGCACACACCAACATATCCGTACAACCACCCATTCATCCATCCATCTATTCATTCGTGCATTACGACAATGACCCTTTTAATATGTTGATCAATTATTTAGCTAGCCATAGATTCAATTCCCAAGAAGACTCAGTGGATAAATCTGAGACCGTCTATTTGGCTGACACAGCCGTTTATATGTGCATGTGCCATGTATCTCCTGTCTGCTTTTGCACTATATGGTATCTAGCATATGTTCCTTTAACAGTGTAGTCTGCTAAATAAAAGGACAGAGGAAAACACGGGCATATTTGTTTTTCAACGGACCTTTCTAGTCAACCTCGCCTCTAGCTAAGGTACACCAACACCTCACTTGTGTTGGGATCGATCGATCCCTGAACTCCCTGACTATCAATTACTAGTAAACTATACAGATAAGCTGCCACCTATTTTGACTATGGCAGCAACATCGCCCGGTCAAATTAGTTTCAAAATATTCAACATGATATGTATTAAATAGTAAAGCCATATAATTCGTACAACAACGCATAGCCCGTCTTTAATTATATGTTCCTGACGTACTTATCTACGCCATTCACGGTGTCTTAATGGCGTCATTGATCATGATGCCATTCTACACGTGGCATACTTATTTATGTCATCATATGGTGGATGGATAAAGTGAAACGGTCTAATGTGTAACCACTATCTATAAAACATACATATCTTGAATTGTGTCAGAATTTGCCAGCAACTTATTTCCCTGAGGCTCTTGTAGTCAGAAATTGAAAGCATATGCGTCTAGTGTGCATCATAATTGCAGCATTAATACAACCGCGCTGGTCCGTCGTCATTACATCATTTGATAATGTGTGTTCCGTATGCAGAAATCTGATGACACCATAGTATGGATATATTACGCAAAAAGGCGGACATAGAATAACATGCAAGAGACAAATAGACTGGCATTGTGCTAAATGTCGTAGGTAGTTATTCGTTGATGAGAAAGGATGGTAATTGATATGCATAGACAAGAGACGGCGCTTCGACCGTGCACACCAGCTCCTTCGGCAGATCGCGCAGACACCGATCAGCAGTCTAATATAATTAAACATGCAAACTGAGAATGATGTCATCCGGAAAATGTCGAAATATATTAATCAGTTCAACAGCTGAATATGGCGTACATCATTTGCTACAATCTGAAGCACTTTCCAACGATTTGAAGATTAGGATGTCTTTACTTCACTTACCCGTATATCTTGGATAACGCAAGGACGTTGTAATGCATCTTGCCTATGCTTAAGCCGATTATCATTGATGGACTGATTTATCGAAGCTAGTGTTTCATATAACAGTTGACATTAACGACATGTGTATGTTTAGCTAGATGGATGTTGATATAGCTATCAATCCTAGTGTCTAATGTGTTGTCGCTGCCTTAGACCATTCTACCAAGCAATATATAACGCGCAATGTGTTGACTTTTCATCAATAGGTCCTCGATTCGTTGCCGTATTCCGTGAATATATGCTCTATGAAGTCCGTTCATCAAGCATGTCCTTGAAGGTTGTGTTGTATTCTAAGCTACCAATGTACAAGAATATGACACAATCAATGACAACATGACAGCAGTAATCGTAGACATGAGTAGTAGCGGACTGGCATGTAACGACGACGACGATAGTGACACTGACGGTGACAATGACGGCGACGACGCTCACGCATCACGGCGATGGTGACAAGCATCACGACTACGACGGCTACTATGCCTACGGCTACGACTGCGACCACGATGACGTCGACAACGATGACGCCGACGACGAAGACGTGATAACTTTTTTCATTTCCGTAACTGATTATCAGATATAAAAATGTTATATTTTGCGATAAATACCAGAGGCTTAATTCTGCATGAGTACGCCAGTGAGTACCCGTGTGCCGTCATGACGTGTGAAGTAGTGTTATTTAAACACCTGGTACAGTTAAAGCCCTCGTGTTCCATTAAATATAGATACATTTGCATGAGATATGAGATGCCTGTTCAATTTACCCAGCATGCAATGCTACACGGCGTGCAATGCTATCCAGCGTGCAAAGCCCCGACTCCATAATCGGTGTAACTATTGGTCGCCATATTCGTTGACTCTAGTGCCTGCACAAGTCAGGATTTCTCAAACCAACCTGCTTGCACGTGCAAATAGTCATTTGTCATCCAGCTCTGGAAGCGTAAGCATGCTCGTAGAGCGTAATCACGGCCGTACATTCGACAGTCTGT
>CM067359.1:186600764-186755764 GCA_034401795.1 Chaetoderma sp. LZ-2023a
GTCATAATGTATAACTGAATAGATGAATGGATGGATGGGTGGGTGTATCGGTAGGTTGGTGTGTGTATGTGTGTCGGACGGCGGGTGCATTGGTGGATGGGTGAATGTGGGTATTGTTGGGTGGGCTGGATGGATGGGTGTGTGTGGGTGGTTTGGTCGATGGGTCGCTGTGTGTGTGTGCGTGGGTGGGATGCTGGATGTGTGGGTGAAGGTTGGTGGTGGGTGTGGGTGGGTGGGTTGGGTGTAGGGATGGCTGAATGAAACGATGGAGGTGTGGGAGGGGAGCGAGCCATGGAAGGATGGATTGATTGATTGATGGGATGGGTGGGTGGGTGGGTGGGGTCGCTGGGTTGCTGGATTGGGTGGCCTTGTTGCTGGGTTGCTGGATGGATGGGTTGGTGGTGGGTGAATGGTTGGTTGGCTGGCAGGGGTGGAAGGGTGAGAGGGTGGGTGCGTGGTCGGGTGGGTGGTGTGGTTGGGTGGTGGATTTGTCGGTTGCTTTTGTTGGCAGGTTGATGGGTCAGTGGCTTGGTGGGGCAGTTGACGGGGTGGGTGGGTGGATGGAGGAATGGATCGATGGATGGATGAAGGGATGGAGGGAGAGAGGGATGGGCGTCTGTGGGGTGGGTTGCGTTGGTTGATGGTTGGATCAGCGAATGCCTGTATGTATGTGTGGGACGTATGCCCGGCGTGAGGGGGGAAAGGAGGGAGGGTGGTTGAAAGGATGCGTGATTTATCAGGTGGATGGGAAGGGTGCGTGGGGACGTATTGGTGTGTGGGAATGGTTGGTGGGGTTGGGTTGGTGGATCGATGAATGGAAAAAGATAAGTGGTTGTGGAGTGGTGGGTGCTTTGGAATGGGGGGGGGGGGGTGGTTGCTAGTTGAATGGATGGGTAGATGCATTGCTACTGTATGGGTGAGTGGGTGCGCGAGTGGATTTGGTGGACGGATGATTGGCTGGATGGATAGGTGGACGGCGGAACCAATGAATGAATGAACCAATGAATGAATCAATAATTATTTCATTGAGTCATCCACCCACCCCACCCACCCACCCACCCACCCACCCACCCACCCATAACCCAACACACTTATCTCGCCCCCCCACCCACCAACCAAACACACCACACACCCATACATGCAGCCAGCCAAACTCCAGGCACCCACCCCACTCAAAACCCACCCTTCCACAAATCAACCCACCCATCCGCCATGACATCCATCCATCCGTCCGCCCCATTGTCCATTCCGTAAATCCATCCGCCCGTCCGTCCGTCCGTCCGTCTGTCCGCCCGCCGCCCGTCCGTCCTAATTAAGTAGGTTACACCGTTCAACCATGTATCTGCAACAAAGCATGGCTTACGTGGAGACGCACTTCATTTATTTTATGTATGCAAGCAATCTGATTAGAAGAAATAATGCTAATCAATATACATTTTTCTTGAGTCCATGACCTATATTCGCGGTCTTCTGTGAATGGTTGCCTTACTTTGAACTCACCGCCGTCATTATTAGATCGTGATGACAGATGATTGATGGTAGTTTCAGACGACAGAAGAAACTTGTTATCGTTGTTGTAATTCGCATTGAGTTTGCTCTCATGAAAAGACAGAAAGCCATCATTCTAGACACGTTGAGATAAAGTGCCGTTGGAGAAAGCAGTAGCTAGCTATATCCGGTTTAAAATAAGCATACTCTCACCGAGGTCGTCTCGTAGGGGTAGCTCCTCCCTTGCGTTTCTCATTGAATGTCTCTAGCGACACAATATCTTGTGATTTTATCAAGGATGATTCAATACATGAATCTAGGTTTAGCTATATTCCATCCATCTCTAGCTAAATTCCGCCTATGTGTTGAACGTTTAGACATCACTGTATATAGTTTGCACCCCAACTTCAACGGGATAGCTTTACAAGTTAGATGTTGAATATTGGGAAAACTAATTCGGCCTTGTGCGGTTACTGCCTACGGTAGCTATACACGTGGGGGTGTTTACTATTGGGAAACTAATTCGATTGTGTGCGATTGCTGCCCAGTCAAATTAGTTCCAAAATGTGCAAGAGAACGTTTATTAAACATTAAACACAATTCGCACACCTGATACACTATTCAATGTTGCTAACATACTTAGATACGCCATATATTACGTATTTTGATGATGACGTCAACCTAGATCGGACGAAATTGGTTATGACATTATATACATTATACCGGTCTGATAGATAAGATTCGTCTATAGAAGGGACGTGAATGTAAATGGTCTGGTAGTGTTTCCAGACATTAAGAATTGTCTACTGTGAGGAAGTATGTCCATGTAGGATACAAAAAGCATCCAGTTTATCCATGTCAGATTCTTATCTTACCCTTTAATGATTCAATGATTGCGAGCAATTGAATGCCCGTATTTAGAATAGTGTTTTCCCAAGATGTCAATGACGTAAGCAGCACTGTCTTTCATCAAGATAGCTTAACGCATTGAGCCATGAAATATCCGAATCTCACCTTCGGTGTCCTTTTATCGGTGTGTAAGTGTGCACAACGAAATTTTCGAAACTTCAGTAGCATAATCATACACATTTAACAATGCAGGTACCATTCTTGTGACGAAAGTACGGCAGACTTTACGATATCATAACTTGCAAAATGTATACATGCTTGGTGATGTCTGCATTCAACTATTCGCTACAATATTATTGACAGCCATTTTGTTTTTAAATCTGGCAAATGTGTTAAAAAATTGCATAGTTAAATCGTGTCGTCCTGATGGATCAAGGACCATAGAAAGTACTAATGATAATCATGCATACATTATTCTTGACAACTGTGTCTACCATGTCACGCTCGACAATACAATTATGCATGTTCTTTCTCTTTAACTTTAACACAGACGTACTATACATTTGGTACACAACGGCCGCATTGTCCGAGAATTTGTGACAGCACCCTAACGAGCTAAAACAATGGTGATTTATACACTAACTAGAATATGACACGTGTGACGAATGTGCATAAGAAGCTAAATTTAGCCTAGTTTAACAATCAGTCATGTTAATGTTACAATTGTGAATACCCAAATCTCATCGTGTACATAATATAATTAATTAAGGGGACACCTTTCATAGCTGCATCGTGGGTTATATGGAGACAGCCTCATCCCTGAAGTTTTTCTAAATAAAAACCATGTGATTAAACACAAACATGCGTCTCCTAATCAATTCGTTTCACTTGAATCCCTGGACCATATCCAAAGCCCCTGTGAATCATGGCTACCTGACTTCGAGATGATCTGCCTCATAATTAGAATTGAATGGCAGATGGTTGATGGTAGTCTCCGCTGAAAGAAGGACACTGTTTTCATTGTTATAAGTCGTGCTTGGGTTTATCTAATGAACAGTAAACTACTGAACCGAATGTGCGTGCAGGGAAGAGTAGCTATAACTTACACATCATAAGCAGTATTTCACTGAGTCTGAAACACAACATCAAGAGCTGTAGCAACACTTTAAAAAACAAATATTTTTTACTCAGTATTCAATAACTGTGATAGTCTTGAGCAATCTTCTCCACAGTTGGGTGGATGTATGCCCGTGTGGTCCTGCAGTGGAATTCCAATTTTGGTATCAACATATTAAACGCAACAGCAAAAACCTTTAGCCACGTTTGATTTCAAAATAGACGTTTTAGCACAATTTTAATAGCTCTGGTTCTAATGCCGTGGTCGTCTCTACACGTGTGTGGGCGCATGCAGCTAGCGGCATGAGGACGTATGCCAATTATGGGACCAAAAGCTAAATCGTAACAGCAACAGCATTTAGCAACATTGTTTCTTAAATGGACACGTCTGACCTTACGGCCGTCTAACTGAAAAGGATTTGGGCAAATGTGTCCTTGTTATGAATGTTACCTATTTGTGATGTTGGGTAATGTGCATAGTTGTGTCGATCTGGTGTTGTAGGTATTGCCTCGGCTAATGTGGGTGCATGATACCAGCTAGCTGTATGCGGTAACGGAGATACACAGAGTACACGCTTTGTCTAGCTGGACCTTGACGACGCCAATAACACTCGTAGTAAGAATTGGCACATCAAACACCATCTGTGACAATCGGCGTGTCACTTCAAAGACAGCAGATATCCTTTGAAATGCCATTCGTGTGATACTGTGCTCTGCTGTTATTTTCACAGCGTGAAGCAAATGTGTAGGAAGGTTGGGTACGGTTAGTGAGTGGGTGGGTGGTGTGATACAGCTTGGATCCTAGGTCTGCGCATAAAAAGAAATGTTGCGATACAGATTTAGAGCACATTGTCAAATATGGTAATGCTACTAATATTTAAAAACATTACGGCAGATAAAGGGAATGCAGCCTCATAGGGTTAGATTGATAGGCTATTCGGCACATGGAGCACGTGGGCTAAAATGCTATCATATTTATAACTTTAAATCAGTTTCTTTGCGGTAGTATTAAGTGAGATTGAACTACCCAAATATCAATGGCTACAGACAGATGTTTTAGAAATGGGCCATCTTCTTATGTTGGTTGTACTGATAATAGTAATGGTCAGACCACAGCTAATTAAACCTACTTGATATTAGCAAATAGCATATGTTATATTAATAGAGTGGCAACCAATGGTTTTACACACTCCTTCCACGGTGGAATGCACTCTGAATGGCATAAGAATCTGTTAACAAACGGGCTCGGAGTTATTGTACTACGAAATGTAAGCACTTACATATATATGACATACACATTATAGGCACGTGTGTACATCGTTATTTTAAGGATTTTAGAATGAAGCTATAACAATATGCACGTGCACTGTGTGACTCCTTTGAAATGCCACTCCTTGCTGCTGCACTCTTTCTGTAATCATGCCAGCTGTGTATTAACGGTGTAATAAAGAAAGTGAGTGGATAATATGCTTCAATATGTAACCGCAGTTTGCACATAGAGAAACACGTGGCGATAGAAATGATGAGAACGTTGTCAAATATGGCAATGCTACTGATATTTAATTAAGTACTGTGGATAAAGGGGATGCAGTCCTTTGGTCGTGTCTGATAAACCATTGGTAACCTGTTTTCGCCCTTGTCGAAATGGGCATTACAGTTGGATATGAACAGAATATGTATGGATTCTTGTGCTAAGAAATGCATCCCATATACATTGCACGACGTGTGCCCATCTGTATTGTGAGCACATTATAGTGACAGCTATGTAACAATACAGGTGCATTGCATATGACTCGTGGTGCTGCCCTTACATGGAAATGTATATTGGAAAGGGTGCAAATAGACGATGGGCACACATGAGGGGGCTATTATAGCTCTCTAACGTATACATTCTTATAATCAGCACGTTGATAGAAGCAGATGCCCATTCCGAGCCATATCTAAACTTCCAACCTGTGAGTGTGTGTTACAGCCCTTCTGCTGATCACACTCAGCGGAGAAAAGTGTACTATACATTACAAATGCAATGAGAGATACCATCCAGGAAGTGTGCACATACTTCTAGATGCAATTACCCGGCAGAGAAATTCGTGTTACCACATTCACCCAGGACCGGATCTATTTAGAATGGACAATGGAGGTGTGATACCTCAGCAACTCTATTCCCCTGGGAGTCAGTATTCACATTCTCTCATGCTTAATCAAGAAAGTTGTAAAACAACTTGCCCTTGTCATGCCTAGTTATTATTCCATTATAAGAAATGTATTTATAGCTAGTGAGTGTCTGAAGTGATAATCACAAGCTTGAAACTACTAAGCAGTATTCAGCGCGTGGTAGGCTTAAGTGTCACATCAGCATTACTCAGCTATTATGTTCCAATTGGCAATACATGTATTGGGTATTGGTACAGTTGACCAAGTATGCATTCAAAGGATCTCGTGCAAGCTATTCTAGACACAATACTTTCGATGTACTGTACCTCTGTCAATATGCGCAATTTCCTCGGGGAATAGGTACATTGATGCCAATACGATTGTACGTCACACAGAGGATCTACCACACTATAATGGTTAATCATATGGATACAATATGTACTAGTGTTGGTGTTGGAAGTCTCGATGCTGCAGCGCAACTGGAGTGTGTATTTTGGTAACAAGATTTAGATACACGTATGGGTATACCCTGTGCCAACTAAGAAATCCTGTTTACCCGTCAATGATATTACGTCATAATCAACTACGTGTCGTGTAAGATGACGTTATAATCAAATACGTCGTGAATGACTCGATTTAGTTCATCTTAAGCGCTTAATAGTCCGATATGTTGTATGAATTGCATGTTTGTATTACTTAATAAACAGGTTTTTGAATATTTTGAAACTAATTTGGCTGGCCGCTGTTAAATTAGTTTCAAAATATTCAACAGTCTACGTGTCCAGTTTTCTGGATATTGAGATACGACGAATGCAGGTAAAAGCACGGGTAAAGCGTGGGTGGATCTTAGCTAGAGATGGACCGGGCATATCGAAAGCAAATTATTCAATGACGTGATTTACACCATGCGCAATTAGAGCTGGGAGGTGTTGCCGAATATCAAATCGGTTTCAATAACAGATGTTCACACCCGCATAACCGTGAAACCGGTGTAAATAAATCGGATCCTCCAGTGTTTGAAATGCGCCATACGCATGCATTACTCACCTCATTTAAGCGAAATACACCACCTGTCGTAGATAGCAACTAGCAGGCAGAATGACTAAATAGATAATATATGGTTATGCGCAGCTGATCAAAGAAATCACCGGTAGCGTGATTTCAATTGTCTATTCCTAATTTCAATGCAACCATACCGGAATGTTGCTGTATATTTTGAAATTAATTTAATCACAAACTGTTCCTGGCTTAGGCTTTCTGACAGATTTATTAGTTAATTTCAAAATAGTCAACATAATTATTTTTTAGACTATATAGAATGTGTTGTATCAGGGTTGTGTTGCTGAAATGGTTAATACAGTGTGTCATAACTCTCTGAGCTGTTTTAGAAGAACTCGCCTGACAATTGAAACGGCCGTTTAATTTTAATTCATGTTTGAACGACCACAGTATATCTCCCGCCGTTTAACACTAAACACTGACCCAATGTGATTGTGTTGTTTAATTTCGTTCAGTTTATCACATATTTGTTATTTTTGTAACAATTTGACTGAAAATAGTTGCTCCCTAATACGGCAACAATTGTATGTTAATTTTATCTAAAAGTATTCAACAACTTTCTGACAAACTATATGTGCACTATATCGCAATGGCAATGTATAGAAGGCACACACAATTCTATATGATTATGTTAAAACATATTTGGGCAGATTAGCGGACAAGAAGGGAAACATGTTTAGTTTGTTATGTTTTCTACACGCTCTTTTGGCATAAACTATCTGTCCAGACTATAGTATAGACATAGAAACTATGGTTCGATTTCTCACAACACTGCCCTTTTGTGATAGCGCACGTAATCTGTGGTTGCACACTGAACTGGTCTTTTGATCTCACCACCTTTTCTTTAGGCATACACATATGGATGCTGTTAGATGTTTGACATACGCGGCAGACGGCTTCTTGCCGCACAGTTTACGTATATCCTTATCAACATCAGTTGGTTTTCCATTATCGTCGGGAATAAATACAAACAATGGCTCCACACCGACGAAATAGCTGTAGCCTTAAGGCCGGTTTACATTGCGAGATATTATAGGTGATTGATCGTAAGCCAGATGTTGCTTATGACAAATCGGATAATGTAAACGTATTTGAAACCTACGATTATTACCTCGCGATAAATCGTGAAATCGAAACATGCTCAATGTTGTCGTCGACCTGTCGGATGCATTGTCGTGCAATGTAAATGCAATGTTGTGTGTCGGGGCTTTTGTCTACACTCCGTTGGACGCATTCCTTTAGCACCTATTAATTAAATGTATACAGAAATGGCAACTGGTAAAATAGTATTGCTGAAAGCAGTAAACAAACATTTTATCAATTGCTACTGACATTGACTCGCATTCTGTCAGTCTTGTTTTAGTACATTGATATCAAGACGGCCGGATCCAGTACATAGATTGTGTGGGCTGCAGGAGGAACACTATCTATATGGGCTGGGTCAGGCATGGTGGCTACCTCTATTTCCCGTTGGAGTATCGGTGATGTGGAATGTTGGAGGTGTGCCCCCGCCCCTCGACTCCTCACAAACTACACACCATCGGCACCCCGCCATTTATCCTTGCATGGGCATCCATTCAACGCACCCAGATATGTACCGCTTCTCTCTGCCCAACAATTGTGTTGGTGAGTTCATAGATAAAAAATATCCATACTAGTCATTAATGTTTATGATACTTAGTATTTACCTTTACTAGAGACAACCAAGTAAGTATATGCAGTAGACGTAGATCTGTAATTGTAACTTTGCCCATGGACTAAAGCAAACGTATAATGGGGAAGGCATTCGTACAGGAAAACACGAACAAAGATAAATGCACACCTGGGAAGGGGCTCCTTGCCTATACGATATACAAACCGTGGGCATCATGAATTGAATTCAAGGCCAATTTACATTACACGAGTGTATAGCCAATTATCGTGAGCGATATAATCGTTCTCGACAACTAAAGGCTGATTTCACGAACGATATTTTATGATGTAAACATTTTTCGAATAGCGATTTTGCTTGTCTTGCGAAAATCATATAAAATCCAACCATCCTTAACTTTCACGATTTGTTGCATGTAATTTCCGTGTCATTTCACGCCAGATGGTGCAATGTAAACTTGAAATCAGACATCGTGCTCTGTCATATAATCATTCACCGCTTTCATCAGCTAAATAGTCCTACGCCGTTTGATCGTTCACTGTTTTCATCAGTAAAATGGCAGCAGCAAAACCAAACCATTGTTTGTTTATGTTGTTGTTGTTGTTGTTGTTGCTGTTGTTGTTATTATTGTCGTCGTCGTCGTCGTCGTCGTCGTCGTCGTCGTCGTCATCGTCGTCGGCGGCGGCGGCGGCGGTGGCGGCGGCGGTGGTGGTGGCGGGGGCGGCGGCGGTGGTGGTGGTGGTGGTGGTGCTACTGCTAAGGTTAATAGTATTACAGTTAGACCTGACTATAGCGTACACAGGTTATAGGGGACAAAAGTTGGTGGGTTTTAAGAGGTGGTATTGTAGGCGCCGCAAATTTGTATAAATAAACAAAAATTGCGATAATTACAATATTATTAATAAGCCCAAATAACAATGGAAAATCTGTCTCCATTTAATTAGCCCACCTGCCCCAAATGGCCAATTGACCGTCGTCCGTCAAATTTTGCTTTAAACGATTGCTTCTCCAAAACCACTAGGCAGATTTTAACAGGGAGTATCTGTGGCGCATGGAGATTCAGGTTTATGCACACGCACCTGATCGGCCATTTTTTGTTTTGCCGGCGACCATATTCGGTTATTTTTAGCAACTGGTTTACAGATCTTCTCCGAAAGCGCTGGGCTGATTGGATGACCTACATTTGGTAACAATTATTTCTCCAGAACCCCTGAAGGGATGGATCTGTATTTTAACAAATATGATCAGGGACTCATTCAACTTTTTTCAGGAGAAGTCGATCAATGAAAAATCCATCGTCGCCATCGATACAATCAAAATTTAGCTTTTGGTGGCTCTGCTGGATTTTTTAATTTGATGGGTACTGATGGCAAACATTGCTGCATATATATTTATATGCATGGCGATTAATAGTATTCTACTTTCAAATGTGTTGCTAAATGCATCAGCAGCCATCGAAGATTTTCTGTATCCTCTGAATTCTAGTTAGCAAATGAATGGAGACTACTTTAAGCGACTTCTTCAGTAGCACTAGGCTGATTTTAACTAAACTTGAATGGAAGTATCCTTGGGGCATGCATATTCAAATGTGTTCATGCCTTAAATTATTGGTATGCAATCTTCCGAAATACGATTTTATGTGTATCTCAAGTTTCATAATGTAGCTTCTTTTTCCTTTATAATCATGAACAAAATTATGAAACACCTGACATATTAAGTGGTATGATTACTAGAGATGTTGCTCCTTAAGCATCCTGGTTGTATTTAATTTCCATGCTCTAAACAGCACATCTTCCACGACGATGTCGCAAACGATTATCTCGCACACGAGCAATCGGCTCAAAATATGGTGCGTGTAAATCAGCCTTAACGAGGCAAACGAAACATCGTAGAGAGCCGCGCTGTTTAGATTATGCAACAGTTTCTAGTTCACACATTACCGCACAATAACTGTTACATATATTTAAATGTATTTAAATGGTACGAAAACTAATTGACTGATTGTACCACCGGTCACGATGTCAGATTTCTTCTTTACATTGCGCGAACTGGCACGAAAAGCATGCAATAAATCGTGAAAGTCAAACGTGTTTTGAATTTCACGAGTTGTTGCACGACAAGAACACTCCTGAGTTGATAGGTGTTTACATTATCATGGTCATCATCGGCAACGTCTGGCACACGATCCATCGGCTTTACACTCGTGTTGTGTAACTCGGCCATAGGACACGAACTGAATTGGAAAATAGTTGCCAGGAGATTGATTATCCATGTCGGAATGTGCGCAATATATGATATTAAACTTATTTTAATCATGGGACAGAGAATTGAACATGCTTAATGTACAGCTCGACTCTATGATAGTACCTTAAGCCTTTGACACCTCAGTCGGCCACAACTGGCTTCTGCATTATTATTGAGAAATGTCCACGTGCAGGCCAAGAAAAGACTATGTTTTAAAATTGACCACTATAAAGACTGGCTCGATAGGCTAGAAATTCATTACATTAGCAGCATTTTATAAGCTATATTCTCTTGGTCTGCAAATGGACATCTTTGATGCTAAAATTGAAATATTCTGGAACAAATGTTAGGGTTAAATGGTTCAAAAGCATCAAATGCTGGTTGTCAAAGACAGACTGTCACTTCATTTACGCCATATATCATATATCATTAAACACGGCATTATGGGTCTCTAGACGGCAGGGATTTATGAGAGGGTACGCGATATAAAGGCAAGACGAGATGTGTCTGATTGTTGCGGCAAATTTGAAATACTTGTACTATTTCAACTATGTGAAAAAGAAAATGTGCTAGGGGTATTCCTGACAACAGCTCTCCCTCTACCTAAACTTCCAGCCCTCCCGACCCCATGCCTCCCATCTCATCAGCCTTTGTGCACTATCTCCAACACAACCACACACTCATCAATCCACCATCCCAACCAATCTGGTCCATTAATTATTGCAAGCATCCATTTTAATTCAGTCACTCGATCAATCAATCAATCTTTTTACCATTCCTTCGTGCGTTCGTTCAATCATTCACTCGTCCATTCTATAATCAATCGAGTATGCCAACTACATAGGTAGGCTGCGTTCACCAGGCATATTTTGATAGAAGACCCCCCATGGACTATGCAAATCAATCAAAAGAATATGTAAATACCCAATTTCCAAGTTCAGTGAAAAATTCCCATTCGGCTGTCGGACTATTGATTTCACAATCAAATTAGATACGCATAGAGACATGCATAGGCGAATGGATAGACAGTCAGCCTCAAGTCCATAACTCCCATAAGTATTACCTTCAGGGGGGGGGTGGGGGTGGGGGCTTTGTAAATGTAATTCCTACTCGTATTGTGATACAAAGACCCATTAGATATCAAAATGTTTTTTTCATTTTCAGAACATACCACCAGAAGCCAAAAGGCTGTATATGGATTACTCACATATCTTTTTTGGCATCCAGCAAAAATAATACGCCGAGGAAATCTACTTTCATGATTTTGTGTCACACAAAATGCCAGGTCCTTCATGACAATGTCTTGTATGTTCGGAAGTTCATTTTTATCTAGCATACTTGACGGTCTGTTTAGGTAAAACTATTGTATAGACTTATTTTAGTTAGGTCACCAAATCAAATATTGTAAGTCCATAGATCACGAAATTGTTATGGACAGGCATACCGGTGACACAAACTGATGAGACTGTTGTGTTTAATGTTCGCGACAATGGTCGCACGGCCCCACCGGAACGATTGAGTTCCACCGGCCTTAGGAGCCGGTCTTTGTTACCTGTAGGGCAGTACCGCACGGGATCCGTAACCCCGAGACCAGGAGCTAGCCAACGTCATCACTCATCCTGTACATGCGACGCGGCGAGTCGACACCACACACTGGAATGGCCAGACACTACCCCGCGAGCTACACCAACATGCATTCCCTTAGATTGTCAGTACTGGTAAGTCTGGTATCACACTTAACCACATCGAAGTACGTTAATGGTCGTCGCAAAGGTTGTGTGGCTGCCTCTTCTGTATGGCATTGCCACTACCATGCCAGCTCTTTGTCAGATATTTTAGGCGATATGTTGTAAGTCGCCATGCAATTATTTGCTTCTTCTGTGCTATTGTCAATGTATTATTTGGTGCTTTTCGCAAACGCCTGGTGTCCGTCTAGTTCTGTCTCGAGTGTGGTTGTTATTAGCCATGCTTTATATCCATCAAGGATAACTGACTCGACAGTTACTTCAAAGGAGCCACTATAAGGAGTATTTCATTATCGGCCGCGTTATTTACAATATTGCCAAGATTCAGGATTCAAGATTATTTATTCAATAGTGAATATCGAGTATGCAAAGCTCATGTTGTACATAATGTAAGTAATGGACCTTCCCATTTTTAGCTATGCCCCGACAATCTCTAGCTAAGCTCCACCCACTACTCGCTCGTGTTCGGATGGATCGATCTCTGAACTCCCTGACTATCTATTTCAAGAAAACTATACAGGTAAGCTGTTTGAATACTTTGAAACTAATTTGACTGGGTACTGTTGCTGCCTAAGACAGCATCAATGCCCAGTCAAATTAGTTTCAAAATATTCAACAGCATGTGTATTAAATAGCAAAGAATTACAAAGACATACACTTCATACAGCATGTCGGAGTATTTGAAATTTGGTGACGGTCGACATGGAACCATTTGTGACGTTATGATTGTGAGGTCATCATACACGTACTGAGATGAGTATGACGTCATACGAGGGCAGATGATAGGTGGATACTCTGGAAAGGTGAATTAGGTTACACTGCTCGTGGCTTCATCGTGGGTTATTAAGAGACAGATTGGCTGCTTAAGTTTGCGTGAATAAAAGCGATCTGATTAAAAGCAAAAATGCTTCTCCTAATCAAGTCGTGTTTCGTTTGAGTCCCTGAACTACAGTCACGGTCTTTGTCAATGGTTGTTTTACTTTGAACTCACCTCCCTAATAATTAGATTAGGATGGCAGATGATTGATGGTACTTTTCTTATTCCAGCGGACAAATGGCATCGTTGTTGTAAAAGGCACAGGATCTTATCTACGGAAGACAGCATTGCGGACAGATTGAGAACTATTGTCGATGGACGAACACAGTAGCTAGCTATATCCAGCTTAAAATAAGCATAATTTCATTGAGTCTTCTCGCTAGATGAACTCCTCTCGTGTGCTTCTCATTCAATCACACTTATTATGCAACGGGTTGTTCTTGTATCCAGGTTTGCTTCAATGGATTATCCAATTTTAGCTATACCTAGCCCACCAATAGTTAAGCTCTGGCCAATCGTTGAGCTTGTTATGACCAATTTATATACTTTGAATCGTAGCTACCCACAATCCCATATTCATGGTAATTATACAGGTGAGCTTTTGAATATTTCGAAACTAATTCGACTGGGCCCAGTCAAATTAATGTCACACTATTCAAATTAATGTTTAGTAAATATGAAACGAATGCAATTCGTACAACTCACGGACTATGCAATGGTCCCGGCGGACATAGATCAGCCATTCATTACCCATTGTGATTATGACGTCAGCTTACATGTGACGTAATTGATTACGATGGCATATAGTTCACTGACAGAGGTGATTCATATATTGCACGAAAAGGAATGTACACGGT
Source organism: Chaetoderma sp. LZ-2023a (assembly GCA_034401795.1). NCBI lineage: Eukaryota > Metazoa > Mollusca > Caudofoveata > Chaetodermatida > Chaetodermatidae > Chaetoderma > Chaetoderma sp. LZ-2023a. Next base: position 186,614,745 of record CM067359.1, read on the forward strand.
GTGACACTGTTTCTAGACATTGACAATCATATAATGTGAGGAATTCTGTCTACGTGTTGGATAAGGATACAGAAGCCATCAGATGTATCTGATTCAGAGTCTTATCCGACAATTAATTATTTCCCACTTAGTAATTGTATTACTGCAAGAAACTGAATGTCTGGTTTGAAAATAGTTTTCTCCCAACAAATCTCTGATCGATATCGCTTAACCTCTAAACCCGAATTCCCGTCGTCGCAAGTCGAATGGAAATATATAGGTAAGTCACCGAATAATGTGAAGCCAATATTACTGGAACCTTTTGGTTCCATAGGCGCCAAGATCTCATAGTCAAATTATCTTCAAAATAGTGTCATGAATAAATAGACACACGCATAGTGGCATAGCTTAATCCTGTATTCATTCTTGGTGGTTTGCATCCCATTAGCAGTAGTATCGTGTATCCACATTCTGCTAGATGCGAACAGTGTAGTAGTAGTTGTAGTAGTAGTCGTTGTTGTTGTTTTTGTTGTTGTTTTGTGTTGGTGTGTTTGTTGTTGTTGATGATGTTGTTATCGTTGTAGCTGCTGCTGCTGTTTTGCTGTTGTTGTTGCTGCGATTGTTGTTGGTGGGTATGGTGGTGATGGTCGTGTTGTTGTTATTGTTGTTGTTGTTGTTGTTGTGGTGGTGGTGGTGGTGGTGGTGTTTTTTGTTGTTCTTGTTGTTGGTGGTGGTGGTGGTGGTGGTGTTGTGGTTGCAGCTGCTGCGTATACTGTTACTGCTACTGCTGTTGTTGTCGTTAGTGTTGTTGTTGTTCTTGGGACATTTTTAATATATCTGCTTCTACTCGATGTCTCTCATTCAACCTAGTGTGGGAGCTTGCCTGTGGAGTTTCGGAGACGTATTGATAATTGTGTGCTCAAAAGCAGAAACACAACGGCAGCAGATGTTAGCAACAGTATAGACATCTTAACACATTCTTCATTAGCTCTTATTCGAATGGAGAAATATTCTTGAAACAAGGGCTGATATTTGCCTTAGCATCCTGAAAAGGTATGACACGTTTGGGTAAGAAAGCTAAAAGGCAATAGCAACAACGTTCGGCAACATTATTTCTAAAATGTACACATTTGACCTTACGGCGGCCTAACTGATAAAATGTATCAATGGCGCTGATATTGGACACAGTTGTACTTGTTATTTATGTGACGTGTTTGGGGTAAAGTTAGCTAGAAAGATATAAATGGTCTTCACAATCTGATAGACATCTAAACTCAAATAACTAAGCGTGGATTATAGATGTTGCCAGTCTAAGCTGTTAACTTCATCGGGAGCTTTATGTTATTAGTGTATTGGATTGGCAACTGTGTACAGAATCATACCGCTACAGGTCTCATCGATAGGTTTGTTAGCTTTCTGGCCGATGGGAGATAGATGAGTTGTGACCATCGCGAACGTGTGAGAGAAAGAGAGAGGGCGAGGGGCGCTGGGGTGGGGTTGTGGGAGAGAGAGGGAGAGAGTATTAGGATGCTGGTAAGGTAGTTGCAATGCATTTTTACTGGCACAGACATTTGAAATAAACACATTGTTTGGAATAAATTTATCACACGCGATTCTGCCACCATGAATTGTGGGACTTGATGACACAACCAGGAATTAACCAGTGATCGACTCAATAAGATATAAAGGGGATTATTCCATCATTATTCACGGTTTTACAACTGGCATCGACTTAGATTCGTGAATGTATCAAGTGAACACCATCTACAAAATATGATCAGCTTAGTGACTGACATCAGATGAGATACCTCATGCTACTAGAAAGAATGTGTTCCATCCAGTAGCTGCCCTACCGGTTCATCATTCACCACTTGCATCAACAGTTATTCTTTACCATAGAGATATGTATAGCCGTTTGGAATCAACAGCATCTGGGTATGCAGGTTTTAAAGTTTGAGATCAAATGAAAATTAGGCATAGCTTCCCTAGAAATGAGTCAAGCACAGTGTATACAATGCAACCTGCATATCATTGATGCTGTATAATGTTAATAGCTGGTCAGCTCCACAAGCAGCTCTAGACAAACGTAATGCCTGCTACCGTAGACACTCGCTTAACATCACTGGATGCCGATGGCAAGACAGCATAATGCCCAATGATGCACTATGTAAGATAAGTAATGCTACATGGCTGTCCGTAAAAGTAATCCGGCAAGGATGGTCCATGTTTGGCCATTTGCAGCGAGTGCCAGGGGACACACTAGCACAGAGAGCCTCGCAATTCGCCCTACTGGGAGTCTGCAAATACAACGCCACTAGAGGACGTCAGTGCATACATCGGTTACGCATGCTATGAGGTGACGTCAAGAAAGCAGGACTCAGTACACTCAAATCAGGTATGGATCTGAGGAAGCGAACGATTGAGGCTGAGAACTAGACCCGGCGGTCAAACGCGAAGACGGACTGATTGCAGCTGTAAGATGTTTTTACTAGTACAGCCGCAGAAGACAGTAATCGTATATAGCTAGAAATGGGCGGGGCATGGCTAGAAATACATTTCTCTATTCGGCCTGTGTGATTTACAGGAGTAATGTCAACACGAGTGAGTACTGTACACAGATACGTCTATGTGTTTTTGTAGGCGTATCGTCGGCTAATGTACATATAGGATGTCAGTTAGCTGTGTGAGGTAACGGAGATACATACAGTACACGCGGTGCTGTATCTGGACCTTGACGATGCAAAAAATACACTTTCAGAACACAATTTGGCACATCAACCACTGTCTGTGAAAATCGGCGTGTCACTTCAAAGACATCAGCTATCCTTGCAATTGCCACTCGTGTGCTACTGTGCTCTTCTAGTATGTTCACAGTGTGAAGCTAATATATAGGAAGGAAGAAATATGATCAGTGAGTGGGTGATGTGATACAAATGAGAATTTAAGTCTGCACATAGAAAAAACCCGTGCCAATAAAGATCTTGAGCACGTTGACAAATATAGTAATGCTACTGATATGCATGTAATGGCCCTTCCGCGTTTAGCTATGCCCCGCCCATCACTAGCTAAGCTCCACCTACACCTCGCGTATTGGGATGGATCGATCCCCGAATGCCCTATCTATCAATTCACTGAAAACTATACAGGGAAGCTGTTGGGTATTTTGAAACCAATTTGACTGGGTGCTGTTGCTGCCTTCTCTCGAATTCAACGGAATATGTATTAAATAGTAAAGACATACAATGTGTACAACAACGCATAGACCGTCTGCAAATATGCGTTCGTGGCGTACTTATCGAGGTTATTCATGACGTCATTCAGTATGATGTCATTCTGCAAATCGCGTAGTTGATTATGACGTCATATGATGGGTGGCTACTCTGGAACTGTGAATTACGGCGGAAAATTGGAGTGCTGTCTCAAGGGGGTAGTTTGCTACGCTTGTTCGTCAAGTTATGCATGTGGGCTAAACTATTATTACATTTGTAATTGTAAATCTTTTCTTTTGCAGTAATCTTAAGTGAAATTGATCTGCCCAGATAACACCAGGTATAAACGTATGTTTAAAAGATAAACCATCTCTTTATGCTTGTTACACAGCTAATATTAAGAGTCAGACCACAAGTACATCTACGTGGTATTGGTGCATCTGTTATGCGAATACATGCTTAGTCCCTCGTGTTTCTTGTTAATTTTCTAATGCTTAAACCTACAAAATGACACCTGTAGTGCGTTTGAGTGATGTACATTTGCAGGCCAAGAGAACACAATTTTTGAAAATTGTATGACCTGTACAAACCTGTACATCAACAATCTGCCTCAACTTCCTAGATGCCACCGGTAATGGTGCATATATTGGGACTGTACAGCCGGCAGCGCCGACCTGTGCTGATGATGCCAGCCAATTCGCAAACAGCGAAAGCCAGCTACAGCACCTGGTAGCCACATGCAGCTGTTACAGCACCTACGAGTTCTACGAACTGTAGCCAGCAAAATGTGCCATCCTATCAAACGGTAAACAGGAGAAGCCCACGTGTACTCTAAATGGAGAACTAGTACAGCATCAGGTTGTGCTCCCAACTTACGCATCCAAAGCAGTGATTAGAGTACTAGTGCACGACCCACCGTCGATGAAAACATAAAAAGCAAGACGAGCAGTTTACTCTCTCTCTCTCTCTCTCTCTCTCTCTCTCTCTCTCTCTCTCTCTCTCTCTCTCTCTCTCACTCTCTCTCTCTCATGGGCGTCAGACTCCACGATATCAATGGGATAAGACCCAATGCCAGTATACACCTGGTTGAGATATACATCCTTCCTGGACTACTCTATGATTTGGACATTCTTATCCTTATCAAGACAGACATTAATCTGTTATACAAGTTCTACCACAAACTACTGCCTCCAATTTTAGGCTGCGTACCCATCACCTTATATCAGATTCGGCACCTTACCAGTTGAGCTCATGGACAACCCGCCAGGAAAATGTGCCTGGAAGACCACTACCAGAACCAACATTAAGAAGCAATGGTCTGTGAATATCAACTCATAACTGTAGCTGTATCCCTCGTTAGAGTATCTCCAGCACTATCCAAGTAATGTCTCCTCTACCCATACAGCAGGTGCCCTTGTTACTATACCACCTTACGATATACGCCTACTTGCGGTATGACTACGGTTACTGACAGGATGTTACATTCTTCAGCTGAACACAGCTAAAGTTAGCCGCTACATTGTTAATCCAACCTTCCTACTATGTAATGGTGAACCCGAGAACCTTCAGCACGTTCTGACTGCCTGCACTGCTCTAACTGAAATCCGCATGAAATACCTCAATTTGGTCCCCTCTAGCATAGATACCACGTGCAACACCAACACCTACAACATCTGGACCAATATCAGCATCCTAACATCATTCCTGCTCGATCCTTCTACATATATGTCTAACAAACCAAGCTGCAACTGCCATGATAAACTAGAGATGTCAGTGCGACACTACTTCTACTCACTACACCATCACAGGACCACAAAATTCGCAATTATAAACTGTAATAAATAGACCAAGTAATTCATACACAAGTCCGTTTCTACTTTTGTCATCTCGCTCGGTTGGTGTTCCCGTATATTGGAGGGATTTCCGAAATAAACTGAAATAGAACCTGATCGATGTCGCACGGGCAATGCTCACGCGGTTTGAAAACACATCAACTCGATTCCCCTGGGACTCATTATTCACATTTCAGCATGCCTGGTCCATGATGCGGGAAAACAACTTGCCCTTGTCTGTGCTGGTTATCCGTCAATTACAAGATATATATTTATAGCTGGTGATCTTCTGAAGCGCTAATATGGGCTCACACGCTTGAAAGTCTTACGCCCAATTCAGCACCTGCCATGATTAAGTGGCATATCAGCAATATTGAGCTATTCCGTTCCAATCATCAATTAATATATGAGAATGGACGTTTCCATTTTTAGCTATTCCCCGTCCATCTCTAGTTAAGCTCCACCTACAACTCGCTAGTGGTGGGATCGATCGACCTCTGAACTCCCTGACTATCAATTTCCAGAAAACTATACAGGTACGCTGTTGAATCTTTTAAGACTAATATGACTGGGTGCTGTTGCTGCCTATGGAAGCAACAGCGGCAAGTCAAATTAGTTTCAAAATATTCAACAGCATGTTTATTAACTAGTAAAGGCATACAATCCGTACAACGTGTCGGACGGACTATTACTAGTTACAGACCGGACACATACAATCATTTATGACGTAATGATTATGACGTCATATTTCGCGCCGCTGAGCTGATTATGACGTCATATGACGTCAGGTTAATATATGAATACTCTGGAAAGGTGAATTGATTATGGGGGATCTAGGGTTACCTTGATTTTGATTTGGTTTCGGTAATTATATGGGTAAATTGGATCATAACTCAATCCACCCCACTTTAGCCCCCTCCCCAAACCATAACCACCACTTGCCCCACCACAGAGGGTCTGTGGATATGCTTGTCGGCTGACTGTATCTATATTATACTCAGCATTAGAAACATGTCATTGTGAGGTGACAGTGTGCGTTGACGAAATCTCATTCTATCATATGCATTCTTGCCAGGTACATTGCGCGGGTGGGGTTCGGTGAACGGAATAAGGTTATGTTTGGAAGTCAAGTATATGCCAGTTGGTAATGTGTCGAATCGACTGTCATCTATCTGGGCAGATGCTATACAGTAAGTGGCGAGAGCAGCCATGAATCGTACATCGAATAATGTGGCCGTTGCCTGACACCTAGTGGTGTATGTATAATTTTAAGCATTGCTCATTATGATTATTTATTACATTGTGGTATGTGTAGCCAATTGTATACGGAACTGGCTATACTGTTGAAATACTCCGAACACATATACCACTGAGTGTCGTTATTCTCATAAGAAGTTGCGTCCTTAATTTCAAAGCTGATTTGTAATATGTGTTGCTATCTAGGTGTTACAACATGGTGTTACATGTTTGCTTTTGAAAACAAACCAACGTATCGCGTTTTCACGTGCATGCAATTCAGTAGTAAAACTGTTTATTGTCACATAGCGCTATGCGTTGAGGTAACATTTTGGTAATGATATGTGGGAATCTGATTGTATGTATTGAGTGATCAAAGCCGATCTATTATTGCATAGCTCTGTCACTATAGCCCAATGCTTGCACATTGTATTTATAGTGCCCTCCATGGTACTGGAAAGCAGGCCAGGTGTGCGTGGCTTGTATACAGCGTGTGTTAGTTCTGAGCCATCTGTCTGTCAAGTGAGCGTCGTGTGTCGATCTGTGGGATCACTGTACGTGTACGCATGGTTGCCAATAGTAAAGAAATAGTCGGCAATGTCTTCGCCGCCTGTGTGATTAGTTTCGGTGACAGCTAGCTCGGCACTCGTCCAGTCGGCTGAGAATCATTTCAACGTAATTATATATGTCTTCATTGGACGCTATTCAGTTGTATTCGGCATTCAGTATGCATGACATCATTCATCACTTTATTCAGCACCCGTCACTTCTATACGCACCCATCACTTTATTCAGCACCCGCCACTTCTATAAGCACCCATCACTTTATTCAGCACCCGCAACTTCTATAAACACCTAAGGCTGCGCGGTATGGCGTAATGGCAAACCGGTGACGATGTCAATTTTCAAACTGGTTTGAACCGTATATCGATTTTTTATGAGGTGGGTGGGGCCAATGATGAGTGGGTACAATTATTGTATGTAATATTGTTTCCGATAAGCATGTAGCAAGTATACGTGTGTTGTCTAGAACCTTTATCCAGAATACACGCTCACGACTTACTTTCTTTATAAGTACGAAATATGGTATATCATATTTCTGATTACGCCAGTAATTGTTAAAATCTAGCTTCTTACCGATTAACCATAATTTGTGTTCCATTTACAATCCATTAATTCTAATGTGAGAAATATATTGTGTATTTAATCATCACGCGTTGCACAACAGGATGTATACCTACATATTCGTTAATCAGTTAAAGCATGTGCTATGTGTAGACTGTTTGTTGAAAATTATTGGTGTCAAAGAGAGCACAAACTTTCAATCACTTACTCTCATTTTAACATTCTGATGACAAGCGGCCATCGAGTCATATCGTTTGTATTACATTGGTTAGCTAATGATGAGTTTGCGCTGTTGCAAGTGGTAGGGCGTGAATAGCACATACACCTATTGAATTAAGATTATTAGCGCTATATAACGCAAACTGTAACCACTGGTCAAGATGGTCGTTAACGTGTGATCTTAGCTTTAAAGACGTATCACAACAAAGCTAAGTACCCCCGCCCCCCCCCCACCCCCATGTTTAGATAAAGAGTCCCGCACAGAAGTACCGAGGCAATAGACATGTTTAGTTTGTATCCGAATTACGACAATTTAGAAATCCATTGGAAGTCGTGATGTTGATTGCTTGTTTAGATTAGCGGGTATGAACAAGTAGCCTTGAACAACATAGGTAATCGCGTGATTCTAACGGAATTGTTAAAATGAATTGTTCACGCAGCACGAGACTCGTCCATTGCCTGACGAACACGCGTCAATCATGCACAAGAAGGTGGCACGACCAATCGCAATATGGGTAGCAGTAATCACAAATATCGTTAGTAGCAGACTGGCATGCCAATGCCGATGCCAGCACCACGATGAAGACGACAGCGATTACGACGACGACGACGACCACGACCACGACGACGACGACAACGCCGACGACAACATCGACGACGACAACGATGAAGACGAAGATGGCGGCGGCGGAGGCAGCGGCGGTGACGACAATGATGACGAGGAGGATGACTTCACATAGTTACTTATCATATGGAAAAAATGGATTACTTCGCGACAAGTAAGTGGAGATTATTTACGCATGATCACACCAGTGTAATATTAATTACACTCTGGGTACAGTTAACTCAAGGATGCCGAGATTAATTCAAATTGTGAGCATCACCATTAGTGAGATAGCGATGACAAATGCGTGTTGAGATATATGTAAGATAGGAGTGTGGGACTACCGGACGCGATCAGGCAAACCGATGCGGATATTACAGCTACCTTGGCAAATCCGGAACGAACACGGTGTATCATAAGAAAAGAATGTGAGATTTAGAAATTACGAAGCTGTTCAGTGCAAATTGAGGTTGACCTATTGCAAGAAATTATCTTTAAAATCAATCCCGGTATGTTTTTTAGGAAAAAAGTTCGATGCATTGTGTCTGTCAACTACATACATTTATTGATGCATGCGCATCTAAGTAGCAGATCTACTATGTATATGGCCATTTATCATATTCAGCGACAATATTCTGAGAATTAAGAAGATCAATGCGCTCACTGTAGCCCCACCATCCCCATAGTTACTGCACACGCAAAGGTATTGCATACACATCATATACAGTAGTCCAATGTTCGTATTCAGACCACTTTTCCTACATGTTATAAGCGCATCGTTTGAAGTCCGATCACTCTCGCATTCTCTAAGCTGGTGTGAAAATAGCAACACCCTTGTAAATCTAATTACAGAAGTGTCATTGCAAATAACCTCACACCAATCTGGCATTGTTAACTGTGATACAAACCAGGTTAACAAATGAATGAAGGAGATTTACTCAAAGGAAACTCTTCATCAGCTATTGACTGCAATGCAATATAAATCCAGATTGCACGCACAGTGATGGCTGATTACTTTTCCTACTGATCTTAATCTTTCATTCTGACGGTCTTCAAGATACGGGTAATGGGAATGTTTGATAGAAAGCATCTCATTTTAAATGAGCAAACTCGAGGGAAGATGTATGTGAGCCGCTGTGGCTTGCTTATTTACATATTCAATGATCAACTGGCCTAATCGCCTGCATAAATTTGACCCTAATTATCAAGTAGGTGATGTGATTTAGTTGTAGATTTTAGATGACCTGAATTTGCCGACTATTAACTAGAGCTGATAAAACACGACTGGTAGCGAATGGATTTTCCCAGGTGACTGGACTCCAGCACACTTTGTTTTTATGATAGGGGTGTTTTGTAAGATAGGGATTGGTACGTTGAATATATCATAATAGAAAAACATACAAATTGAGTTTTGATCATGATTCTGTTTTTTAAATATATTAATCGTTGTCAACCTCTTCATCCCAAGACATGATGACAGCAGCAAATTTCTTAGTATTGATTATATATGCAATGCGACTATATTCCTTAATTATGTGATTTGTTTCTACTAGAATGGCATATTCTAGATAGTCAATCTTACGAGACACTACAGAGCATCATATATGGAGATGATTATTTTCTAACAATTGTTAATGATGGTCGGTACAAAACACAATGAAACATATGAATTAAGTACACAATTCTGTAATATAATATTTTACCAATTGAGAATTGTAATCGACATGTGATAGAATAAATGATCTCACTAACATATTCCATTAATCAGGCACTGATTCAAGCAGTAAACTCCATTTTTCGTACATGAACTGTCTCATGCTGTCTATGTTTTGCTTTGATCTGTCCCAATGAGCACGCGATTCTACGTGACAGATTCCCTGGCAGTATATGTTGTTCATCGCGCTGCTTTTTTCTAACAGAATCTTGGGCCTCACACATTATAAACTAGCTAAATTATCACAGACGTGTGAGATAATAATAATACAATAGAACGAAATATCACGATCCGGACAACAATTAGCATGATCAGTACCGCATGCTCTATAGTTTTGGTTTTTTTACATCATCTCATTTCATTTTCAAGAAACAAGTTGATGATACCTGTCCGGAATCATGACTACATGGCGTGTGGGTTTGAGAATTGTCATTCCGCGGTATTTACATAATATAGGGTGCTATCAAATGTGTTCTTAATTTCAACTGCATTGCCATTGAGCGCATAGCCCATCAATCATGGTTGCCACCAATACACCAACAATAGGTCACCTTGTATCTAATGCCTTTTATCTAATTAGGTACATATACCGCGAACCCTTAGCTGGACTGAACTCATCAGAGGGCGGTCTTAATGCAATGTGTAAGAATGCAATGTTATGCACACCACTGTAGATTTCTGAATATGGTTGTTACCTCCACCACCAAGATTCAATGTTATTTATTTGAACTGTAATGAATCGATGTATAGTTTCGTGCTAGGCTTCTATCATCTATGTCAGTATTCCGTAGAATGGCAACCCTATAGTTTATGGATTGTTATTGTTAGTTATCTTTGGTGTCATATGTAGGAAACCGCGAAATTGAACTGTAATTAAAGCATAAAGAAATATAAACAAACGACGGTTAAAGTACAGCTCAGAATCGCGGTTTCCTACATATGACACTAAAGACAAGTAACGACAACAATCCAGAAACTATAGGGTTATCATTCCACGGAAAACTGACATAGATGATAGAAACTTAGCACGAAAATATACCTCGATTCATTACAGTTCAAATAAATAACATTGAATCTTGAATTTATGACGTATATGAAGTATGTATGTAAGGTATCTTAATCTATATAACCGACATTTGCATGATATAGTATAAATAAATAATATATATTTAACTATAACTCACCTATCATCTGTGAGTGTTAAATAATACAAAAATAACTATAAAATAATCAAACTGGCAGCCAGAGTCTGTAAAATTGACGTTCGGGCAGGACTAGGGTAGTCTTTATATTTCCGAGAATTCTATCTTTTTAACAGCAAAATCGGGAGTAGAATTTATAAATAACTAATTACACTTTTTAATTTAGGGCCCAAAGTACTCCTGACACCATTAACTAAGCGACATATAAAAGGTTACTCACCCAACAGAGGTCTCGAATCGGCCCATGGAACCAGCGGCAGGCATGCGCAGTTCAAGTTCCAAGGTACGACCTCCAGGCGTCCGAAGAAACGGAGGGAATCAGCTAGCCCGGCAGTTGCGAAACGTGAACTACGGGATTGCGAGATACCGCCGGCACCACATAGTGCTAGTGTGCAATCATTATGGAATAGACATCATGTTAATAGTGATAGTGTGCAATCATTATGAGGTAGACATCGCGTTAATAGTTAGTGTGCAATCATTATGGAATAGACATCGGGTTAATAGTATTGGTGAACAATCATTATGAGATAGACGTCGGGTTAATAGTGTTAGTGTGCAATCATTATGAGATAGACATCGGGTTAATAGTGTTAGTGAGCAATCATTATGAGATAGACATCGGGTTAATAGTGTTAGTGAGCAATCAATATGGAATAGACTTCGGGCTAATAGTGTTAGTGTGCAATTATTATGAAATAGACATCAGGTTAATAGTGTTAGTGTGCAATCATTATGAGATGGACATCTGGATCACAGTGTTAGTGTGCAATCAATATGAGATGGACATCGATCGGGTTCACAGTGTTAGGGTGCACGCATTATGGACTAGACATCGTGGTAATAGTGTTAGTGTGCAAGCATTATGAGATAGACATCGGGTTAATAGTGTTGGTATGCAATCATTATGGGATATACATCAGCTTAATCATGTTAATATTTTATCATTATGCGATAGACATCGGGTTAATAGTGTTAGTGTGCAACCATTATGAGATAGACATCAGGTTAATAGGTTAGTGATCAATCATTACGAGATAGACATCGGGTTAATAGAATTAGTGTGCAATTATTATGAGATAGACGTCGGGTTAATAGTGTTAGTGCGCAATCATTATGAGATGGACATCGGGTTAATAGTATTAGTGTGCAATCATTATGAGATAGACTTCGGGCTAATAGTGTTAGTGTGCAATTATTATGAAATAGACATCGGGTTAATAGTGTTAGTGTGCAATCATTATGAGATGGACATCGGGATCACAGTGTTAGTTTGCAATCAGTATGAGATGGACATCGGGTTCACAGTGTTAGTGTGCAATCAGTATGGGATCAGTATCGGGTTAATAGTGTTAGTGTGCACGCATTATGGACTAGACATCGTGGTAATAGTGTTAATGTGCAAGCATTATGAGATAGGCATCGGGTTAATAGTGTTGGTATGCAATCATTATGGGATATACATCAACTTAATAATGTTAATATTTAATCATTATGAGATAGACATCGGGTTAATAGTGTTAGTGAGCAATCATTATGAGATAGACATCGGGTTAATAGTGTTGGTAAGCAATCATTATGGGATATACATCAACTTAATCATGTTAATATTTAATCATTATGCGATAGACGTCGGGTTAATAGTATTAGTGAACAATCAGTATGAGATAGACGTCGGGTTCATAGTGTTAGTGTGCAATCATTATGGGATATGCATCGGGTTAATCGTGTTAATATGCTATCATCATGTAATAGACATTGGGTTCATAGTGTTTATGTGCAATCATTATGCGATAGACATCGGGTTAATAGTGTTAGTGAGCAATCGTTTTGAAATAGACATCGGGTTAATAGTGTTAGTGAGCAATCGTTTTGAAATAGACATCGGGTTAATAGTGTTAGTGTGCAATCATTATGGAAGAGACATTGGGTGCATAGTGTTTATGTGCAATCATTATGAGATATACATCGTGATAATAGTGTTAGTGAGCAATCGTTTTGAAATAGACATCGGGTTAATAGTGTTAGTGTGCAATCCTTATGGAATAGACATCTGGTTAATAGTGTTAGTGTGCAATCATCATGGAATAGACATCTGGTTAATAGTGTTAGTGTGCAATCATTATGGACCAGACATCGGATTAATAGTGTGTGTGTGCAATCATTATGAGATAGACATCGGGTTAATAGTGTTAGTCTGCAATCATTATGAGATAGACTTCGGGTTAATAGGGTTAGTGTGCAATCATTATGGAATAGACATTGGGTTCATAGTGTGTATGTGCACTCATTATGAGATAGATATCGGGTTAATAGTGTTAGTGTGCAATCATTATGAGATAGACATCGGGTTAATAGTGTTAGTTTGCAATAATTATGAGATAGACATCGGGTTAATAGTGTTAGTGTGCAATCATTATGAGATAGACATCGGGTTGATAGTGTTAGTGGGCAATCAATATGGAATAGACATTGGGTTCATAGTGTTTATGTGCAATCATTATGAGATAGACATCGGGTTAATAGTGTTGTTGAGCAATCGTTTTGAGATAGACATCGGGTTACTAGTGCTGGTGTGCAATCATTATGGAATAGACATCGGGTTAATAGTGTTAGTCTGCAATCATTATGATATAGACATCGGGTTAATAGTGTTAGTGTGCAATCATTATGATATAGACATCGGGTTAATAGTGTTAGTGTGCAATCATTACGGGAGGGACATCGGGTTAATAGTGTTAGTGTGCAATCATTATGAGAGAGACATCGGGTTAATAGTGTTAGTGTGCAATCATTATGAGAGAGACGTCGGGTTGATAGAGTTAGTGTGCAATCATTACGGGAGGGACATCGGGTTAATAGTGTTAGTGTGCATTCATTATGAGATAGACGTCGGGTTAATAGTGTTAGTGTGCATTCATTATGAGAGTGACATCGGGTTAACAGTGTTAGTGTGCATTCATTATGAGAGAGACATCGGGTTAATAGTGCTAGTGTGCAATCATTATGAGAGAGACATCGGGTTAATAGTGTTAGTGTGCATTCATTATGAGAGAGACATCGGGTTAATAGTGCTAGTGTGCATTCATTATGAGAGAGACATCGGGTTAATAGTGTTAGTGGGCAATCATTATGAGAGAGACATCGGGTTAATAGTGTTAGTGTGCATTCATTATGAGAGAGACATCGGGTTAATAGTGCTAGTGTGCATTCATTATGAGAGAGACATCGGGTTAATAGTGTTAGTGTGCAATCATTATGAGAGTGACATCGGGTTAATAGTGTTAGTGTGCATTCATTATGAGAGAGACATCGGGTTAATTGTGCTAGTGTGCAATCATTATGAGAGGGACATCGGGTTAATAGTGCTAGTGTGCAATCATTATGAGAGAGACATCGGGTTAATTGTGCTAATGTGCATTCATTATGAGAGAGACATCGGGTTAATAGTGTTATTGTGCATTCATTATGAGAGAGACATCGGGTTAATAGTGCTAGTGTGCAATCATTATGAGAGTGACATCGGGATAATAGTGTTAGTGTGCATTCATTATGAGAGAGACATCGGGTTAATTGTGCTAGTGTGCATTCATTATGAGAGAGACATCGGGTTAATAGTGTTAGTGTGCATTCATTATGAGAGAGACATCGGGTTAATAGTGTTAGTGTGCATTCATTATGAGAGAGACATCGGGTTAATTGTGCTAGTGTGCAATCATTATGAGAGAGACATCCGGTTAATAGTGCTAGTGTGTAATCATTATGAGAGAGACATCGGGTTAATTGTGCTAGTGTGCAATCATTATGAGAGAGACATCGGGTTAATTGTGCTAGTGTGCAATCATTATGAGAGTGACATCGGGTTAATTGTGCTAGTGTGCAATCATTATGAGAGAGACATCGGGTTAATAGTGTTAGTGTGCAATCATTATGAGAGAGACATCGGGTTAATAGTGTTAGTGTGCAATCATTATGAGAGAGACATCGGGTTAATAGTGTTAGTGTGCATTCATTATGAGAGAGACATCGGGTTAATAGTGTTAGTGTGCAATCATTATGAGAGAGACATCGGGTTAATAGTGTTAGTGTGCAATCATTATGAGAGAGACATCGGGTTAATAGTGTTAGTGTGCATTCATTATGAGAGAGACATCGGGTTAACAGTGTTAGTGTGCATTCATTATGAGAGAGACATCGGGTTAATAGTGTTAGTGTGCATTCATTATGAGAGAGACATCGGGTTAATAGTGCTAGTGTGCATTCATTATGAGAGAGACATCGGATTAATAGTGTTAGTGTGCATTCATTATGAGAGAGACATCGGGTTAAGTGTGCTAGTGTGCATTCATTATGAGAGAGACATCGGGTTAATAGTGCTAGTGTGCAATCATTATGAGAGTGACATCGGGATAATAGTGTTAGTGTGCATTCATTATGAGAGAGACATCGGGTTAATTGTGCTAGTGTGCATTCATTATGAGAGAGACATCGGGTTAATAGTGTTAGTGTGCATTCATTATGAGAGAGACATCGGGTTAATAGTGTTAGTGTGCATTCATTATGAGAGAGACATCGGGTTAATTGTGCTAGTGTGCAATCATTATGAGAGAGACATCCGGTTAATAGTGCTAGTGTGCAATCATTATGAGAGAGACATCGGGTTAATTGTGCTAGTGTGCAATCATTATGAGAGAGACATCGGGTTAATTGTGCTAGTGTGCAATCATTATGAGAGTGACATCGGGTTAATTGTGCTAGTGTGCAATCATTATGAGAGAGACATCGGGTTAATAGTGTTAGTGTGCAATCATTATGAGAGAGACATCGGGTTAATAGTGTTAGTGTGCAATCATTATGAGAGAGACATCGGGTTAATAGTGTTAGTGTGCATTCATTATGAGAGAGACATCGGGTTAATAGTGTTAGTGTGCATTCATTATGAGAGAGACATCGGGTTAATAGTGTTAGTGTGCAATCATTATGAGAGAGACATCGGGTTAATAGTGTTAGTGTGCAATCATTATGAGAGAGACATCGGGTTAATAGTGTTAGTGTGCATACATTATGAGAGAGACATCGGGTTAACAGTGTTAGTGTGCATTCATTATGAGAGAGACATCGGGTTAATAGTGTTAGTGTGCATTCATTATGAGAGAGACATCGGGTTAATAGTGCTAGTGTGCATTCATTATGAGAGAGACATCGGATTAATAGTGTTAGTGTGCATTCATTATGAGAGAGGCATCGGGTTAATTGTGCTAGTGTGCATTCATTATGAGAGAGACATCGGGTTAATAGTGCTAGTGTGCAATCATTATGAGAGTGACATCGGGATAATAGTGTTCGTGTGCATTCATTATGAGAGAGACATCGGGTTAATTGTGCTAGTGTGCATTCATTATGAGAGAGACATCGGGTTAATAGTGTTAGTGTGCATTCATTATGAGAGAGACATCGGGTTAATAGTGTTAGTGTGCATTCATTATGAGAGAGACATCGGGTTAATTGTGCTAGTGTGCAATCATTATGAGAGAGACATCCGGTTAATAGTGTTAGTGTGCAATCATTATGAGAGAGACATCGGGTTAATTGTGCTAGTGTGCAATCATTATGAGAGAGACATCGGGTTAATTGTGCTAGTGTGCAATCATTATGAGAGTGACATCGGGTTAATTGTGCTAGTGTGCAATCATTATGAGAGAGACATCGGGTTAATAGTGTTAGTGTGCAATCATTATGAGAGAGACATCGGGTTAATATTGTTAGTGTGCATTCATTATGAGAGTGACATCGGGTTAATTGTGCTAGTGTGCAATCATTATGAGAGAGACATCGGGTTAATAGTGTTAGTGTGCAATCATTATGAGAGAGACATCGGGTTAATATTGTTAGTGTGCATTCATTATGAGAGAGACATCGGGTTAACAGTGTTAGTGTGCATTCATTATGAGAGAGACATCGGGTTAATAGTGTTAGTGTGCATTCATTATGAGAGAGACATCGGGTTAATAGTGCTAGTGTGCATTCATTATGAGAGACACATCGGGTTAATAGTGTTAGTGTGCATTCATTATGAGAGAGACATCGGGTTAATTGTGCTAGTGTGCATTCATTATGAGAGAGACATCGGGTTAATAGTGTTAGTGTGCATTCATTATGAGAGAGACATCGGGTTAATTGTGCTAGTGTGCATTCATTATGAGAGAGACATCGGGTTAATAGTGCTAGTGTGCATTCATTATGAGAGAGACATCGGGTTAATTGTGTTAGTGTGCATTCATTATGAGAGAGACATCGGGTTAATAGAGTTAGTGTGCATTCATTATGAGAGAGACATCGGGTTAATAGTGTTAGTGTGCATTCATTATGAGAGAGACATCGGGTTAATTGTGCTAGTGTGCATTCATTATGAGAGAGACATCGGGTTAATAGTGCTAGTGTGCATTCATTATGAGCGAGACATCGGGTTAATTGTGTTAGTGTGCATTCATTATGAGAGAGACATCGGGTTACTTGTGTTAGTGTGCATTCATTATGAGAGAGACATCGGGTTAATAGTGTTAGTGTGCATTCATTGTGAGAGAGACATCGGGTTAATAGTGTTAGTGTGCATTCATTATGAGAGAGACATCGGGTTAATAGTGTTAGTGTGCATTCCTTATGAGAGAGACATCGGGTTAATAGTGTTAGTGTGCAATCATTATGAGAGAGACATCGGGTTAATAGTGCTAGTATGCATTCATTATGAGAGAGACATCGGGTTAATAGTGTTAGTGTGCATTCATTATGAGAGAGACATCGGGTTAATAGTGTTAGTGTGCAATCATTATGAGAGAGACATCGGGTTAATAGTGTTAGTGTGCAATCATTATGAGAGAGACATCGGGTGAATAGTGCTAGTGTGCATTCATTATGAGAGAGACATCGGGTTAATAGTGTTAGTGTGCATTCATTATGAGAGAGACATCGGGTTAATTGTGTTAGTGTGCATTCATTATGAGAGAGACATCGGGTTAATAGTGTTAGTGTGCATTCATTATGAGAGAGACATCGGGTTACTAGTGTTAGTGTGCAATCATTATGAGAGAGACATCGGGTTAATAGTGTTAGTGTGCAATCATTATGAGAGAGACATCGGGTTAATAGTGTTAGTGTGCATTCATTATGAGAGAGACATCGGGTTAATAGTGTTAGTGTGCAATCATTATGAGAGAGACATCGGGTTAATAGTGTTAGTGTGCATTCATTATGAGAGTGACATCGGGTTAATAGTGTTAGTGTGCAATCATTATTAGAGAGACATCCGGTTAATTGTGCTAGTGTGCATTCATTATGAGAGAGACATCGGGTTAATAGTGCTAGTGTGCAATCATTATGAGAGAGACATCGGGTTAATTGTGCTAGTGTGCATTCATTATGAGAGAGACATCGGGTTAATTGTGTTAGTGTGCATTCATTATGAGAGAGACATCGGGTTAATAGTGTTAGTGTGCAATCATTATGAGAGAGACATCGGGTTAATAGTGTTAGTGTGCAATCATTATGAGAGAGACATCGGGTTAATAGTGTTAGTGTGCATTCATTATGAGAGAGACATCGGGTTAATAGTGTTAGTGTGCAATCATTATGAGAGAGACATCGGGTTAATAGTGTTAGTGTGCAATCATTATGAGAGAGACATCGGGTTAATAGTGTTAGTGTGCATTCATTATGAGAGAGACATCGGGTTAACAGTGTTAGTGTGCATTCATTATGAGAGAGACATCGGGTTAATAGTGTTAGTGTGCATTCATTATGAGAGAGACATCGGGTTAATAGTGCTAGTGTGCATTCATTATGAGAGAGACATCGGGTTAATAGTGTTAGTGTGCATTCATTATGAGAGAGACATCGGGTTAATTGTGCTAGTGTGCATTCATTATGAGAGAGACATCGGGTTAATAGTGTTAGTGTGCATTCATTATGAGAGAGACATCGGGTTAATTGTGCTAGTGTGCATTCATTATGAGAGAGACATCGGGTTAATAGTGCTAGTGTGCATTCATTATGTGAGAGACATCGGGTTAATTGTGTTAGTGTGCATTCATTATGAGAGAGACATCGGGTTAATAGAGTTAGTGTGCATTCATTATGAGAGAGACATCGGGTTAATAGTGTTAGTGTGCATTCATTATGAGAGAGACATCGGGTTAATTGTGCTAGTGTGCATTCATTATGAGAGAGACATCGGGTTAATAGTGCTAGTGTGCATTCATTATGAGAGAGACATCGGGTTAATTGTGTTAGTGTGCATTCATTATGAGAGAGACATCGGGTTACTTGTGTTAGTGTGCATTCATTATGAGAGAGACATCGGGTTAATAGTGTTAGTGTGCATTCATTATGAGAGAGACATCGGGTTAATAGTGTTAGTGTGCATTCATTATGAGAGAGACATCGGGTTAATAGTGTTAGTGTGCATTCCTTATGAGAGAGACATCGGGTTAATAGTGTTAGTGTGCAATCATTATGAGAGAGACGTCGGGTTAATAGTGTTAGTGTGCATTCATTATGAGAGAGACATCGGGTTAATTGTGTTAGTGTGCATTCATTATGAGAGAGACATCGGGTTAATAGTGTTAGTGTGCATTCATTATGAGAGAGACATCGGGTTACTAGTGTTAGTGTGCAATCATTATGAGAGAGACATCGGGTTAATAGTGTTAGTGTGCAATCATTATGAGAGAGACATCGGGTTAATAGTGTTAGTGTGCATTCATTATGAGAGAGACATCGGGTTAATAGTGTTAGTGTGCAATCATTATGAGAGAGACATCGGGTTAATAGTGTTAGTGTGCATTCATTATGAGAGTGACATCGGGTTAATAGTGTTAGTGTGCAATCATTATTAGAGAGACATCGGGTTAATTGTGCTAGTGTGCATTCATTATGAGAGAGACATCGGGTTAATAGTGCTAGTGTGCAATCATTATGAGAGAGACATCGGGTTAATTGTGCTAGTGTGCATTCATTATGAGAGAGACATCGGGTTAATTGTGTTAGTGTGCATTCATTATGAGAGAGACATCGGGTTAATAGTGCTAGTGTGCATTCATTATGAGAGAGACATCGGGTTAATAGTGTTAGTGTGCATTCATTATGAGAGAGACATCGGGTTAATAGTGTTAGTGTGCATTCATTATGAGAGAGACATCGGGTTAATAGTGTTAGTGTGCATTCATTATGAGAGTGACATCGGGTTAATTGTGCTAGTGTGCAATCATTATGAGAGAGACATCGGGTTAATAGTGTTAGTGTGCATTCATTATGAGAGAGACATCGGGTTAATAGTGTTAGTGTGCAATCATTATGAGAGAGACATCGGGTTAATAGTGTTAGTGTGCATTCATTATGAGAGAGACATCGGGTTAATAGTGCTAGTGTGCATTCATTATGAGAGAGACATCGGGTTAATAGTATTAGTGTGCATTCATTATGAGAGAGACATCGGGTTAATAGTGCTAGTGTGCATTCATTATGAGAGAGACATCGGGTTAATAGTGTTAGTGTGCATTCATTATGAGGGTGACATCGGGTTAATTGTGCTAGTGTGCAATCATTATGAGAGAGACATCGGGTTAATAGTGTTAGTGTGCATTCATTATGAGAGAGACATCGGGTTAATAGTGTTAGTGTGCAATCATTATGAGAGAGACATCGGGTTAATAGTGTTAGTGTGCATTCATTATGAGAGAGACATCGGGTTAATAGTGCTAGTGTGCATTCATTATGAGAGAGACATCGGGTTAATAGTATTAGTGTGCATTCATTATGAGAGAGACATCGGGTTAATAGTGTTAGTGTGCATTCATTATGAGAGAGACATCGGGTTAATAGTGTTAGTGTGCATTCATTATGAGAGAGACATCGGGTTAATAGTGCTAGTGTGCAATCATTATGAGAGAGACATCGGGTTAATAGTGTTAGTGTGCATTCATTATGAGAGAGACATCGGGTTAATAGTGTTAGTGTGCATTCATTATGAGAGAGACATCGGGTTAATAGTGCTAGTGTGCAATCATTATGAGAGAGACATCGGGTTAATAGTGTTAGTGTGCAATCATTATGAGAGAGACATCGGGTTAATAGTGTTAGTGTGCATTCATTATGAGAGAGACATCGGGTTAATAGTGTTAGTGTGCAATCATTATGAGAGAGACATCGGGTTAATAGTGTTAGTGTGCATTCATTATGAGAGAGACATCGGGTTAATTGTGTTAGTGTGCATTCATTATGAGATAGACGTCGGGTTAATAGTGTTAGTGTGCATTCATTATGAGAGAGACATCGGGTTAATAGTGTTAGTGTGCATTCATTATGAGAGAGACATCGGGTTACTAGTGTTAGTGTGCAATCATTATGAGAGAGACATCGGGTTAATAGTGTTAGTGTGCAATCATTATGAGAGAGACATCGGGTTAATAGTGTTAGTGTGCATTCATTATGAGAGAGACATCGGGTTAATAGTGTTAGTGTGCAATCATTATGAGAGAGACATCGGGTTAATAGTGTTAGTGTGCATTCATTATGAGAGTGACATCGGGTTAATAGTGTTAGTGTGCAATCATTATTAGAGAGACATCGGGTTAATTGTGCTAGTGTGCATTCATTATGAGAGAGACATCGGGTTAATAGTGCTAGTGTGCAATCATTATGAGAGAGACATCGGGTTAATTGTGCTAGTGTGCATTCATTATGAGAGAGACATCGGGTTAATTGTGTTAGTGTGCATTCATTATGAGAGAGACATCGGGTTAATAGTGCTAGTGTGAATTCATTATGAGAGAGACATCGGGTTAATAGTGTTAGTGTGCATTCATTATGAGAGAGACATCGGGTTAATAGTGTTAGTGTGCATTCATTATGAGAGAGACATCGGGTTAATAGTGTTAGTGTGCATTCATTATGAGAGTGACATCGGGTTAATTGTGCTAGTGTGCAATCATTATGAGAGAGACATCGGGTTAATAGTGTTAGTGTGCATTCATTATGAGAGAGACATCGGGTTAATAGTGTTAGTGTGCAATCATTATGAGAGAGACATCGGGTTAATAGTGTTAGTGTGCATTCATTATGAGAGAGACATCGGGTTAATAGTGCTAGTGTGCATTCATTATGAGAGAGACATCGGGTTAATAGTATTAGTGTGCATTCATTATGAGAGAGACATCGGGTTAATAGTGCTAGTGTGCATTCATTATGAGAGAGACATCGGGTTAATAGTGTTAGTGTGCATTCATTATGAGGGTGACATCGGGTTAATTGTGCTAGTGTGCAATCATTATGAGAGAGACATCGGGTTAATAGTGTTAGTGTGCATTCATTATGAGAGAGACATCGGGTTAATAGTGTTAGTGTGCAATCATTATGAGAGAGACATCGGGTTAATAGTGTTAGTGTGCATTCATTATGAGAGAGACATCGGGTTAATAGTGCTAGTGTGCATTCATTATGAGAGAGACATCGGGTTAATAGTATTAGTGTGCATTCATTATGAGAGAGACATCGGGTTAATAGTGTTAGTGTGCATTCATTATGAGAGAGACATCGGGTTAATAGTGTTAGTGTGCATTCATTATGAGAGAGACATCGGGTTAATAGTGCTAGTGTGCACTCATTATGAGAGAGACATCGGGTTAATAGTGTTAGTGTGCATTCATTATGAGAGAGACATCGGGTTAATAGTGTTAGTGTGCATTCATTATGAGAGAGACATCGGGTTAATAGTGCTAGTGTGCAATCATTATGAGAGAGACATCGGGTTAATAGTGTTAGTGTGCAATCATTATGAGAGAGACATCGGGTTAATAGTGTTAGTGTGCATTCATTATGAGAGAGACATCGGGTTAATAGTGTTAGTGTGCAATCATTATGAGAGAGACATCGGGTTAATAGTGTTAGTGTGCATTCATTATGACAGAGACATCGGGTTAATTGTGTTAGTGTGCATTCATTATGAGATAGACGTCGGGTTAATAGTGTTAGTGTGCATTCATTATGAGATAGACATCGGGTTAATAGTGTTAGTGTGCAATCATTATGAGATAGACGTCGGGTTAATAGTGTTAGTGTGCATTCATTATGAGAGAGACATCGGGTTAATAGTGCTAGTGTGCAATCATTATGAGAGAGACATCGGGTTAATAGTGTTAGTGTGCAATCATTATGAGAGAGACATCGGGTTAATTGTGCTAGTGTGCAATCATTATGAGAGAGACATCGGGTTAATTGTGCTAGTGTGCAATCATTATGAGAGAGACATCGGGTTAATTGGGTTAGTGTGCAATCATTATGAGAGTGACATCGGGTTAATAGTGTTAGTGTGCATTCATTATGAGAGAGACATCGGGTTAATAGTGCTAGTGTGCAATCATTATGAGAGAGACATCGGGTTAATAGTGTTAGTGTGCAATCATTATGAGAGAGACATCGGGTTAATAGTGTTAGTGTGCAATCTTTATGAGAGAGACATCGGGTTAATTGTGCTAGTGTGCAATCATTATGAGAGAGACATCGGGTTAATTGTGCTAGTGTGCAATCATTATGAGAGAGACATCGGGTTAATAGTGTTAGTGTGCAATCATTATGAGAGAGACATCGGGTTAATAGTGTTAGTGTGCAATCATTATGAGAGAGACATCGGGTTAATAGTGTCGGTGTGCAATCATTATGAGAGTGACATCGGGTTAACAGTGTTAGTGTGCATTCATTATGAGAGAGACATCGGGTTAATAGTATCGGTATGCAATCATTATGAGAGTGACATCGGGTTAACAGTGTTAGTGTGCATTCATTATGAGAGAGACATCGGGTTAATTGTGCTAGTGTGCAATCATTACGGGAGGGACATCGGGTTAATAGTGTTAGTGTGCATTCATTATGAGAGAGACATCGGGTTAATAGTGTTAGTGTGCAATCATTATGAGAGAGACATCGGGTTAATTGTGCTAGTGTGCATTCATTATGAGAGAGACATCGGGTTAATAGTGTTAGTGTGCATTCATTATGAGAGAGACATCGGGTTAATAGTGTTAGTGTGCATTCATTATGAGAGAGACATCGGGTTAATAGTTTTAGTGTGCATTCATTATGAGAGTGACATCGGGTTAATAGTGTTAGTGTGCATTCATTATGAGAGAGACATCGGGTTAACTGTGCTAGTGTGCAATCATTATGAGAGAGACATCGGATTAATAGTGTTAGTGTGCATTCATTATGAGAGAGACATCGGGTTAATAGTGTTAGTGTGCATTCATTATGAGAGAGACATCGGGTTAATAGTTTTAGTGTGCATTCAATATGAGAGTGACATCGGGTTAATAGTGTTAGTGTGCATTCATTATGAGAGAGACATCGGGTTAACTGTGCTAGTGTGCAATCATTATGAGAGAGACATCGGGTTAATAGTGCTAGTGTGCATTCATTATGAGAGAGACATCGGGTTAATAGTGTTAGTGTGCAATCATTACGGGAGAGACATCGGGTTAATAGTGTTAGTGTGCATTCATTATGAGAGAGACATCGGGTTAATTGTGCTAGTGTGCAATCATTATGAGAGAGACATCGGGTTAATAGTGTCGGTATGCAATCATTATGAGAGTGACATCGGGTTAACAGTGTTAGTGTGCATTCATTATGAGAGAGACATCGGGTTAATAGTGTCGGTATGCAATCATTATGAGAGTGACATCGGGTTAACCGTGTTTGTGTGCATTCATTATGAGAGAGACCTTCGGGTTAATTGTGCTAGTGTGCAATCATTACGGGAGGGACATCGGGTTAATAGTGTTAGTGTGCATTCATTATGAGAGAGACATCGGGTTAATAGTGTTAGTGTGCATTCATTATGAGAGAGACATCGGGTTAATTGTGCTAGTGCGCATTCATTATGAGAGAGACATCGGGTTAATAGTGTTAGTGTGCAATCATTATGAGAGAGACATCGGGTTAATAGTGCTAGTGTGCATTCATTATGAGAGAGACATCGGGTTAATAGTGTTAGTGTGCATTCATTATGAGAGAGACATCGGGTTAATAGTGCTAGTGTGCATTCATTATGAGAGAGACATCGGGTTAATAGTGTTAGTGTGCATTCATTATGAGAGAGACATCGGGTTAATAGTGCTAGTGTGCATTCATTATGAGAGAGACATCGGGTTAATAGTGTTAGTGTGCAATCATTACGGGAGAGACATCGGGTTAATAGTGTCGGTATGCAATCATTATGAGAGTGACATCGGGTTAACAGTGTTAGTGTGCATTCATTATGAGAGAGACATCGGGTTAATAGTGTTAGTGTGCATTCATTACAGGAGAGACAACGGGTTAATAGTGCTAGTGTGCATTCATTATGAGAGAGACATCGGGTTAATAGTGTTAGTGTGCAATCATTATGAGAGAGACATCGGGTTAATAGTGTTAGTGTGCATTCATTATGAGAGAGACATCGGGTTAATTGTGCTAGTGTGCATTCATTATGAGAGAGACATCGGGTTAATAGTGTTAGTGTGCAATCATTATGAGAGAGACATCGGGTTAATAGTGTTAGTGTGCAATCATTATGAGAGAGACGTCGGGTTAATAGTGTTAGTGTGCATTCATTATGAGAGAGACATCGGGTTAATAGTGTTAGTGTGCATTCATTATGAGAGAGACATCGGGTTAATAGTGCTAGTGTGCAATCATTATGAGAGAGACATCGGGTTAATAGTGTTAGTGTGCATTCGTTATGAGAGAGACATCGGGTTAATTGTGTTAGTGTGCATTCATTATGAGAGAGACATCGGGTTAATAGTGTTAGTGTGCATTCATTATGAGAGAGACATCGGGTTAATAGTGTTAGTGTGCAATCATTATGAGAGAGACATCGGGTTAATAGTGTTAGTGTGCATTCATTATGAGAGAGACATCGGGTTAATAGTGTTAGTGTGCAATCATTATGAGAGAGACATCGGGTTAATAGTGTTAGTGTGCATTCATTATGAGAGAGACATCGGGTTAATTGTGCTAGTGTGCAATCATTATGAGAGAGACATCGGGTTAATAGTGTTAGTGTGCAATCATTATGAGAGAGACATCGGGTTAATAGTGTTAGTGTGCAATCATTATGAGAGAGACATCGGGTTAATAGTGTTAGTGTGCAATCATTATGAGAGAGACATCGGGTTAATAGTGCTAGTGTGCAATCAGTATGAGAGAGACATCGGGTTAATAGTGTTAGTGTGCAATCATTATGAGAGAGACATCGGGTTAATATTGTTAGTGTGCATTCATTATGAGAGAGACATCGGGTTAATAGTGCTAGTGTGCAATCATTATGAGAGAGACATCGGGTTAATAGTGTTAGTGTGCATTCATTATGAGAGAGACATCGGGTTAATAGTGTTAGTGTGCAATCATTATGAGAGAGACATCGGGTTAATAGTGTTAGTGTGCATTCATCATGAGAGAGACATCGGGTTAATAGTGTTAGTGTGCATTCATTATGAGAGAGACATCGGGTTAATAGTGTTAGTGCGCATTCATCATGAGAGAGACATCGGGTTAATAGTGTTAGTGTGCATTCATTATGAGAGAGACATCGGGTTAATAGTGTTAGTGTGCATTCATTATGAGAGAGACATCGGGTTAATAGTGCTAGTGTGCATTCATTATGAGAGAGACATCGGGTTAATAGTGCTAGTGTGCATTCATTATGAGAGAGACATCGGGTTAATAGTGTTAGTGTGCATTCATTATGAGAGAGACATCGGGTTAATTGTGCTAGTGTGCAATCATTATGAGAGTGACATCGGGTTAATAGTGTTAGTGTGCATTCATTATGAGAGAGACATCGGGTTAATAGTGTTAGTGTGCAATCATTATGAGAGAGACATCGGGTTAATAGTGTTAGTGTGCATTCATTATGAGAGAGACATCGGGTTAATAGTGTTAGTGTGCATTCATTATGAGAGAGACATCGGGTTAATAGTGTTAGTGTGCAATCATTATGAGAGAGACATCGGGTTAATAGTGTTAGTGTGCATTCATTATGAGAGAGACATCGGGTTAATAGTGCTAGTGTGCATTCATTATGAGAGAGACATCGGGTTAATAGTATTAGTGTGCATTCATTATGAGAGAGACATCGGGTTAATAGTGTTAGTGTGCATTCATTATGAGAGAGACATCGGGTTAATAGTGTTAGTGTGCATTCATTATGAGAGAGACATCGGGTTAATAGTGCTAGTGTGCACTCATTATGAGAGAGACATCGGGTTAATAGTGTTAGTGTGCATTCATTATGAGAGAGACATCGGGTTAATAGTGTTAGTGTGCATTCATTATGAGAGAGACATCGGGTTAATAGTGCTAGTGTGCAATCATTATGAGAGAGACATCGGGTTAATAGTGTTAGTGTGCAATCATTATGAGAGAGACATCGGGTTAATAGTGTTAGTGTGCATTCATTATGAGAGAGACATCGGGTTAATAGTGTTAGTGTGCAATCATTATGAGAGAGACATCGGGTTAATAGTGTTAGTGTGCATTCATTATGAGAGAGACATCGGGTTAATTGTGTTAGTGTGCATTCATTATGAGATAGACGTCGGGTTAATAGTGTTAGTGTGCATTCATTATGAGATAGACATCGGGTTAATAGTGTTAGTGTGCAATCATTATGAGATAGACGTCGGGTTAATAGTGTTAGTGTGCATTCATTATGAGAGAGACATCGGGTTAATAGTGCTAGTGTGCAATCATTATGAGAGAGACATCGGGTTAATAGTGTTAGTGTGCAATCATTATGAGAGAGACATCGGGTTAATTGTGCTAGTGTGCAATCATTATGAGAGAGACATCGGGTTAATTGTGCTAGTGTGCAATCATTATGAGAGAGACATCGGGTTAATTGGGTTAGTGTGCAATCATTATGAGAGTGACATCGGGTTAATAGTGTTAGTGTGCATTCATTATGAGAGAGACATCGGGTTAATAGTGCTAGTGTGCAATCATTATGAGAGAGACATCGGGTTAATAGTGTTAGTGTGCAATCATTATGAGAGAGACATCGGGTTAATAGTGTTAGTGTGCAATCTTTATGAGAGAGACATCGGGTTAATTGTGCTAGTGTGCAATCATTATGAGAGAGACATCGGGTTAATTGTGCTAGTGTGCAATCATTATGAGAGAGACATCGGGTTAATAGTGTTAGTGTGCAATCATTATGAGAGAGACATCGGGTTAATAGTGTTAGTGTGCAATCATTATGAGAGAGACATCGGGTTAATAGTGTCGGTGTGCAATCATTATGAGAGTGACATCGGGTTAACAGTGTTAGTGTGCATTCATTATGAGAGAGACATCGGGTTAATAGTATCGGTATGCAATCATTATGAGAGTGACATCGGGTTAACAGTGTTAGTGTGCATTCATTATGAGAGAGACATCGGGTTAATTGTGCTAGTGTGCAATCATTACGGGAGGGACATCGGGTTAATAGTGTTAGTGTGCATTCATTATGAGAGAGACATCGGGTTAATAGTGTTAGTGTGCAATCATTATGAGAGAGACATCGGGTTAATTGTGCTAGTGTGCATTCATTATGAGAGAGACATCGGGTTAATAGTGTTAGTGTGCATTCATTATGAGAGAGACATCGGGTTAATAGTGTTAGTGTGCATTCATTATGAGAGAGACATCGGGTTAATAGTTTTAGTGTGCATTCATTATGAGAGTGACATCGGGTTAATAGTGTTAGTGTGCATTCATTATGAGAGAGACATCGGGTTAACTGTGCTAGTGTGCAATCATTATGAGAGAGACATCGGATTAATAGTGTTAGTGTGCATTCATTATGAGAGAGACATCGGGTTAATAGTGTTAGTGTGCATTCATTATGAGAGAGACATCGGGTTAATAGTTTTAGTGTGCATTCAATATGAGAGTGACATCGGGTTAATAGTGTTAGTGTGCATTCATTATGAGAGAGACATCGGGTTAACTGTGCTAGTGTGCAATCATTATGAGAGAGACATCGGGTTAATAGTGCTAGTGTGCATTCATTATGAGAGAGACATCGGGTTAATAGTGTTAGTGTGCAATCATTACGGGAGAGACATCGGGTTAATAGTGTTAGTGTGCATTCATTATGAGAGAGACATCGGGTTAATTGTGCTAGTGTGCAATCATTATGAGAGAGACATCGGGTTAATTGTGCTAGTGTGCATTCATTATGAGAGAGACATCGGGTTAATAGTGTTAGTGTGCATTCATTATGAGAGAGACATCGGGTTAATAGTGTTAGTGTGCATTCATTATGAGAGAGACATCGGGTTAATAGTTTTAGTGTGCATTCATTATGAGAGTGACATCGGGTTAATAGTGTTAGTGTGCATTCATTATGAGAGAGACATCGGGTTAACTGTGCTAGTGTGCAATCATTATGAGAGAGACATCGGATTAATAGTGTTTGTGTGCATTCATTATGAGAGAGACATCGGGTTAATAGTGTTAGTGTGCATTCATTATGAGAGAGACATCGGGTTAATAGTTTTAGTGTGCATTCAATATGAGAGTGACATCGGGTTAATAGTGTTAGTGTGCATTCATTATGAGAGAGACATCGGGTTAACTGTGCTAGTGTGCAATCATTATGAGAGAGACATCGGGTTAATAGTGCTAGTGTGCATTCATTATGAGAGAGACATCGGGTTAATAGTGTTAGTGTGCAATCATTACGGGAGAGACATCGGGTTAATAGTGTTAGTGTGCATTCATTATGAGAGAGACATCGGGTTAATTGTGCTAGTGTGCAATCATTATGAGAGAGACATCGGGTTAATAGTGTCGGTATGCAATCATTATGAGAGTGACATCGGGTTAACAGTGTTAGTGTGCATTCATTATGAGAGAGACATCGGGTTAATAGTGTCGGTATGCAATCATTATGAGAGTGACATCGGGTTAACAGTGTTTGTGTGCATTCATTATGAGAGAGACCTTCGGGTTAATTGTGCTAGTGTGCAATCATTACGGGAGGGACATCGGGTTAATAGTGTTAGTGTGCATTCATTATGAGAGAGACATCGGGTTAATAGTGTTAGTGTGCATTCATTATGAGAGAGACATCGGGTTAATTGTGCTAGTGCGCATTCATTATGAGAGAGACATCGGGTTAATAGTGTTAGTGTGCAATCATTATGAGAGAGACATCGGGTTAATAGTGCTAGTGTGCATTCATTATGAGAGAGACATCGGGTTAATAGTGTTAGTGTGCATTCATTATGAGAGAGACATCGGGTTAATAGTGCTAGTGTGCATTCATTATGAGAGAGACATCGGGTTAATAGTGTTAGTGTGCATTCATTATGAGAGAGACATCGGGTTAATAGTGCTAGTGTGCATTCATTATGAGAGAGACATCGGGTTAATAGTGTTAGTGTGCAATCATTACGGGAGAGACATCGGGTTAATAGTGTCGGTATGCAATCATTATGAGAGTGACATCGGGTTAACAGTGTTAGTGTGCATTCATTATGAGAGAGACATCGGGTTAATAGTGTTAGTGTGCATTCATTACGGGAGAGACATCGGGTTAATAGTGCTAGTGTGCATTCATTATGAGAGAGACATCGGGTTAATAGTGTTAGTGTGCAATCATTATGAGAGAGACATCGGGTTAATAGTGTTAGTGTGCATTCATTATGAGAGAGACATCGGGTTAATTGTGCTAGTGTGCATTCATTATGAGAGAGACATCGGGTTAATAGTGTTAGTGTGCAATCATTATGAGAGAGACATCGGGTTAATAGTGTTAGTGTGCAATCATTATGAGAGAGACGTCGGGTTAATAGTGTTAGTGTGCATTCATTATGAGAGAGACATCGGGTTAATAGTGTTAGTGTGCATTCATTATGAGAGAGACATCGGGTTAATAGTGCTAGTGTGCAATCATTATGAGAGAGACATCGGGTTAATAGTGTTAGTGTGCATTCGTTATGAGAGAGACATCGGGTTAATTGTGTTAGTGTGCATTCATTATGAGAGAGACATCGGGTTAATAGTGTTAGTGTGCATTCATTATGAGAGAGACATCGGGTTAATAGTGTTAGTGTGCAATCATTATGAGAGAGACATCGGGTTAATAGTGTTAGTGTGCATTCATTATGAGAGAGACATCGGGTTAATAGTGTTAGTGTGCAATCATTATGAGAGAGACATCGGGTTAATAGTGTTAGTGTGCATTCATTATGAGAGAGACATCGGGTTAATTGTGCTAGTGTGCAATCATTATGAGAGAGACATCGGGTTAATAGTGTTAGTGTGCAATCATTATGAGAGAGACATCGGGTTAATAGTGTTAGTGTGCAATCATTATGAGAGAGACATCGGGTTAATAGTGCTAGTGTGCAATCAGTATGAGAGAGACATCGGGTTAATAGTGTTAGTGTGCAATCATTATGAGAGAGACATCGGGTTAATATTGTTAGTGTGCATTCATTATGAGAGAGACATCGGGTTAATAGTGCTAGTGTGCAATCATTATGAGAGAGACATCGGGTTAATAGTGTTAGTGTGCATTCATTATGAGAGAGACATCGGGTTAATAGTGTTAGTGTGCAATCAGTATGAGAGAGACATCGGGTTAATAGTGTTAGTGTGCAATCATTATGAGAGAGACATCGGGTTAATAGTGTTAGTGTGCATTCATTATGAGAGAGACATCGGGTTAATTGTGCTAGTGTGCATTCATTATGAGAGAGACATCGGGTTAATAGTGTTAGTGTGCATTCATCATGAGAGAGACATCGGGTTAATAGTGTTAGTGTGCATTCATTATGAGAGAGACATCGGGTTAATAGTGTTAGTGTGCATTCATTATGAGAGAGACATCGGGTTAATAGTGCTAGTGTGCATTCATTATGAGAGAGACATCGGGTTAATAGTGCTAGTGTGCATTCATTATGAGAGAGACATCGGGTTAATAGTGTTAGTGTGCATTCATTATGAGAGAGACATCGGGTTAATTGTGCTAGTGTGCAATCATTATGAGAGTGACATCGGGTTAATAGTGTTAGTGTGCATTCATTATGAGAGAGACATCGGGTTAATAGTGTTAGTGTGCAATCATTATGAGAGAGACATCGGGTTAATAGTGTTAGTGTGCATTCATTATGAGAGAGACATCGGGTTAATAGTGCTAGTGTGCATTCATTATGAGAGAGACATCGGGTTAATAGTGCTAGTGTGCAATCATTATGAGAGAGACATCGGGTTAATAGTGCTAGTGTGCATTCATTATGAGAGAGACATCGGGTTAATAGTGCTAGTGTGCATTCATTATGAGAGAGACATCGGGTTAATAGTGTTAGTGTGCATTCATTATGAGAGAGACATCGGGTTAATTGTGCTAGTGTGCAATCATTACGGGAGGGACATCGGGTTAATAGTGTTAGTGTGCATTCATTATGAGAGAGACATCGGGTTAATAGTGTTAGTGTGCAATCATTATGAGAGAGACATCGGGTTAATTGTGCTAGTGTGCATTCATTATGAGAGAGACATCGGGTTAATAGTGTTAGTGTGCATTCATTATGAGAGAGACATCGGGTTAATAGTGTTAGTGTGCATTCATTATGAGAGAGACATCGGGTTAATAGTTTTAGTGTGCATTCATTATGAGAGTGACATCGGGTTAATAGTGTTAGTGTGCATTCATTATGAGAGAGACATCGGGTTAACTGTGCTAGTGTGCAATCATTATGAGAGAGACATCGGATTAATAGTGTTAGTGTGCATTCATTATGATAGAGACATCGGATTAATAGTGTTAGTGTGCATTCATTATGAGAGAGACATCGGGTTAATAGTGTTAGTGTGCATTCATTATGAGAGAGACATCGGGTTAATAGTGTTAGTGTGCATTCATTATGAGAGAGACATCGGGTTAACTGTGCTAGTGTGCAATCATTATGAGAGAGACATCGGGTTAATAGTGCTAGTGTGCATTCATTATGAGAGAGACATCGGGTTAATAGTGTTAGTGTGCAATCATTACGGGAGAGACATCGGGTTAATAGTGTTAGTGTGCAATCATTACGGGAGAGACATCGGGTTAATAGTGTTAGTGTGCATTCATTATGAGAGAGACATCGGGTTAATAGTGTCGGTATGCAATCATTATGAGAGTGACATATGGGTTAACAGTGTTAGTGTGCATTCATTATGAGAGAGACATCGGGTTAATAGTGTCTGTATGCAATCATTATGAGAGTGACATCGGGTTAACAGTGTTTGTGTGCATTCATTATGAGAGAGACCTTCGGGTTAATTGTGCTAGTGTGCAATCATTACGGGAGGGACATCGGGTTAATAGTGTTAGTGTGCATTCATTATGAGAGAGACATCGGGTTAATAGTGTTAGTGTGCATTCATTATGAGAGAGACATCGGGTTAATTGTGCTAGTGCGCATTCATTATGAGAGAGACATCGGGTTAATAGTGTTAGTGTGCAATCATTATGAGAGAGACATCGGGTTAATAGTGCTAGTGTGCATTCATTATGAGAGAGACATCGGGTTAATAGTGTTAGTGTGCATTCATTATGAGAGAGACATCGGGTTAATAGTGCTAGTGTGCATTCATTATGAGAGAGACATCGGGTTAATAGTGTTAGTGTGCATTCATTATGAGAGAGACATCGGGTTAATAGTGCTAGTGTGCATTCATTATGAGAGAGACATCGGGTTAATAGTGTTAGTGTGCAATCATTACGGGAGAGACATCGGGTTAATAGTGTCGGTATGCAATCATTATGAGAGTGACATCGGGTTAACAGTGTTAGTGTGCATTCATTATGAGAGAGACATCGGGTTAATAGTGTTAGTGTGCATTCATTACGGGAGAGACATCGGGTTAATAGTGCTAGTGTGCATTCATTATGATAGAGACATCGGGTTAATAGTGTTAGTGTGCAATCATTATGAGAGAGACATCGGGTTAATAGTGTTAGTGTGCATTCATTATGAGAGAGACATCGGGTTAATTGTGCTAGTGTGCATTCATTATGAGAGAGACATCGGGTTAATAGTGTTAGTGTGCAATCATTATGAGAGAGACATCGGGTTAATAGTGTTAGTGTGCAATCATTATGAGAGAGACGTCGGGTTAATAGTGTTAGTGTGCATTCATTATGAGAGAGACATCGGGTTAATAGTGTTAGTGTGCATTCATTATGAGAGAGACATCGGGTTAATAGTGCTAGTGTGCAATCATTATGAGAGAGACATCGGGTTAATAGTGTTAGTGTGCATTCATTATGAGAGAGACATCGGGTTAATTGTTTTAGTGTGCATTCATTATGAGAGAGACATCGGGTTAATAGTGTTAGTGTGCATTCATTATGAGAGAGACATCGGGTTAATAGTGTTAGTGTGCAATCATTATGAGAGAGACATCGGGTTAATAGTGTTAGTGTGCATTCATTATGAGAGAGACATCGGGTTAATAGTGTTAGTGTGCAATCATTATGTGAGAGACATCGGGTTAATAGTGTTAGTGTGCATTCATTATGAGAGAGACATCGGGTTAATTGTGCTAGTGTGCAATCATTATGAGAGAGACATCGGGTTAATAGTGTTAGTGTGCAATCATTATGAGAGAGACATCGGGTTAATAGTGTTAGTGTGCAATCATTATGAGAGAGACATCGGGTTAATAGTGTTAGTGTGCAATCATTATGAGAGAGACATCGGGTTAATAGTGCTAGTGTGCAATCATTATGAGAGAGACATCGGGTTAATAGTGTTAGTGTGCAATCATTATGAGAGAGACATCGGGTTAATATTGTTAGTGTGCATTCATTATGAGAGAGACATCGGGATAATAGTGCTAGTGTGCAATCATTATGAGAGAGACATCGGGTTAATAGTGTTAGTGTGCATTCATTATGAGAGAGACATCGGGTTAATAGTGTTAGTGTGCAATCATTATGAGAGAGACATCGGGTTAATAGTGTTAGTGTGCATTCATCATGAGAGAGACATCGGGTTAATAGTGTTAGTGTGCATTCATTATGAGAGAGACATCGGGTTAATAGTGTTAGTGTGCATTCATTATGAGAGAGACATCGGGTTAATAGTGCTAGTGTGCATTCATTATGAGAGAGACATCGGGTTAATAGTGGTAGTGTGCATTCATTATGAGAGAGATATCGGGTTAATAGTGTTAGTGTGCATTCATTATGAGAGAGACATCGGGTTAATTGTGCTAGTGTGCAATCATTATGAGAGTGACATCGGGTTAATAGTGTTAGTGTGCATTCATTATGAGAGAGACATCGGGTTAATAGTGTTAGTGTGCAATCATTATGAGAGAGACATCGGGTTAATAGTGTTAGTGTGCATTCATTATGAGAGAGACATCGGGTTAATAGTGCTAGTGTGCATTCATTATGAGAGAGACATCGGGTTAATAGTGCTAGTGTGCAATCATTATGAGAGAGACATCGGGTTAATAGTGCTAGTGTGCATTCCTTATGAGAGAGACATCGGGTTAATAGTGCTAGTGTGCATTCATTATGAGAGAGACATCGGGTTAATAGTGTTAGTGTGCATTCATTATGAGAGAGACATCTGGTTAATTGTGCTAGTGTGCACTCATTATGAGAGAGACATCGGGTTAATAGTGTTAGTGTGCAATCATTATGAGAGAGACATCGGGTTAATAGTGCTAGTGTGCAATCAGTATGAGAGAGACATCGGGTTAATAGTGTTAGTGTGCAATCATTATGAGAGAGACATCGGGTTAATATTGTTAGTGTGCATTCA
Source organism: Chaetoderma sp. LZ-2023a (assembly GCA_034401795.1). Lineage (NCBI taxonomy): Eukaryota > Metazoa > Mollusca > Caudofoveata > Chaetodermatida > Chaetodermatidae > Chaetoderma > Chaetoderma sp. LZ-2023a. The sequence goes on from CM067359.1 coordinate 186,650,713, forward strand.
TTATGAGAGAGACATCGGGTTAATAGTGCTAGTGTGCAATCATTATGAGAGAGACATCGGGTTAATAGTGTTAGTGTGCATTCATTATGAGAGAGACATCGGGTTAATAGTGTTAGTGTGCAATCATTATGAGAGAGACATCGGGTTAATAGTGTTAGTGTGCATTCATCATGAGAGAGACATCGGGTTAATAGTGTTAGTGTGCATTCATTATGAGAGAGACATCGGGTTAATAGTGTTAGTGTGCATTCATCATGAGAGAGACATCGGGTTAATAGTGTTAGTGTGCATTCATTATGAGAGAGACATCGGGTTAATAGTGTTAGTGTGCATTCATTATGAGAGAGACATCGGGTTAATAGTGCTAGTGTGCATTCATTATGAGAGAGACATCGGGTTAATAGTGCTAGTGTGCATTCATTATGAGAGAGACATCGGGTTAATAGTGTTAGTGTGCATTCATTATGAGAGAGACATCGGGTTAATTGTGCTAGTGTGCAATCATTATGAGAGTGACATTGGGTTAATAGTGTTAGTGTGCATTCATTATGAGAGAGACATCGGGTTAATAGTGTTAGTGTGCAATCATTATGAGAGAGACATCGGGTTAATAGTGTTAGTGTGCATTCATTATGAGAGAGACATCGGGTTAATAGTGCTAGTGTGCATTCATTATGAGAGAGACATCAGGTTAATAGTGCTAGTGTGCAATCATTATGAGAGAGACATCGGGTTAATAGTGCTAGTGTGCATTCATTATGAGAGAGACATCGGGTTAATAGTGCTAGTGTGCATTCATTATGAGAGAGACATCGGGTTAATAGTGTTAGTGTGCATTCATTATGAGAGAGACATCGGGTTAATTGTGCTAGTGTGCAATCATTACGGGAGGGACATCGGGTTAATAGTGTTAGTGTGCATTCATTATGAGAGAGACATCGGGTTAATAGTGTTAGTGTGCAATCATTATGAGAGAGACATCGGGTTAATTGTGCTAGTGTGCATTCATTATGAGAGAGACATCGGGTTAATAGTGTTAGTGTGCATTCATTATGAGAGAGACATCGGGTTAATAGTGTTAGTGTGCATTCATTATGAGAGAGACATCGGGTTAATAGTTTTAGTGTGCATTCATTATGAGAGTGACATCGGGTTAATAGTGTTAGTGTGCATTCATTATGAGAGAGACATCGGGTTAACTGTGCTAGTGTGCAATCATTATGAGAGAGACATCGGATTAATAGTGTTAGTGTGCATTCATTATGAGAGAGACATCGGATTAATAGTGTTAGTGTGCATTCATTATGAGAGAGACATCGGGTTAATAGTGTTAGTGTGCATTCATTATGAGAGAGACATCGGGTTAATAGTGTTAGTGTGCATTCATTATGAGAGAGACATCGGGTTAACTGTGCTAGTGTGCAATCATTATGAGAGAGACATCGGGTTAATAGTGCTAGTGTGCATTCATTATGAGAGAGACATCGGGTTAATAGTGTTAGTGTGCAATCATTACGGGAGAGACATCGGGTTAATAGTGTTAGTGTGCAATCATTACGGGAGAGACATCGGGTTAATAGTGTTAGTGTGCATTCATTATGAGAGAGACATCGGGTTAATAGTGTCGGTATGCAATCATTATGAGAGTGACATATGGGTTAACAGTGTTAGTGTGCATTCATTATGAGAGAGACATCGGGTTAATAGTGTCGGTATGCAATCATTATGAGAGTGACATCGGGTTAACAGTGTTTGTGTGCATTCATTATGAGAGAGACCTTCGGGTTAATTGTGCTAGTGTGCAATCATTACGGGAGGGACATCGGGTTAATAGTGTTAGTGTGCATTCATTATGAGAGAGACATCGGGTTAATAGTGTTAGTGTGCATTCATTATGAGAGAGACATCGGGTTAATTGTGCTAGTGCGCATTCATTATGAGAGAGACATCGGGTTAATAGTGTTAGTGTGCAATCATTATGAGAGAGACATCGGGTTAATAGTGCTAGTGTGCATTCATTATGAGAGAGACATCGGGTTAATAGTGTTAGTGTGCATTCATTATGAGAGAGACATCGGGTTAATAGTGCTAGTGTGCATTCATTATGAGAGAGACATCGGGTTAATAGTGTTAGTGTGCATTCATTATGAGAGAGACATCGGGTTAATAGTGCTAGTGTGCATTCATTATGAGAGAGACATCGGGTTAATAGTGTTAGTGTGCAATCATTACGGGAGAGACATCGGGTTAATAGTGTCGGTATGCAATCATTATGAGAGTGACATCGGGTTAACAGTGTTAGTGTGCATTCATTATGAGAGAGACATCGGGTTAATAGTGTTAGTGTGCATTCATTACGGGAGAGACATCGGGTTAATAGTGCTAGTGTGCATTCATTATGAGAGAGACATCGGGTTAATAGTGTTAGTGTGCAATCATTATGAGAGAGACATCGGGTTAATAGTGTTAGTGTGCATTCATTATGAGAGAGACATCGGGTTAATTGTGCTAGTGTGCATTCATTATGAGAGAGACATCGGGTTAATAGTGTTAGTGTGCAATCATTATGAGAGAGACATCGGGTTAATAGTGTTAGTGTGCAATCATTATGAGAGAGACGTCGGGTTAATAGTGTTAGTGTGCATTCATTATGAGAGAGACATCGGGTTAATAGTGTTAGTGTGCATTCATTATGAGAGAGACATCGGGTTAATAGTGCTAGTGTGCAATCATTATGAGAGAGACATCGGGTTAATAGTGTTAGTGTGCATTCATTATGAGAGAGACATCGGGTTAATTGTGTTAGTGTGCATTCATTATGAGAGAGACATCGGGTTAATAGTGTTAGTGTGCATTCATTATGAGAGAGACATCGGGTTAATAGTGTTAGTGTGCAATCATTATGAGAGAGACATCGGGTTAATAGTGTTAGTGTGCATTCATTATGAGAGAGACATCGGGTTAATAGTGTTAGTGTGCAATCATTATGTGAGAGACATCGGGTTAATAGTGTTAGTGTGCATTCATTATGAGAGAGACATCGGGTTAATTGTGCTAGTGTGCAATCATTATGAGAGAGACATCGGGTTAATAGTGTTAGTGTGCAATCATTATGAGAGAGACATCGGGTTAATAGTGTTAGTGTGCAATCATTATGAGAGAGACATCGGGTTAATAGTGTTAGTGTGCAATCATTATGAGAGAGACATCGGGTTAATAGTGCTAGTGTGCAATCATTATGAGAGAGACATCGGGTTAATAGTGTTAGTGTGCAATCATTATGAGAGAGACATCGGGTTAATATTGTTAGTGTGCATTCATTATGAGAGAGACATCGGGTTAATAGTGCTAGTGTGCAATCATTATGAGAGAGACATCGGGTTAATAGTGTTAGTGTGCATTCATTATGAGAGAGACATCGGGTTAATAGTGTTAGTGTGCAATCATTATGAGAGAGACATCGGGTTAATAGTGTTAGTGTGCATTCATCATGAGAGAGACATCGGGTTAATAGTGTTAGTGTGCATTCATTATGAGAGAGACATCGGGTTAATAGTGTTAGTGTGCATTCATTATGAGAGAGACATCGGGTTAATAGTGCTAGTGTGCATTCATTATGAGAGAGACATCGGGTTAATAGTGGTAGTGTGCATTCATTATGAGAGAGACATCGGGTTAATAGTGTTAGTGTGCATTCATTATGAGAGAGACATCGGGTTAATTGTGCTAGTGTGCAATCATTATGAGAGTGACATCGGGTTAATAGTGTTAGTGTGCATTCATTATGAGAGAGACATCGGGTTAATAGTGTTAGTGTGCAATCATTATGAGAGAGACATCGGGTTAATAGTGTTAGTGTGCATTCATTATGAGAGAGACATCGGGTTAATAGTGCTAGTGTGCATTCATTATGAGAGAGACATCGGGTTAATAGTGCTAGTGTGCAATCATTATGAGAGAGACATCGGGTTAATAGTGCTAGTGTGCATTCATTATGAGAGAGACATCGGGTTAATAGTGCTAGTGTGCATTCATTATGAGAGAGACATCGGGTTAATAGTGTTAGTGTGCATTCATTATGAGAGAGACATCTGGTTAATTGTGCTAGTGTGCACTCATTATGAGAGAGACATCGGGTTAATAGTGTTAGTGTGCAATCATTATGAGAGTGACATCGGGTTAATAGTGTTAGTGTGCATTCATTATGAGAGAGACATCGGGTTAATAGTGTTAGTGTGCAATCATTATGAGAGTGACATCGGGTTAATAGTGTTAGTGTGCATTCATTATGAGAGAGACATCGGGTTAATAGTGTTAGTGTGCATTCATTATGAGAGAGACATCGGGTTAATTGTGCTAGTGTGCAATCATTATGAGAGAGACATCGGGTTAATAGTGTTAGTGTGCAATCATTATGAGAGTGACATCGGGTTAATAGTGTTAGTCTGCATTCATTATGAGAGAGACATCGGGTTAATAGTGTTAGTGTGCATTCATTATGAGAGAGACATCGGGTTAATTGTGCTAGTGTGCAATCATTATGAGAGAGACATCGGGTTAATAGTGTTAGTGTGCAATCATTATGAGAGTGACATCGGGTTAATAGTGTTAGTGTGCATTCATTATGAGAGAGACATCGGGTTAATAGTGTTAGTGTGCATTCATTATGAGAGAGACATCGGGTTAATAGTGCTAGTGTGCATTCATTATGAGAGAGACATCGGGTTAATAGTGCTAGTGTGCATTCATTATGAGAGTGACATCGGGTTAATAGTGTTAGTGTGCATTCATTATGAGAGAGACATCGGGTTAATAGTGTTAGTGTGCATTCATTATGAGAGAGACATCGGGTTAATAGTGTTAGTGTGCATTCATTATGAGAGTGACATCTGGTTAATAGTGTTAGTGTGCATTCATTATGAGAGAGACATCGGGTTAATAGTGCTAGTGTGCATTCATTATGAGAGAGACATCGGGTTAATAGTGTTAGTGTGCATTCATTATGAGAGAGACATCGGGTTAATAGTATTAGTGTGCATTCATTATGGAATAGACACCGGGTTCATAGTGTTAGTACGCACTCATTATGAGATAGACATCAGTTATTGTGCGATATTTAATACGGCATCGTAAAATACAGCCACAGTTTTGGCTCTGGCGAATACCACCATATTAAGACAGCTCTATCTTAATATTGATCGATTCGCTGGTGCTATGAGGCCGATACGATGACGACATGATGACGACGACATTAATGAATATTCATATCCGAGATGACTTGACAAAGTCGACGTAGTCAAAGTCCAGTCGGGCAAGGTATACACTGTCATTTGAAAATAATAGTACGATCTCAATAAGATCCCCAACCAGTCCCGAAGTGTAACCTGTCCGTAGCCCCATATTTACAACAACATGTATGTACATGGTATGTACAACAGTCTCATGACATTCAACAGTGATATATGTCTACACATTCCTAAATGCACATTTTGATTGGAAATTATAAAATACTGTGAGGTTAACGTATATTTCAACTGATGACACTTATAGATGTTTAGCACTTCTATATTTCATGCTCACCATAAACACCATAACAACACATTACGTATATGTGCTTGAAACAAATGCCAGAGTTTGATATATATTTCAGAGAGATCTCGGTGGCAGCAGCATCATGTGAATAATATACTTATCTCACAGAGCTTCCAACATGATAGCTTTAGTCAAAAAGACATAATGGTTAGTCTATTCTGTGTATTTCTGAACTCTCCGGCTATAGATTTCCAGAATCCTATACAGGTAAGCAATTGAATATTTTGGAACTAATTTAACATGGCGTTGTTGCTGCCTATGCCTATGGCGGCAACAGCATCCAGGCAAATTCGTTTCAAAATATTCAACGGCATGTTTATTAAATAGTAGAGATATACAATTCGTATAACGTGTATGCATATTAAGAGTTAAAGACTGGCCAAATAGAATCATTTATGACGTATTGATGATGACGTCATGATACACGCCACTTAGCTGACTATAACGTCATATGACGTCAAATTTATAGAGTACCGACCTTGCACACAATTATATATAATAACAGATACGCGTGTTTCCTATCTATGCGTGTTTAGATGCATGTGGCATTTACAGAATTCCACCCGTTACATTATTCAAGTTGGCTTTTACTGGATTCATTTCACAGTTTAACAGGACATATGTATAACCCTCCATCTTAGAAGTCGTCAGTAGATTATAAGGCGATTGCATAATCGTACCAAATGAAACGGTTGGAAATAACAAGCGTGACTTCTGTTACAATACATGTCTATTATATTCATGAATTTGATCAATTTAATGACTAGACATGTATTATACACTAGCATTGATGGACAGATGGACAGATGGACGGACATAATAAGAAGCAACATGTTTGCTAAAAAATCATCTATGTATTTAATCTGTCGCCATTCATTCTTCTCTCACCCCATCCCGCACTCTAGCCTAATAGCATTGATCATCGATTCGCTAATTAAAGTACTGGCTGATTGCGGTCGCCATATATAATTATCATATCAATTGAATAGAGGCGAGGTGTACGCTCATAATGGTCAGGTGATCAGGATGACCTTTTCCAGCTAGGTAAAATATAATTAGAAATAACTACGTCATGTGGTGTGGTGTAGGAAGTGTGCAAAAACACGAGGCAGTAGTGTGTGTTTTGCAGGGATTTACGAGATGAGCTCGCGAAGAGATAGTCAGCAAGGCATGTTTCCTTGATGCCATAGAGTAGGAATGGTGTGGACGGTATTCGTCATGTCCAGTGTCCGCATGTGTAAGCAATACTTGTATCGCGTCAGCAAATTGTACTGGCATATTTGCTTGTACATTAAAGTCCAGTATCGTAATTTTTCGTGGCTCGTATTATCGTCTGTTATGTTTCTCGTCACCAATGCTTGTTGATGACGTCACGTCTACATTCGACATCTATCTCTATCATTTCAGTCAGTTCCAGTTTGTTATTTACCTAACTGAACCAGTGGACATTCCTCATTCCAAATAGTGATATGTCACCAGTAGTTGTTGATAACGTCACGTCTACATTCGGCATCTATCATCTATCATTTCAGTCAGTTCCAGTTTGTTATTTACCTAACTGAAGCAGTGGACATTCACTATTTTAAATAGTGTTATGTCACCAGTAGTTGTTGATGACATCACGTCTACATTCGACATCTATCTCTATCATTTCAGTCAGTTCCAGTTTGTTGTTTACCTAACCGAACCAGCGGGCATTCCTCATTCCAAATAGTGATTTGTCACCAGTAGTTGTCGATGACGTCACGTCCACATTCCTCATCTACCATAATGAGCTTTCAGTCAGTTCCAGTTTATTTACCTACCTGAACCAGTGGACATTTACCATTCCAAATAGTAAAATGTCAACAGTAGTTGTTGAAGACGTCACGTCTACATTCGTCGTCTATCAGTATGAACGTTCAGTCAGTTCTGGTTTATTTACCTAACTGGACCAGTAGGCATTTACCATTCCACATAGTGTTATGTCACCAGTAGTTGTTAATGACATCACGTCTACGTACGGCATCTATCATGATGAGCTTTCAGTCAGTTCCAGTATGTTAGATACCTAACTGAACCAGTGGACATTCACCATTCCAAATAGTGGTTTGTCACCAGTAGTTGTCGATGACGTCACGTCCACATTCCTCATCTGCCATAATGAGCGTTCAGTCAGTTCCAATTTATTTACGTAACTGAACCAGTGGGCATTTACCATTACAAATAGTGATATGTCACCAGTAGTTGTTGATGACGTCACGTCCACATTCGTCATCTATCATTATGTACTGTACGTCAGTTCCAGTGTGTTATTTACCTAACTAACCAGTGGACATTTATCATTCTAAATAGTGATATGCCACCTGTAGCTATCGGTGACGTCAGGTCGGCATACGTCACCCACCACACGCCAGTGACTGTTGCAAAATTCCAGTGAATTTCATTTTACTCAGTAGCAGCTCCATATTTGTTGTCATACCATCAGTTATAATCACTCATCAGTAGTCGCCGATGTCACCAGATCACCACTAGCTCTATAGATCGAGGGGCGCATAATCATCTCCAGACGTGTTGCTCATTGCGAACATCGGCATCTTCATACCATATCCTCCAGCGTCAACGTCGGTCTTCTTGATTCACAGCATATTGAGAAGTCCTCGTGAGATTCCATGTGTCCCGTATACGATGACATTCCAGATGGCTGTCGTTATCTCGTTATAGCGTGTTTCATTCCGGACGGGTGTTCCACCTTCAGTCAACAAGTGTTATTGTTTCCGGTCTTCTCGTTTCGGTACCGACGCGACAAATCGTCTCCACAGATCTTAGTCGTCATTGCACGTAAGTTGAATTCTAGACATGTACACTGTTAACAATTTATCAAAAACAGAATAACATTAATATCTAGACTAACCATTCATAAAACCAATCTTTAAGTGTAAGGTGTCGGTATGCTGGATGTAGGTTGTATGTGGGTAAGCTAGGAAAGGTCACCTGGGTATATAATTGACGTAAAGCATATCACTTATTGCAAAATTATTATACTATATTAATCGTGCCATGGCATCGTACGATGATTGAAATATGTTTGTTGATTGAAAGAAAAGTTTTATTCAGCATCATTAAAATTGTTTATGAAACGTGGTACCAATAGTCAACCTAATTGATGTCAACCATGAGTTCACTGTGCAGACGGTGTTTTAATGATTATTTCGTTCACTTACTGGGTAACACGACGGAGTTGTCGCAACATGCATTCCGCCATAGTCTTCAGAATTCTCTAATTCTCTGAAAACATTCCCCACTTGCATTTGGGTTCTATAATACGGCACTTGCAATGTATTAATCACAGAGATTCCATTTTGACAACCACGAGCAATAAGGGGAGCCCTTCTTGCACACATGTCATAATTTCTTGGATGCATGTCATAATTTAGGACGTATTTCATAATTTATTGGGCGCATGTCATAGTGTATTGGGTTGTGTCCTGACAGAGCAATATTAGACGTACGATTACGTCACAATCACATGACGTCACAATCGTAAGTTAGTGCTATTTTATTACACCAAATTGACAGTCATCGACGATAACTCATTCTGATTTCCGTCACAGTCATAATCAACAGCGAATTAAATTGATGCCATACGCCTGTAATTTCCTTGTCACGTCATAATCCGACTAACCTAAAGGTTATTCAAGGTTTTATACAAATCATTTTTCTGAACGGGTACCCAATTTCTGTGAGGGCAGTTTAAAAGCTTCGTCAAAACAGAATCCACATCGATGATCTTTGAGCCCATTGCTTTCCTATTCACAATCTATCTTTCTCACTAGAATTTTATCCTATCTATCACTGTTATCCTATTCAAGAATCACAACCTTGACAGATGAGTCGGATTTTAGGAATAAAGCGACGCCTAATTTCTTAAGTTAGGATTCATGACGTCACTCCAGGAGGGTTAACACTAGACTGACCAGACCTTGACCGTACTAATCTATATCTGACATTATTGTCATAGTATAAGGGGAGAATGACATCATACTACATACGTATTGGCAAAGCGTCTCTGTCATGTCTGTACGAATAACAACTGGACGCTAATGACGCATCTACTGACGGTCCTGATCGCACGGTTCATGTTATCAACGGTCTTCACATGTCTCTCTCCCGTAAGGTTTAAATTTGTAAGATACAACATACGGACGAGGACGTCGGAAAGTGATAACGCAACATAAACCACACATCGATACTACCGAAGCATCATATCCTGTTTGGTAATGAGAGAATACCGCATACGTCATGAAATATCGCTTAGAGACGCCATGACATGATCCAAGATGACAGGAATTTATGAGTGGGCACAAAATGTGAACATAAAACCCAATTTGTCTCAACACTGTATCAAATTTGGAAACCTACTATTTGACATACGTGAATAAGAAAAATAAGTGGAGTTCGGTATTCGTATAAAAATCTGTATTCGAATATTCGTATAATTATATGAACGACTGGGCAATATAGAATAAGCCTCGCCGCTACAGGTATTAAATAGTAAAACAGGGATTATTTGGAAACTACGATGTCTTGTTCATAGCAACAGGTTACACAAGAGCTGAACGGGCAGAATACAAACTAGAAACTACTATATTAGCTCACAAGACATGTGTGCTGAAATGTAAATACCCTCAAATGTTATGGTTCAAAAAGTGCAGCATGCGAACAGAATGTGGCTTCAGGCGGCTGCACTTATCCGTTACAATCACTCCAGGCCTTGAAAAGGCACGCTCTGATGATACACTCGTGGCTGGAATTCCGAGGTATACTTTCGACAGTTGAGCTACTTGTGGATGCTTTTGCTTGTGGTCCTTCCACCATGCAAGAGGATTCTCACCCAACCCAATCGCCTCCTCACTCAGATATACATCAGGAACATTTTTGCCAGTTGCTGTTTGTGCTTGCGTCTTGGCAATTTTAGGCCTAGTACCATATCACTCAAGCGATGATTAAACGAAAATGGTTGCAAGGTGCTTTGCCTTTGCTTCATTCGATTGTTCTGTCGCTATTCCGAGTGTTATCTCGTCATTATCGCCACTACCGGCTGCCGCTTGTTCAAGAATAGAGTCCAATTCACCCCGTACTAGTTTGTAAGCCTTTCGCCGGTGCTCTTCCATGAGAAATAGAAGGACCTTCATCCGCGGATCAAGCACAGCGGATACTTGTAAAACGTGTAAGATATTATCGTCGTCGAGCCTTTTCTCAAGATACTCACAGAACATGTTCTTGAAATTGTGGATAAATGGTTCATCATCAGCTTGTTGTGCATTCATTACATGCATTAACAAGTTCATGATAATTGCATAAATTGAAGGAATACTAATGTTCTTGTCAGTGCTCAATTGTTTTGAAATAGCATGCAATTTCTCTAGAGGAGCACAGAGGAATGATGCTGCATGCCAGAATTCAGCACGTGGTACAAGCTCACGCATTTCCTTGACCACAAACAGTAACCATTAGTATCCAGTGATATTACGAAGCTATGTAATAAATTTGATTATGCTAGCTATGTTATTGCACTCTGGAGTTATGGTCAAATCGTGTATTCCGCCATCTATACAGTGACCTAGATATTTGACCTTGTAACCCTGCTTGTGTCAGCTTAATCTTTGAATGATGAAACTGACCAGAACTCCGCTTCTTCAGTGGTCTTGAGGTATGCCTACCTGCAGGTCAATTGAAGACTATGTTTTTAAATTCAACACTGGAATGACTGGCTCGGTTACCGAGCCAGTCATTCCACCAGTAAATTTAAAAAAAATATTCTTCACTATTCCTGTAAATGGGCATTCGTCAAGACAACTTCAGAGGCCGGTTTGGGTTAACATACTATAACTCACGCACACACGCTGTCTTTTGGTGACCCCAGAAGTCTTGTTCTTTAGCATGAGTGGCCGTACGGGTACCTGACGTAAGAGTGCCGGGTTATGTTTGGATCACAGTGCAGATGGTCTCTGTAGACATGTTTGGCTATATTGTGTTTAACTTATACGGTCAACATGTGTATGCGGAGAGCCTACTATGTAAAGACTAACGTCATTTCGTATTATATTGACAATTATTACTATCGACCAACGGGACGTCTGTATGGCTATCCTCGTGCCACCGCGCGTGTGTTCGTTGAGTAGTACTACCTCAAGACACGTTGATGTCATTTCCCAGTTGTCAGTTATGATAGATGCAGTCAGGCTCATATGAGATAATGCCTGTGCATCCGATGTCCATATATCTGCGGTCAACGCACACACCTGGTTAGTCCCATTGGGTAAGTAAGACTTGACGTCATAGAGAGATTCTTCGTACTTCTTCTCCATCTTCTGGTTCATGGTTTTTTTCTGACGGTATAATGTACGACGGGTTTAATGCACATATTAACCCCATGAAATGTTGATTCTCTAACGAACTGAATGGTTCGTGGATTTTGGCTATGAATTTTACGAGCTTTTCGGTTATTTCTGTTTGTTCTGGTGAGTCACTGTTATATTTCCTGATCCCTGTTGCTGACGATGACTTCGGTTGAAAATAGCTAGTGATATTTGTGCCATTGCGTCCTTCGTCCTTCTGGAATCCATGCTTGAATTTCAAGTGGTTCCACAGGTTGGTTGTTGGTCCTGAATATGTCAGCACGTGCGTAGCGTCAGCCTTACACACGGCCGTTTTGTTTTTATTGTCCAGATTGAAGTGGTCCCAAATTAACGATATCCTTTTCGGAGGCATTTTGTTCACTACTTTCTCTCGTATACGTAACTTTACTGTGATGTGAAGCGGCTAATTATAATACAGTGACCTATAGATTACGTACCGCCCACGCTCCGAAACGGGAGTTGGGTAGTTGTATCAAATTCAAATATCGCGCCACCGCTTAGCCTCGGATGTCCGCATACCAAAGCGCAGACCGTTTAAAAAAATCAAAGCGGATATAAACAGAGACCACTTAGATATTCGAACATTCGGATGCTATGCGAATATTCATTCATATTGCTCTATATGAATGAATATTCGAATATTCGAATATTCGGACCGAACTATAAAAATAACTTAAGGATCTCCTTACCTACAGCTCTCCATCTGCCCCCCCCCCCCCCATCTTCTGCACTCGACCACTCTCTCCCACAAAATCACACTATCATCCGTCTGCCATCCCATTCTGTTTCGTTCAATAATTATTTCAAACATCCAACTTTCAATCTCGCAATGATGCATTCATTCATTATGGCAATGGCTTTAGCGAGGCATTTGTCCAATTCCTAAGAGGACTGAGTAGATAATATTGGAACCATATATTTCTAGGGTATAGCCTGTTCTGTGTCCATGTACCACCATGTTTCACCCGTGGGTTTCTGTACCATCTTGTCTCTAGAACATTTTCGGGTATCATTTCCGTCTGCTAGATACGACGACAAAGGAAAACCAGAGTGTATTTGATTTTCAACTGTGAAATCGACAGCCAAATTCATATATAATTTCTGTGCGTAGTGGATGTAAAGCACATTAGCTAACCTCATAACATATGTACATATATACTGGCTCAAGCAATAATCAATGTACAGCGAGCATAAATACATTGGGTTGTGTCAGATTTTGTTATGGACTTATTTACCTGATGTTCTTTTAGTCTGAAGTAGAAGGTGATTGGGTCGTGTATACTTCACTATTATTTACCATTATGAGCACGCTAGTCTATCATTATTACCTTCTTAGAGTATGTGTGTTTCCTATGAAGGCACCCATTTTGTGGAGACATTTCCCAAAAGGCTGAAATATAATGGCCTGAAAGAGACACATATAGACCGGCATTGCAGGAAAGACCGTGGTTAGTCATTCAGTTTGTGGAACCAGATGTCAGTTACTATTCCTACACAGATAACTGAAACGTGTACTGGCCACTCACTCACTCACTCACTCACTCACTCACTCACTCACTCACTCACTCACTCACGCACGCACGCACGCACGCACGCACGCACGCACGCACGCACGCACGCACGCACGCACGCACGCACGCACGCACGCACGCACGCACGCACGCACGCACGCACCCACCCACCCACGCACGCACGCACGCACGCACGCACGCACGCACGCACGCACTCACTCACTCACTCACTCACTCACTCACTCACTCACTCACTCACTCACTCACTCACTCTCACACACACACACACACTCACACACACACACACACACACACACACACACACACACACACACACACACACACACACACACACACACACACACATACAACACACACACACACACACACTCACTCACTCACTCACTCACTCACTCACTCACTCACTCACTCACTCACTCACTCACTCACTCACTCACTCACTCACTCACTCACTCACTCACTCACTCACTCACTCACTCACTCACTCACTCACTCACTCACTGACTCGCTCGCTCACACACACACACACCCACCCACCCACACGCACGCACGCACGCACGCACGCACGCACGCACGCATGCACGCACGCACACACGCACGCACGCACGCACGCACGCACACCGGCCAGCAATTCAATAAAATTACCTAATGGAAACTCATATGCCATCTGGAAAAATTCAAAATATATAAATCAGCCCAACCGCTTAAGCTCTTTTCCGACATTTGCTTAGTTCTGAAGCACTTCAAAACCAGTAATGACCACACGAGTTGAAGAGTATCGCCGAGGGGCTCTACTTTTCTTACACATATATTATGGATAAAACCTGGAAGGTGTGGCGCGTCTTGAGGTTGTCTAAGCCGATTATCGCTGATGGATTACGAACCTAAGGGAACTAGCGCCTCGTATAGCGAGCTGTGATCAAACCACTACTTAAAAAGCCAGGACTAGACCAGGATACATTAAAGAACTATAGACCCGTTTCTAATCTGCCATTTATGTCCAAACTTGTTGAAAGGGCAGTATGTAAACGCCTATCTGTACATTTAACAACACACAAGCTCTATGAACCATTTCAATCCGCGTATAGACAATGGCATAGTACAGAGACAGCAGTACTAAGGGTTTTAAATGACATTCGCTCTGCTGTCGATAAAGGCAATGTATCTCTCCTGCTTTTACTCGACCTAAGTGCCGCTTTTGACACAAATGATCATCAAAAGCTTTTGTCTCAATTACATCGCGTGTTTGGTGTATCGGGCTTTGCCCTGAATTGGTTTCATTCGTACTTGACAGACAGATACCAATCAGTCTATATAAACGGTACTCTTTCAGAGTCAGTCAAGCTTACATGTGGCGTACCGCAAGGGTCTATACACCTGTGCAAAAGTTAAGCACCAGCAAAAACAATAGAGCGTAGACACATGATGGTACAACTAGGCTGCCATACTTTTTGTCCCCGCGTTAGCTGACATAATTCCAAGTACGAAATGCACATGCATACATGACTTCACGCCGCTTGATGTCCGTGCGTGGCGGGAAACAGCACACGTGTTCAGTTATGTAAAAGTCCAGTTTGAGGTGTAGAACATTACATACAGATTTAGGCGACAAGATTAGGAATGTTGTGTTCATGACCGTGGTTTATTTGTACAGAGAGAATTAGCTCTCGATTGTGAACCGCTATGGCAAGACGAAGGTTAAGTGATCGTGTGAAATGGCAAATCATAGGCATGCATACCACTGGTATGTCATGCAGAGAGATTGGCAGACAGCTGAACATTAACCATACTGTAATCAGTCGTTTGATTGCAAAACATGGGCAAACTAACGAGGTGAAGGACAAGCCTAGATCTGGAAGACCGAAGAAGACTACTGCCCGTGATGATCGAGCCCTAGTACGCCTTGTTAGGAGATCTCCATTCACCAACAGCAGAGTACTCAGCCAGCAATGGGAAACGCGCAATAGAGTGTCAATGTCTACCGTCAAAAGGAGACTGTATGCTGCTGGCATGAAAGCTAGGAGACCTGTCAGACGTCCTCTCCTCGCTGCACACCACAAAGAGGAGCGTCTGAGGTGGTGCAACGAAAGAAGACACTGGGACATGAGATCATGGAGACGGGTACACTGGTCCGATGAAAGTCGGTTCCTGCTTCATGCCACAAATGGTCGAACTCGTGTATGGAGGTCCAGACGCACGGCGTACGACCAACGTAACATCATGGAAGAAGTTCCATTTGGTGGCGGTTCCGTTATGATATGGGGGTGCATCTCATTTGATTGTAAGCTGGATCTGTTGACTGTACCTGGAACACTAAATGGACAAAGATATCAAGATTCCATACTGGATAGAGTTGTGGTCCCTCATTTTGTAAATCATGCACCTGGAACCCACCCTATATTCATGGATGACAACGCCCGACCACATCGTGCTAGAGCTGTGCAGGAATACCTCCGCCAGAATGCCATCGAAACCCTACCATGGCCAGCAAGGAGCACTGACATGAACCCTATTGAGCATATCTGGGACATTCTGGGAAACATGGTGAGAAGGAGGGATCCTCCTGTGCAGAACCTACAGGAATTAACAGATGCACTCCATCTTGAATGGCAACGAATACCACAATGGCGTATCAGTCGGTTGGTGACCAGCATGAGACGTCGTGTCCAGGCCGTCATCCAGGCACAAGGTGGATATACCCGGTATTATTATGACAGTCTCAAACTCGTTCACAGATGTTAAACTTCGTTTTCAGACACCATTAATGACAATCTAGCCACGTGTGTCAACTGTATGGCAATAGTTGTCAGTTGTGTCAACGTAACCATATTCAGGCCTCGTTTTCAAGTTCAAACAAAAACATACAGTGTTTCCCCACCATCATAATCAGCATTCCTCTAGTTGCATTATTACCTCTTGCACTAAGATGGATGGGTACATAAATGTTTATGCTATCGCTTTCTTCATAGCACATGAATATACCCTCGCATGTGCGTAAAAATAGGGTGGTGCTTATCTTTTGCACAGGTGTATATATTAGGGCCTGTGCTATTTACGTTGTATACTCATCAAATAGGATCCGTCATCCAGATGCATAATCTTCAGCGTCATCTCTATGCTGACGACACCCAGCTTATCAATAGTTTCCTGCCATCCGTTTCCGCCGGGCATACAGCTAGCAGAGAAATAACTGATTGCTGTGATAACATCAAATTGTGGATGACTTCAAACATGTTGATGTTAAATGATGACAAAACTGAAGCTATACTTGTTGGACCTAAAATTAGACGGGCTAAGACAGAGTTAAATACCGTCACAGTTGGTTCAAGTCAGATTCAGCTATCTAAGTATGTAAATGATCTCGGCGTTATGCTGGACAGTGAATTGAGTATGGAACAACATGTTAATTATCTCTGTAAGATCTGTTTTATGCAGCTGCGCAATATCGGGAACATTAGAAAGTACATTACACGAGAAGCGGCCATCATGCTTGTGTTAGCCCTAGTGATATCAAGACTGGACTATTGCAATAGCCTTCTTATCGGTGCCCCTAAGGAACTAATCTCTAGGCTCCAAAAAATTCAGAACACGGCTGCACGAATTGTTTCCTTAAGCAACAAGCATGCACACATTAGTCCAGTCATGCAAGATCTGCATTGGCTTCCGATTGAACAAAGAATACTGTTCAAAATTCTAAGTCTAACATATCGGTGTGTTTACGGCTCTGCGCCAGATTATCTGTCTGAGCTTGTACAGATATACAATCCTCCTCGGCAACTCAGATCTGCAGATCAAATGTTATTAGAAATTCCAAACGTTTGCACAAAAACATATGGCCACAAAACTTTCTCTTTTGCTGCTTCGTCTAACTGGAATAATTTACCATTTGATATCAAAATCTCTCCCACTCTATCCAGTTTCAAATCAAATCTCAAGACATATCTTTTTAAACAGGCGTATACATAAATATCAATTGTAAGCGCTTAGAGCATGCATTACATGCATGGATTTCAGCGCATTATAAATGTACTATTATTATTATTATTATAGCAATTGCCATTAACGGCGCATGCAACTTTTAGCTCGACGGATGACGATGTGGCTATTAATCGTAGGGTGTAATATGGTTGTAACTGCATTAGATCATTTTATAAAGCAATACATAACATGTAATGTTGAAACAGTTGATCAATACATCTACCAATGAGCTCCTGTATTCCGTGAACATATAATGTAATCATTCCATGTATCAGATAAATCATGGAAGGGTGTTCCGCAGTCTACGCACACATCTGGATCATTAAATAATCAACCAAATATCCAAAAAGGTAACAATGGCAACATGGGCAGCGGGCCAGCGGCACTCGCAGCTATCATTAGTACTAACCTGGCATGGCAATGCCGTCAATGACGACAACGAAGATGACCACCACAACATCGACGACGAGGACGATTACGATGACGGCGGCAGCGGCGGCTGAGACAACGACAACGACTACAACGTACACGACGTAAATGTCTTCATTTCCCTACCTAATTATCATATAATAAGCATGTACTACTTGAAGAGAAATAAGAAGATATTACTTCGCCATGAGCACGCCCGTGATTAGCCGCGTGCCAACACGACGTGTGTACTCGTAATTAAACCCCACGTGCAGTTAAATCAAGGATGCCAAGGGCAATTTTAATTATCCGCATAACATAGAGAGATAGCGAGGACGAAGGCGTGTGAACAATTCACTACGATGGGGCCGGGAGACGACATGACACTATCAGCCAAATTGATATGAAAATGATTTCTATATTGGCAAATTCTTAGCGAACATTGTGCACCATATGAAAAGAATGTGAAATTTATAAATTACGATGCTTTCAGTGCCAATTGTTGAATAAATGCAAGGACTTATCCTCACAATCAGCCAATGGAATGTCTTTAGCAAATTTGGTCGGTGTATTATTTCTATTAATTCCCTCCATTTATGTCTACATATGCATCTGAGTAGTAGTTCGCCTGTGTACAAGGTACATTAACATATATAGCAACTGTATGCCGAACAGAGAAGGTATTACATTTGCAGTATATACATTCACCTATGCTCGTACTCAAACCACGCTTTCGACGTGTTATAAGCATCGTTTGATGTCTGGGTCTGGTCAGCCTCGCGTTCCCTAAGAGGATGTGACAATATAGTCAACCTTATAAATCTAATTGCCGATTTGCCAGGACAAATAACATCAAGCCAATCTGACATTACGAACTTTGATAATTCCAGATTAACAAATGAATGAAGGAGAATTACGTATAGCATCAATGGGAAATCTTCGTCAGCTATTGACTGCAATGCAATAGAAATCCAAATTGTACGAACATTGATTTCTCTACTGACCTTAGTCTGTGATCATCTACTTTCATCATGCCCCACATAATGAGAATGTTTGACGGATAAGCATATCGTTAATGGCGAACTATTATGTGAGCATAAATAAAGGTTCGCGTGTGTTTGCATAGGCAAGTGTTATAGCGCATTCATGCATCCAGTAGTTGTATTACTGACTCAGATATCTATGGTGTGTACCTGTTACTAATCTGGAGCAAATTTCGTCACGCTTGTCAATTGGCCTTTCCAATTTATCCATCGATCGTAATCCACTATGCAACGTGTAGATTAACGCCATATGCAATGACGCCATGAATGACGTAGATAAGTTCGTCACGAGCGCATAACTTATGACGGACTGAGCGTTGGTGTACGAATTGTATGTCTTTACTATTTAAGAAATATTCTGTTGACTATTTCGAAATTAATTCGAGGCAGCATCAGCAGCGCGCAGTCAAATTAGTGTTAGAATATTCCACAACTTATAGTATTATAGTTTTCTAGAAATTGAGAATCAGGGAGTTCAGGGATCGATCGATCCCAACAAGGACGAAATGTGGGTGGAACTTAGCTAGAGTTAGGCGGGGCATAGCTAAAAGTGGATTCTTCCATTGATAGGTCTGATCTATCACTCGCGCTTATGACGTCATAATAGATTACATCACATGTTGGCGGACATCAAAATTACCATGCATAATGAATGACATATTGCGCTCCGTCATGAACATTAAATTATGTCAAGTGTGTGAATTGTATGTCTACTCATTAATAGACGTGCTACTGAATAGGTTGCATCTACTTTGACTGGATATTGTTGCTCCCATAAGGTTTACTGCGAGTATGGAGTGCGTCTTCTTGTTGCTCCTTTTAAGATATTTTTAATAACCCTGGTTATACTGGAGGGATCTTCTCCAAACACGAACTTTGATTTAAAAAATCGCGTGTGTGTACATCATCTTCACCATCCATGCTTAACTTTAACATCGCCTTTGTCTGAGACGCTATTAGAGTCTTGAGATTATAGGATAGAGTAGATCTGCTTAGTGCAGAACCTATGCTACTTATTCTTACTAATTGGTTGAAGCGCCAATCAGCATCTTTGACCACAAGTTTGCCTTGCTGAAACTCATTTGGGACATCCGGTGGGAGTCCGTCATCTTTGACAGATGTACCGTACCCTATCTGGCGCTATTAATATGATAATATCGGAAGAAGAACATACGTCTAAATGCATATAGGTGGAGATCGTACAATCCATCACACTAACAAGCAATAAGATGCATAACCACAAACATGTATAACCACCAGCATTCTACATGCTGGTCCTCAGCAGTCACCAGTGTAGAAACCTCTAGCATGTGCTGCTGAAAGCTCTGAGATGTTAGTGTGTATACTATAAGTGCAATATGTTCAAGGTCAACGTCTGTCTCACCAAGGGTGAGCTACATATCAACACTACCAAGCTGACACAGGCCAGAGTCCTTCATCTGCTGACCCAAAACATCTGGAAAGTTCACAGCAGTATGCATCCAACCACGGTGAGGGGAGGGGGAGGGGGTATTAGTGCAGGCATGTACTAATCAACTGACAATTTGAGCTACATACACTTTGGATAAAGAGCCTCGTCCACTGTTAGAACAGCATGCTGCTGTTCCGTTGTTCATGCAACAATAATCGATATACCACTACGTTCGATGTATTGTGTTCGTATGCAGGAGCCTGTATTATAGGTAGATATCCCACTGAAGTTTGCGTTGGATTGGTTGTGCCTAGCCATTTAGTTAAACAGAGTCTGGTGTAGTCTTTAGTCCTTCAGATGACCACGCCATTTGTTTCCTGAGCTTTCACTGCTGATGGGCATTCCTCAATTGGATATACAAAACATGCTTGACGGCGAAGTGCTGTACACAATCTCCCCCAACAGCTGCGCCACAGACGAAGCCCTAGATGAGCCCTGGCATGTATTTGTGTGGCTCATGTCCCAAATTACTGTGCCTCGGGAATATGAGGGGTGGTGGGTGCCGCTGTTCGCCGAACCATGACTCCCAGAATGGAATGTACTTTTTCTGACCCTGACCCTACTACTTGTTTGGATGTAGTGATCTTATTTTGTAGAACTTGACAGTCACTCTTACATAGTGGAGGTAGGCGGGTTATTTCATTGATGATGATTTGGTTGTTTGTTAAAACTAGATCCGCAATATTTGAAGTGTGGTTTATTATATGCTGTGTCGCATTAGTAACCAATTGCGGTAGGATAATATCCCTGGTTGTATTGAGAAATGCATCTTCCAGCAAAAGTCCAGCGCTCCAGTTAATAGATGGGTAATTGAAAGCCCCAACTATAAGATTATAATCTGCATTTTCTGTTTCAACATGGTTTAAAAGATTTAGTAAGTTATTATTATTTAGGCTGTCTGAGTTTGGCCTTCTGTAGATGCATCCAACAAGAATTTGTTTCCGTTCGCTGTGTCATCCATGTAAGCCATACTGATTCGTTAAACACGTGGTCATTTAGGGTGTCACTGTTTTGGGTATATAATGATCCCTTGGTATAGATGACTCCTCCTGAAGGATTACTATTTAGCGAGAGGTTGCACTCATCAATCTGCAATTCATTTGTATGTATATGTGTGGTATGTATAGTATGATAGTATGATAGCTGGACGGATCTTGTGTACTAGTGTTTCAAGCACAGCTTTTGTATTAATGAGACTATCTACATTTGTGTATATAGATGTATCTGTTACTGTATTTACACTTGAAATGTTCGCTATTTGATAGTCCTTTGGTATTGATAGTGTGCTATTTTCTGCATACTCACCAGGTAGGGTTTCTACTTGGGGTTTTTTAAAGCTGACTTTTTGTGGTTTTGTTGTGTTGCTTCCTGCTTCCTTGGTACACAATTGTGCTGTTTATTGTGTTCTCGTTGTAACACATATTGTACTGAGGTGCCTCATTTGTATGCGCATCTACGATTTCGTCGTTTAGTACTGAGAATCAGTTTGAGATTTGTGTTGGTAATTTAAGATGGTTGAACTGGTTTGTAACTGTGTTTATCTTCTCAATGGTGCAGCTTGAGCATAACAAAAATCATGCGATTCTGAGGTGATGTTCATCACGGAGTGGAGGTGATAACTGATGTTTTCCGACAATAGGCTGTGGACTTCGTGGTTAGGGGGAACATCATACCTAAATAGGTTGTGTGTGGTTCACCACTGAGGTCGCCGAATATCTCTGTATTTTTTATGAAGCTGGCATTGCGCCAATTTACAAGGGACCACAACATTCCATTGAAGACATCTGCAAGGTTGTTGTCAGATCTGCTGTTTAGACTTGGTACTCGGTGCCATTTTTTGTATGAGTTCCAACAATTCAGCGTAGTCTCTGATCATACCTTCTAATTTTCGCCTGCCATTACCATTAGTCCCGACATGGACTACTATAGCATCACAATTTTCCATCTTAAGTTGAAGCTCCAGCTTGCCATGTATGTCTGCTATTCTTGCTCCACTGAATGATCGCACTAGTATGCTTATATCTTCGTGGAGATTTAGTGCCCACTAAGTCTTTTGAAGGTGGAACTGCCGATACGCAGCATTCTCTTTGGTGTACTCTTCTGGGGTGTTGTCTGCTGACTGTTGTGGTAAGAACTTGTCCTTAGAGGTGACCTTACTAGACTGTTGCCTGATGATTTGAGCATTGAATCCATGTATGTATATGTGTCCGTGTTTCTATGTCTCCTCTTGTTTGTCTGTGGTCTCTGTGACATTGGGAATCTCTCTTCGTGTCTGTCCTCTCAGATTTTTAGTTCACTGGGTTTATGGTGTAGTTTGACACTGAAATTGTGCTTCTTATCCAGGGAGATCCTTGGGATAGATTGACTTGTTGGCCCTTCAGAAGTGTTTCTCTGCATGCTAATTATGTTATGGTGTTTGCTCTCAGTTTGTTTTGTAAGTTGTAGATCATGTACCTGTAAGTGGAAAGCATTATAATGTTTCCTCATTTCTTATATCTTCTGTAGAACCTACAAGAATAGCATTAGATGGATGCGTATCCAAATGAACTGTTTCTTCCATGGCAGTATCACTTAGTATGCCATCACTGGAGGACCCTCCTAAGCTGCTGTGCGTGCGTGCACGTAATATCATTGTTCCATCAAGCTCCTGTTTCGCGTTCTTGGTTGCTACCACGGTTGTGTTACAGTATGTTGAGTGTGTCTGGTGCGGTGGTGGTATTGATGTATTAACATTGTGTACAGCATCGTGCTTATTTAAGTCCCAAGCCCAAAACTGTGTTATGTGTTCAGAGATGACTGCATACTTGGGGCATGTATACCTGAATTTTAAGAGGTCAGGACTTCAAGCATGTAAGGGGGTAAGGATGTACACGTATAATGCGTCCAGCCCTTTCAGTCGAAGCACTGAATCGTATAGCTGTTGTTCTCTTCCTAAAAGCTGCATTTGGGTTGATTTACTGTCTCTGCGCATATCTCTGATCTGCAGAAGCCACTAATTTCCAGGCTTAGAGTTGTGTCTGTTGGGTGACCGCCATCTCCATTCATGCGTGCGACTGTTGCCACTACAGCATCATCATTTTCGTCGTCGTTTTCTGTGGGAGATGTCATTGGAGCTTCGTTCCGTTCTGGGGATCGAACTTCATTTATATGCTCACTGGGGATTGAAATTGGGACTAGGGATTAAACGTTATTGCTCAGCTCTGCTATAGCTATCGCAGTTTCAGGCCTCATTGATCTGCTCAGTTGGAGTCTCTGATGGATTTTTCGGTAGTGATGCGATGTGTTGCCTACGCTCTTCTAGCCACTTCTCATTACATTTCACACACAACTCCGAGATCCTAAAAGCTACAGGCTTAATTGCTCCAAGACAGTCGTTGCACTTCATGATGCTAGTAGCAGTTTATGAAATGTAATGAATTGAGTAATGTGATGTTTTATTGGACTGGTAATGTAGGTATCAATCGCTGATCGAGTCCTATCTTAACTCAGTAAAATGCACACTAACCCATGCAACACATGTCAACCCGCCTCACGCCAAAATAATAACACTACATCACACGCCAGTACACTAGGAACCATCAACAATGCCGCAGACACCTACCACCACATTACATTTTGATTATATCAGTTTTAAAATACTGCTGAAATCCATGACGCCTTCCTGAATTTTATATTACCAAATCACATAAAACAGTTTTAAAAAATTCATAACAGTTATAGTATAATTAAAAAAATTAAAAAATTATTATTTTTAAGTTTTATTTTTTGTTGCTGCACACAAAAAGGAGACACCCTAATTGTAAAATACAACAAACGTCAAAAAAACAAGAGTATACTTATCCTCAAGGGATAGTTTTGATATTTCCAAAGATAAAAAAAATCTACCTAGAATAGCGTTACTTGCGAATGCCTTTCTTACAATGGGCAGACCATTGTTATACTCGAAATTTATGGTAGAAATTTAAACATTTGGAAGATATCGACATTAGTATAAAACCTGTATCATTGCAATATTATCTACTCCGATCCAAGTTACATAAACTAAAACTGAATTTTAAAGATTCTTAATTCATTTACATTATTACGACATAATACTTAAGTTCGTATTCTTAAGAGTTACCTCCCTTGCGAAACATAACTTTCACTGAACAGTGCTGAATACTTCATTACTTGTCATGGATTTTTGCTGGTTCTTTCACGATTATTGTGGCAATTCTCTTTGGCATGGTAAGAATCTTGATACTAACTTTGAAAATAATGTGACTGAAAGTGGTTGCTACTCACAACAACAGCAACATTTAATCAAACTATTTTTTACAAAATAATTAGGCCTACATGCGTAGTCTGGTGTAGTCTTTAGTCCTTCAGATGACCAAGCCATTAGAAACGACATATTTGTTGCCTGAGCTGCCCTGTATGTGGGGCTTAGAATACACCTTCCATATCCTCTGCGTGTCGTAAGATGCGACTAAAGGAGGTAAGGGTGAGGTAGCCCTGACAGAAACCTCGAGTGCTGAAGACGGAGGTTCCAGGTCGCATGGCGCACTCTACTAAAACATGGATCCACACACTTAACGCATATGATCATGTCGATAGTCACTTAGGACTGGCGGTATGATCTGCGAACGAAAAGAAGAAGGAGAAGTTGCCTGCGCTTTCATTGCTGATGGGCATTCCTCAATTGGATATGTAAAACATTCAGCTGCGCTTTCCTCTGTGATAGGGGGCACAGTGGTTCCCCTGTCAGGTGCTGGTATTATGCCATTCATCAATAGTGGGATATGTGCCTATTTTTGAAAGGTTGATACGAGTAAGTAGATTATCAATGGGTGGCCCTCCTTTCTGCCAAGCTGCAACTTGAATGGTATGAATAGTTCGTTTCCATCCTTCGTGCCCTCATTAATGTCCACATTGTCTGTCGAGAATTGAACAAATCGTCCCTTGATAAGGTTTGGTGAAATCACAGCAAGAGTGGTGTCAATTGTGTTCAATGTGTCATTAGTCAATGCCGTGCCAAGCTTTATAATTCCACTGTAACTACCACTGGTGGAACAAGTTCACGAATTCCTTTGAACGAATCGGTTGGTGGACAATACTTTCCATCGCCACATGTTTGGTGTATAATATTTGTCTCCAATATCTCTGTATATTATATCCGGTGTTATGCCGAGTAATCTAGTCTGTCGGAGAGACTCTTGATTGTCGGTATCTTCACTAGGTGTATCGTCTTCTAAGAGTCGCTGACCTTTGGGCAACACGTTTAGGAACATGCATACATTGTCAGGAACACAATCTTGCCGAATGTGTCAACTAACGCTGGTATGAGAGGGGTCAGAGCTCCACAGAAACGTCAACACCTAGGAACTGGTGACTCTATTCATGGCGAGATATCAGCGAACAGTGCTTTCATGCATGGCAAGAAAACATACTATCGCAATGCTAGGTATACTGACCAATTGTCAAGCATGTCACACATGTCGGTCGAACAGAAATTGGATTTAATAATGGACGACTAAACAAATTAGCTCAGCTCAATGATGGTCTCTACATGGTCGGGTTTAAAGTGGAACACAATTCCAATAGTATTATCGATATGAGAGACCATATGTGGCGTTTGAAAAATACTATGAAATACTACGACTAAAAACTGATCAATTTGGAAGAGCGCAGTCACAGACAAAATGTACTGTTTTTTGTGTCAGAGAGGAGAGAGAGAGAGAGAGAGAGAGAGAGAGAGAGAGAGAGAGAGAGAGAGAGAGAGAGAGAGAGAGAGAGAGAGAGAGAGAGAGAGAGAGAGAGAGAGAGAGAGAGAGAGAGAGAGAGAGAGAGAGAGAGAGACAGAGAGAGAGAGACAGAGAGAGAGAGTACAAACGAAGACCTGGCACATTTGATATGCTCGTTTCTTACGCATAACTTGGGGATAAAAGACTCCAATACAACGGGCACATCATGTAGCTCAACACCCAGACCATTGACTGCATTGTTTAGGGACTGTGTGGACTTCGATGTAATTTTCAGATATGCCACAAAATTGCAAGGTTCCAACTACTGGATAAGTCATGATTATCCGCACCAGATAGTGCAGGCATGCAACCATCTCTGAGGAGCTCCTCGGCATGCTAAACAGAGTGGCAAACCAACTGGGAGTTGGTCACGAAGTGGTTAAAGACATGTTTTCGGATTGGGACAGTGTAATTTGTGATCGGCCAAACCGCAGTATGCATAATCAGAGTGTGTGAATGCCACCACAACATAATTATGCACGAAAGTGCTAAAGTGATGCACTTCTTGACATCTCCAGAGACAAAAGTTTTCCATGTATGTATCGAGTGCCACCATTACCTTCCTCCGTCAGAGCCAGGCTGGGAGGGGGTGGGGGGGGGGGGGGTGCTATCCCTAAAAGAGGCTGGCAGTCGATGACAGCCTTGACCTCAATGATGATTGATCGGACAAACCCCATCTCGTTATGGCCTGGGTCGAGGCGGGCTTGCTCTTGGGCAGTCAATCAGGTCTGAGATTTTCCTATTGTGTTTCGCCAGGGACTTCCTGCAGCGTTCTTGTGGAATAGCATCATTTTACCAACTTCGATGTGGCAGATGCGATACGTGTCGGTGTACCGAATGTACAAGGCTTTCTGGATGAGCTGTTGGTTCTTCTCCACAATCTGCCCTGTAATGTCTCCCTCTAGACGTCTGAAGAATGTCCAGCATACTGTTCGCCATCCTCGCCCAACTGTCCCCCTCTCGCCCAGGCGCTGATTGCGAATTTGCTCATCTTTTTGCCTGATACGGTGAGCTAATGGTTCCAACCTCGGTACATTCAGCAATCGCCTACTGATTCTCCTCAGAGGAGGCAGGCGTCCCAGTGGATGGTCTGTCATCTAAGTAGATACAGCATTAGCTCTCAGGCTTAGAGTTGGCTCATTGTCCAACTGCCTAAAATCACAGTGCCACTGTGCTTTCTTGTAAGGATTCTCAGGCTCACCAGAGATGAACGCTGGAAACGTCCCTGCGAGTTGTGCTCGGGAGAGTTCCTTCATAAACTCCTCCATACAAGCGTGTCCAATCAGCTGGAGCAGGTCGGCTTTGTTGGCCTAAGAGTAACTTCTACGGTGCATTTGCTTTGCAATCGCCCATGATTGGGATGCTTATAACAGCTGAGGATGTTGGCTCTAGATAGCGATTCGAAATTCGTGTTTAATGGATAAGCCTGTGAGTAGCCTCTAATTTGTAATCGCCAGAATCTGTGATCCAGTAACCATGATGGCGAGGCTGGGAATTTTGGCTCCAAATAGAGATTTGAACTCATGATTTCTAAGCTGGAGTCGAATGGATAAAAATATCAAAACAACGACATAGTCATCTCGCATATCTAAGAATACAGCAAATGACCTAATCAAGATGATTTGACAATGCAGGTGATGACCGCACACACTCAAAACCATGTGCGTATCTTATACTAGAGGTGATTTGGTGGCTTAGTGGACAGTGAGGCCGCATTTCGAACACAATCCCAGCCATGGATGGGATCAAAATCTACTCAAAATACCTCACCCAGTTACCCAAAATTCGATGGTTGCATACAATGGTGAAGGGGTAACATGACTAGAAGTCAATATAAGAGTCGCCAAATCATCCCCCAGTGCTGGGTCAGAAGAACACCGCACACACACACCAGCCAGCTGGAACAGCACCACGGTTGTGAAATGCCCCACTGATAGAAAACTGCAGGATATCGGCCAGAAAGAGAGAGAGAGAAAGAGGCCAGCCACTGACAGATATCCTACGAGGGTTCTTCCAGACATGTGGGTTCTGCATGCGAGTTTTATAGTTTGAATCAGCAATAACTTTGACCCAACCTCACCTTTGACCTGACCACCTTGCGCTTGATCACCTCCAATATTGCATCTGTTTTTTCTAATGCCAGCCATTACTTGAGCCCTGGTATGTATTTGTGTAGCCCCTGTCCCAGAATGAAGTGTACTTTTTGCTGACTCCGATTTAGGTTCGCAGCGAGTCCAACAGCCACTGGTCTGGTCCTCTGTCACAGAGCTGGAGGAGGAACACTTTACCCCCCACACCTTTCCTTGAGCACTTAGCACTCCATGGCCTGGGCCCTGCAGTAGCCCTTAAAGGTGGCCTGCAGGTTGGGGTCTTATGGATCTCGGCACCAAGGGTGGTCAGCTCGTTGATCCATGGCTGCTGCATTACCAAGAGACTGTTGTTGCGCTACACCGGAATGTAGTTAATCTCGAACAACTTCCAGAGGATCATGCCCAGGAGGTAATAGCACGTGGGCGTGGCCACCGCCAGGGTGCCGACGCTGTTGGTGTTGAAGAGGTTGTCTCGCCTGTCAGTGAAGCGCGGCTCCACATGGCACTTGAGGAACTCACGCCGGTTGACAAAGCCCATCATCAGTCGAACATCTTGTATGAGCAGTCGCCAAAGTCTACAGGGTCAGTGACCTGCATGCTGAGGGTAAGGCCGAAGTTGGTGCCCTGCATGCAGCCGACCTCGTAGGCAGCCTCCTCCTGCATGAGATCGGCCGGGCATTGTCATCATGCTCCTCCTCGGACATCATGCGAGAGGCACTACAGAGGAGGGGCTGTAGACCGTGGTCATGCCCCACACGTCCAGCCCATCGAGCTACCCCATTTTATCGTGGCAGTGTTAGGCCCAGTTGTACTCGATGGAGGAGTCCCAGTCTTCCAGCACGCAAAGCCGATACACAATGTCGATGCAGAGGCCAAAGTGGGCCATCTGAGAGCACACACCCCGACCAGACATGCGTGAGATAGTAGGCTGGGATAGTGACCTTGAGCTGGCAGCGGTATGGTGCCTTGAAATCCAGAAGGACCACAACAGCGCCGACCTTGTCATCGGGCCCGGCCTCCACGTTTGTGAAGAGAAGGCACCACTCCTTGTCAGACGAGGAGCGGACGAGGGCCAGGAAGCAGTCACTGTCTGGGCTATTGAAGTGGCTGCGGTAGCTCAGCCAGGCATCGTCGATAGAGATGTTGGCACCTCAGGTCTTGCCTCCACACTTTTGACCCAGAAACTCCTCAAAGCCCAAGTAAGGGTTCCAGCCAATCAGTGCAGCCAGCTGGGAGCCACTCACCCCTGTTGCCTTCTTCTGCAGCCCTTCGGAGCTGTGCTGGAATGGCGCACCAGTGAATAGCGTGAGGAATCAGCCAACTTGCTCGGCGAGGCTGGCCTGAAGCTGTGACACAGTAACCATGATGGCGAGGCTTATAACAGCTGAGGATGCATGTCTCTAAATGGGGATTTGAACACATGCTTGACGGCGAAGTCCTGTACACAATCTCCCCCAACAGCTGCGCCACAGACGAAGCCCTAGATGAGCCCTGGCATGTATTTGTGTGGCTCATGTCTCAAATTCCTGTGCCTCAGGAATATGAGGGGTGGTTGGTGCCGCTGTTCGCCGAACCATGACTCCCAGAATGGAATGTACTTTTTGCTGACGCTGACCCTACTACTTGTTTGGATGTAGTGATCTTATTTTGTAGAACTTCACGGTCACTCTTACATAGTGGAGGTAGGCGGGTTATTTCATTGGTGATGATTTGGTTGTTTATTAAAACTAGATCCACAATATTTGAAGTGTGGGTTATTGTATGCTGTGTCACATTTGTAACCAATTGCGGTAGGATAATATCCCTGGTTGTATTGAGAAATGCATCTTCCTTTACGTTTGCTGAAATCCAGTGCTCCAGTTAATAGATGGGTAATTGAAATCCCCAACTATAAGATTATAATCTACATTTTCTGTTTCAACATGGTTTAAAAGATGTAGTAAGTTATTATTATTTAGGCTGTCTGAGTTTGGTCTTCTGTAGATGCATCCAACAATAACCTGTTCCTTTTGCGGTGTCATCCATGTAAGCCATACTGATTCGTTAAACACGTGGTCATTTAGGGTGTCACTGTTTTGGGCATTTAATGATCCCTTGGTATGGATGACTCCTCCTGAAGGATTACTATTTAGCGAGAGGTTGCACTCATCAATCTGCAATTCATTTGTATGTATATGTGTCGTGTGTATAGTATGATAGTATGCTAGCTGGACGAATCTTGTGTACTAGTGTTTCAAGCACAGCTTTTGTATTAATGAGACTATCTACATTTGTGTATATAGATGTATCTGTTACTGTATTTACACTTGAAATGGTCACTGTTGAGAGTCCTTTGGTATTGATCGTGTGCAAATTTCTGCGTACTCACCAGGTATTCTTTCTACTTGGGATTTTTAAAAGCTGACTTTTTGTGGTGTTGTTGTTTTGCTTCCTGCTTCCTTGGTACACACTTGTGCTGGTTATTGTGTTCTCGTTGTAACACATATTGTACTGAGGTGCCTCATTTGTATGCACATCTACGATTTCGTTGTCTAGTACTGAGAATCAGTTTGTGATTTGTGTTGGTAATGTAAGATGGTTGAACTGGTTTGTAACTGTGTTTATCTTCTCCATGGTGAAGCTTGAACATAGCAAAAATCATGCGATTCTGAGGTGGTGTTCATCGAGGAGTGGAGGTGATAACTGATGTTTTCAGACAATAGGCCGTGGACTTCGTGGTTAGGGGGAACATCATACCAAAATAGGTTGTGTGTGGTTCACCACTGAGGTCGCCGAATATTTCTGTATTTTGTATGAAGCTGGTATTGCGCCAATGTACCAGGGACCACAACATTCCATTGAAGACATCTACAAGGTTGTTGTCAGATCTGCTGTTTAGACTTGGTACTCGGTGCCATTGTTTGTATGAGTTCCAACAATTCAGCGTAGTCTCTGATCATACCTTCTAATTTTCGCCTGCCAATACCATTAGTCCAGACATGGACTACTATAGCATCACAATTGTTCATCTTAAGTTGAAGCTCCAGCTTGTCATGGATTTCTGCTGTTCTTGCTCCACTGAATGATCGCACTAGTATGCTTATGTCTTCGTGGAGATGTAGTGCCCACTAAGTCATTTGAAGGGGGAACTGCCAATAAGCAGCATTCTGTTTGGTGTGCTCTTCTGGGGTGTTGTCTGCTGACTGTTGTCCATAGAACTTGTCCTTAGAGGTGACCTTACTAGACTGTTGCCTGATGATTTGAGCGTTGAATCCATGTATGTATATGTTTCCGTTTTTCTATGTCTGCTCTTGTTTGTCTGTGATATCTGTGACATTGGGGATCTCTCTTCGTGTCTGTCCTCTCAGATTTTTAGTTCACTGGGTTTATGGTGTAGTTTGACACTGACATTGTGCTTCTTACCCAGGGAGATCCTTGGGATAGATTGACTTGTTGGCCCTTCGGAAGTGTTTCTCTGCATGTTAATTGTGAGGGTGTTTGCTCTCAGTTTGTTTTGTAAGTTGTAGATCATGTACCTGTAAGTGGAAAGCATTTTAATGTTTCCTCATTACTTATATCTTCTGTAGAACCTACAAGAATAGCATTAGATGGATGCGTATCCAAATGAACTGTTTCTTCCATGGCAGTATCACTTATTATGCCATCACTGTAGGACCCTCCTAAGTGGATGTGCGTGCGTGCGCGTACTGTCATTGTTCCATCAAGCTCCTGTATCGCGTTCTTGGTTGCTACCACGGTTTTGTTACAGTCTGTTGAGTGTGTCTGGTGACGTGGTGGTATTGATGTATTAACCTTGTGTACAGCATCGTGCTTATTTAAGTCCCAAGCCTAAAATTGTGTTATGTGTTCAGAGATGACTGCATACTTGGGGCACGTATACCTGCGATTTGAAGAGGTCAGGACTTCAAGCATGTAGGGGGTTAAGGATGTATAGGTATAATGCGTTCAGCCCTTTCAGTCGAAGCACTGCATCGTATAGCTGTTGTTCTCTTCCTAAAACTGCGTTTGGGTTGATTTACTGTCTCTGTGCATATCTCTGATCTGTAGAAGCCACTAATTTCCAGGCTTAGAGTTGTCCATTGTGTGACCGCCATCTCCATTCAGGCGTGCGACTGCTGCCACTACAGCATCATCAATTTCGTCGTCGTTTTCTGTGGGAGATGTCATTGGAGCTTTGTTCCGTTCTGGGGATCAAACTTCATTTATATGCTCACTGGGGATTGAAATTGGGACTAGGGATTAAACGGTGTTGCTCAGCTCTGCTAGAGCTATCGCAGTTTCAGACCTCATTGATCTTCTCAGTTGGAGCCTCTGATGGATTTTTCGCCAGTGATGCGATGTGTTGCCTACGCTCTTCTAGCCACTTGTCATTACATTTCACACACAACTCCGAGATCCTAAAAGCTGCAGGCTTCCTATTGAGTAATGTGATGTTTTATTGGACTGGTAATGTAGGTATCAATCGTGGTCGATTCCTATCTTAATGTAGTAAAATTCACACCCACCCATGCAACATATGTCAACCGGCCTCACGCCCAAATAACAACACTACATCACGCGCCAGTGCACTAGGAACCATCAACAATGCCGCAGACACCTACCACCACATTAAATTGTGATTATATCAGTTTTAAAACACTACTGAAATCCATGACACCTTCCTGAATTGTATACTACCAAACAAAATAAAAATAATTTTTAATATTATAACATAATTACAGAATTATAATTTTTAAAGTGTAGATCATGGCTAGCATTTTCTTTTGAAAACAGACAGAGTGATGCTAGATTAACATGTTATCGTGCACTTTTATTCTTTTTAAAACGTGTATGCTAGAAGAACGTGATTATAAATGTTGAAAATTATGCCTTTTGCTGCTTCCTAATATCACTCGGCAAGTTCCGTAAAACCGGTGAAACGTACCACGTGACAGGCGTCACACGTGGAAGGGACGAGGGAATTCCCTCTAGTCGTTAACGCGTTATTTAGTCCGACTGGCAAGGAGAAGAGTTGCATTTAGATGTATTTATGCAATTAATGTTGTTAAAATGATACAAAGATGCGTAGTACGATATCGAAACACACGTGAATAATTTATCATTTGATTAATTTCCATCAGATTAAACTTTGGCAATGTTTGCCGAGCGATAGTATTGAGATTTCGGGGGTCTCGGTGGTAGGCATACATGCGTTAAACATACATAAATTGTCACATTCAACGCTAGAAAAATGCGCCGTACTATTGATTCTCATATAAAAAAAGAATTGTGAATCGTGTTCTAAAATCCAGCTGTACATATTAGAATATATTTTCTAATATTAAACGATTTTTAGCGACAGCTCAATCGCCAATCCATCCCGCTAGCATTTACCATTGCGCGAATCGAAGGTTCGTCGTATCTTCTTTCCAGCAACAAACGGGTAAATCGAGTCCACTAAACGATTCCTTCACAGGAATGCCGGAATCGCGATAATGATTGGATAAAACCCGCATTCTTTCAGCTCATACATATTAAGGAGCAATAATAAACACGAAAGAAGGAAACCCCTTTATCTGAAATAAACTTTCTCGAGGTTCTGTAAAAATGAAATCTGTCAAAATCATCGGCAGCAACGCATTTATATCAAATTGCCATTAAAATATTATGAAGTTATCGACATGAAAAATATATCAAACAACCAAATAATTTAAAATCAAATTTACGGGAGTGGCATGGTTCTCAACAATGGACTACTTAAACGACGAACCCAGTTCACGGCTCAGTGGTGAATTATCTTACCACAGGAGACATTAGCAATCTTCTTGACTCTTCTCTCATGCACCCAATGGCTGCCTACGTGTAGTGAACACTGATAATGCACAATCCGATCGAATGAAAGGTTCCAGTGAACCAATAAAGAACCAACATGGCCACCAAACAGTAAATTATGATTGGTCCATGACAGCCATGTTTTATCACTGATCAATTTCTTTCGAACACACTTTAATCACCCTTAGTTATCGATGAAATATCAGGAGTTTCAGCCTGAACCGTAAGCACTTCCTGTGATGTCCTTTTCAAGAACAAGATGTTCACCTGAAAATGGATCAGTTAAAATTCCAGGTACTCAATATGGGGTACTCCTGGCCGAATTTGGTTAAAACCGGGAATTGAATAACCCAATAATACTCGTGCCACCCAAAAAATTGCTTCTGTGGTAGATCTGAGAAATGCCTATTTTCAAACCAGGACTCCAGTAGAATACTATTTTGTAAATTTACTACTGGAATGGCTGGCTCGATAATCAAGCCAGTCATTCCAGTGATAAATTTTCAAAAATAATCTCAACCTGCAAATGGACATTTTCTATGAGAAAATTGATACTTATTTTGAATAATTTGATGGGTAAATGGTTAAGGATGAGACATCTGACCAATCAAATTTCTGAATAGAACTTCTGGAGCGTACCACCATAGGGGCCATCTAGTTAAACTTGGTTATAAATCAACCAAGCGGCTGAGGAGATGCATTTTGACAATTTCCGGGAACTTTTTCATAGAATCCAAGATTTTCACCCCAAAACTGACTAACCGACGTTCTGAACTCAGAAGCGTAGCACCATACCTGTCCTCGGGTTAACAGGTTAGTCTTATAATCGAGCCCTGCTAACACGGCAAGATTCTCCCAGACAAATTTGCCTGAAATTGGTCATAGAAGATGCGATCTTACAGACAGCTGAGTCACGACCACCACGACATAAGCTCAATTTGTCAGCATTTATCACATAATCGGCCATAACTGTCATGATTTTTTACCTGCATCGCCAAATTTCAAATTATTCGCTGGCATCATTTTGTGACCATAGAAACAATCAGTGAAAATTACACTAGCCAACTGGAAAACATTTTGACTGAGAATCCTTGCTGCTGCTAGCAACTACTTCCAGTCAGATTGTTTTCAAAATAATCAGCAGTATTGCACCAGTAAATAAGCTCTGTTATAGGTATCAATGCACAAATGGAATACTATTTGCGTGGCACTTAAACCCCACTGATAGGCACTTAAGTCCACTTACATCTGTGATTGTTTGCAAAATGGGTAAAATGATTGCTCCGATTATTCAGATAAATACATGGTTAATGTCTATGTTTAGAAACATCGTTTTAAGTTATTCTGATTCATCTCTGGTATTTTACTGGAGTTAATAGTTTTATTCCTCTATGATGGTACTAATCAACAACATTTCGATGTTCATCTTTTCATTTTCTTTAAATTATAATGTATTATGGTGGCTGTTCTGGAGGTAGCGTTGATTGACACAAATCTTTGAAATTAATCATAATTTCAACAATTTCAAATGACTAATAACGAAATTTGACCATTTAAGCAATAATAAAAGTTTGTATTGTGAAACATTATTAAATCTGTTGTATCGCACGCAACAGTATATATATGATAATATTCTCAGAACATAGAGTCATAGACAGTAGAGTTCCGCCTGGTGATTAAAGCACAATATGTACCGAATTTTGTCCCATATAAATCAAATCTGCTTACAGTGAGTGAAATGTAGCCGCATGTGTCTTCTTCTTCTTTCTTCTTTTCGTTCGCTGATCATACCGCCAGTCCTGTAAGTGACTATCGACATGATCATAAGCGTTAAGTGCGTGGATCCATGGTGTATTAGAGTGCGCCGTGCGGCCTGGAACTTCCGTCTTCAGCACTCGAGGTTTCTGTCAGGGTTGCCTCACCCTTACCTCCTTTAGTCGCCTCTTACGACACGCAGAGGATATGCAAGGTGTATTCTAAGCCCCACCTACAGGGCGAACCGCATGTGTGAATACTGCATATTGTTCACAGTAGGTTATCAATAATAGGTGTGTGTCACTGAATGAAGCCTCCACACTGAGTGTCCGACATGGCGATAGTTCTCATCCTGGCAGGGGATTACACCAGTTCTTACTAAAGCACACACTATAACATCACATATTCAACTGAGCAAAGTTATGCACATGACACGTCGTTATCTCAGAAAGTGGGTCTAGTCCTCTAGATAAATGGTTAAACCACCTAAAATCACATAGATTTCCTCAAGGGCAGTGTCACTCTCAGGATAAGACTGTCACTCTGCTAGAGAAGACTTCAGTACATGAGTAACACGACTATCACAGACCTGCAAAAGAAAGGACAGTTAAAGAGAAATGTTGAAATACATGTATGAAGCATGTTCCCCGAGTTTGTTGAATCGATATGAAGGATATTGAAGCACTTTCAGAAGTCTACTATTTAAGTGAACAAGAATTCAAACTGAGACATATTTTGAAATAATACTGCATTTAAACTGTTATTGTCTTGAATAGCTTACAGCATTATTCAATCTAAAATATACATCGGTGTATCTACATTTATAAAGTTCTGACCTTTTAAAGTACAGCCTCTCGATGGCAAGAGCTATTCAACAATGATGTTGTGAATATTTTGAAGCTAATAATTTGACTGGAAGTAGTTATTGCCATAGAGAGCAACAGTTTCCAGTCAAATTAGTTTCAAAAGATTCAACAGAATCTCCCCTACATTATAACAAATCGGTAATAGCTGGTCTGTGAGAGATAAACGATTAATATCCTAAGTATTATGCTTTGACTAAACATAATTTAATCATCTTGTCACCTTTACTTTCAAAATATGGAGACATTAGTGCTCCAGTTATTTTACCTGTAGGCTTACCATGATTGTCTCATTACCCTTGCCCTGTAGAGGTAATAAGGTATTACATTCAGATCTGATAGTGTGTCTTGAGCTCAGTATCGCTCACCTGGAGTACTGTTGCCAGCAATAGTTTTTAGTTTTAAAAGCACACATTGTGGCCAGACATTTGTAAGAGTAACCTGTTAACCCTTTAATGGGCAAAGTTGGTCAAAAAATTGTAATATCTGCCTATTGAATGTCTAATTACAGGACAAGAGAACACAACTTTTGAAAATGTATCACTGGAATGACTGGCTCGGCTATAAAGCCAGCCATTCCAGTGGTAAATGTTCTAAATTGTCTTCTCTTGGTCTGTAAATGGACATTCCTCAAGACCATAACAGAGGCCGGTTTTGGCTGGCATGACCATTAAAGGGTTAAACAATTTTGTGGGGATTTCTGGAAACCCAAGATAGCTGCTGAAATAAATCCACCAATCAATTTTATGTATATTCTATTGGGATGCCTAACACTATAGCAGCCAAGTTTGATTGAAATAGGCCCAGTAGTAAAATGTATTAATTACTGATAAGTATTTTTTACCAAATTTCATTCCTAATTTCAGAAATCCAAAATGAGCACAAAAGATTCTGTATAAATGTCAAGAATCATACATGTCTCTCCAGGAGAATTTCGAAGCGGCGTAATCACCTGCTCTCCTGAATTTAAATGTAAACCAGTGAAGTGAGTAGTGTTAGTACTCGCCTCTATATTCTATCATCGTTACTAAACAATATAGGCACTCTATGAGATGTTCGCCTAGAATTAGGCAAGAGGAGAGCAACCATTCGCCTCTCCATAAGTCATGATCATATATTGTAGCTTCTTAGAGGTAATTACATACAGGGCTTATTGAAACATACTGTCATCTTTAAGACAAAAATGTGTTTCGAAAGAGTTTTGAAATCCTAGATAGCCATTGTAAAAATCAACCAATCAAGTAATAGTTTGTATCAAAAAATTCCACGCGGTTTAAGGTCATGCCAGCCAAGCTTGGTTAAAATTGGATCATTTTTAAGAAGATTCAATTATACGTTTTGAAAGATTAAACACAATTATAGTAAAATCCAAGATGTCCAGGTCAAATCTTCAGGTAGCCATTGGAAAATTTACCAATCAAATTTGTGGATAAATTCTGGGAAGCCTACTATCATAGAACTATCTAAGCACAATTTGATTAATATCGGTGGTTAATGGCCAGAAGTATTTTCATAAAAAAAATTATAGATGGGCAGGCGACAGAGGCAAAGGTCACCATGGTATAAGCCCGCTTAGTCACTTGTCCCTTCAGAATGGGTGTGCTAAAAATTACTGATAAATTTGGATACAATTTTAACACAATAAAGGCTGATACTGTGAAGAGAATTTTCAGATGTTGGCTGTGATCAGTCAACCAATTTGGCTCAAATGTTAATAGGAAAGTTTGTAACCGTACATTAGGCTTCCACAACATGGCCATGTTTCATACGGAAAATCTGTCATTAGGTGGAGGGTGATCTTGCTCGCTCTGTAGTTACTATTTACTGGTAAGCACATGTTTGCTTATCAGACTGATAGTTCATGTTTCTTGTACAGCAATAACCGAATCAATATGGGGTTCTAGCATGCATGATGGTCAAGAGATTAATTTTTGAAAACTTATCACTGGACTGGATGACTTGATAATGGAGCCAGTCATTCTAGTGATACATGTTCAAAAATATAATTCTCATTACCTGCAGATGAACATGCAGTAAGGAGATATGCTGATTTTTGTTACCAAATTTAACCATTAAAGTGTTCAATATTCAAACATTTATCCAGACAGACGAGATCTCTCTTGACATAAACAAAACCTTTGTCCTACAATCAATTCCGGAATCATTGTTTAATCCTCATCCCGTAGGTGGTAATGCATTTGACATCCAGAAGTGTATCTACTACTGAGCTGATTTGGCTCAAATCTTAGCAACAAACAAAGGATCGTTCAGACTTTTGCCGTGATCCGACCACCCATGAAAAATTCAGATGTACATGGCCTACAAAACAAATAATGGTGTTACGGATATCCCAGAAGATACTGGTGTGTGTGTGTGTGTGTGTGTGTGCACTAATTCCACTATTTTGTTTATGTTAAAGCCCATTTTCTAACTTTAATGAAACCTTCAGGTTCAGCGAGGTCACCTTTAAAAACGCCTTCTGCAGTGGTCTTGAGAAATGTCCATTTGCAGACCAAGAAGGCTACTTTTGAAAATGTACCATTGGAACGACTGGATCGATAAGCGCGCCAGTCATTCCAGTGGTAACATTTCAAATATTAATCTCTTGCATCAGTAAATCGAAATTTAAAAGAAATTCAAGGGTTAAAGGGTGAGGAGACTGTACACAGTGGCTACTTGTTTGTGTTCCATAAGGTGCTCTCTTCATAGGCATATAATTTCCACTCTGTGAAAATATTACTGATTAACTTGGGAGGCATTTCAAAATTAAATGGAAATCTGAACTCAACCATTCATCGATTCTAAACTCAACCATTCATCGAAGAGGCTAAGGAACCAGTTAGTGGTGGTCATTGTCTTTATCTATGCCTGCTCATTAAAAATAGAGAGAACTAACATGACAGATGCCAGTATAGACTGGCGGTATAACCTTTTTTATTTTGGCCTTAGAGAAGATTGTGTGCAATATATCTGATATTATTTAAGTCCTTTTAAGAATGTTTAATTTATGACGATAGTAATCATTACACTGCTCGGATAATTCTCATGCCGGTTTGTACATGTAGCAAAATAACCTAATGCACACCAACCATACACAACAGTAAGATGTTTTAACAGTAACTAAATCAATATACATCATTATTATAGTTTTCTTACAACACACCTTTCCAGTTTTAGCTATCATGCTATGCCCCACTCATCTCTAGCTAAGCTACACCAACACAATGCTCGTGTGGGGATCGATCGATCCCTGCACTTCTTGACTATCAATTTCCAGAAAACTATTCAGGGAAGCTGTTGAATATTTTGAAACTAATGTGACTATTATTAAATAGCAAATACATACAATTCATGCAATGTGTCGGACTGTTAAACATTTAAATGGACTAAATTGAGTCATTCTTGCTGTAATTGATTACCACGTCATACTATGCGTCACGTAGTGGATTATGATGCCATATGACGGATGGATAAATTGGAAATATCCATTACGCTTATGTGTGTGAACAAAAGTAAACCTCCATCAGCGTGCTAATGTCTATTTCCAGCATGCTAAACAGTTGACGATTGGTTTGGTTGAGTGAAATTAATGAAATTAATTACCTTCTAATAGAATTAATAAAACTAAAACTAATTGTTTGAACAATTACAATATGTAAATAAAAAATGTATGATTATACCTTTATAACTTGAAAGCGAATTGACGCCTCTGAGTGCAAATTATCATTTATTGCCCCCACGTGTGACGTTGTCCTGCACTGACTCAGTCATGGCTCGTCAATCACCTGCTCATCGTTACAATCCAGCTTTTCAGGTGTACTCCAATCGTTGGACTATCAAAAGAATTAATTGGTATATTCCGTCCAATGTGACTTTTAGTGCTCTACGATACACAGTATTTCTTCATTTTGACTTTCTATAACCTGATAAATGTGTGTTTACAAGCAAAATTTTCACACAAACAAATAAACATCGTGAGGAACCGATTCTTATATACCAGTACCCGAGTACCCGCTAATTGCCTTTGAGGGGCCTCGCTAAACGATCGTCCGGAAATGTGTATTACATTCTCCGCTTCAGATGCAGTATTGATCAATATTGTAATTCTATACGCTTATTAGCCCCAATCGACATTCAAATATCATATTCCCAATTTCCATACAATCTGTCACGTCTGAGACCGAGTAGTCTATCGGGAAACGACGGCGTGTCTACTTTTTTCACGGGTTCCACTTGTAACGTCACAAGTACGAGGGATTTCCCGCTTCCCAGAAATCAGTTTTTGTTCGGCAATCCTCGGAAATTAATGATAATTTGCCTATATTTTTTTTAATACGGCATTTATATTATTAACTAACACAATTTTCGAGTAGAGGAGGTTTATTTACCTAAAATAACTATTAACCTTGGTAGTCGCAATACATAATTTAATTTTTATTTTTTGTTGCTGCACACAAAAAGGAGACACCCTAATTGTAAAATACAGCAAACGACAAAAAAACAAGAGTATACTTATCCACAAGGGATAGTTTTGATATTTCCAAATATTAAAAGAATCAACCTAGAATAGCGTTACTTGCGACTGCCTTTCTTACTATGGGCAGACCATTGTTATACTCTAATTTTATAGTAGAAATTCAAGAATTTGGAAGATATCGTCATTAGTATAAAACCTGTATCATTGCAATATTATCTACTCCTATACCAGTTACATAAACTAAAACCGAATTTTAAAGATTCTTAATTCCTTTACATTATTACGACATAATACTTAAGTTCGTATTGTTAAGAGTTACCTCCCTTGCGAAACATAACTTTCACTGAACAGTGCTGAATACTTGTCATGGATTTTTGCTGGTTCTTTCACGATTATTGTGGCAATTCTCTTTGGCATGGTAAGAATCTTGATACTAATTTTGAAAATACTTTGACTGAAAGTGGTTGCTACTCACAACAACAGCAACATTTAATCAAACTATTTTTTACAAAATAATTAGGCCTATATGCGTTCTTTTTGGAGCTGGCTTCGCTTGGATTTTAGACTGAAATTTGCCTTGAAATTATTACTACAGTCTTGACACGTGTATAGATATGATTCCCAGAAAGGATAGCTAGCCCTGATTTATTGCTGACATTAAGTTACATGAGGGATAATTGCTATTTGCTACTGACTACTGGACATGGCTGTGACATAGTCACATCATTCAACTGAATGATTTCAAGTTCAAGTTCAAGGTGATTTATTTTGATATAGGATATACATTTACAGATTCACAACAGGTAGTCCACCAAAGGCAAAGCGTATATGGCGGTGGACCACTTGATGTTGCAGTTGTTACTATATTACCGTTACTGATTTTGCTACCACTGGTGTTGCTGTTATTGCTGTCCCTGCTCACAGAAAATGTGCAACATCTTTGTTAATACAACGCCATTATGTCTGTAACAGTGTTCTAATTGCAACATCTTTGAGTTCAGTAGTTTTGTTTTCTCAACAGTTTTGAATACAACAATGTTGTGGATGCAACAGGATTCTGGTTGCAAGAATTTTTTGAACGGGATATCTTTATAGGCTAATTTAGCAACAGCGTTATTGACGCAGTAGATATATCGGCTAGATAGCAATAGTTTAATGTGGTACAAGTGTTTCTATATGTGCCAGTTTTTGTTTTCTACAGTATTATGTGCATAGCAACCTTCTTGGTACATCCATGTTCTGTTTATAACAGTTTTATGATTGCAACAACTCTCTGTCATTTAATCACTGTTGAGACACGTATCGACCGGGCGGGTACTGGCCGTCCCAGCCAAACTGGGTACGGCCGCCCGTCCTGGGGTCGTTCCCATAAGCACACGCCCCTGGGTAGAGCAATACTCGTGTATACACCTATACGAGAGGCATTTCGTCGTGAAAACGACTATGTTCGTTAGAACGTGTAGTGCGCATGCGCTTGCTCGGACGCTTCATCGACGACACGCGTGTCATGACTGGGGGGGGGGGGGGGGGGGGGTGTGTACCTCTAGTGTACTGAGTTGGTACTAGTAAATACCTTTACTCTCTCTATTTTCGTCGGCCTTGGTACCGATCAGGACCAAAATTTGACGAGCTTTTTAAAACCTCAAACCATTTTTAAATCGGTTCAGAAATGGCCGAGTTATCGTCGATTATCCCCGTCAAATTATGCTCAAAATATGTCTAGAATGTCGTAATCGCGTATATATGGCTAGATAGATAGTGATTCGAAGATCAGGAGCATTGTCGGCGTGGAGGCCGAGAGTCGAGGACTGGCCTTTAGAGTGGGAGCTTGACGAGTGGACCGGAATACCGATAGATAGATACAGCACATCATCTTGGTTCCGCACGGCCTTCAGTTCAGCTCACTCCGGAAAGCAGTTCTCGACTTCTCCGCACTAATTAATTTTGGATGCTCACAGACGGTCATCCGGGAGCAATAATAAACTAAAATCATGGTTCCCATTTACGAAGAGCAATAAGCCGAACTTTCTGCGGGCGGGTCTTCGGACCTGTTATGTAGACTTCTACATAATGTAGAGCAGCGATGTTTCTTGGTGGATGACTCGCCGGATCTGCCGACCACGCGAAAGTGGAGATCAGACCACCGCGCTGCATGTCGTTTGTGTTACCTTTCTGAGTTTGTACCGTGTCATCGTGGAATCAGCACACGGAGACCTATCTATGAAAACCGGCTGCAGGGCTCTGCATGCGGAAACCTTCCATCCTCAGTGAATGTGTCAACCGCACTACGTGTATGTAGCGCCTCAATTTCAGTAACATAGTATCCTGTTCCATCCAAGTAACTACTAGGTACTCAAGTAACTATACATATTATGTCTTATCGGCAGAAATTTACGTCCTTATAGGGTACTGATGACCAACCGGTACCGCACCGGTCTTAGGACCGCAATTTATTATTTCTTTATAAACTGTCTATATTATCCTTGTTTACTGCAGGTGCTTAACTAACCGCACCATATTAGTCTATTGACCTATACGTGTACTTACTACCTCATCTAATCAAACTGTAAAAACTGTGATATTGTTTCAATCGCAATGGTTAGTTATCTATATGGCAGGTAGCCATCCCGTTCATATGTTTTGTTTATTTATGTTACACTTTGGACCGCAGTATGCTAGGAGATACTATACAGCAACAATATACGCATCATTTGTTCCCGCCACCAACAATTTTACACTGAGGTCACTGACCGTGCTCTACATATTTGAGTCTGACATGCTATTGACTAACCGTGGCTATGCAGCTCGACAGGATAGGTTAAAGTGGTCAGGGTTAATTTCTTCATGAGGAGACATATAGTGTATGCCTCTTTTCCGGCTGTGTAGTAATATAGCTCCGCACACCACAAAGTTGTGTAAGATTGGCCAAATACTGACTGGGCCTAATATTTATCAAGTAATTGTCTCTTTCCACAATCCACTCAGCCGCAAGGCTTTTCAATTGTTTGGATATCCCACCCGCACATTGATCTGACTCTGGGAACTATTGGAGGTTTTCGAGCAGTGATGGTCAAATTGCAGGTTTACATACATCTCCAACTGTATCGTTGGATACTTAGTAGTTAGACACTGTGCCAAGGAAGGAAAGCACTGCAAAAACATGTAGTTATTATTATTATTATTATTATTATTATTATTATTATTATTATTATTATTATTATAGTAGGATATATTATTCCTGGCCCGCAGTGCATATTGGGCATATTGGAACATAAACCTAATGCCAGGTC
Source organism: Chaetoderma sp. LZ-2023a (assembly GCA_034401795.1). Lineage (NCBI taxonomy): Eukaryota > Metazoa > Mollusca > Caudofoveata > Chaetodermatida > Chaetodermatidae > Chaetoderma > Chaetoderma sp. LZ-2023a. The sequence goes on from CM067359.1 coordinate 186,695,207, forward strand.
AATAGTTAAGTCCATAGGATTGGTGACGGACGAGACGCGCATCTCCACCCAACTCGTTGAAGTGTCTGGGCAAGATCTTGGTATCTGCCACGCCCATACAGGAAGGAAACTCGCGGTGGATATTCGTCTCTCAGCCCCACCGTAACTATATGTCAGTCATTAAATGTGCGTGTATAAAATGTAGCGATCGTCCAGTGATGTTTTATGTGGTTATGAAGCAGGGCATCTGGAGTCTCACCCAGTCCAGATGTGTTGTGAATTAACATGTATGCCGCTGTCCATGGAGGTATATGCTTGCCAAGGCAACCTACTGGAAGTGGGGTGCCTGCGCCCGTTGGATGGCCATGTCTAATGATAGGTAGGAATTTCTGCCACCTGCGGCCCAAACTAGTTCTCGTTTCTAAAACCCAAATTGTAGGTTAGGAATGGCAGAAGGCCCGCATAAATAAAAGTGCTACCTACCAATGCAGTATCTTGGAATGCCATAAGGCTGGGACTTGTGAATCCTCCAGGAGTCGCTCACCCGTCTTCACGTAAATCATTATGCATCACGTTAATTATATTTTAAATAGGATGGTCTTTTCCCCTTGCATTTTTTGTTGACCAAAAGAGTGGCCCTTTTGGCCAGCTCTTTTCCTCTGCTTCGGCGTTGAAGGCATTTTACTGTGACGGAGGCCCGCACGAGGCACTTGCCTCTCGAACAAGTGAGATATCGTGTGACGGAGGCCCGCGCGAGGCTATTACCTCTCACACCAACTGGTAGCATCTAGGTGACCAGAGCCCGCGTGAGGCATATCCCTCTCGTAACATCAGGAATCTTTTTCATTTGTATCATAAAGGTATAATAGCTTATATTAAGTTAATCAGTGCCCTCGTTGTGCGGATGCCTCCCTTATGGGGATACCTCTGCAGATTTATGAATCTGTGTGGTACCTCCTGCGACCCCACATGCAAAGTACATTAGCTAGCTCGACTTTTTGTATTATAGTGTATGCTTATTCACTGTCAACGATCTACCCTTGTTTGACAAACTGTTATTTCTCTTTATCTATATATCATTCTCCATAGTTTAAATTAACATTGACACAAATAGTTAGGATTACACCATGCAGTTTAATCTTAGCGGCAATGGTCGCACACGGCCTCACTGGAATGATTGAGTTCCTCCAGCCTTAGGAGCTGGTCTATGTATTTCGAGGAGCAATGTCCCATGGGATCCGGAACACGGAGACTCAGAGCTAACCAGCCCCCTCGTTTAGCATGCACGTGTGGTGCGATGGGTGGGTACTTCATACCAGAACGACCTGATGATAGCCTGCGAGCTACAAGTGGCACCTGATGTTGGGGCTCGAAGAACAAGAAGAAAAATCACGCCAAAACCCTTCAGTGAGCTCAACTCGCCATCCACTGACAGTCAGCGATCCCTCGATTTAGAGGTAGCCTCGTACGATGGACGGGAAGCTCGCATGCTCACCGACAATGTAATAAATTCATCAGATGCGGGACAACCTGCATTTCAGCAACAACAATTATCGCCCATAAGTGATGGTACCTTCCACGATGCCTCACAAGTGGGAACTGAGTTTCTCACATTATCAGACATCCGCGATAGGTCAACAACCAACAGGGCCGGACCGCGGATAATCTCGACAAAGACTCCTATGGGGCAACATCAATTTAATACTTTACAATCCTATAATTCACTCGTGTCATCAATATGTGGCTCATGACCGGATGATCATGTACCAATTCCTTTGTCTCCCCATGTAAATATAACACCATATTTTCAGAATCCGGGACGACGAGAAGCAGATGGATCAGTACTTCCCTTCAAATACTACATTGGTCAATCAACTCATCACATACATCACGTCCGTCAGCCTTCAGCACCACCGCCATACAAGGAATGCACCCCACCTCAATCCGAAGAACGTCCACGTCACCGTCATAGCTCACCACCACCAGTCTAGAGACATACACCTGTCTATGGACCCGCACCAGGGTGGAGTTCAGTCGAATCAAATACGCATTATCATCCAAAAGAGTATCATTCTCGGACACGGCATCCTCAGCATCGCCAACATTACCAACAGGAAACACCAACACCACCACCACCACCACCGCCAACATGTCGACCAACTTCTGCATTCACGTCAGTCTCCCGCATACTCCCACCACCAGGATTCACACCCACCACTTCGCACCATGGACCAGGCCGGGTCATTCTCTACCCCCCCCCCCCCCTCACCGCCAGAATTGAGTGAGGAAGATGACTGGGCAAACTATAAGTTCCAGTTCGAGATCATCAGTCGAACTAATCGGTGGACAAATCAACAAATGGCAGAATACTTAGCCGCGAAACTCTCAGGCAAAGCACTACAGGTTCTCGCGAATCTCGGAGCTGACTATACTCCCACCTACACAGAGCTGGAAAGTGCACTCTCAGAATGATTCGGCGACACAGCACTCGGGGAAAAAAGTCATCTCCAACTCAAAAATCTCTGACGACGTGTTGGAGAGACAATACCAGAATTGGCTAGCCACATCCGGAGACTAGTCACCCGCGCATATCCCAGCACAAACCTCGAGGGCGTCACCCATTTACATCTGGACCCATTGATTGATGCATTGAGCAGTGAGCTTGCACTTAAAGAAAAATTGTTCCTCGTAGACCACGGTAGCTTACAACAACTTACGGCTACTGCAGTACAAATCGAGAACATCTTAGAGTGGGAAAAGAATAATCGCCGCTAGCTGCATCCTATAAATCAGATGAGTGACACTAATTTAGCCAATGCGACAGACTCAACTACTGCAGCAACAAACAACGCACCCCAAGAGCAGACCGCATCACAACCAGAGCATGACAACAACCAGAATCACGCACCTAGAGGAAGGTTGCGTGGCCACCGAGGAGGTCAGAACGGAGCCCCAGGATGCAGTAACAAGCAAAATAACAGCACTAAACCAAACGCACATGAACGCATAGACGAGATAAATAAACAGATCTCAGCACTCACTAATTTAGTAACTACATTGAGCACAACAATTGCGACATCAATCCCTAGGACAGCATCCATGACCAACACAGCATAAGCGAGGCTATTACCTCTCACACCAACAAGTATCGTCTAGGTGGCCAGGGCCCGCGTGAGGCATATCCCTCTGGTAACATCAGGAATCTTTTTCATTTGTAGCATGGCGGTATAATAGCTTATATTAAGTTAATCAGTGCCATCGTTGTGTGGATGCTTCCCTTGCGGGTATACCTCTGCGGATTTACGAATCTGTGTGGTACCTCCGGCGACCCAACGTGCAAAGTACATTAGTTAGCTCTACTTTATGTATTATAGTGTATGCTCATTCCCTGTCAAACGATCTACCATTATTTGACCAACTGTTATGTCTTGGGATGACACTGCGCAGTTTAATCTTAGTTGCAATGGGCGCGCGGCCTCATTGGAATGATTGAATTCCACCTGTCTTAGGAGCCAGTCTATGTATTTCACGGAGCGATGCCCCATGGGATCCGGAACCCCGAGACTTGAAGCTAACAAGCCGCATCGTTCGTCGTGCATGTGTGGGGTGACGGGTGGGTACTTCGTACCAGAATTACCTGACGATAGTCCGCGAGCTACGCTATTAAGACAAATACTTGTAGACACAATGTTTTTTAAAGTAACATGTATGTATTGTACCGAACACGTGCAACGAAGACCGCTCTGGCCGCCAACTGTTGTCGTCGGCCGCAGAGGGTGGCACCGAGGCGCCAGGCAGCGCACCGTGGTGGACCTCCGCGTCGAGCAGATGTCGACTCAGAGTGGCGTGGTGTGCCTGCAGCTGCGCCATCAGCTCACCGAGCTGCTGCATCTGCTCAGCCTGCCCTGCGACACGCCTCTGCAGGTGGTGCATGAGACCGTCTTCGTCGGTCACCACAGGAGATGCGTCACATTACCAAGACGTGAATAAAGCGTTTCCCTCGCTGCCAGGCTACATGGATTGGTGTCGAGAGTATGAAGACTCTTCATGGGCCCCTTCAAGTTCCTCATCATTACCACCATTATTACATAGGGCAAAGACAACAAAGATGCGCTCACTGGCATGCATCTGACGCAGTAGAGAATCATATAAATGGTTAAAAGGTGCATGGTGATGTAAGATATTGAACGCATAATTTGTATCTGTTTCACTATCTGTCTCATCCCCACTTTCCACTTCTACTCGTTGTGGAATATGCTTTGGAGTGCCATTAAACTGCACAGTGTGCTCTACAGTACTTCCCAGGTCTCTGACTGCGAACTCAGTCAGTGTCGTGACCATGGTTAGTGGCACTGGTGTTGACATGGTTTCTTGTATTAGGTTTGATGTTCATAGCCTGATAGCATGTGCGTGTCTGGTACTAGTTGTATTTTCTATGTTTTCTATCTAACGCAGAAGTGATTTACTGTGCGTTAGTGTGTCAAAACCTGGCCAAAAAGGGACTTAGAATTCTTATCAGTTATTTGCTTCTAGAATATCTAAGTGGTTGGCAGCCCCACATCGTGCGCCAGTTGTCACACCGATGTGTGTGTCTCAAGAATATGGAGAATTTCTAAGTGTCAAGCGTAACTGTCTAAACTGCTTACCAGAATTGTGTCTAACATGGCTATGTCCTACAGGCGTGTTTGCTAGTGCATTCAGGCATAAGAGATAATAGATAAATGGTCTGAGATTGTCTAAGTAACTTGTACAATCCAAACAACTAAACAGACAGAAATCAATAACTTGAAGAGGGTTGGCTGTGTGTTGCTTTGACGCGTTGAACTATGCTATTCTGGCGCGAAGGTCTGAGTCTAGTCTAAGTCTAGTCAGAGTTTTAACACGCGTCGCATAGGAAGCATGTGAAAATGTGTGGAAAAGTTAGTGTTTTAATCACTACATTGTAGGGAAGGCACAATGCAGGAGGTTTGGCGTGGTGGCGCTTTTACAGACTAATCTACTGAATTTAGAGACGTCTGGTAATGAAACTAGCTTTGTGAATTATAATAACGCACCAGTGCGAACTTAGACAAACCACTACTTTGGCGTTGCTGGCGTAGTGTTGAAACATCGTCCAAGAGTGCTGCTATTGGTACCCATGCTCAACCACTGTGAAATGCAGAGTTTGTGCATAATGCGTAAGCGTTGATGCCGCCGTCACCGTAGTGTGGTTGATCAGCGTCAGTACACATACACTTGGTTTCACAGGTTTCTTACAGGCGCTTGGAAAATAGGCTAAGTTCATAACGGGCGCAAAGGGGTGTCAATGTGTCACTGGACATAGGCTATGTCCACACGGATGCATAAGGAACTGGTGGAATCCACTATGGGACACTAAGCAAGTCGGATAGCTGGCGTCATGAACACATGGCATCAAGAAACAGTCAGAGTATGCGCAGTAATCGCACAAGAAGGTACTAGGCATACACTCCAGCACTTGGCCATAAGGGCGTTGTTGGTGCACTATTAGGCATATTCCCACCAGTACAGAGAGCGTGATGTGAGCTGTATGAACGAACTGATCGACTGAGCGTTTGAACAAACTGATGACTTTAGCATCTGCAGCTCCTTATAAAGGGGTGGTGACGTCATGACATAGCGTGCACATGCTTATTAGTCTCCTGCATACGATTTATCTGTTTGTTCATTGGTTGAAATTAGTTGTGCATGTTCAAAGGCATCGTTTCTGAACCTGCTCCTATTCTCAGAACCGAGTCCCTAGCTTGGCCTACCGAGTCTGGACTCGCCTAGCCTTGCTGTTTACTAAACAATGCCGCATTTTCTAATATAATCTTGATTGTTTGGGGGAAAGTTGATGTCTAATAATGCTTAGTTTTGAAGCGGGATTACTTTAACTTGTATCCCTTGAGATCAGAATGTATGCACACAGTAATGGTTTATACAAATTCAACATAATCACATCATATAAATGAGCTTTCTAGCGGTCGGAAGCATAACTCACCATAATTAAGGTTATGACCAAAGTCCGCTAATTTGGTTACCCGTAGTTGGCTTAAGAATCGAAATGATTACTTGAATATCGGAGGTTTATTAATAACATATAGTGAGCGTATTTGTTTCATTCGTAGCACATCTCTGATTGATGTCATGGTCAATCAGGCCAAAACACACCAAATTCTTTCTATAGTATCCCCTCTTCAGCTCCTGCACTCCATGCAGCGAATAAGCAAAAGAAGTAAAATAGAGAGATTTTCATGCATTTTTCCTCCCATCATTTAATGTGCCACGTGAACTTTAAGTTGTAATTTACACAACATTTTACAGTTTTTCATGCTTTACTTTTAAAAAGTGGTATCTAACAGCAGGTGAGTTTGGAAGAGATGCTTTACAAAGCAAGACGCTACAATAAAAATTGGTAATAATTGTGCTTGTGTAGCTCGCGGGGGTGCGTGCTCGTCCATGATGTTGCTCCACTCCATTGCACCACATGTACAGGATGTGAGGGAGGGCTGGTTAGCTACGGTTCTTGGAGTTATGGATCCCATTTCATGACTCTCCGGAAGGTATAAAGACCAGCCTCTAGAGCCGGTGGAACGATCACGTTCCAGTGGGGCCATGTGGCCATTGCCGCCGAGATTGAACCTCATGGTCTCGTCCCAACTGTTCAGTCACTGGTTTGTCGGGCCATTAATTAGTTTAAAAGTCTAGACCTGATGATATAATTGAAAGTAATAACCTATACAAACAATGCCACTTGTTTGATAATAAATGAGCAAAAATAATATGGTACATAGAGCCACCCTGGTGTTCTTTCTACGTGGGCTCGCCGAAGGTACGACACAGATTTAAATCCGCAGATGTATCCCCACAAGAGAGCATCGCAACGAGGCTATTTGACTAGTTTAATATAAACCAATTATAACACTAACACACACAAAATAGTATTGTTTCGAGAGGAAAGTGTCCCGCGTGGGTCTCTGTCACAGGAAAATACCTTCAACGCCAAAGAGGAGGAAAAGAGCTGGCAAAAAGGGCCACTCTTTTGTTCAAACAAACAGTGCAGTGGTCAATCCTAGTGACGTCATAATTAATGTGATACGCTCTGGTGTACGTGAAGACAGGTCAAATGATGTCCGAAGGTCACCGTCTTATGTAGGTCCAAAGATACTGCATTGGTAGTTGCCGCTTTATTTATGTGGGCCGTCTAACCTACCCTTTAGTTGTTAAATGCATGTCCAAGCTTTGGCTACAAGTGGCAGGGATGCCTACCTATATTTAGACACATACATCTAACTTGTGAAGATGCGCAGCTTCCCGAACGTCGCCCTGCATAGCATCTTCCTCAGAAAGACAGCGTGCGTACATGTTACGGAGCGACAGCTTCCGAATCATATGATGATCTGGTCACCATTGCACAACAACCACATATAACAGCACTAGGACCATTTACAGTTCACATAAGCAATTTTAGAAAGCGCAATAGCATTTATGGTGGGGAGTAAGTGACAGATATCCATCGCTATGAAGGCATGGTGAGTTCTAAGACCTCACCCAGTCATTATACTGAGTTGGATGGAGATCTGCGTCTCGTCCGTCACCCGTGTGTTACGGAATTAGCATTTCACCTATCATTAGGGTTAAGTTCCAGAATGCCCAGAGATGCACTGCAGGCCGGTGTTACATAACATAATTTATTTTCGCAGTGCTTCCTACATTGGCGGGGGTATCTAAGCTAACTGGTATCCGAAGATACTGGGGGGAATGTATGTAAATCGACACTTTAGCTATGACCGCTCAGAAACCGCAATAGTTTCCCAGTGTCGGATCCTGCCAACTTGTTGATTGGGAGGCCAGACAATTATTAAGCCTTGCGGGTGGAGGAGCATAGAAATAGACACTCACACGATATTAATAAGAGGCCCTAAGGTAATTGACCAATTTGATACAATCTATCTGGTGTGTGGTGTTATATATCCACTACAGCCAGAAAAGAGGCGTACATAATGTGTCTCTTATGGAGAGATTGTCCCTAACTACTTTCAACCTGTCCTATCGAGCTAGAATAGCCATGTTTAGTCGATCACATGTCAGGCTCGAGCATGGTGAGCATGGTCAGTGAACCCAGTGTACAATTGATGCTGGGGGAATATAGTGATGCGGATATAAGGTTGCTGTATAGTATTTCCTAGTGTACTGCATCCTAGAGTTGTTATATATAAACAAAACAATGTAACTAGGATGGCTACTTGCCATATACATAACTAACTAATACAGTGCTGACAGCATATCAGGTCATAAGACTTTACGGTGCTTGTTAGTTGTCAGCACATGGAAATAACGAAAATATATACAATAAGAAACAGAAAGTATAAAAATGCGGTCTTTTATACCGGGTAGGTACCTATTAGTCACCAGTACCTAGTACGGAAATAATGAAAAGTACAATAGTATAGTTACTTGAGTACCTATTGGTCATTGGTACAGTAAGGGTTCATAAATCACAAACAAACGGGCACGATTCCGATTGCAGGGAAGATTTCCGCAAGCAGACTGTTGATGCAGGTCACTCTTAAGATGGTGAAGAAGAACAGTTATAGAAAGATGTCCATTAGATAGTCAGAATAACTGATACCTGAATTTACACAGTGTGTTGTAAAGTTTCCATCCGGCGACGGGAGTTTAAAAGTTGCTCATTAACAAGGAGGGCTATAGTGGTAATTAAATATGCATGCACATTACACTGGGTACATGGTGCGGGATACGTCACATAGCTCTTCTGACGCACCGATCAGAGTCCCACCAGACTGTGGTCTAAAAGTTAATTAACACACAGGACATGCTGCTCAGAAATTTGATACCGCTTTTCAGCGTGGTCCGGAAGATCTGGCAAGTCATCCACCGAGAATCACCTCAGCTCTACATCCTGTAGAATTACATTGGGCCCGCAAGCCCCATCCGCTGGACATTCCTCTGTGAGTTCCAGCAAAATGGGAGTTCTTATATTAATTTATTTTGCCCCTGGATGCCCGTCCAGGAGCTTCCAAAATGTGTGATTGCGAATGTCCAAGACTACTCACCGGAGCAGGAGGGTTGTGGGTACCACAGTCAGTTGGCAGTTATCCCACGTCTTGCACTGCGCTGGTCCAACAGTCTTATCGGCGTCCATGCCGAAGTGCTCTCGATTCTCGATTTCTGGCTCCTTTTATACTACTCATAATGTCAGAGGCAGGACGCTCCAGCCAATCAGCAGGCGAGCGGTAGCCAATCAGCGTGCAGCTAGAAATGGTGACGTGGCGATCACGTGAACAGCGCATTTCCCATTCATGTAAAACATATACGCGATTACCATGTCAAAGCAATATTTTGAAAATAATGTAAGTGAGCCATTTAACGATAACTCGGCCATTTCTGGTCCGATCTTAAAAAGGTAAAAACCTCTGAAATTCTCGTTTCATTCCAGTCCTGACTCATACTATGGATGATGAGAATAATGTGATTTGAGGAATTCAGCAGTACCAACTCGGTACACTATAAGCATACACTCTCTCCCAATACTGATGTGTTGCCAGGGAAGCTTTGACACACACGCATGCGCGCTACATGTTCTTACAGACTTAGCCATTTTAAAGAAACCTTTCTCATAAGGCTTTATATATGCATACTATGCTACTCAGGGGTGCGTGCTTGGAACGTAACCGGAGCGGTTGTCCCATACCCAGCTTAGCTGGGACGGTTCATACCAATCTGGTCGATCCGTGCTACACCACCCCCTTCTAGTTTGACACCTGTGACACATGAGCAATGCTTCGTGGATCGAACGCATGGGAGCATGCTAGGCGGGAATTATCGACTTCCCGAGAAGGTGTGTAGCCGAGAGGAGTAGTGAGGCGAGAGACACATAGTTATCAGAGAAGTGCACATAGAGGTGTGAACGTGTTTGGGAGGGAAGCATACTTGTAGTTTTGATTTTTGACCTGGAATTATTTTTCCAGGCCTTTTCTTTTTTTGGTTGTTTTATTTCGTGGTGCATGCTTATTCTTCATTTTACTACCTGATTTGGCTAAAACAATGGCTCGAATGGGCATTCTCTCGGTGATGGATAATAATGTTTCCGCCGAAAACGTCCAACCTCCAGCGTACCTTAATCAAATATCGTTATAAAAGTATATATAAGAATACATACTAAAACAACAGTAATACAGTAATAATATCACAGTTTCATGAATTACGTATGCATTCCGGATATATAAAGGGATGCATATAGTGCAGCCCGTTTTGGCAGGTCCCTATGGATAGCTCTCGCTATCCACAATCCGTCTCGACATACTGACATGAAAGGAGAAATAATACAAAAAATAGTATTTTAATAAAGTTAAAAAAAAAGTTCATCAGGCAGCCCCAGCAATAGCTGGGACGACATGACGGGAATAAGACATATTCGCTACAGTGTGTTGTGTACTTACGTCGCACATGACATGTTTACACCGCAGGTGACCGCAGCGATTATTTTTGTGAGACACAGCTATGCAAGAATAGCTGTGTAGGATGACCATAGTCAGCCAAGGGACAGGGTTTCGATTATAAAAACATATATAATAAGAAGAAAAATATAATAATGGTTCCATTTTCCGCATGCCTATTTACCCATTATGTTGCACCCATGACAATAATGTCCAATAATGGACAATAATGTCCACACGCGTCCACAGAGAAATTTCCCCAGCGAGTGTGGGTTCTACGACTCATACTAGACGGTCGGGGTGCTTGGTCCGCCGATGCCGATGTCTCATTATCTATGTTGCCTAGGTCGGTGATACTTAAGTTAGATGGAGCTGTAGATGTGTTTACGGATGCACTGGTGGTGGTTGTGACGATGATAGGTGTAGTTCTGACTAGGGGTGGTTCCGATATTTCTGACATTACTGTTGTCGTGGTAGTGGTGGTGGTGGTACTAGCTGCTGGGTGGCTAAATGATGCGATGATGCTGTGCATCGATGCTGCTGTAGCTATTGCGGATACTTTTCTTATTTTCACAGCCTTGATTAGTTTACTCGTGGGCGTTCTGGGAACCGCTCGGATTTCAGGTTGAGGAGCCAATCTGCGCTTTCTCATATATGGTCTGTCCGGCATAGTAGTCTTTTTAATGGCAGGATCTTTCTAATGTGCGTGGATATCGGTGTGCTGGTCTGCAGTGCAGGGGTGGTAATGACGACTTCCATGAGGCTTATCTCCTCGTCGATGACTAAACTGCACGGAGATATTGAATGGTCAGAAATGTCCTGTAAAATGGGTTTGTGAATTCTCACAAGAGTGGTTATTACTACCGATATGGTTTGGCCTATCACGGATGCAGATGCTGTGATGGTGCTACGTGTTGTCACTGCAGGTGCAGCCAGTGCGGAAACTACAGTTGGTGTGAATACCGATGCTGCAGGTGGTGCTGGTGCTGTTCTTGCAGGTGCTGCCAATGACATGGTGATGGGTGCTGGAGTACTTGGGCTAGCTGGCTGTGTTGCAGATGTTGACAGTCTAGCTAATTGCAGAAAGTCAGTTTGCCATCGCTTGGTGCATTTAGTTTTGGCCATTTTCCCCGTTGGAATCACAGTAACTGGAAGTCTACTTTCAAAACGTGGAGAGAGGATATCTATGTCCTCATTCTGTTCACCAGGTTTTAATGTCACAACTAACACACGATGTTTAAACGATAACGTGTGTGTTAAACCATACTGAGTAGCTGAATACAGGTATTTGCAGACCGCACAGAATGCTCTCTGTAATAAATGGTCATGATTGACGTGAAGCGTCAAGTCCGAGTTTCTGGAAAATGCATGCTTGCACAGCTGTCCATTGTGCATTAAAGCTGTACACGGATACTTCTTTCCGAAGTGGGCAGGCGCCGATTCTTCCGAGCTGTCAGACAAGGCAAGATCTTCCACAAGCAGCATATTATTCCCGCATGATGGGGATTTGCAGAACTACATTAACCTAATTTACACTTTCCTAACTCTTCATAACTTTCCTGGCCAATATAACATAATATAATAAAGTAATAATAATAAAATAGCAGAATTTGGTTTGCGACATGAAAGTAGCCTAATGCTCGATTTTCCCTAGTGCCGAGTTTGATGGGAAGATGAAATTTCAGTGCACGCTTTCCTCCTTTTATATGTTTCGGTGACGTTACAGGAGGGCGGATGACCACACCTGCAAGTTTTAGGGTGAGTCGGTCCACCAAATATGGAAATATTTAATTTGTATTCTCCTGGAGTCGGATCATATATTCCCTTAGTGTAAAGAAGACAAAAATAAATATAAGAAGGAAGATAGCCGCTTTCATCCCCACTTGGCAGAAAATCGAGTGTCCGATCAATGTTAAAATCTGGAACTACTTATTATTGTGGAAGCTCTTCTTTTAATTAGCGTGAAGCGTTTTTCAAGTTGGATGCTTATAAACTCCACTGTTCAAATTTCAGGCTGGAACGCCAGATGGGGTGTGGGAGAGTGTGATGACGTCAGCGGCTTGGTCCCGACTCACAACCTCTCATCTCTTCCATCACATTGTGGTAGATACGCGTAGGGTGATTCTTTTGGTTATAGCCTTTGATCCAGTTTACTGGAAATTGGAAGTGATGATCACGTAATTCTTGTTTTGAAAGCACGTGGTTGATCTGAAACTTAGGCAATCTGTAAGTAATGGTGGAGTTTTGATGCTGCTGACTGTCCGTAGTTGATGTGAACAATGGAAATATATGTTTTCATTATTCTGTTCCTCAGAACAGCGTCCCTTTATATGCACGTGATCTTATACATGCGCCGCTTCTTGTGTGTAGTAAATTTAGTCCAACCCGTGTTGATTAGTGGATGGAATATGTAGGTAAGCGAATATCTGAAACTCACCATGGTGTTATACTGTCTAAGTGTTGATGCTGCTTCATCAGCCCGCGTGCTAATGATTTGTATACATGGTAGACCAGCAGTGTTATTAAGCACAATTAGGACAGTTAGCTGACTGTAATTTATTGTTTGTTTTAAACAGCTCCATGTCTTGTGGAAAACAAGTCTCTGACCCCGTGAAGCTGGAGTGTATTTTCCGCGTGGCTGGACTGCCAAGTTTCTTCCCCTGTGTGTAGGACTAGTCGCACCTCACCTAAACCAAACTTAATTATCACAGTGCAGCTAACAAAATGCGTGCCTCAGTTTTACAATGTACAATGCGTCGTATGAAGATTGTGAATAAAGTCATCCTAAGTGTCTGTGTCTCTGTCATGTTGGTGAATTTGGTTGATGCGCGTGGCTGCTTATCTGCAGATGATTCCTGCGCTGTTGTGAAGTGTGACGTGTGTATTGCAGCGGGACGGGAATGCTGTGATGGCCGAGTCCGGAGACGGGACAGAGCTATTTTAGAGCATGGATGACCAACAAGGGGGCTGTCATACTTGAATCAGACCATTATCGATTTTCCATTCGGTAGCAAATTCCTACTTGATACTGACGACAGACTGCGGGCATCTTGCTCTCTTAATAATATTGACTGCTATTACGTGTGATAGACTTGTGATAGTTTTGCTGTTTACGTACACCGTTTCCGGGGAGCGGGGGAGTGGGGGAATCCATGTAGAGCCTACTGTAGATGGTGGCAGTGTGATTCTTCCTTTCCGTATGATCAGTTTTCCGAAAACCGGATAAGAAGGCATCTGTGGAAAATGTCGACTTGTGTTGATGATGGTGGTGTTCTGTTGTAAGGAAGTCGGGGTTGCTGTGTGATGCCAGCGTAATGTGATTTGGGCAGATCCAGGTTTCCAAGCTGGGGAATGCTGAGTCTGTTGCTATTGCTGAAAAGTCGGGTTGCGGAAAGTGATGAGCTCCCCGCAATCGTGCGGGAGGGAATGTTGCGGGAAAATGTGTTTCTAACTTTTTCTGTTACAAAGGCTAGGTGCACGCTATCCATGTTGTTGATGATGTTGAAAGTCCTTGTTATACGTTTACATAACCGAGTAGGTATATACTATTCACGCAATGATGAATTGAAGTGTGTTCTGTATACTCCTGGCTTCCCGTGTCTTGGTGTGATATTCTGACTACTCACGGGAGGTGGGGGTGGGGACTTGGTAGGGCGGTTGTGGTCAGGGATGCCCTTTGGAAGGGGAGGGCCATCTCCCGTTACACGACGGTTGGTACTTTGTCATAGTGTTTAAGTACCGGGAATATTCGAGCTGAGAGTCTGCTGAACAGGCTGCTTCCCCGCCCACCCCCTGGGGGTGGGGGTGGGCGTGGGAGTGGGGGGGGACTATGATGTGGAATGCCACCTCCTCAGTAACAGCCGTCTCTCTCAGATTTGAAGATTGACAGTCAACAGACGACGAGTGGAGTGTGAAATGGACAGAACCGATGATGTCCGAACTTGGTGCATAGACGAGAGACGCGAGTTGGAGTCGGAGTGGTGGTGCTAATGAATGGAGCGCACCTTGGTGACTTGGAGGGGTACACCAAATTGTGCGTTTTTGCTGTTTTTCAAAACAAGTCAAGGCCTCATCAAGCGTCTTCACTTCCATGCTATTTATTACATGTTCCACCCCACAAGAAGCATGGCTCGGGGCAGCCTCTGATTCCACTTGTGGTAACTCTATCATTAGGGTAATAGTATTAAGTGGGTGGGAATGGGAAGCGGTCGGCAGAACAACTTTTCCATCCTTCCCCTTGGACAGCACAAACGAGAACTTCCTCAGATACGACTTCCCAGATCTTGTGGACCCGCTCTGAGGAGGGAGAGACCGAGTACGTATCTCGTCATCATCCTCAGCGTTAGTCATATGTTCACTGGACTCCTGTCTTGGTAGGAGAGGGGTCGAACTGGCACCGCAGTGCTCTGGACTAACGTTGGGAATACGTGTTTCCGTAGAGACATCTGTCTGGGTACCTGTGTCATGTGGAATGCCCAGTCTGCGCTCTGGCATTGGGTCGTCACAGACACAAGGTTTAAGTCGATCGAAGTGGATGACTTAAGTCAGGCCATCTGAGACGCGGATATGGGAGGTCACGTCCGGATTCTTACCTACTACCACTGGTAACTCAGTTTACTTGGCACGTTTGCAGAGTATCACGAATCGTGAACCCGAACAATTTGTCCCGCCTCATACCAGTCTCACTCACTGGTCATGCCACGTTTTCTGATGCCGGTGTGCAGTGGATAATGTTGCTCTTACTAGCTCATTGGTCTGTTCTATCCACTGCCGCATGAGCTCTACATAGAGAGATGGTGAATTTTTATCTCCTGGAATCCTGGACATGGCCAGAACAAGGGGCAAGGCTAATTCATGGCCTAACATTAACTGAGCAGGGGTCTAACCCATGCGGGAATGTATCGAAGTGCTGCATGCTATGAGCACATATGGGAGTCATAGATCCCAATCATGACACTTAAGGCATGCTTCTTTAGTGAGCATCACCGTGAGAGCTTGGTTGAACCTCTCCACCATTCCGTCGCTACGGATGGGGGTGGGGGTCGGGAGGGGTTGGTTGGGGAGGGGTTGTCCTTGTGTTGATGATATCAAACAATTGGCAGAGCTCAGAGATCAGCCGGCTTTCAAAATTACTTCCTTTGTTGGAGTGCAGTTCACAGGGCATAGCGAATCAGCAAAACACATTGCTTGTCAGGAGCTCCACCATGGTTGAAGCCTCTTGGTCCGGCACAGCAAATGCTTCTACCCACTTTGTAAAATAATATTGCAATACGAGGATGTACTTGTTTCCTTCATCTGTTGTATTCAAGGGTCCGAGCACATCAATTGCCGCTCGCCCTCACGGTGCACAAACAATTTTAACTTGTAAGGGCGCGATATGGTGCTGGCCAACAGTGCGTCTTGGCATGGGACCCATTTGGTGACCCATGCCGTACCACTACTGCGTTTCCCGAACCAGTGAAATCTCTCTTTAATCCAAGAAGTTCGCTTGATGGCTAGGTGCCCAGCGCCATCGTGCAGTTGCTGTCGGATGGTTTCATGATAATGCTCAGGGATCACTATCCGGTTATTAATGTAGAGAATGTCACCTTGTATATGACATTCTCCAAACCGCTGATAGTAGTATTTTGCCATCGTGGAAAGTGGTGTAACAGATTCCTTAGGAGGACGTACTCCCTCCTGGATCCTTGCGTATATGTTCCGTGTGTGTGTGTCTGTTGCTTGTTTGTGAGCGACTGTCTCCATGTTGCACTCTGCACACTGCAATTCGGGGAACACTGGAGATGGCGGTGTAGTATGTGTCATGGTGGTGGCCACTTCTTGTTCATCCCTAAGTCCGATTCAGCACAAGGCATTGACATTTCCATGCAGTTTGCGGGGTCTATGAACAACATTGAAGCTGAAGGCCTGCAGGGATTCCTGTCACCTCGCTACCTGGCCCACCCTATTTTTTAGGTTTCTGATCCAGCGTAGGGAGGTGTGATCTGTATGCAGGGTAAATGGGCGCCCATAGAGAACGTGTCTATAGTAATTGACGAAATGGACCTCGGCTAACAATTATTTCTTAGGGGTCATGCAACGTTTATCTGTTGTATTCAGTGTACGCGAACCATAACCCAGTACCTGCTCTGTTCCATATTCTGAGCCCTGGGATAGAACTGCACCAATGGCATAAGCCAATGCATCAGTGTCTAAGATGAAATCGAGGTTAGGGTTAGGATGAGCAAGAATTCAGCACCCTGAAGGAACATTTACACTCACTCGTCCACTCGAATGGTCGATCTTTTTCGGGGATCCTAAATAATGGTGATGCAATCTCGCTACAGTGCCGGATGTAATGATGATGGTACTGGCAGAGACGAGGCAAGGCAACTCTGGGTGCCCGTGACTGAAGTGGGTGTCTGCCGCTCTGCTACTGCTTTAGTTTTTGATGGCTGAGTAGCCACACCATCGCCGGATATGATGTGTCCCAGTAACTCAAATCTCTGTCTAAAAAGATGGCACTTTTTGGTTTGAGCTTTAGATTCGCTGTGTGAAACCTCATTAGAACTTTGTCCAGGTTGGACAAAGTCTGTTCAAACGAGGAGGCAAAGACGATTACATCGTCGATGTAACAGAGACAGATCTCCCATTACACAGTAGTTAATACCTGCTCAATGAGATGCTTGAACATTCCAGGAGCGTTGCACAATCCATAGGGCATTTTGCAGAACTGGAAAAGACCATCTCTACAGACAAACACGGTCCTCTCCCTGTCAGCCTCGTCCATGGATACCTGCCAGTACCCACTAGCTAAATCAAGGGTACACAACCACCTGGCTCCAGACACGAAATCTAAGACCTGATCTATCCAAGGAAGTGGATTCGCGTACTTGACACTAAGATCATTAACGCGGTGGTAGTCTATACAAAACCGCAAATATCCATCCTATTTGCCTGCTAGTGCAATGAGACTGGCCCAGAGGGTGCTGGTGGCTCTATTATGCTAGTCCGCAACATGTCGTTTACTTGTTTATGTGCGTCCACCTCCTCTTGTGAATGGGAAGACATCGAATGGGCTGTAGAACGGGTTGGTTGTTTCTGGTGTCGATGGAGTGTTTGCACGAGATGAGTTTCTCCCAGGTCCATATCTCCAGCCGAGAAGCTATCGCGATATTTGAATAATATGTTCTATATGTCACGTTCATGGGATTGCATCAATCCAACTGGGGCATGCAGATATATCATGTAAGTGTTCCGGCAAATCATCAGAAGTGGTTGCTGGTGTAGGTGTAGTAGGGGGTGTCTCCAGTGATATCACATCCACCGGATGGCAGCAACGAACTCTCGGTTCAGGAGTTATTGGGACCGTTGTGTCATTGAATACCTGGAACAGTATGTGATCCTTATTGGTAGTGACCATGATCATTCGGTGAGTGGCGCATTGTGAGGCGATTATATATTCAGGGTGGGGTTCCATCATAGCTATGCGTGTGCTGTTTTCTAAACGGTGGTGTGGTGGCCCATAAGATGTTCTCCTGTCCTGGCTCAACTGTGACCGTAGACGCCAACATCACTGCACATGTGTCATACAGTGATGATTCCAGGCCAAGGGGTATCAATCAGCCGTGTGTGTCTAATTCCTCCTGTCTGCAATGTAAGACAGCTTCGCTGGCACTGAGGTAATCATAACCAAGCAGGTCATCGTTTTGAATAGAGGCAATGACAACTCACTGTATGAATTGCATTTCCTCTATCTGTAAGACGAGGTTTACTGTACCAACCACGGGAACATTGGATCCCGTAGTTGTTTGCAAAAAGATGTTTGTAGGCCTATGGGTTGGCTTCCTATGAGGTGGGATGCTCTCATACAAGCACGTATTAAAACTGGTGATGGAAGCTCCAGTGTCAACAGTGGCACTGGTGGAAATGCCATTAAACAGACAAGCACACTTATATATTACTTTACAGTGTGCCTGTTGAAGAGCTTCCAATGATACCGCTTGCCGAATGGCCTTTGGTGCACTATCACCCTTATATAGTCGGTCTGTTTCCGGATAGCTTCTCTGAGTGCAGTTGGTGGCTGAGTGAGGAAGGGACCAACGTATCGTCGATGCTGCTGCAATTGCTTAGGCGAAGACGGCACTGAGGTTAGCAATGGTGGTGTTGTTGATGCTGTCTCTGTGCACTGCGAGTTTGTGTACATAGCAGTGCGGGCAGGACTGGTGCGATCGTGGATGAGGGCTACCTGTCTGAGCCACTTTTTACAATGAATCATGGGATACTTAGTAGATGTGTAGAAGAAGCTGTGATGGCGTGTTTGTTTCCCGTCCTTCGAACGATGCCTCTTCTTGCAGATTCATGATGCCGAATGTTGACTAGTCCGTGTCACTGTTGCCGCTGCTGGATGTGGTGGATGATGTGGTTTGGACACCTGAGTTGCAAACCACCAAGGGGCACCGG
This sequence comes from Chaetoderma sp. LZ-2023a, assembly GCA_034401795.1. Lineage (NCBI taxonomy): Eukaryota > Metazoa > Mollusca > Caudofoveata > Chaetodermatida > Chaetodermatidae > Chaetoderma > Chaetoderma sp. LZ-2023a. Next base: position 186,714,088 of record CM067359.1, read on the forward strand.
GTGTTAAGTGCAATGGCAGTGGGTCGTGGATCGTGTATAAACGGTGTTTCAGCGGAGGTGCTACAACCTACCACTACCGTTTTACATAGGAAAGAAGGTTTGTTAGAAATGGAAGATTACAGGTTCACAACCTCCGGCAGAGGGAGATGTCAGTGCGGTAGATGCAGTATGCATCGTTGGTACCGACATATTGGAAGCCGGGTGTGTGTGTGTGCATACTGTCATTTGAGGATGAATTGTTGTATAAGCCACCGGATGTTGTTGTTCGGAGGCTGCAGTTGAGCCAGGTTGGAAGAATGGGCATCGAAGCGACTCTGTAATCGGTGCCCTCAGTAGTGTAATGGGTCTCAGGCTGCGGTGTACGTCAGTCAGCAGTAGGAGTTGACGGAGGGTGATTAGGACATCACTCCTTCCAGCGGCCGGCTGACCACATAAAAAACAGATGTTTGGTGGCTGTGTAGAAGTCATATCAGTTGCGGAGCATGTTGCCGACAGTGTCACCGCCATGGTGCTAAGTGTGGTGACTAAGTTGGTGAGTGTGGGGATCTGTTTGTTTATCTCTTCTAACCTATCATGCATGTTCTGTCTATTATTATTGTTGTGCTGGTTCCCACGTCCTGGGGCGTTGTTGTGGCCTCTGCAATGGGACTGGCTATGTACTCTTCCTTTAGATGCATGCGTTTGACCAGTCGGGTGTTCTGTCTGTAATTACGGGTCTGATGCTGATGTTTGTGCTGAAGCAGTGGTGTTGTCAGTGGTGGTTGACATCGTCTACTTCATTGATGGGATGTAGTTGTCGGCGATTATGTTTCTCCTGCTCCAAAAAGTTCTCAATCCGAACCGCAGTTGCTGTCAACTGTTGAAGACTACCATGCTCTATAAGAAATAAGTTTTCTTTAAGGGTGGATTCACCGCTCAAGCCATCGATGAGGGTGTCTAGATGCAAGTGTGTGATGCCCTCGTGATTCGTGCCGAGGTAGGCATGGGTAACTAGTCGTTGAATATACTAGCCAAATCCGGAAGTGTTTCCCCAGCTCGTCGCCACATGTTCTTGAATTGCAGATGACTCGTTTCACTGAGGGCCATGCCCCCGAACCTGTCTGACAACGAGCTTTCCAACTCCATGTAGGTTGATTTCCCGGACAGATTTGAGGACAGATTCTCTCCCATTTGATGATCTGTCCACCGATTTGTATGTCTTATGATCTCAAACTGGACCTTATAATTAGCCCAATCATTCTGCCCGCTAAATTCAGGAGGGATAATGATCAGACCATGTCCACGATAAGAAGCGATGGACGGGAATCCAGGTGATGCTGCTGGGGAGACTGACATACACGCGGATGCTAGTCTGCATGTTATTGGCTGTGGTGTTGGTGGTGTTTCCCGTCGATGTCACTGATGATGATGCCGTCTCTGTGAGGGTGATTCCAGTCGGTAGTGCTGTGCATGATGTGTAGGTTCCATTGAATACCGCCCTGATGCGGGTCCATAGACTGGTGTTGGTCTATAGATGGGTGTAGGTGTACTATGTAGATGACGCGGATGCTCTACTGGACGTTGTGATGGGTGTCCCTCATACGGAGGAGGTACAGGTTACTGACGGGTGTTGTGACTGCTGTGTGATGTTTTTCTGGTGTATTGTTGGAAGAGAGGTGCCACACCTCCCGTCCCGAATCGTGGTACCGATGAATAGTATGGTGACGACGTACGTACCGGTGGAGATGCGGGATATGGTACATGAGGTTCCAGCCATTGGTCACACTATGATGATGTTGGCGAACATAATGTCTGTGAGGGATAGGTATGCCCCCATAGGGGTCTGTGTCGTGGTCGACCGCGATCCGGCGTAGATGGGGCGTGCCTATCGTGGATATCCGACAAGGTTATGTATTGAGTTCCCGCCTATGAGGCATCACGGAATGTCCCCTCGCTGAGCAGTGAAAACTGGTATAAAGGCGGTGCTGGTTTTTTCACACTAGTGAAATTATTAGCATAGTCGGTGAGCACGCGTGCTGTTCGTCCATCAGATGATGCTACTTCCAAGTCCAGGGAGTGGTGACTATCTGATGCAGGAGACTGAAACGTGCGTGTGTTGAGAGTTGGCGTGTCTTCGCTTCTTGTTCGAGCCCCCACACATGGCACCACTTGTAGCTCATGGGGTTATGCGCTGGTCCATGATGTTGCTCCACTCCATTGCACTGCATGTACAGGATGTGCGGGAGGGCTGGCTAACTACAGTTCTTTACGGATCCCGTTTTGCCACTCTCCAGAAGGTACAAAGCCTGGCCTCTAGAGCCGGTGGAACGATCACGTTTCAATGGGGGCCATGAGACCATTACCACCGAGATTGAACTTCACGGTCTTGTCCCAACTGTTCATTTCATTGGTATGTCGTTACATTAACTAGTTTACAAGTCTGGACCTGATGATACAATTAAAAGTAATAGCCTATACAAGCAATGCTACTTGTTTGATAGTAACTGAGCAAAAAGTATACAGTACATTGAGCCAACCTGGTGTTCTTTCTACGTGGACTCGCCGAAGGTACCACACAGATTCGAGGCTACTTGAATAGTTTAATACAAACCAATTATACACCTATCACACAAACAATATTATTGTTGCGAGAGGAAAGTGCCTCACATGGGCCTCCGTCACAGGAAAATAACTTCAACGCCAAATCAGAGGAAAAGAGTTGGCAAAAAGATCCACTCTTTTGTTCAAACAAAAAGCTAAGTGAAGTGATCAATCCTCGAGAAGCCATAATTAATGTGATGCATGCTGGTTTAACGTGAAGACGGGTCACATGATTTATGAAAAATTCACAGGTCACCGTCTTATGTAGGTCCAAAGATACTGCATTGGTTGTTGCCGCTTTATTTATGCGGGCCTTCCGCTAAAGTCTAACATATCCTTTAGTTGTTAGATATGGTTCCAAGCTGTGGCCGCAGGTGGCAGTTATTCCTACCATTCTTTGGACATATACATCAAAATCATTAATTTCTCCTTAACAAGTGGCAATGTCCCTGACCTGTTCAAAACTGCAAACGTGATTCCGTTACTAAAAAAGACATCACTAGACCAAAATGTGCTTGGAAACTACAGACCTGTTTCAAATTTACCTTTCCTGTCAAAAGTATTAGAACGAGTTGTCGCCAAGCAGCTCAATGATCACTTAGTAAGAAATAATCTTCTGGAACCTTTTCAAAGCGCATACCGCGAACTGCACAGCACTGAGACAGCCCTACTACGCGTACAAAATGATGTCTTATGTTCCTTGGATGAACGCAAGTGTGTTTTACTAGTTCTCCTGGATTTGTCTGCCGCATTTGACACTATAGACCACGATGTCATGTTATCTAGATTAGCAGAACTGGGCATTTTAGACACTTCTCTTGCTTGGTTTTCATCATATCTCATAAAAAGCCATCAAATGATCATTGTGAATAATATCAAATCAGAGGAACATGAATTAACATCAGGTGTGCCACAGGGGTCGGTCCTGGGACCGATCCTTTTTACAATCTATACAGCACCCCTTGGAGTGCTATTGCAGTCTCATGGCATAACTTACCATTTCTACGCTGACGATACACAGCTATATCTCGCATTCTATGCACATGACCAGGTGAATGCTCGTGAGCGTGTTGAAGACTGTGTTCGTGACATTACACTATGGATGTTAAGCAACTTATTGCAGTTGAATGATAAGAAAACTGAAATTCTGTTAATAACCTCGCCGCACCTAAGACATAAGGTTGGCATCACCAGTTTGCACATTAGGGAGGCTGACGTATCTTTCAGTGCAAGTGCCCGTAACATAGGCGTAACATTTGACAATTCCCTATCGATGGAAGCTCATGTTACCACTGTCTGCCGTTCCATATTCATGAACCTTCTGAACATTAGCAAAATGTGCAGCTTCCTGGATGAAAACGCGGTCAAAACTCTCGTACATGCTACCATCACGTCACGCCTGGACTACTGTAACTCTCTGTTAATAGGCATACCGTCTAGCCAATTAGATCGTTTACAGAGAGCGCAGAATACAGCAGCTAGACTGATTACACACACCAAAAGATTCGATCATAGCACACCTGTCCTATTGGAGCTGCACTGGTTGCCTATAAGACAACGTATATGGTACAAGGTGGCTTTGTTGGTGTTCAAGTGCCTACATGATCTGGCCCCACCGTACTTAAAATCCTTAATCCAGCAAAGAGCAGCACCAAGGTATCTTAGGTCTAGCACACAATTACTATGTACCATACCAAAATCAAACTTAACTACTAGAGATCGTGCATTTTCTCGAGCCGGTCCGCGATTCTGGAACTCTCTTCCACCTGAAATTAGAAACTGCTCTAAAATTGACTCATTTAAATCACTACTAAAAACATGTCTTTTCCAAAGAGCATTCTAAATTTTGTAAAGCGCTTTTGAGCAATTCAGTTTGGAATTGGCGCTATATAAATCCGACATACATACATCTATCTGGCGAAGATGCCCAGCTTCCCGAAGGTCGCCCTGCATAACATTTTCCTCAGAAAGACAGCATGTGTACATGTTATGGAGCAACAGCTTCTGAATCATATGACAATCCGGTCACCATTGCACCACAACCACATATAATATCACTAGGCCAATTTACAGTTCACATAAGCAATTTTAGAAAGCGCAATAGCATTTATGGTGGGAGTAAGAGACAGGTATCCATCGCCAGTGATCTTCCCGTAATGCCGTGGTGGGTTAGGCCATTTCTGCTCCGATTTTAAAAAGGTAAAAAGTTCCGAAATCCTTGTCCTGATGCGTACCAAGAACGCCGAAAATACTGTGATTTGAGGAAATCACCAGTACCAACTCGGTACACTATAAGCATACACTCTCTCCCAATACTGACACGTGTTGCCATGGAAGCGTTCTTATGGACTTAGCCAATTTAATGAAACCTCTCTCATAAGGCTTTATACACATGTACTATCCAACTCAGGGGCGTTGCTTGGAACATACCCGGAGCGGTCGTCCCATACCCAGCCTAGCTGATTCGGTTCGTACCCGTCCGGTCGATCCATGCTACACCACGCATTCCTAGTTTGACACCTGTGACAGACGATCAATGCTTCGGGAGTTAAAGACTTCCCAAGTAGGCATGTAGCCGAGAGGATTAGTGATGCAAGAGATGCATAGTTATCAGAGAAGTTTTCCTCTCAATTTCCTCAAGGTTTTTACTGTTGCTTTCACTATTTCACATTATGGCATTAGCGCTTGTGATGTTTCTCAAGGATTTAAGTGACCGCAAAGTGAAGACGCTTGGCGAGCAAGTGGCAAGGTTACTTGCTGGTGCTGCTTAAATACTAGGCGTGGTGTTGGTGTCGTGGTAAGACGCTGTCAATCGCAAAACATGGTTCCATGGTTCCATGCTTTGCTGCGATCATATGCATTATTTTACATATATCGTCGCCAATGTCTTTTTATTAGACCTAAATATGTAAAGCTTCTAACCTGATTGTTGCATTTAGCCTACTGCCTTTGTTTTGAGTGTGGATTGTAGCAATCATGACAGCTAAAATGCCAGGTGTCTTCATCGTGTGTTTTTTTTATATTGTAGAGCGATGTTCACGCCGTTCCCACCAGTATAGTTGTTTCCCTTTTTCTGGCGAGATAAAAGTGCTGGTCTTTTAGTCAATGCCAATTGAAGTTAGTGTCTCAGCCCATAATAATCATGTTATAGGCTCACTCCTGTTAAGGAAGTGAGCGCAGCGAGCGGGGACTATTCTCTGACGACTTGGGCTACGCTGTCAGACAGAAGTGTCATCTGTCTGAGTTTCTGGTGGTGTGCACGCCTATGAAGGACTTGCAACTTCAGAAACTTCGGTGTCCGGTACGGCGACGGTGGTGGGTTTATTAGCCAGGTGATTACTGGCGCTAGCTGGCATCATATGCATTGCTGGCGCATTCGTATGTAATGCGCTGTAGTTGTCAATACTGGCAGGTGGCGTAGTGGCTAAATCCACTGTGTCGGTCTGGGTGGCCATGTTATGCATGGAATCAGCTATGGTAGTAGATTCTTCCCGTTCTCCATCAAAAGGTGTCAACCTGTCAAACTGAAGAACGTGTGCAGTACCAGCCAGATCTATCAGAGCTTAGGTAACATCTGTTAGACGCTGCACAATGCACCAAGGCCGCTTCCATTTATATTGTTCGTTTTGGAGCCAGGCCCATGGCGCATCTGTGGTCTTGTTCCCACACTCTGTCACAGGGCTGATAAGGTCCACCGTGAGCCTGTCAGTCGTGCCACGATTTCTGGCATCTGTGTACGACTTGTAGCTCGTCTCTGATAGTCTGATACACTTCTGTTAGACAGGTATGCAGAAGTTCTACGTACAGTGACGGACTATTTAATTCGTGGGTTAGTCTTGGCATCACCACGTCTACTGGCAGTGATAACTCTCTACCGAACATGGTGTAGACAGGAGCAAACTCTGTACTACAATGCAACGATGTCCGATAGGCCATCATGACGTAAGGAGGGTGTATGTCCCAATCACTCTGAAAGATGTCAATTCCTTACAGAGCTTAGCTGGCAACATCCGATCGAAACGCTCGACCATGCCATCACTACGTGGGTCAAATGGTGTGGTACAGGTTTTCTTGATGCGCAAGAGTTTACACATTTTTTAAAGAGATGGCTTTCGAAATTGCGTCCTTAATCACTGTGAATTTCAGTAGGAATGCCAAGTCGACACAACACTTGTTCAACTCGGGCGCTCACTACGGTAGATACTTCCTGATCAGGAATGGCTAACGCTTCAACCCACTTGATGAAATAGTCTTGGATGACAATGATATTCATATTGCCATCGTGCGTAGTAGTTAACGGGCTTAGTATGTCTATGGCCACAGGTTCCATTGGTGCTCCGGCGCTGCGGGTGCGCAAAGTGGCATGCTGGGAGTTGAGGCCAGGGGTGTGCTTTTGACAGGGTTCACGCCATACCACCCTGGCAGTTACAGATGTGTGGATGCCTGACCCATGGAACTGTGTTATAATCCGTTCCTTAGTGCACTCTACAGCCAGATGTCCTGCGTTATTGTGCAGTTGCTGGAGGACTAAGTTTTTATAGGTTTCTGGTATTTCTAAATGTACACCATAATAAAATAGACCATTGTCCAAACTTAGCTGATCATATCTCTGATAGAAATACTTCACCTCAGAAGGTTGATGAGACATATCATCTATGATTGGTCTGAAACCAGCTGGAAGCCAGGTATTGGCGATGCTCAGAACGCCATCAGATGCGTGCGCATTGCGTAGGGCATCTTCTATCCACTCAGCTGCATCCACGATTGGAAATTGCTGAGATGACTGCGCCTCTCAGTGGCTGACGGTTACTGACGTTATGTTCTCGGGAGGGAACTGCCTGCTTAGAGTGTCAACGTTCCCATGTTGGCGTCCTGGGCAGCGCTCAACAGTAAATTGGTAACTCTGCGATGCTCTTGCCATCGTGCTGTCTGGCCTTCTGGGTTTTTCTTTTCCTTTAGCCATTTCAGAGAAGCATGGTCAATACGTAGTTTGAATGCTCTAACGTACAAGAAGTGTTTGTACTGTTGGGTAAAAAATAATGCCACCTCGTCTGTGAAGAGAATGCGCCACTCCTAGTCCGACGAGTAGCAGATGAGGGTCAGTGAGCAGTAGCCTTCAGGGCTGTTGGAGTGGCCACGATAGCTCAGCCAGGCGGCGTCGACGTGGATGCGGGCGCCACAGGTCTTGACTCCACACGTTTGGCCCAGAACATCCTCGAAGCTCGATGAAGGGTTCCAGCCAATCAGGGCGGCCACTGGGAGCCACTCACCACAGTTGCTGTTGCCTTCCTCTGCAGCCAATCGTGGCTGCGCTGGAGTGGCACACCAGTGAATAGCGCGGTGAATCAGCCAACCTGCTCATCGAGGCTGGTCTGAAGCTGTGACAAAGTAACCATGATAGCGAGGCTTATAACAGCTGATGATGCATGTCTCTAAATGGGAATTTGAACACATGTTTGACGGCGAAGTGTTGTACACAATCTCCCCCAACAGCTGCGCCACAGACGAAACCCTAGATGAGCCCTGGCATGTATTTGTGTGGCCCATGTCCCAAATTTCTGTGCCCCGGGAATATGAGGGGTGGAGGGAGCCACGGTTCGCCGAACAATGACTCCCAGAACGGAATGTACTTTTTCTGACCCTGACCCTACTACTTGTTTGGATGTAGTGATCTTATTTTGTAGGACTTCATGGTTACGCCTACCTAGTGGAGGCAGGTGGGTTATTTCATGGATGATGATTTGGTTGTTTGTTAAAACTAGATCCAAAAGATTTGAAGTGTGGTTTATTGTATGCTGTGTCGCATAATAACCAGTTGCGGTAAGATAATATCCCTGGTTGTATTGAGAAATGCGTCTTCCTTTACGTTTGCCGAAAGTCCAGTGATCCAGTTAATAGATGGGTAATTGAAATCCCCAAATATAAGAATATAATCTGCATTTTCTGTTTCAACATGCTTTAAAAGATTTAGTAAGTTATTATTACTTAGGCTGTCTGAGTTTGGCCTTGTGTAGATGCATCCAAAAATAATGTTTTCCTTTTGCTGTGTCATCCATGTAAGCCATACTGATTCGTTAAACACGTGGTCATTTAGGGTGTCACTGTTTTGGGCATTTAATGATCCCTTGGTATAGATGACTCCTCCTGAAGGATTACTATTTAGCGAGAGGTTGCACTCATCAATCTGCAATTCATTTGTATGTATATGTGTGGTATGTATAATATGATAGTATTATAGCTGGACGAATCATGTGTACTAGTGTTTCAAGCACAGCCTTTGTATTAATTATACTATCTACATTTGTGTATATAGATGTATCTGTTAATGTTTTTAAAAGTGTAATGTTCGCTATTTGAGAGTGCTTTGACATTGATCTCGTGCTTATTTCTGCCCACTCACCAGGTCGTGTTTCTACTTGGTTATTTAAAGCTGACTTTTTGTGTTTTTGGTGGGGTTTTTTTCTGCTTCCTTAGTACACAGTTATGCTGGTTATTGTGTTCTCGTTGTAACACATAGTCTACTGAGATGCCTCATTTGTATGCGCATCTACAATTTCGTTTAGTACTGAGAATCAGGTTGAGAGTTGTGTTGGTATTGTGTGATGGTTGCACTGTAGCTGTGTTTGTCTTCTTCACGATGTCGCTTGGACAGCACACACATCATGCGATTCTGAGGCGGTGTTCATCACAATAGGCAGACGCCTTCATGGTTAGGGTGCAAATCATACCATAATAGATTGTAGTGTGGTTCACCATTGAGGTCGCCCGAATATCTCTATATTTTATATGTTACCGTATTTCTATGTCTGCCGTTGCTTTTCTGGGGTCTCTGTGACATTGGGGATCTCTCTTCGTGCCTGTCCTCTCAGATTGTTAGTTCACTGGGTGTATTGTGTTGTTTCGTTGGGACAGATTGACCTGTCAGCCCATCAGAAGTGGTTCACTGTGTGTTAATCATGTTAGGGAGTTTGCTCTCAGTTTGTTTTGTAAGTTGTAGATCATGTACCTGTAAGTGAAGAGCATTATAATGTTTCCTCATTTCGTGTATCTTCTGTAGAACCTACACGAATATCATTAGATGGATGCGTATCCAAATGAACTGTTTCTTCCATGGCTGTATCACTTATTATGCCGTCAGTGGAGGCCACTCCTAAGCTGCTGTTTTCCTCAGTATATTTAGCTGCATGGTCGAATGTGGTGATAGCTTGGACAGCAGGTTCTGCAATGTCCTCTTATGGTACTCAATCTATAGAATCTTCTACTAGGTTTTCACTGTTAACTGTAACCTCTGTGTGTGTGCGTGCGTGCGTGTGCGTGTGTGCGCATGCGCGCGTGTGCGTGCGTGAGTGAGTGTGTTTCATTGTTACATAAAGCTCCTGTATCAACTTTCTTGGTTGGTACCATGGTTTTGTTACGGTCTGTTGAGTTTGTCTGGTTCTGTGGTGATATTGACGTGTTAACCTTGTGTAAAGCATCGTGCGTATTTAAGTGCCAAGCATGAAACTATGTTATGTGTTCCGAGATGACTGCTAAAAGCTGCATTTGGGTTGATTTACTGTCTCTGTGCATATCTCTGATCTGCAGAAGCCGCTAATTTCCAGGGTTAGAGTTGTGTCTGTTGTGTGACCGCCATCTCTATTCATGCGTGCGACTGCTGCCACTACAGCAACATCGTGTTCGTCGTCGTTTTCTGTGGGAGATATGATTGGAGCTTCGTTCCGTTCTGGGGATCGAACTTCATTTATATGCTCACTGGGGATTGAAATTGGGACTAGGGATAGAATGCTGTTGCTCAACTCTGCTATAGCTATCGCAGATTCAGGCCTCATTGATCTGCTCAATTAGAGCCTCTGATGGATTTTTCGCCAGTGATGCGAAGTGATGCCTACACTCTTCTAGCCACTTCTCATTACATACCACACACAACTCCGAGATCCTAAAGGCTACAGGCTTCCCTGCACAGTCGTCGCACACTCGCACTTCATGATGCTAGTAGCAGTTTATGAAATGTAATGAATTGAGTGATGTGATGGTTTATTGGACTGGTAATGTAGACGTATCAATCACCGAGTCCTATCTTAACCCAGTAAAATTCAAACCCACCCATGCCACACGTCTCAACCCGCCGTATGCCCAAATAACAACACTAGCAGCATATTAAATTTTGACTATATCAGTTTAAAATTACTATTGAAATTCATGACGTCTGCATGAATGTTCTATTAACAACTTAAATAAAATAATTAAACTAATATAAACAGATTTAAAATAATTATTTTACAAAGAACTATATCTTTAACTTTTATTTTTAGTTGCTGCACACAAAAAGGGGAAACCCCGATTGTAAAATACAGCAAACATCAAAAATCGAGAACATACTTATCCTCAAAGGATAATCTTGATATTCCGAAATATATAGGAAAATCAATCTAGAATAGAGTTACTTGAGACTCCCTATGGGTAGAACATTGTTACACTTAATTTATATAGTAGGAATTTAAACATTTGGTAGATATCGACGTTATTATAAAACATATCTCATTTCAATATTATCTACTCATAACTGCAATTACATAAATTAAACCCGAATTTTAAAGATTCTTAATTTCTTTACATTATTACGACATAATAAATACGTTCGTATTCTTAAGAGTTACCTCCCTTGTGAAACATAACTTTCACTACACAGTGCTGAATACTTGTCTGAAGTTCTGCTGATTCTCGCACGATTATTCTGGCAATTCTCCTTGGCATGGTAAGAGTCTTGATGCTAACTGTACACATAATTTGACTGAAAGTGGTTGCTACTCACAACAGCAGCAACATTCAATCAAAGTACTAAAACAAATAATTGCATGCGCTCTTTTTGGAACCGGCTTCGCTTGGATGTTAGACTGAAATTTGCCTGGAAATTATTACTACAGTCTTGACAAGTGTATAGATATGACTATGCTTTGACATAGTCAGCATCATTCAACTGAATGATTTCAAGTTCAAGTTCAAGGTTATTTATTTTGATATAGAATATACATTTACAGATTCACAACAGTTAGTCCACCAAAGGCAAAGCCTATATGGCGGTGGACCCCTTGATGTTGCGGTTTTTACTATATTACCGTTACTGATTTTGCTACCACTGGTGTTGCTGTTATTGCTGTCCCTGCTCACAGAAAATGTGCAACATCGTTGTTAATACAACGCCATTATGTCTGTAACAGTGTTCCAATTGCACCATCTTTGAGTTCAGTAGTTTTGTTTTCTCAACAGTTTTGAATACAACAATGTTGTGGATGCAACAGGATTCTGGTTGCAAGAATTTTATGAACGGGATATCTTTATAGGCTAATTTAGCAACAGCGTTATTGACGCAGTAGATATATCGGCTAGATAGCAATAGATTAATGTGGCGCAATTCACCTTTCCAGAGTACCCAGCCATCATATGACGTCATAATGAACTGCGTGGCGTGTACAATGACATCATAATGAATGACGTCATGAATGACGTCGATAAGTACGTCACGAACGCTCAGTTGTTGACGGTCTATGGGTTGTTGTACAAATTGTTTGCTTTTACTATTTAATAAATATTCTGTTGAATATTTTGAAACTAATTTGACTGGGCGCTGTTGCTGCCTATGGCAGCAACAGCACCCAGTCTAATTAGTTACACAATATTCAACAGCTTCCCTGTATAGTTTTCAGGAAATTGATAGCTAGGGCATTCGGGGATCGATCAATGCAAATACGGCGAGGTGTTGGTGGAGCTTAGCAAGTGATGGGCCGGGCATAGGTAAAAATGGAAAGGTCCATTGTTTCTATATGTGCCAGTGTTTGTTTTCTACGGTATTATGTGCATGGCAACCTTCTTGATACATCCGTGATCTGTTTATAACAGTTGTGTTTTTGCAACAACTTTCTTGTCATTTACATACTTGCAGACATATAGTGGGAGAAGGGTGTGGCTGGGGCTGGGGCCACCATCGAAAAAATCTAAATAATAGATGCGTTTAGAAGCCATCTCCTATATCTCTAAGTAATACATATCATCCTCTTGGATTTTTTAATACTGTGCTATTTATATGAGCATGAGCTCCCCACCCCAACCCCTATCCGCACCCCCACCCCAACACCACCCTTACCAACTCGTACTGTCGTGATACACATGTCTAGCCATGTCAAGCCATTTGCGTTCTAACCATAAAAGATGATGCCACCATCCAGACATAAACAAAATCAGACATTTGAACGTCTCCTTTGAATAGCCCGGGCCAAATGTACCTCTGACACCCACACGCCAATATGGCTAAGTAAGAGGCTGCGAAATCATAATTTAAATTACTTATTCGATACACACTAGTTGTTGAATAGTTTGTTACTATTTTCGAAAAAGTTGGTCCCGATCCCTGGATGATTCATAATAAGGAACACTTTGTTACCTCTCCGTTACCTCTTCAGTTAGCGCTGAAGAAGTGACCGAGATGGTCATGAACGCTACACTCAAACAATTTCTACATCCCGCGGAGGTAGCTAATTGTTACTTATTATAAAAAGTGTATTACTAATTTGACGTAATTGTGTTGCTACCTCACCTGTCTATTCACCCAGCATATTTTATTGTTTTAGATTGATTTATTTCCCTTGGGTGTACATTATACGTTATACATATTGACAATTAAATTAGTATGCTATACACGTATCTAAATACCTAATCTTATATCTAATAAAGTGAAACTCTCTTTAGCGTTAAATTCACAAGCCCGTCAACAGCATAATAACATTTGTAGAGGCGGGCTTACACAGTTTAAACATGGCTTGGGCATATCATGTATACAGTTTTCACCAATATATAACATATTACCTATGGGATGAATAATACCATACACTACAATTCGTAGATCTAAGCATGCTAAAGTGTTCTAGGCATTTCTACCATATATAGACACTATGGCTGTATTTGGACTGGGCATGTTATTACATGTCCTTGAAGGAGCTATTGCTTCTTAACGTCGAAAGAAAACCCGATGGTCCTTGTGCGCATCCGTAGAAAACATGCACTACGCACGCGCGTATATACAACAAGGGAGATAAATCCGAAATAAAAGTTGCATAATACACGATCTCGATCTGAACTCCCTGATTATCGATTTCCAGAAAGCTATGCAGATGAGATGGTGGGTATCTTGAGGCTAATTTGGCCGGACGCCGTTGCTCCCTGTGGCAGCAACGGCGCACGCATGGTTAGTTTCGAGATATTCAACAGCATGTTTATTGAAAGGTATAGATGTACAATGGACCTTTCCGGTTTTAGCTGTGCCCCGCCCATCTCTATCTAAGCTACACCCACACCTCGCTGGTGTTGGTATTGATCGATCTCTGAACACCCTGACTATCAATTTCCAAAAAACACAGTTAAGCTGTTGAATATTTCGAAACGAACCTACTGGACGCCGTTGCTGGCGAAGGCCAGTCAAACCAGCCTCAAAACACCCAACAGCATGTTTATTAAATAGCAAAGAATTACAAAGACATACAATTTATACGACGTGTCAGACTCTTTGAGATTTGATGACGGTCTATATGGATCACTTTGTGACGTAATGGTTGTGATGTCATCATGCACGCGCTGAGCTGATTATGACGTCATACGAGGGCAGATGATTGATGGATATTTGGAAAGGTGAATTGTACAATCGTTAAAGACTGGGTCAAGTTCGACTCACTAACCATAGTCAGTTTCATGGTGTATTGATCATGCGCAGTTGCCGTGCCTAGTTGAACTTGATCATAGTCGACTATAGTTTGTTGGTACCCGGTTCCTTATTGAATTACTATTGCAGAAAATGTGGAGCCGTGTACCCGTCTCCATTAACCCTTACTGTCGTCTGTTTTGATGACCTACGAAAATGCGTTATTTTTGTCCACTAAGACGTCAAATTTCGTCCATATGGCATAAAGAGGGAAGGAATATGGGCTTTGGAACATTGACATATAATGGGAAAGCATAATTTCATCAAACCTAAGTTATTTAGTGAAATATTTACACTTGTATATGCATGTATTCGTGGCAAGCGATCGGTGTCCGCCATTTTGAAATGTACGCAAATATCGCACGACCCATCCAAACCGAGGTCGGGTGCTCGGTTGACTATATTTGACTAGCTAGTTAACTATTTGAAGTTCGACTGGTATTCTAGTTAGCTATTACTATGGTTAGAGTCGAACTTGACCATGGCTATATCGAAGCATTCATGACGTCATGATTGTGACGTCATCTTACACATCACGTAGTTGATTATGACGTCACATGCTCAAGGGATAGACTTGGAAGGGGCCGTTGTATCATGTATACATGTATAGATATTAATGGTGCATATCCACAGCAGAATGCCCGAAAACAAAACTGCGAAAACCACATGAGCCTAAAGGCCTAAACCGTGCGCCCAGATGCAATGAAACGAAATAAATCCCAGCACATGATGATTTGACTAAGCATGAATTAATTTACTTTCTTTAAGCTGTAAAATTGAATTAGAGGCACGAGTCCCCCGTTCAAATTCACAACTAAGCGTACGAAATGTATTTATATGTAATGAAATCACTATGCGCTCACCCAGCCCCACTACATCGAGGCATACTATCCAAGCCCTCAGCAGCACATAATCTCAACAATTCTATTCTCAAGCAGTCTGGCGCGGACATGCACCTTTAATTACTGTAATTTATATTGATTGTCTCGCGTAATTTAAGCTGATGTGCCTAAACAGGCAAAAATGCAAATAAATATCATATATCATGTCATATCATATCTAAGATAAAACAAATGGCCTAACGCTCACCCGGAACATGGGCTCCTCAGATTCCGTATAACAAGATATTTACCAAACAACGTTGCTATTTGAGAGCCTACGATAACATAATTCGTTTAGCAAAGTTTGCTAAATGTGCAAATGTGTTTTGACAGTTTCCGATGACTGCTTCCTAAAATGTAAGATTTTCACCAAATTGCGCAATAAACCTACTACCGAGCACCATTCTGTATATAATCTAGGGAGACTACGGTGTCTTGCTGAGGAAGAACTCATTCTACATGTTCAGCCCGCTTCAAAAATGCTTTGTAATTAAATGCCGCGAGTTACTTCAGAACCTGATCATTTGTGGAATTTAATAAGTCTGTCAATTTATAAACACTTGTGTCTTTCCAATAGTAGGATTTTATACTTTTGTTTCGGTATTCTTGATATAGTGGGCAAACTAAAATAAAATGGTACTCATCTTCCAGATCGTCGCATGAGAAGCATATTCTTTCAATCAATGGTGTTGCTAAAGGCTTATGCCATCGACCCATTTCTACGTGTAACTTATGCGAACACGTTCGAAGCTGGCACGATGCATGTCTGTGTTTTGGCAATTCTAACTTTGTCTAAATAATGTTTATATGATAAATCCGGCGAAATATGTTTATATAACCTACATTTACACCTATTTTCTAATTTCCCCTTCCATTCCTTGGTGAAATTATCCATAGCCATTTGCTTGTACAGAAAAATGAAATGTCCCCTATCGAGATTCTCGCCTTGAGATTAGCATACATAATTAAATCCGTGGGTACATAACAAATCTCGAAGTTTTCTGATCCAATTATTACAGTAAGTATCATTAAGCCAGTCATTATACATTGCTTCATACAGACATGTTAATAATTTGTGATCGTCAGATTCCAGAATCTCGAACCAATATTTTAAAATTCTTGCTTCTCTCATCAGGTACGGCGGCACCCTCCCCAACTCCCTATAAATAATACGATTTGGGGTACTTTGATTAACTTTTAAAATATGTTTACTGTACCTAAGATGACACTTTCGACATCGTAACCTCAGTGTAACCCCCATACCTCACTACCATAAGAAAATATTGGTGTCACTAGTCTGGCGTTAACCCGACAAATTTGCTACATGATTGTTGTAAAGAAAATACAGCCTTTTGCCCTTGATCGTCTAACTTTCTCTGAGCCTCCATAAAGGAACCTGGGGTACTAAATAAAATTCCTAAATATTTTAAATGTTTCACTATTTCTAATTCAGACCCGTTTCCGTACCACGTATCCCCATCTCCAAGTCAACCCCCGCGCCCGAAAACAACGACCTTTGTTTTGTCAATATTCATGACCATCGCTTGTAATAATCTGCTAGAATATCTAACTCTCTCTCTCTCTCTGCAAACTGCGCCTACTTTCTGCCATTAATATTATATCGTCGGCATATCGTGTTATAAATAATTTTAGCATATATATATGCCACCCATCTCCTCCCTTTCTATACAGCTCATCTGCAAGATCGTGTGCATACATGACAAAAAGGAACAGCGACAAACTTAAGTATTGTGATAAGGTAGAATTTACTCTAACCCGAGTTTTTACGTCATACGATATAATACTATTTATCATGTTTCCCTTAATATCTATTTTTAACAAATTATACCATGCACCACGTAGTCAAAAGCCTTTGTATAATCGACGAAGACGCAGTATAACTTCCTCCACTTATTTAACAAGTGGGACATTACACCACTTAGTTCATTTATATTATCTACGGTACCCATACCGGTCCTGAAACCTGCCTGCGCTTCTACGTATTTACCCTTTAATTCGCCCATGTATTTAACCTATTGTTCAGAATTTTTGTAAATAATTTACCTAGTGTACTAATCAGCGTCATCCCTCTGTGGTTCTTACATCCATGGTATTTCCCTTTTTGTGCAGAAAGACTAAAAAATTCCGCCCATGTATTTAACCTATTGTTCAGAATTTGTGTAACTAATTTACCTAGTGTACTTAACAGCGTTATCCCTCTGTAGTTCTTACATCCATGGTATTTCCCTTTTTGTGCAGAAAGACTAAAATGCCTTCCGACGGTATTTTGGGAAATCATCCGCAACTAAAAATACTATCGAACAGTTAATTTATAAAAAGCAAAAGTTCGTTTATAGCATTTTTGAAAAATTCGTTTATCAGCATGTCAGCTCCGGTGCTCTTACAATTGTTTAATTGACTTACTGCCTTTCTAATCTCGGTATCTGTTATCGTTGTGTTTAACTCGTCAACGGTTATAATGTTGTTCGTCGTTAGTTCTTCCTGCGCGTAGTTAATTATATCAGGCTCAGCTTGGTAGAAATCGCCAGTAGGATTATGTAACTGTTTGAAATAGTCGACGAAATCATCGAGATCTATGTTTATTTCACTATCTTAATTCTGACCGGATTTCAAAATGTTCCAGCATTGTTTACTATCTTTATACTGCGCGTTAAGTAGGTTCGTGGTTACAATTCCAGATTGTTTTATATTGTTCACTTTAACAGACCACTTAAACTCGGTTCTTGATTTTATCATGATAGTCCGTGACATTTCAGACTTCTTCCCGGTACCTATTAAGTGCGCTAAAAATGCGTTCGCGTTTCCTCACATTCTACTGAATACGTGAAAACAGCTTTTTCTATTACTAAATGTGTTATCGCGATATTTATTAACTAGGAACTGTTTATCAGATGCCGTTTTTATTGTTTTGGTGAATTTATCAACAACCTCTGCAATGGTAATTTCGGTTAGCTGTATTTTCTGTCTAAAATTGCATCGCGTATTTTGATCGGACCATACTTAAGTTTTGCATAGCGCACAAGAAGTAGTCTATCAGTCTTTCTCCCCTTGCTGTTGAGCATGTTATTTCCCCAACCCCGTAATCTCTCCCCGCCGTACCATTAACAATCCGCATACCCGAGCCTTTACACAAATTTAATAATTTATGTCCATTTTTATTTGCCCGGCCCGTATCTTTAGAAAATCGTTTTATATTTATATCTTCCACATATTCTCCATCAAGTGCTAAATAGCAGGAATTATTATTTTCAACAAATTCTGGCAGGAGCTTAGTTTTAGCATTACAATCGCCACATATTGTAAACATGCAATTATTTTCAAGATCACGTTTACAAAGTCGGTAAGCTTGTCAAAACATCATGAACCACTTGTGCAATTCTAGGTGAACAATCTGGAAGGACATAACACACACATAAATACAAATTACTATTGAGGTTGAAGAATTGCTTGTCTAGTTTAATCCATACAATATCATCACATTCCTTCTGTACTACTGAAGGTCCCTTCTCAATACAAGATGTATAGTAAATTATTAATCCCGCTGCGCGCTTATTTCGTTTTCTGCTCAGCTCGATGTAATTACAAGTTTCTACATGTATATCTACAAATTCAGATCCCCAAGATTCTGTAACTAAAATGATATCTCATTCGATTTTTAATTCTTGAAACAGATCAGATTAAATTTTCTAATACTAGGAATTGTAGTAGCCTCGGCAGTAACGGTTGCAGTAGTAGCAGTATTAGCAGTGATAGTATTAGTAACAGTAGCAGCATCAGTAACGGTAGTGACAGCAGTAGCAGTAGCAGTAGCAGTAGCGGTGGCAGTAGCAGTAGCAGTAGCAGTAGCAGTAGCAGTAGCAGTAGCGGTAGCCGTGGCAGTAGCAGTAGCGGTGGCAGTAGCAGTAGCAGTAGCAGTAGCAGTAGCAGTAGCGGTGGCAGTAGCAGTAGCAGTAGCAGTGGCAGTAGCAGTAGCGGCGGCAGTAGCAGTAGCAGTAGCGGTGGCAGTAGCAGTAGCAGTAGCAGTAGCAGTAGCAGTAGCAGTAGCGGTGGCAGTAGCAGTAGCAGTAGCAGTAGCAGTAGCGGTAGCGGTGGCGGTGGCAGTAGCAGTAGCAGTAGCAGTAGCAGTAGCAGTAGCAGTAGCAGTAGCAGTAGCCGTAGCGGTAGAGGTGGCAGTAGCAGTAGCAGTAGCAGTAGCGGTAGCGGTGGCAGTAGCAGTAGCAGTAGCAGTAGCAGTAGCAGTAGCAGTAGCAGTAGCGGTGGCAGTAGCAGTAGCAGCAGCAGTAGCAGTAGCAGTAGCAGTAGCGGTGGCAGTAGCGATGGCAGTAGCAGTAGCAGTAGCAGTAGCGGTGGCAGTAGCGGTAGCAGTAGCAGTAGCAGTAGCAGTAGCAGTAGCAGTAGCAGTAGCAGTAGCGGTGACAGTAGCAGTAGCAGTAGCAGTAGCGGTGGCAGTAGCGGTGGCAGCAGCGATGGCAGTAGCAGTAGCAGTAGCAGTAGCGGTAGAAGTAGCAGTAGCAGTAGCAGTAGCAGTAGCAGTAGCAGTAGCAGTAGCAGTAGCAGTAGCAGTAGCGGTGGCAGTAGCAGTAGCGGTGGCAGTGGCAGTAGCAGCTTCAGTAGCATTAACAGTAGCAGCGGCATAAGCTCTCGCAGCGGTAATTGTCGTATCAGTAGTGCTGTTACAGTAATTAATATTGTACTCATTGCCACTCTCATCTGTAGTTCTATTGTAATTATTCTTAATATTGTGATCATTTTCTTTGTAATAACGTACAGTAATTTTATCCCAATTGGATTCAAGTGTACATGTAGCATTGCTATTGTTGTTGTTGTTGTTGTTGTTGTTGTTGTTGTTGTTGTTGTTGATGTTGTTGTTGTTGTTGTTGGATGGTGTAATGTGGGTCTCGCAGAGATTGCAGGATGGGCAACCAATGCGACTATGCAGTCTGTTGTTCCGTGTTTCCAATTGGGAAGGGCGGCCATTGTGAGCGTTTCTCGGTCTCCAAAAGCGGCGCTCCTGGGTGTTACATATATGTCTGTTTAAAGTAGTCTCAGTTAAGATCAATCGTGTTTTGTAGTTGTGTGCAGTTGTGTGCGGTGTATTTGGATTAAACTGAAGCCTAAAAATGGAATAGCTAAAGTTGTTCTGCATTTCCGTGAGTATTTTCACGCACCGATATCTGTTCACTCATTAGCTCTGACACAGCTACTCCAGCACTCAAATACACTAGAACTCTGTATGATTGCTGTATTATGCAGCTGTAGTAGTAGACACATCTCACTGATGCAAACCCTGCAATCAGTCCTTCCTCGCCTTTGTCCTCTATGTCTTGTTCTTAGCCGGAATCCTTAGCTCCTCCGGTCTATGCTCCACTTGTGTGCACCGAGCCCTGCTTCTTTGAGGTCACTTCTGTGCACGCCTAATAGATGTATGCAATGACGTGGCTTTGTATTTGCTGACTCCGAGTATGGCGAATTCCAAGGCTCTCTGTGCTGGTGTATCTTCTGACATCCTTAGCACATGGCCACACATGGACCATCTTTGCTGGGCGACTTTTACAGACAGCGGCGACGTATTACACATCATGTATAGTGCATCATTGGAAAGTATGCTGTCTGACCATCTGTGTCCTGTGATGGCGCGTAGTTGTTTGTGGTGACAGGCATCGAGTTGGTCTAGAGCTTCTTTTAGAGTTTCCCAGATGTTACAGTTATTGAGCATCAATGATGCGCAAGTTCCATTGTATAAATGTAGTCTTGTATCAAGGGCATCTTTGATCTACGAATGCATAACTTCCAGAGGGACTGGAAAGCTATGTTCCCCATGGTGCAGCATGTAGAAATGTCAGCAGTACTGCCAAGCAGTGAACCCAGGATGTAACTGTTCCACCATAGATCGCCGCCACGAAGTGCATCGCAATTTTCTTTAATTTCATTCTTTGTAGATAGGTATCTGTGGGTGAACTCTGTATTGGATGCATTCATAAAGAGATTCTCAATTTTTAGTTTGCTTGCTATTGGGAGAAAACAGCGATCATCGATAACCAATTTAGGCCGATGATGTATAAAAACAAAGGAAATAGGACAACGGGCAAGCCTGGGCGTTTAGACTCTGCGGGCAAATGAAATGAAGAGAGAAAAGCAGATGTAAATGTTGATTGTGAGCAATTAGAGCGGCCAGTGGCTGACACAATCACAATAGCATTCAACTCTGTGGAAGAGGAATCACGCACTCCTGCGCATAGGGCAATAATGTTAGATCCAGTGGCCAGGTTGTACAATGGGGACCCAGCAGACAGGACACACTGTATAGCGACTATAGTGCCGCCAATTCCGATACTGCTATGATATAGCATCGCATTCAAACACAACACATATTATTAAAAAGTACACATATTGATTCAAGGCATCAATGGCAAATAGCGTGGCCGGAGATTTTTATAATTCAAGTTGAGTTTCAAATTCATTTTTATATATAATATACAATTTGCAGTAGCACAACAGATTATCCAACCAAAGGCAGTGACTATATCTAGACATTGAACCCCTACATAGAACACAAAATACATTAAACATGTAAAAATGGCATGGCACTATCTAATATAGGAAGACGTGAGCTTCAAGTTAAGTTCAATGTACTATACAGATATAGCCATTAGACATGTGATAAATTGACAATATATTTGCAGGACAGAGGGAAATGTGTTTATCTTGTTATATTAACATTCAATATTACATGGGTTCTGACTATCATTTACAGTTTCTTACCTTTCCCATGTGATAGTGGGTGCGATTGTAATAATGATAGTTTCTTGGTAGTATCATATCTGTAAGATGGTTGTAATGGCATCGGCCATATTTGATGATAGAATTGTGCAATATCAAGTGAGTTCTAGATGCGATTATGTTCGAAAGTCTGGTTACAAACCGAGTACAGAGATTCTGATACTGAATATATAGTAAATTATTAGTATTTGAAAACTGCGAGTCGCTACTAAATTGCGTATTTCGAAATTACTTCTTAGTAGAATTTTTTACACTCTATACTTAATTGGCGCATTCATATGTATCTATGTAAACATATCGGTGAAATTCTGGAGCCAAACCCATTACAAGCAATATGCCAGGTCCTATTGACATTTATCCGAGTGTGGCTAATATGAACCAACTATCTTTGAATGGGGACATATTGTGAATAAGTAACTACATGGACATACTTGGTAATTATGATATTATTTGATAGTAGAATCGCGCAATATCTCGTACAACACTAGTACATAATAATGCATATTGAGTTATGCATGTCTAGATGTTCGAAAACTGGTTACAGCCATAGTACATAGAGATCGGTACATACATTATTGGCATCTGACAACATTTGGTCGCTACCAAGTTGCGTATTATAAAATTACGTTACCGTGGAATTGTTTGTAATCGATATTATATTAGCGTATTTATATATCTACCTGACACTTTGGGGCCACACCTATTACAGACAGTAGGCTACCGAAAACCATGGATCTGCCAAAACGTGTGCAAAGTTTTGCGATGGAATTGGGTGCTACGAAATTACTTCACGGTAGACATTGTTAAGCCCTATACTTTATTAGCGTATTCATATACTGATCTGACCATATGTATGAATATCGAACCGAATGTGGGCCAAACTTATTTCAGACAGTATGGTACTGAAAATCACTGATCTGCCAAGATTTAAGCCAATTTTCGGTATGGATTGCAGACTATGGAATTATTTAATTGTAGAATTTGTTTTAATTATGAATATAGCTAGCAATGATATGATATCATGTTGTTTACAGTTGAAAGTAATTTAGGCTAAATTATACTTTGTAAACTCAAGTGTATGTGGGTGAAAAGCTGGGGCCGAGCATAACCTACAGACAATAGGGCAGGGAAGACTGTGAATTGGCTAAATGTCAGCATGGCTAGATGTTCGAAAACTGGTTATAATCAGAGTGCATAGATATCGGTGCGCAAATTATTGGCATCTGACAACTTTTGGTCGCTACTAAGTTGTTTATTATAAAATTACTTTACTGTGGAATGTTTTTAAATCAATATTATGTTAGCGTATTTATATATCTACCTGACATTTTGGGGCCAAACTTATTACAGACAGTAGGCTACCGAAAACTATGGATCTGCCAAAACGTGTGCACATGTTTGCCATTGAATTGTGTACCACGAAATTACTTCATGGTAGACATCTTTAAGCCTGATACTTTATTAGCGTGTTCATATACCGATCTGACCATATGTATGAGTTTCGAACCGAATGTAGGCCAAACTTATAGCAGACAGTATGGTACTGAAAGTCATTGCTCTGCCAAGATTTAAGCCAATTTTCTGTATGGCTATTGACTTATTTCATTGTAGAATTTGATTTAATTATGACTATAGCTAGCAATGATATGATATCATATTGTTTACAGCTGAAAGTAATTTAGGATAAATTATCCTTTTTAAACTCAAGTTTATGTGGGTCAAAGTCTGGGGCCGAGCATAACCTACAGACAATAGGGCAGTGAAGGCTGTGAATTGGCTAACATGTATACATTATCTCGAATGTTTAGCCCAGTGTTTTATGCTATAATACATAAGGGAAATGAAACAGACACAGTAACTGGTATTGTCTTCATAATATTTTAACCCTTTACTGTCTAAATTTGGTGAAGAATGTTAAAATATTTAGATATTGAATGTACATTTGCAGGCCAAGAGAAGACTGTTTTTTTCGGATTTGCCACTGGAATCTGGAATGACTGCCTCGAGAGTCATTCCAGTGGTACATTATCAAGAACTGTCTCCTCATGGCATGCAATTTGACATGGCTCAAGATCACTGTAGGAGTCCGTTTGACCAGCTATGCCAGGAGGCGGTTAAAATACAATAAGAGATGATGATAGGCCTATGCATATTTTACAACTAATTTGGCTAGATCCTGTCGGTGCTCATAGCAGCAACACAGTTAAATTAGTTTCAAAATATCCAACAGAATGTTTGTTAAATAGTAAAGACATACAATTCGTACAGCTTACAGACTTGTCAACGTTCCTGATAGTCATAGCTACGTCATTCATTACGTATTTTTACTGTGACGTCAGCCCACATGTGACATAATTGATTATGACGTCAACACTTGCGTGACAGGTTGGATAACTTATACCTTCTTTCCATAAGAGAATCGGTCCATTGCGATTGGGTCTACATTCATCTGGCAGGGCAATGCCAACTATCAGAATGCTCTTGCTAAAATATGTGGTCACTTAGTACAAGTGGGTGGACCACATATTACTAAGTGGTATTGGCCGTTTAATGATCAAATTTGTTCAAGACAATTTCAAAGGTGGGGTCTGTTTCTAGCTAAGCTCTGTCCGTTCTTTCGGCGTGTTGGAATCAATGTATATACTTTGATTCACGACTTCCCGGAATCCCAATTTCAAGGTAACTATACAGGTAAGGTGTTAAATAACCTGAAACTAATTTGACTGGGTGCTTTTGTTGCCTATGGCCGTAACAGTGCCCGGTCAAAGTTCCTGGTCAAATTAATTTCAAAATATTCAGCATAATTTTGATTAAAAAGTAAAGACATAAGATGTGTACACTTGACGGACTATTCAATATTCACAATGGAGCTAGAGATGTCATTCACTCAGCATTTTGACTATGACGCCTGTGAAGCTTTTATAGGATGCAATTGATAATGGTAAAACACATACAACGCCCAGGAAAATTAGTTTCAAATTTTCAACAAAATGTTGATTAAATACTAAGGCTATACAATTCGTACAATGCCCAGTCAAATTAGTATCAACATATTCAACAGAATGTTGAATATTGTCTGTATGTCCACATGTTGGATCTGTCAATAAAGAGTGTTTGCTTGCTTAGCTTTTTAACACACTGGCAATGCGATGACTTCAATTCCTGTGCTAACCTCCCCTACAGAGTGCACCCGTTAGTTTACTTTGTTGATCATCATTTCCCCGGTCAGGGATCGAACCGCCATCGTGCAATTCCGCATAGCATCAGCAACCCAGACATTTTTCCGCTGGACCACCGCACCAAGACAAGAATCGGATATACTGATACACTGCCGAATTCATATGAGACTATCTTTCGAATGCACACCGTATGGTGTATTCTATGCCCTCACCTGTTCTCCATCACGACACTGGCAGTAGTTGATTGATCGATCGATCGATCGATGGATTGATTGATTGATTGATTGATTGATTGATTGATTGATTGATTGATTGATTGATTAATTGATTGATTGATTAAATCCCGGGATTAAATCGTAAAGACATAAAATTCGTACACTTGATGGATTATTCAATGTTTCTGATGAAGCTATTTACAGCATTCATCACGTATTTTAATTGTGACGTCATCCTACAGATGAGGTAAATAATTATGACGCCATATGCTTGGGTGACAGATCAGATCCATCTATTATCATAGAGATATCCTATGCCCATTTGCAGACCAAGAGACCGTTTACCATACCATTGGAATGAAAGGCTCCGTTATCGAGCCAGTCCTCCCAGTGGTCAATTTTCAAAAATGCCTACCTGTTAGATGTAAATGGTAGTTTCTCAAGATTACTACAGAAGCCATTTTGGCCAATTTGATCGGGAGGAGTGTTGAAGTGGAGGTCAAGAGATGTACGTGGGTACAGTGGGACAGATCACAATACTATTTTATTTCTGATGCAAATGTACAATCACCAGCTAGTAGTGCAACTAGCCCAAATAGTGCGGGTATGCGTTTAATGCGCACGGGAAATCTAGACAATACATCCTAAATCTACGATTCCAATCTAAATAGAGACGCTCTCGTTAATAATATATATATATATATATATATATATATATATATATATATATATATATATATATATATATATATATATATATATATATATATATATATATATATATATATATATATATATATATATATATATATATATATATATATATATATATATTGCTCTCGTGAGTGTTAGGAGATCTGGCGAGAACGTGAATTACCACAATCCCTAGTGAAACATGGCAGCACCGGCAATGGACCTTTCCAGTCTTAGCTATGCCCCGCTCACCACCTCTAGCAAAGCTCCACCCACACTTCGCAGTGTTGGGATCGATCGATCACCGGGAATGCCCTGACTATCAATTTCCTAAAATCTATACAGGTAAGGCGTTGAATAGTTTGTAACTAATTTGACTGGGTGCTGTTGCTGGGTATGGCAGCAACAGCACCCTGCCAAATGAGTTCCACAATATTCAACAGAAAATGTATTAAATAGTAGACTTGCAATTCTTACACCAACTCATAGTCCGTCTTCAATGGACCTTTCCAATTGTATCCTTCGATTATATGACGTCATATGACATCATAGCCAACTAAGTGGCGTGCATGCTGACATCATAATCATTACGTCATAAATGATTCTATTTGGTCCGTCTTTAACTCTTAATCGTCTAACACGTTGTAAGAATTGTATGTCTGCTATTTACTAAACATGCTGTTTAATATTTTGAAAGTAATTTAACTGGGCGCTGTTGCTGCCGTAAGCAGCAACAGCACCCTCACGGCAGCAACAGCACTGGGTCAAATTAGTTACAAAATATTTAACAGCTTACGTGTGTAGTTTTCTGGAAATTGATAGTCAGGTATTTCAGGGATCGATCGATCTCAACACGAGCGAGGTGTGGGTGGAGCTTAGCTATAGGTGGGCGGGGACTAGCTGAAACTGGAAAGGTCCCTTATGCGCTCGTGGCGTACTTGTCTAAGTCATTCATGACGTCATAATGACGTCATTGATTATAATGTCATTTTACACGTCACGTCGTTGATTACGACTTCATGTGATTGCTGGATACTGTGGAAAGGTCCATTCTAGACACAACCAAGTGAATGCGTAGCGCTGAATCCCCTTTTTACGGTAAAAATGGAGGTGAGCTGTTGCATATTTTGGAACTTATTTGGCTGCTGCTTGTTAAATAGTAAAGCTCTTCAGTTCGTACAGCTGAAGGACGTTCAATGTTCCTGCTGGACATAGTTACGCCAGTCATTACGTATTTTGACTGTGAAGCCACCTACCTGGGAACTAATTGATCCTTCGAGTATATGACGCCATATGTCGTCATAGCCGACTAAGTGACGTGCATGCTGACATCATAATCATTACGTCATAAATGATTCTATTTGGCCCGTCGTTAACTCTTAGTCGTTGACCACGTTGTAAGAATTGTATGTCTGCTATTTAATAAACATGCTATTTAATATTTTGAAACTAATTTGAATGGGCGCTGTTGCTGCCGTAAGTTTCAACATATTTAACAGCTTACCGGTATCGTTTTCTGGAAATTGATAGTCAGGTATTTCAGGGATCGATCGATCCCAACACGAGCGAGGTGTGGGGGTGGAGCTTAGCTAGATCTGGCCGGGGAGTAGCTGAAACTGGAAAGGTCCATTATGCGTCCGTGACGTACTTGTCTAAGTCATTCATGACGTCATGATGACGTCATTCATTATGATGTCATTCTACATGTCACGTAGTTGACTATGACGTCATGTGATGGATGGATAATGTGGAATGGTCCATTCTAGACACAACCAAGTGAACGTGTAGCACTGAGCGGCCACGGAAAGAGATGACAGGCCTACACGCACATCCGTCGTTGTCGTCGTGATTTATATACATACTTTGAACCATGACTTCCCATAATCCCATTTTCACGGTAACTATGGGGCAGAGTTTTTGAATATTTTGGAGACTAATTTGACTGGGTGCTGCTGCTTATTAAACAGTACAGCTCTTCAATTCGTACAGCTGAAGTACTTTTCAATGTTCCTGTTGGACATTGCTACGCCAGTCTTTACGTAATTTGACTGTGACGTCACCCTACTGGGGAGGGGGTGGTGGCAGGGGTGGGGGTGCGCGGAACTAATCGATTATAACGGCAAGGCTATACAATATCTGACCGCTATGCAGCTCATAAATAAGTTAATATACTTACAAAACATAAACAGAATTCTATCTTGTTTTGCAAACATGTTAATTTATTCTTTAGATGTGCTATACCATCGAGTAGGCGGTTTTACAGTACAGCTCTTCCATGTAAATAAGGCACTATATTTGCAAAGAAAAACATAAATTCTACCTTGCATTGAAAACGTTTTAATTTATTTTGGAGGTCTTCTACACCAAACGGTGTCAGGTTTCACGGAAAATGGGAGATAAAAAATCTCTAACCATTATCTTTCTGTTTTCAAAGGCTAGGCCTAGTTGTTTCACGGTCTGTACAAGAACGATTTGTGTAGATTATGTAAACAATAATGCTGAAAATAGTCTACATGTGTGCAGCAACGGTTTACGGCAGCAGTTTCCAAAATGAATGGAAGTTATCATATAGGTATCATATGTAGATACATGTTTGTAATTTCAGAGATGCATGCGTTAGGTTTTAACGCATTTCTGCCATTCTTACCGCCTCTCAGTATTACCGTATTTCCCATATTTATTTTTACCATAGATTTGTGCTTCCGTATTTTGCATGCTATTTAAGCAGACTTTCTATTCCAATTAACGAAACAATAATTTACAGGAGTTTTGGAGGCTATACACATATCTGATCATCTGCGTCCGATGTCAATCAGTCAGTGAAGATCCAGCGGTCGAGACATATATCCCATTCCCCCCATAGTGAGCGTATGCGTATGAACGATCAAGCCAATATATATCCTAAATCTATGGTTCCAACTAAAAATAGAGGCACGCTCTATCTATCTCTCTAGTTAGCTGTTGGAGACCACAATCCTTTGCGCAAAATGGCTGCGCCTATACGCAATTCTAGACACAACCCGAATATAAGCTAGCCGTGAGCGGCCACGCAAAAACGATCTCGCTCGAGAAACCACAAACAGGCTTGACAGAATAGATGGATATATGAAGGGACCGGTGGTTAGGATTGAGTGACTAGAAGCAAAGCGCCAATCTTTATCATCACGAATAGACATACTGGAACGTGGTGAACTTCTTGCAAGCGATAAATACGATAACATGATTGTCAACAAGGCCAACTTGGAATATAACGTTAAAATATTAACAAATCGAATAGATACACTAGAGCATGAACACATGTGACCCGATTAGTACTAGTACTGCTACTACTACTACTACTACTACTACTACTACTACTACTACTACTACTACTACTACTACTACTACTACTACTACTACTACTACTACTACGGCTGCTGCTGCTGCTGCTGCAGCTGCTGCTGCTGCTGCTGCTGCTGCTGCTGCTGCTGCTGCTGCTGCTGCTGCTGCTGCTGCTACTACTACTACTACTACTACTACTAGTAGTACTACTTTTTTTGTTGTTGAAAACCCGACGCTGACGCAGTCGGATACACTTCACGGAGGAACTCCTTTAAAAAGGCTTGCAAACACCCATACATAATCGGATGAAATAGCAGGCTTTATTACTAGAATAACAATACAAACCTAACATATCAAAACAGTGCAAGCTAAAATACTCTATTATCATATACTACAACCGTGGCATAACTACATAGAAAACATAATTAATAAAGAGCTGATAACAGAACATAATTCAGCAAAGCCATTACTATTTGCACACCGTGTAGTAGTAGGCCCACATGGCGAGCATAGCTAACCAACAAGTGGTAAAGCGACTCATCAATAATTGGCTGTAAGCTACTGTTACTCATTGACGCCATTGAGCCGATTCATGACCGGAAGGCTAAGTATATCATATGTAGTTTAACGTAGCACACCGTATAGTAGTAGGGCCAAATGGCGAGTGCAACTCGCCAACAAGTGGCGAGGTGACTCGTCAATAAGTAACAAAAAGTCACTCATTGACGCCAGTTCGCCGATTCTTAAATGCCCAGCGGACGTAGTAACCTTTATATAATATAATGCACAAAGCAAACGTATACACACTATGACTACATGGAAGGCGCTCTGGGTTCACATTTTAAATTTACTTCATTGTAAGATTTTGTAAATTACCCTGGAACAAATACACCTGCAGTAAACATTTACAACAGGATGTTAATTGTATATATGTAAGATGTCATACTCTGTTAACCTAATGAACTCGAAAGTCGGATCACCTAAAAATATTGACGCGATGCTCAATTGATATTTAAATATACCGATTCCCAAGGTTAGGTTATTCGTCAAAATTGTCATCTCCTAAGACATTACAATTTTAAAATAAATTCAATTAAATAAAATAAAATACCATATATCAATATAAAACAAGCAGCGAGTGCGCTAGCTTATACAAGTTCTGCTTCTGCTATTTTTAGCTATCCATGTTCAATTGATACTAGGCCAGTTTTGCATCGTATATCTTTAAATCTACTTTCTTTTCCATGTTCCACTAGCCTGTAAAATTCACAATGAATGCAGTTTATCAACAATGATCGAACTATAGCTTGTATGACTCTTTGGTGATTGTTTCCTGTTTTATCTCTGGCATCTGAACACCGATGCTTCCAAATGGCCCACCCTCCTGCAGAAGACAGGGTTACTAACGATTCTTTCTCCTTGCTATTAACGATTCGTCCGATAGTTGAGCAATCTTTGAACATAATTGTTTCAGCCATTAATTTCACATATTTGATTCCAAATTTAGCAAGTAGCGTGTTGATATATACCCAAAAGCCTGTAGCTATACTATATTAACTAAATCACGTAAATATTGAATGTCATTTTTGGGTATAGAGGGCAAATATAATACAGCATCATTATCACGAATCAACTAGTTTCCCCAAAGACGTTGCGCTAGGGCATCTTCCCAACAACTGGGTTGTGGCATTGATCGTGTAAATATCTTTAAAGCTTCGAGCTTTATATACGTTTGGTATCTTCTGATGGTTAGGTGGCAGTTTATTGCACACACATAAACATTCTACTGGACATGGATCTACGTACCTTTGTAAAAGTGTCCTTGCAACACTTGACCAAGATGAGTTTGAAGTGAGTAATTTATTCAAGAATTTCAGTTTTAGTGAAGCGCACTTTGCTAACACATTAACCAAATCTAGGCCTCTATCATGCTTTTCATTGGTGAGGATTGACTGCAATACTAAATGGGCTTTGTCCTCCCATAAGAAGGACAAAAGTAACGTGTTGATCTTTGACTCAACTGATTTGGGCATATGAACTACAGAAGCGGTATACCACAGTCCAGATAAAATGAAATTATTAAGGACAAATGTCCTGCCAAATACAGTTAGGCGACGTCGTTTCCAATTTACTAATGCACACTTTAGCTTGGATAGCCTTTCTTCCCAGTTTAGTATTACATCCTGTTCTCTACTAAAGTAAATACCCAAACTCTTTATGACATCATCTGACCAGTTAATATCCATACCATTGTGAGTTCTGTCCTTCCAAGCGCCCACAAATAATCCCTTAGATTTGTCTCTATTGACTTTACGCCCTGATGCCTTTTGAAAATCTGAGAATACTCCATTTAAAATTCTAAAATCAGAATTTTTACCTGCAAACACAGTCGTATCATTTGCATATTGAGACACATTTAGTGGCCTTTCTACGCCACGTATACATATTCCTTGAACATCATTACGTTGCCTCAATGTTGCCCCCAACGATTCCATAGCTATGGCGAATAGAAGCGGAGACAATGAGCCACCCTGTCTGACACCACGTTCCAACACTACAGGTTCAGATAGATGATTATTAACTAAATAGCAACTTGTTATATCAGTATATAAAATGTTGACCTATTTAATAAAGCTGGAACCAAAGCCAATATGGTCCAAAGACTTAAACAAGAAATCCCATTCAAGTCTGTCAAACGCCTTCTCGTTATCAAGTGCTATTATTGCTGCTGGGATGCAATCCTGTTCAACCAAGTGAATAAGGTCTCGTATAAGCAATGTGTTGTTTAATACCGTTCTTACTGGTACAGAGTACGTGTGATCATCATCAATTACTTCGCCTAGGACAGCGCCAAGTTTTAATGTTAGTGCCCCAGTATTAATCTTATAGTTTATACAGAGTGGAGAGATTGGTCTATAATTCTGTATTGTATTTCTGTCACCCCTCTTGTATATAAGCCGAACAGATGCTTGGGCCATCGATGGAGGGAGATGGATGACCTTGCTTAAAATGCTAGCTGCTATTTACTCTAATACTGGATCGAATATGTGCCAGAATGTTTGATAAAATTCGACTGGAAGTCCGTCGCAGCCAGGAGAGTTTTCTAACTTCATACCTTTGAGGGATGTTGTCAAATCATCAATTGTTAGTGATTGGTCACGACCTTTGCGACATGCATCTGGAAGTCTGCGTTATCTTCGCTAAAATATCTCTAGTTGCAGTTCCATCACTTCCCTCAGATTTATACAACGATTTGTAAAATTTGGGGATACTGTTTCCATCATCTCTGCATTTGAGGACACTGATACACCACCATTAGTCTTCAGTGAGCGCATTAATTTCTCTACACCTCTTGCTTTTTCCAAGTTATAGAAGTAACGTGTAGGCCTTTCACCCTCGGTGTGCATTTGTGCTCTTGCCCTTATTTGGCCCCATCAAACTGATATTGCTCTATTTAATTTAGTCTACCTTTTAATTTAACTAATGGTTCGTAATAATTTTATTCTCCATCATTAATGTTCTTATTACTTTTACACACCGACCCCGGAAGCGCCTTTTTACGCATTCGCATTTCCTGTGCTTTCCTGATGGAATACTGCCTTGAAATTTGTTTGAGCTCGGATTTAAAATCCCACCAGTCTGTTATACATTCATAAACACTTCTCTTTTCATCCCAGTGCCTCCAACAACTTTCTACACATTTGCGATAGCAACTATCTCGTAACAACGCTACATTGAGTTTCCAAAATCCATCTCCTCCTTTGATCCAGTCAGCATTGTCTAATGTGATGGAAAACATATTGTGATCATAGTAAGTTACTGGTTTTATGTTAGTTTTACACATGTAACCTTTCAATGATCGTTCTACATAGATCCTGTCCAATCTGGATGCTTTCTTTCCATCGGTTGAAAACCAAGTAAAGTCCCTGCCCTCTGGATGTTCAATCCGATAAGTGTCTAATAAGCTTTTATATTCACAGATGTGTTTCAAAATATTATGAGATGTGCCATTAAAATTAGACCTAGCGTTTCTGTCTTCCACTTCATCCAATATGCAATTAAAGTCACCGCACATAATTAGGTTTTCAGGCGTTCTGTCTTGAATTATTGTGGAAACATCATTTACAAATTCACGATGCAATTGATGAGAGGTTGGCGCATAAAGGCACATTAAATTTAAACTTGTGTTTAGTACATCAATGGATACACAAATCCATCGTCCATTTGTATCTGATGACGACGATATAACATCAACATAGTTGAGACAGCGGGGCAGGATAAGAATGGCCACTCCCGCGCTATTATCTTGTGATAAAGAACAAACAATCTGCCCTTTTGAAATATCTTTGAGAGATTCATACACTTCAATTTTTTGAATTTGGTCTCTTGTAGAAAAGCAATATCAACTCTCTCATTTGCTAATTATTCAAGCAAGTGACGCTGCTTGACTTCGGTGTTTAATCCTCTGCAATTTATGGTGCAGACAATCATAATTTGTAAAATGATGTTTACAACCGCCATCATTATATTAACTTGATTTGGGGGTTTTAACTCGTTTCTTAGACCATTTACCTAATTTTCCTGCGAATTCAATGTTTCCTAGTTCTACCACAGACAAATATTCATATTTGGAAATATCAGAATCATGGCGCAGTAGATGATAACTCACGGGGCTCGCCGTTACATATGGCACTAACACTTCACCCCCTTCTGATCGGTACATTACCATTTCATATTTCATCTGTGAACTCTGTGTTTGAATGGTCACATCTGATTCTGCAACTGACACTGTATCAGCATCCATATCATTTACTTCAATCTCAGATTCTGAGCTATTGTCTTCTTTATGACGCTTATTGCTACTTAAGTTACATTTGGCAGGAGCGTCATTTACCATATCTTCAAGCTGACTTAAACCAAGTGGGCTTAGCGGAAAATCGACTGACCTTTCCGTCTTCTGAATCCTAAACTTATCCTGTCCTAATTTGAATTTATCTTCTAAGGAATTGTAAACTGGCTCTTCTGTAAGATCATCATTTTCCTGCGTGTCTTTTAGAGCCACGTTGGGCTCCACTGCATTTTGATTATTTTCTTGACTTAAGGTTATACCCTCCTCTAATACTTGAATTTCATCAACTGTAGTTACTTTAACAGGAGTTGATGATTTGTTTGTGCCATTTTCAGTGGTATGAACCACAACAACAGCTTCCGTAGTGATTGCTCCAGAAGCATTTGACTCAGTTGCATCCTTTGATGGGCGATTATCTCCTGATACTGAGGGCTTGTTTTGATTTTTTGGACAGCGCCATTTAAAATGGTCAACTGAACCACAGAGCACACATTTGTTTCGATTGGGACAATCTGTTGCCAAATGGTCAGTACTTAGGCGGATCCAGCACGCTTTAATTTGCCCTCTATACCATAAGGGCAGGACAAAGCTGCCATCAAGCGTCAATCTGCTTGGTAACGGGCTATCCACTTTTCAAACCAAATGCGTCTTACACCGTCTTCTAGCGTGCTGTCAAAGGGATACGTTTCCAATTCAATCTTTTGCACGTTGCCATACTTCTTTAGTGCATTCATGATTCTGTCATCTGGTATTTCTAGTGGAACTTTAATCTTCACTAGCAACCTATCTGACTCGATTTCCTCTACGTTACAAACTTCGCCTTTTACAATAAGAACATCTTCTAGAAGCTTTTCCTTGACCCCCTCATTTGACACTGTTACATTCCATACAGTTTTAGAAACATTGATAAGCCCCTGCAAAGCAGCAGGTCCCGCGCCAACGACGTCCTTTAACCCATGCAACACGTCGATAGCCGTGACACCCCACCCCTTAGGTGTTATCTTAAGGCTTAGGGTACGCTCATAGGTTGCCATGGTGTTTTATAAAAAGAGGAACCCATACTACTACAATATAAAATACAAAAATATAACACCAAGACGTCGGGGAAAGAGCTAAACACTAAATAAATAGTGTCCCTTTTTCAAACCATGACGTCTACCAACAAATATACGAATAGAGAGTACAGTCGTATATTTGTTAGTTTGAACCACTTTCTAAGTGGTTCACTAACACCTAACCGATTAAAGTGGTTCCCTAATGCATACTAACATATTACAGATATATATTTGTTAGTCTGTTCGAGTTGACCGGGGACAGCCAACTGACTATACAGATTTATATGATTAAAGTACTAGGCTTGCGCTTACAAATGACAAAGGAATTACATCCACTCACTCAAGCGATCTTGCCAAATATAATCCGCTAGCCAACGATCTATAGATATAGCATACTGGCGCGTGGAGAAAAGTATTGCATTGGCCACAGTAAGAGGAGAACTATTAAATGGCTGAAATCGCCAGCTAAGAGGAGTGCATTTAGAAAATGGAGACACAAAATGGGCTCCAACCAAGACAAGAATTCACAAATTAAACATAAAGTTTGAAGGCAAATACTTATACGAAATATATGTATACAATTTATCTACAAAATCGCGCTAGAAACTAGCCAATTCGGACAGCAATTGCAGAGCTAAATAAACGCGTGCGTTCACTTCGACTACTACTACTACTACTACTACTACTACTACTACTACTACTACTACTACTACTACTACTACTACTACTACTACTACTACTACTACTACTACTACTACTACTGCTACTACTACTACTACTACTACTACTACTACTACTACTACTACTACTACTACTGCTACTACTACTACTACTGCTACTACTACTACTGCTACTACTACTGCTACTACTGCTGCTACTACTGCTGCTACTACTACTACTACTACTACTGCTACTACTGCTACTACTACTGCTACTGCTGCTACTACTACTGCTACTGCTGCTACTGCTGCTACTGCTGCTACTGCTGCTACTACTGCTACTGCTACTACTACTACTGCTACTACTGCTGCTGTTGCTGCTGCTGCTGCTGCTACTACTACTACTACTACTACCGCTGCCGCTGCTGCCGCTGCTGCCGCTGCTGCCGCTGCTGCCGCTGCTGCCGCTGCTGCCGCTGCTGCCGCTGCTGCCGCTGCTGCCGCTGCTGCCGCTGCTGCTGCTGCTGCTGCTATTACTACTACTACTACTACTACTACTATTACTACTACTACTACTACTACTATTACTACTACTACTACTACTACTACTACTACTTCTATTACTACTACTACTACTACTACTACTACTACTACTACTACTACTACTACTACTACTACTACTTTTTTTTTTTTTTTTAAACCGACGCTGACGCAGTCGGACAAACTTCACAGAGGAACTCCTTTAAAAAGGCTTGCATACCCCCAGAAAAAAACCTGGTGAACTAGTAATCTTGATTAATATTACACCAAAACAATGATAACTAATGAGCATTAATACAATCTATAAATACATATGGCTTAAAAAGTATAGATACAAAACAATAGGCTGATAAAGCTCCGATAGCAAAACAAAACTTAACAAAGGCATTACTATTCAACCCAGATGTAGTAGTAGACCCGTGTGGCGAGTGCAACTATCCAACAAATGAAAAGTGCATCGTCAATCTATGACAAATAAGTCAATCATTGACGCCAGTGGGCTGATTCTCTAAAGATCAGCGGGCGTCGTAGCATTTGGGTAATATAATACATATAGTCGGCAGAAAAATTCCAGAAAAATTGATGGCGCTCTTGTTTACATTTTCAATTTACTTTATTGTAAGGTTTTGTAACTTACCATTCAATCCATGTGTGGTAGTAGGCCCGTGTGGCGAGTGCAACTATTCAGCAAATGAAAAGTGACTCGTCAATCAATGACAAATAAGTCAATCATTGACGCCAGTGGGCTGAGTCTTTAAAGATCAGCGGGCGTAGTAGCATTTGGGTAGCATAACATATATAGTCAGCAGAAAGATTACAGAAAAATAGATGGAAATAGATGGCGCTCTTGTTTCCATTTTTGATTTACTTTGTTGTAAGGTTTTGTAAATTACCCGGGAACAAATAACCCTATAAAACTCTGTGCAAATTCCTAAATTACCTGGGACAATTTTATAATTCACTGGCAACTTACGTTATCGATTGATTATTAAATTACCCCAGTCTGTTTATTTGTTAACATGAATTATTAAACATAACAATATCAAAGGGCAGACTAAAATGAATTACCTGACACAGATTAATTAAAAGACACAGATAAATCCGCTGTAGTAATTAAATGATTTAAGCTAGTGCAGGCTCATTTATTTTTACAGCTCCCAACTCTACTGAAACTATGTTTGCTTTGCACCATATGTCCTTGAATACTTTTTCTTTACCATGCTGCTTTAAGCTAAAGTATTCGCAAGGAATATGATTCAGCAGCAATGAACGAAATATTGCCTTTATCGCTCTATTGTGATTGCCCATAGATGGATTTTTCGTCTGTGCACACCGATGTTTCCAAATGGCCCAAACACCTATGGTTAGTATCGTTATTAAAATAGTCCTTTCAGACTTTATGATATTTACACCGCTTGATCCAAATTCTCTAAATAAGACTACATGCGTGTCTAAAACAATGGTCTTCGCTCCAAATTTTGCCAAGATTTGGCTGATATAGTCCCAAAATTGTGACGATATTGGACATTCCGCAAATAAATGCTCGATTGTTTCCTCGTCTGTTTGACATAAGTAACACCTATCAGAAGTCGTAATATTGCACTTGTATGTCAAGTGTCCCACCCATAGCCGTCGATGTAGTAATCGCCACAATAAATCACGAGCCATATTTGGTATGTATGGAGAATGTAAGATTTTCCATACATTTTTCCAACTGGATGGTTTATAGCTTGAGTCATCCCATCTCCTAATTGCTATGGGAGGTGTTACTTGTTTTCGTCTCATAATATGGTACCATTCCTTGGATCTCATCTTGTATTTTAACATCTCATCATCAAGAACTAATGCGGGTTGTGGAGTCAAACTATTATTATTTACATTTGGCAGACGAAACCATTCACTTGGTACAGCATGTTTTATTTTATTTAGCAACCGCTGGACATCTATATGCCTCATATGTGTTTTTCTAGCTACTTCTTGCATTGAAATCCATCTACGTGTTTGAGGGTGTATCATATCAGATAAATGTTGAATGCCATATTTTGCAAAGGACGGTAGATAAAGTACTGCATTGTTATAACATATATTACTATTGCCCCACAATTGCTGTTCTAGTACTTCCTTCCAGCACGTAGGTGGAGGCATGTATCTGTCAAATATTTCTAACTCCTTAACTTGATCTTTAAACACATCTGGTATCATATGGCTATTCGGAGGTGGCTTCTTTGAGGTAAAAACATGCTCCGCCAGAAATGGTTCTACAATTCTCTCCATGAGAGCTCGTGAAACACATGCCCACGTCTCATCTGATGTAATAAGATCATCCAAAAATGTTAACCTTAAAGAAACACATTTCACTTTAATATCAATTAAATCAAGTCCTCCTTCTAACTTAGCATTATTGAGAACACGATGGGAAACTAAATGATTCTTTTCTTCCCATATGAATGACAATATCAACTCATTAACCTCCTTTTCTACATGTTTTGGCATGTGTACAACCGATGCTGTATACCATAGCCCAGATAATGCCAAGTTGTTGACAACAAACACTCTACCAAAGATTGAAAGACGACGACGCTTCCAATTTGCTAATATTCTCTTAAGCTTAGATACTCGTTCATTCCAATTTTGTATTGTATTCGGTTTCCTGCCAAAATAGATGCCTAAAATCTTAATGGTATCATTAGACCAATTGATTTCAAGTGGCTGGTCATTCCGCTCTTTCCATGGCCCCAGAAATAATCCTTTGGATTTTCCTTTATTGATTTTCAAACCAGATGCATTTTGGAACTTTTCTAGTACGTGGTTTAAAATTGCAAAATCATTGTTTGAACTGGTAAACACAGTTATGTCATCAGCATATTGTGACAGCTTAAGTGGTCTTTCTATGCCACGAATACATATGCCTTGAAAGTTATTATTTTGCCTCAATGCTATGCCAAGTGATTCCATCACAATAACAAATAATAATGGCGATAGGGAACACCCCTGTCTAACCCCACGTTCTAAGACAATTTCTCTGGATAATTGATTGTTCACTAAATAGCTACTCTTGATATCCGTATATAAAATCTTTACCCATTTAATAAAGTGTGAGCCTAACCCAAACGATTGCGAAGAATTAAAAAGAAAATCCCATTCCACACGGTCAAATGCCTTTTCATTGTCCAAGGCAATCACAGCTGAAGGGATGCTATCCTTCTCAACCAATTGTATAAGGTCTCTTATTACCATGGTATTGGTTAGAATTGTCCTCCTGGGTACAGCACATGTCTGCTCTGTTCCAATGATTTCTCCTAAAACACTACCTAGTTTCAATGTTAGTGCTCTGGATATTATTTTGTAGTCTACACATAGTAGAGAAATTGGTCTGTAGTTCTGAATTAGACGTCTGTCATTTCCTTTATATATTAGCCTTACGTATGCCCTAGCCATAGTTGGTGGTAAATGGCCTTTCTAAAAAATTTCAGTGCCTAATTCTTCCATTATTGGACCTACAAGGTGCCAACACATTTGGTAAAATTCAACTGGAAGGCCATCACACCCCGGTGATTTTTCTAGTTTCATACCTTTAAGGGATTTAGTTAAATCTTCTAGTGTTAAGGGTTGATCACAAAATTCACTGCCTGTGTCTGACACCTTTATGTCTATATTTGCTAACAAATCCAATTTTGCATCTTCATCAATTCCCTCTGACTTGTACAATGACTCATAGTAATTGCATACAATAGTACTCATTTCATTGTTGGTAAAGACGGTTGAACCATCCGGCATGTTTAATGAGCACATCACCTTATCTATTGCCCGTGCTTTTTCTAATGCGCAAAAATATCGGGTTGGCTTTTCCCCTTCTGCGTGCATCTGGGCTCTTGCTCTAATTTTTGCACCCTCAAACTCATAGTGTTCTATATCTCTTATTTTACTTTTAATTTTAACCAGTAATTCATAATAATTCTCTTCACCATTATTTACTTTAGCATTAATTTTCATCAGTGATCGATGAAGTGTTTTCTTGCGTTTGCGTATTTCCTGTGCTTTTCTAATAGCATACTTTCGGGAAACATACTTTAAATCCAGTTTAACATCCTCTCACCATTGCAATGTGCTCTTATATGATGCTTTCCTATTAATCCAATGTTGCCAACAACTCTCTATATTATTCTTATAAAATTCTTCTCCCAACAGTGTTGTGTTTAATTTCCAAAACCCGACCCCTTTTGTTACCCAGTCAGCATTGGCAAAGGTTACACAAACCATGTTATGATCTGAGAATGCAACTGGCTTAATATTAACATCTCTCCAGTACCCTGTTAACAAACTATTCACATAAATTCTGTCGATCCTTGAACCAACTTTACCATCTACCGAAACACATGTAAGATCTTTACCATGAGGTTTTGATATTCTATAGGTGTCAACTAAATTTTCATTATCACATATTTCTTTTAAGAGTCTATGTGATGTATCAGTATAAGTTGAAGTTGCATTCCTGTCATTTTCTTTGTCTAAGACACAATTAAAGTCACCACCCATTACTAAGTTTTCAGTGATGTTATCTAGTGCTGTTTTAGACATCTCCTTAAAAAAATTACAACGTAGTTGATGAGATGCAGGTGCATATATACACAGCAACGTGATACGTGTTTGTTGTATATCTAGCGTGATTCTCACCCATCGACCATTTGCACCTGATACTGAAGAGATTATATTTACATAGGCTGAACAACTAGGGAGTATAACAATTGCTACGCCTGCACTATTATCTTGAGATAACGAATAAAATATTCTGGATCCAGAAATCTTTTCTAAATTATCGTATAATTCTGACTTCTGAATTTTTGTTTCCTGTATCAAAGCAATGTCAATCTGCTCATTTTTCAGAGTCTCTAGTAAGTGACGTTGCTTTATGTCACTATTTAAGCCTCTACAATTGAGTGTGCAAATTAGCATAAAAGGTAATAAAATGCTGTGTAAAACCGCCATTATTAAGCTAACTAGATTTTGTTTTTTTCGACCCTCTCTTAGACCATTTACCTATTTTACTCACGAAGGCTGCATTACTTAGCTCAACTTTTTCCAAATGCTTATATTTTAATATATCTGAATCATGACGCAGATGCCTATATTTAACACCATTTGCCGTCACATATGG
>CM067359.1:186760764-186765764 GCA_034401795.1 Chaetoderma sp. LZ-2023a
CTCCCCCCTCTCCCTCCCCCCCCCTCTCTTCACCCACTCTCTCTTCTCTCTCTCTCTCTCGCTCTCCCTCCCTCCCTCCCTCCCTCCCTCCCTCCCTCCCTCCCTCCCTCCCTCCCTCCCTCTCACCACCCGCTCTCCCGCTCTCTCTCGCTCTCCCCCCTCCATCCCTCCCGCCCTTCCTCCCTCCCTCCCTCCCTCCCTTTCTCCACCACTCTCTCTCTCTCCCCCCCTCTCTCTCTCTCTCTCTCTCTCTCTCTCTCTCTCTCTCTCTCTCTCTCTCTCTCTCAGGCACGCGAACCATTTGGTGGTCAAGTTGGAAAAGCCAGGCCTCTAGATCTATCTTGGGAATGTCGGTTTAAAAGTTAATATCATAATGTACAATGGGGGTTCTCATATTCAAGTTTCGTTTTCGGAAGCTAAGAAAATTAGCACATTTGATATACAATTGTATATAAATAGTCTATACAAATAGTATATAACCATATCATTATCTTGGCGTATACTGCGTTATTTCCATACGTCAATGCAGTAAGTTGGTTTAGCATTTTACTTAGACTTTAATTACTCGATTCTGCGGTTATCGCTCCTCAATTTAGCGAGCGAAAAGAGATAACCGTCGGGTCATCCGAATCCCTATCGAATCGAATGCGCCATTCTCAGACAGCCATCACATTAGACAGCTACCATGAGTAGACTCGAAGTAGATCCCCTAAACTCGTTCATCTTAGTTGCATGAGTCGGTAGTCACGTCTGAATCCCGGTACGGTCTTCCTTGGACTCTGTCAAGTCTTTCGTGATGCCGCTCAATGTGGTATTCAGCTCGGAGGGAAAGACTCGCCCGATTCAGGGAAGGTAGAGGTTTCTCACAAAATCTAACGGTCACTGTCCTTCTGTGCACAAAAAAAGTTCGCTGTAAACTACCACCTCGAGCGGGATCCCAAAAGTTAAGTTAAGCACACATAGAAGCACCGCCTAAGGATGACTCAGCGAACATCGGATCAACCAGGCGGCGACCACTAAACATCCAGTGAAGGCGTAATTCTTCCATCTGTACCTATAGACAAACCACCAGTTCTCTCTGGAACTACAATTAGTGATTTATTTGCAAAACATCTGAACACTATTCATGTCAGTAGAAAAGCCTTTATTGAAGCTGAATCATCAAATAGAATTAGACGAGCACTTAGGTATCAAATTAGGCCATCAGAAACAGTATATCAAATTGGTGATAGTGTTTATTACAAGGTAAGCAATAAATAGAAAGGACCAGGAAAAGTACTTGGCCAAGATGGTAAAATAGTGTTTGTTCACCATGGTAGTATTTATGTCAGAGTTCATCCGTGTATACTTTTTTGAGGTGTGAGGGGGGGGGGGGGGAGTTTGGGTGGGGGAGAATTCAACATAGAACTAATTTTAGTCAAGCGGATAATGTAAATAATGATGCAGTCATTAAAGTGAACAATGATAACAGGATACATCCGAATAGTGAATGTGATGACAGTCTATCTGATGAGAATGACGTTGGACGTAATGATTTTTTCACCGAATTGGCCCCATTGCTCCACGTGACACACTATGTGGTGGGCGTACATCCATAATCCGATTATTTCTGGAAGCGGATGAACATACTATGCTAGAATATGTAAACTGCGTTTCCATGTACCCATCAGTGATGAAACAGGTGCATACGAGGTAGTAAGTGGTAACG
The DNA here is from genome assembly GCA_034401795.1 of Chaetoderma sp. LZ-2023a. Lineage (NCBI taxonomy): Eukaryota > Metazoa > Mollusca > Caudofoveata > Chaetodermatida > Chaetodermatidae > Chaetoderma > Chaetoderma sp. LZ-2023a. Next base: position 186,762,473 of record CM067359.1, read on the forward strand.
ATTAGAATGATAAGATGGTGCATGACTTCTTTGGTCTTATTAAATGCAACGTCATCCCTCCTCGTGATTTATACTTTCCAGTATTACCTAGTAGACGTAATTGACTCATGTTGTACTATGCGCCGAATGCACATGAATCGGTCAATCTAGCAGATGTGAACATGCAGAAGAACAACGTTCCCTCTGTGGGATGTGGACCACTCCTGAGTTACAGTTAGCTATTCACCATGGTTATATCATTAAAAAGATGTACGAAGTCTGGCATTATCCTGAGTTGTCGCAATATGAATAACATGGCGATAAGAGACTATTTTCTGAATACATTAACCACTTCCTCGAAATTAAGCATGAAAGTATCCAGACTGGGTCTGTAGTGAAAGCGATAAGAGTGCTATATACAAGAGTGCTACGAGCATGAGGCTATACAACTCGACCCAGAGAAAAAAATCAAATAATCTAGGTCTACGTTTCGTAGCTAAAGCTGGATTGAATATTTTGTGGGACCATTTTCTCGCTACATGATAACACCAAGCATACGATGGTATCAACGCGAAAAGAGCTACTATGGCTTTTGAGGGATAAAAGTAAATATGTCAGCAGCATTTCATTCCTCAATGATACTATTTTTATTGTGGCGTACTCAGTCAATGAAGAGTATGTTGAGTCCCCATTAAATACCAACTGTATTCTTGCATCTTTCGTGATAGCTTATGGTCGAGTAAAACTGTCTGAAGTCTTGTCCTTACTCGGTCACCATGTAGCCTATTACGATACAGATTATGTGGTATTTAGTACCCATGAAGGTGAGCCGATCATTCAAGATCGAATTGGGTATCTAGGTTCTTGTATGAGTGAAATCCTCCACCGACTATGAGTTAACAAGTTTTTGCGCGCCTAGTCCAAAAAAACTAGTCTTGAAATGAAGTGTTGCAATGATCCATCGATTGTTAAACAGGTATCAAAGGTTACAGATTTAATACTGGGTTATGAACAATCAAAACAAGTAAATTTCGATGTGATGAAAAAATCCATTAAACAAATTATAAATGATGGTGAAATTATGGATAGTAATAGCATACTACTATGCTACCCATCTCAGATCACACGCACATCTCAATTTAGAATTCGTTCAGCCAATAGTAGTAAGATCTTCAGGCCAGTCTTCAAAAAATGATTTTTGAAACTGGGCGATTTATCTTCTGTTCCATATGGTTACACTAGCGTAGTATAAATAGTAACGATGTACTGCTATCGTTCAAAAGTATGTATGAAGCCATGGATAATGTACAGCATCGATGCAATATACGATAAACAACTGTTAATGCCATAATATTGAAACCTTTAATCAATATATCGGGATTAACCCTTTAATGGCGAACCCATCCATAGCCGCCCTCCTTAGCGGTCTGTCAACTATATATCCATGCAGTTGAATATTAGGAAACTAACATGAATGCGAGTTTGTAGCTTCCTATATCATCGCAAAGACAAATTGGTTTTACAATATTCACGAACAAAGTACTCATCTTTGGAGCTTCGAACCTGAGTCGCATTAATGTTGAGCCCCACCCTGAAACGCAAGTTGCCTGCTACCCAGGAGCTAAATTGTGTCATGCTAGAGGACTAATTCAAAAGTACACTGGATCATTTAAACCAGAGAAAATAGTGATCAACATTGGCATTAATGATATGAATGAACCCATCTCTAGTTCAAAACATAGATTAATGCTGCTTCTCAGTGCGATTAAGTCCAAATTCCCAAAGACTGCGATTTACTTCGCAAAACTTAACTATTCAAGTCGGTTGACAGCTCAGCAGAAGTTGGCGATTCAGTCCATCAATTCGACGGCTGAATCATCAAAATCTGTGACTGTCATTCCTGCACTTAGACTCTCCGAATTTAATGTTGTTAAGGATAACATTCATTGGACTGAGAAGACAGCTAACTCGATGTATTCTGCCTGGCTTAAATTCCTAAATTTAAACTAGACAAGGGCCAGGGTAACATCCGCCCGGAAACAGGACTGGGCAGTAATATTGTCAATTTAACTGGCTCCCCATTATGTGAAGCAGAGCAGTCACTGCTCAATTTTGGTCTTACATTTGTCCCAACACCAAAACCTAAAACAGGTTTGGATGCTCTTTTAGATAATGGCTGTATGGAAACATCTGAATTTAGTCACCGTATTAAGTTAGCAGACTTCTTTCGTAACTCTAATAGTAACATTCCACCATTCATTGAAAAAACTGGCTGGGCACCAAACGTAAAAATCCTGGACCCAGCGATCGGTGAAAGCATAGAACTCTTTTCAGAACGTGTTAAAAATTCTAAATTCCCTAATGATCAACCAAATTTACCCTATGAGGAACGCCAGGCCTTAATTGAATTGTCTAAAAACAGCGAAATTGTCATCAAACCTGCAGATAAAGGGTCAGCGACTGTAATAATGCTTAAAGATAACTATAAACGTGAAGCACAACGACAAGTTAGTAACCCAAAGCATTACCAGAAACTAAGCAAACCACTTTGGCAAAATAATTGCAGCAAATTTAATGAGATTCTTCAAAAATTGCTCGATAGCAAGAAGATCACCGAAAAGCAACATAAGTATCTCTTTGCTAAACTTGAGTCAAAACCACGGACTTTCTATCTTTTGCCAAAAATTCATAAACCCATAGATTCGTGGTTGGACACAATGTCACCGCCCGGGCGACCTATAATCTCTGATTGTGGCTCAGAATCCTACAGAATCAGTGAATACATCGATTACCATCTACAGCCAATAGCAAATAGACACCCCAGCTTCTTGAAAAACACAGAAGACTTCTTATCACAGGTCTCTGAGACCTGGATACCTCCAAATTCATTCTTGGTCACGCTTGACATCGATGCTATGTATACAAACATTGACATCGAGAAGGGTATAAATTCTATCCGTAGAGCATTCGTGAACTACCCAGACACCAACAGGCCAGACAGAGAAGTAATAGCTCTATTAGAGCTGAGTCTGAAAGGCAATGATTTTGAATTCGATGGCGAAATTTACCAACAAATTTGCGGCTGTGCGATGGGCAAGCGCTTTAGCCCATGTTTTGCCAATATTTACGTAGCAGAGTGGGAGGAGGAAGCGTTGGAAAAGTGTCCAAAACATCCCCTCATTTATCGCAGGTACCTTGATGACATTTTCATGATTTGGCAACACACAAAGGCAGAGTTTGATGAATTTTTCGAAATTCTGAACAATCACGATCCGAATATCAAATTAAAAGCAACCATTGACGAGATGTCCGT
>CM067359.1:186770764-186938264 GCA_034401795.1 Chaetoderma sp. LZ-2023a
ATCCCTATCGAATCGAATGCGCCATTCTCAGACAGCCATCACATTAGACAGCTACCATGAGTAGACTCGAAGTAGATCCCCTAAACTCGTTCATCTTAGTTGCATGAGTCGGTAGTCACGTCTGAATCCCGGTACGGTCTTCCTTGGACTCTGTCAAGTCTTTCGTGATGCCGCTCAATGTGGTATTCAGCTCGGAGGGAAAGACTCGCCCGATTCAGGGAAGGTAGAGGTTTCTCACAAAATCTAACGGTCACTGTCCTTCTGTGCACAAAAAAAGTTCGCTGTAAACTACCACCTCGAGCGGGATCCCAAAAGTTAAGTTAAGCACACATAGAAGCACCGCCTAAGGATGACTCAGCGAACATCGGATCAACCAGGCGGCGACCACTAAACATCCAGTGAAGGCGTAATTCTTCCATCTGTACCTATAGACAAACCACCAGTTCTCTCTGGAACTACAATTAGTGATTTATTTGCAAAACATCTGAACACTATTCATGTCAGTAGAAAAGCCTTTATTGAAGCTGAATCATCAAATAGAATTAGACGAGCACTTAGGTATCAAATTAGGCCATCAGAAACAGTATATCAAATTGGTGATAGTGTTTATTACAAGGTAAGCAATAAATAGAAAGGACCAGGAAAAGTACTTGGCCAAGATGGTAAAATAGTGTTTGTTCACCATGGTAGTATTTATGTCAGAGTTCATCCGTGTATACTTTTTTGAGGTGTGAGGGGGGGGGGGGAGTTTGGGTGGGGGAGAATTCAACATAGAACTAATTTTAGTCAAGCGGATAATGTAAATAATGATGCAGTCATTAAAGTGAACAATGATAACAGGATACATCCGAATAGTGAATGTGATGACAGTCTATCTGATGAGAATGACGTTGGACGTAATGATTTTTTCACCGAATTGGCCCCATTGCTCCACGTGACACACTATGTGGTGGGCGTACATCCATAATCCGATTATTTCTGGAAGCGGATGAACATACTAAGCTAGAATATGTAAACTGCGTTTCCATGTACCCATCAGTGATGAAACAGGTGCATACGAGGTAGTAAGTGGTAACGATTAGAATGATAAGATGGTGCATGACTTCTTTGGTCTTATTAAATGCAACGTCATCCCTCCTCGTGATTTATACTTTCCAGTATTACCTAGTAGACGTAATTGACTCATGTTGTACTATGCGCCGAATGCACATGAATCGGTCAATCTAGCAGATGTGAACATGCAGAAGAACAACGTTCCCTCTGTGGGATGTGGACCACTCCTGAGTTACAGTTAGCTATTCACCATGGTTATATCATTAAAAAGATGTACGAAGTCTGGCATTATCCTGAGTTGTCGCAATATGAATAACATGGCGATAAGAGACTATTTTCTGAATACATTAACCACTTCCTCGAAATTAAGCATGAAAGTATCCAGACTGGGTCTGTAGTGAAAGCGATAAGAGTGCTATATACAAGAGTACTACGAGCATGAGGCTATACAACTCGACCCAGAGAAAAAAATCAAATAATCTAGGTCTACGTTTCGTAGCTAAAGCTGGATTGAATATTTTGTGGGACCATTTTCTCGCTACATGATAACACCAAGCATACGATGGTATCAACGCGAAAAGAGCTACTATGGCTTTTGAGGGATAAAAGTAAATATGTCAGCAGCATTTCATTCCTCAATGATACTATTTTTATTGTGGCGTACTCAGTCAATGAAGAGTATGTTGAGTCCCCATTAAATACCAACTGTATTCTTGCATCTTTCGTGATAGCTTATGGTCGAGTAAAACTGTCTGAAGTCTTGTCCTTACTCGGTCACCATGTAGCCTATTACGATACAGATTATGTGGTATTTAGTACCCATGAAGGTGAGCCGATCATTCAAGATCGAATTGGGTATCTAGGTTCTTGTATGAGTGAAATCCTCCACCGACTATGAGTTAACAAGATTTTGCGCGCCTAGTCCAAAAAAACTAGTCTTGAAATGAAGTGTTGCAATGATCCATCGATTGTTAAACAGGTATCAAAGGTTACAGATTTAATACTGGGTTATGAACAATCAAAACAAGTAAATTTCGATGTGATGAAAAAATCCATTAAACAAATTATAAATGATGGTGAAATTATGGATAGTAATAGCATACTACTATGCTACCCATCTCAGATCACACGCACATCTCAATTTAGAATTCGTTCAGCCAATAGTAGTAAGATCTTCAGGCCAGTCTTCAAAAAATGATTTTTGAAACTGGGCGATTTATCTTCTGTTCCATATGGTTACACTAGCGTAGTATAAATAGTAACGATGTACTGCTATCGTTCAAAAGTATGTATGAAGCCATGGATAATGTACAGCATCGATGCAATATACGATAAACAACTGTTAATGCCATAATATTGAAACCTTTAATCAATATATCGGGATTAACCCTTTAATGGCGAACCCATCCATAGCCGCCCTCCTTAGCGGTCTGTCAACTATATATCCATGCAGTTGAATATTAGGAAACTAACATGAATGCGAGTTTGTAGCTTCCTATATCATCGCAAAGACAAATTGGTTTTACAATATTCATCAGACTTAAAGAACCACTGCGCCACGATTTAGATACCTTCCACTAGCCTGCTAAGGACGGCGGCTATGGAAGTTTTCGCCATTAAAGGGTTAAGCATGATATATTATTTAGTCACTAAAGAGTTAAGTACTCATTTGTGCTGGTTGTGTCGTGGATTAGGCACGTCACCATTGTAAGATATGTTAAACAATTGATAACGCCATAATATCATTGCCTTTAATTAACATATTGTCTTAATATTGCAGTATTAGTACACATATCGTTGTATCGCAGTTTGATGCCGGACCAAATTTAGTCATTAAAGAGTAAAGTACTGAGTTGTACCAGTTGTGTATGACGTCATGGTTTAGGTGCATCACTATGTAATATATGTTAAATAACTGTTAACACCATAATATCGACACCCTTTATATAATTGCCTTTAATTAATATATTGTCTTAATATTGTAGTATTATTAAACATATCACAGTTTGATGTTGCGTACTAGAATCATATCGATGTAATAATATGTTGTGTCAGTTTACGATGTCAGTTTTAAATTTAAAAAATGTTTAAATGATTTAATTTGTTTACTCTTTGTCAGTCATGCCATTGAATGGTGCACCCCCTCCCACCTTCATAAGAATCTTCACCTAACCATAAATATTCTTAGAGATAAAAATAGGATGCGTGAAAACATATTTTATATATAGAAAATGTTTTTTGAAAATTCGCATATGAAATGACTGCCTTCATAATACTAGGATCAGGAGTATATACTGAAAAAAGCACGTGCATAGCATATGTATAGTTTTACTGTAAAAACGTCATGATGTTTTATGTTGATGGTTTCAAATGGTTTATATACCATTGAGGGAACTATTTTGGAGGATAGGAAAGCTTATTTTAAAAACCTTTCAGCTGGAATGACTGGCTAGCACGTCTACCCAGCAGGCACGTGGCGTTGTTTCAATGTTGAATCCATGTTGAAATCACGTCATGTACGTTATGTGCCTGTTGGGGTATTTCATATGCTTAACTGCGTCTCGTTACAAATCATTACTTTGAACGAGCCACCCACCTCCCACCCGGGTAAAAAATACAGATCCGCATGTATTATCACAACAAACAGCTAGACACGCGCCATTCATAATCTTGGAATGACTGATGCAGCGTGACAATGCTTTGCGACTCTCTGCAGCAAAATCCAGCTCAAAAATAACTTTTAAAAGCCGAGTAATCTATTCTGTTACAAATTTGAATATAATTGGACACCAATGGTTTTACGATCTTTGTCAACTAATGACTGGTGAGTGCGCATTATTCATGTAGTAATGGTTCAAAGATTGGCACATTCGCGTGCATTTCAGACAGTCATGTCTCATAAACATACATCATATGCGAACATACATCATTGTGTCATATCACAGCCGCATGCTTCAGATAGGGTCACCACCTATATATATAAGTGTTTGCGTGTATGCTATGCCAGTTGAATTGTTACGTATGCGAGTGATGGCGTCAATGATTGACTGTAATACAACATTAAGTTATCCCTTTATCATGATTGCCTGTCGTCCGACGCAGTCTGGTAAAACTGAAATGATAAAAGCATTATTAAGAGATACAATGGCAATTACTCCCCCTCCACAGAGGATCGTGTACTGCTATGGCATGTGGCAAGATAGATATAATGATTTAGCGCAACAAGTAGACTTTAAAGAGGGGCCAAATGTTGAATTAGACAGAAGTTGTGTATATATATATATATATATATATACAAGAAGAAGAACAGTAAACCAAAGAAAATACACAGAAATCTGGTGATCATGTGAGAATCTAGTAAGCAATAATGCCATTTGAGAGGGCATAATGCGGACAGTGGAGCCGTCACTTGTTTAATGTGAAACAATGTTCTTTCTGACAGATATCCAATCTTATATAAATTAGAAGATTACTTGGGTGAACCAATTATTGGAACCTTTTATCGTGATGGGATTCAGAAAATTATTTTTCTTTAGTTTAGTGTTCTTCTCTATCTTCTTTCAGAGAATATGCAGTGGAACCGATAATTAAGAGTAGGAAGGGAGCTAAGGGAGTACGTGAAGATTACGTCAAGTGGCTTGAATATCCATCCAAGTTTAACTTGAGTATTACTGAGCTCAACACCATACACCATTAATAATGGACGAGTACATAGGGAGACGTTCAGATCAGGGAATGTGGCGCATAATGGGTGCACGTGTACCAACGGAGCAGATAGTATACCTAGCGCATGTCATAATCATTTATATTATGAACAGCACGTGTATCGTGAATCTGAGTATACAAACTGGTTAGCCAGGTATCTGGATATCGCTGCTGAGTGGTTGCTTAGGGTATATATTACCCAGTCCATGCATTAAGATGTTAAAGACACCACACCCATCTTTGGAGAATGAATGAGGAGCAGTTTTATGTGATGCTTCCAAGCAATAGTAGTATGCAGTATTATCCTAACAATAAGATATCCAAGTTTAGAATGCAGCTACAGACGCTATTGTCATTAGATGGCAAGTGGTAAGTGGGAATCTCAAGCATACAATATCCCAGGAGCTATGTTCAAATATATGCATGGAGTAAGACAAAGAAGAATAAGAAGGATGGAGATAATGCCAAATCTGGTAGTGTATTGGATGTTGGTATACCAACACCTGTTGATCTGGACAAATTCAAACGAAGCTCACAGAATGATCAACCTAGTGTGCAGGGAAAAAAGTGCATTCTTCATAGTTTTCACAAACTTAGCGAATCACATATTATACAAGTACCAAAGGGATACTATGTGGTGAAGAATATGGTAGACTATATAAATGGACAGATAGAAAATCATTAGAAATTTAAGAATAAAAAACACTTTCTCAGTTTTTATTTACATCCCACGAATCTCATATCGCTTACGATTAGACATACTTATGGTATTAAGTTTTGCCCAGAAGTATATAATTTAACTGGCTATGACAAACAAATACATACATGGCCAGTAGAAGTATTAAAATCATTTCGCAAGAGTTGCTAGTGTGGACCAACGACAGCATATATATGCTACAACATTGTCTCTCGCAGCGTAGCAGGTGGCATGTCAGCATCACTGCTCAGAGTGATTCTGCTGTCTAGTACTGATTGCGGGAAAGATATATGCCAGTGGACATTTCCCGATATCCAGTATCACTCCATGTCAAAGAACTATATCGATACAATAAGAATACTTATAACTGATAGGTCAGGCTCAAATATACCATTTGAGGATGGAGCATCACCGAGTGTACTCTGTCTACATTTCAGATGACGACGATGATGAGAAGATTGAGTAATGTAAGTGCCTCGGAGCGGTATTATGCCAGTCAGGCGAGTTATTGATGTATTCCAGTATTTGTAGGTGCATGCGGCCAGGCGGGGGGGTTTGTTAGGTAATATCCTAGGTGGGCTACTACACTCAGCAAAACCCTTCGTGAAAGCTGTTGCCAAGACAGTAAGTAAACAAGCGCTTAGCACAAGAGTTGGGCTAGCAGAGATGTAGCCCGGTCTCTGATAGCAGAGGCTGTAGCAGCAGTACATGGAACATTAACCACACCTAAACCAAAACATAAAAAGAGGAGTAATGTACATAATGCTCAGTCAGTGCGGCGACACCAAAGAGGAAGGGACACAATAAACGTCAGAGAAAACATGCAGATATCTTCGATTGACTAAAACATGGAACTTAGTCATGCATCTGAGTGTTCAAAAAGCGAGTTGGACATTTTTCAGACACGTCCCATTGTAACAACGTTGGAATCGGCAAAACGGAAACAGTTTCAACCTGTATTGAGCTTATCAGATTCTGGGCCGATCGAGTTTTACATCAGTGGATCTTTGGATAGATATTTAGATCTACCCACTTTTATATCTTGATTAAAGTTAAGTTAGTAAAGCTAGATGCGGTGGGTACTGAGACACGGCTAGCAGTTGATAAAAAGATGGGTCCTGTGAATAATCTTCTTCATACGATGTTCTCACAAGTGGATATTTTTTTAATGGAAAACGTGTCAGTGGCTCAAACAAAAATTATGCTTACCGCACTTATTTTGAAATGTTGCTTAATTATGAGAGCGATGCCACATCCTCGCATCTCCAACTTGCCGGATGACGAATGGACGATGCTGGCAAATTTTATAATGTCGCTGATATAACTTAGGATTCCAAGCATGCAGAAACATGATGGCTGAATGTAAGACAGTGCAATACATTGGTCACATACACACTGATATGTTTCTGCAGGATCGATTTCTAACCAGATCCGTTGATTTAAGAGTACGCCTGCAGCGGAGTAAAGATGCTTTCGCCATTATGTCTACAGATGATCTCAAACCTAACCTGGAGTTATTGTCGGCTAACCTATTTGTACATAAAGTTATACCATCATCTGTTGTGTTAGTATGGCATTCAGTTACTCTGAGAAAGATGAGTGCTAAATACCCTATTCGTCATGTTGCATGTAACACTTGTACTGTACCGAGTGGAGGTATGAGCATGGAGAGAGATAATGTATTTATCGGACAGCTTCCTACAACAGTATTATTTGGTTTTGTACCAAATGACGCTTATAATGGTGTTTGCACTAAAAACCCATTCAGGTTTTATAATAATAAAACTACCTACACTACATGCTATATTAATAGGGAAGAGGTGACAACATCGCCACTACGTCCCTCATTTAGTGACACCATTTACTCTGATGCCTACGTTTCGATGCTCAGTGGTACTGGTGCACTAGTTAAAGACCATGGGTACCTGATTGATAAAGCACACTTGAAATAAGGCCCGACACTATTCGCATTGGATTTTACTCCTGATTTAGCTGATTCAGAGCACCGACACCCTACATGTACTGTATCGTTAAGAGTCGTCTTCCATTTTGGCGAAGCACTACTTGATTACAACAAACATGATTTGTTATGCTTAATTTGATAATATGATAGAAATCGGACCAGACTTTAATGTATTAACAGATTATTAAAAAAATATTGAATACATTTGAAATAGAGCATCTAATATTCGGTGACGACAAAACGCGCAAACACTTCCTCAGAGAGTTTCCAATTGACAATGTACGCATTCATATTAAATATCGTCCATCTTCATTAGCGATAATGGAATGATATCTTGTTTATACACATGCACTGATGGCACCATGTGCATGCACAGGGGCATGAACGCATGCGCCACGGGGCATATACAGGGGCACCCATTCACACATCATGGGGCATGACAGGGGCATGCAAGCGCAAGGGTGCATACAGGGGCATACACATGCAATGGTGCATACAGGGACATGCATGCATATGGGGGCATGCGCACGTATGCAGGCACACATGCTCGCATACACACGCAATGCTACCACCTATCTTTAAATACATATATCTCCTTAAATATGCTAGATACATGATTATTATGGATATAATATTATACATACAACATTGCTAAGTTTACCTATATAGTGGACGCGTAATGCTGTACTTCGCTCTGGACAATGATTTGAATATCACGTACGGACATACACACACGCACATATTATCTCGTATGTATGGATAGGATGCGCACACAGGGCATACACACATACGTTATCCTATTCGCAATTTTTCACACACCACCCTCTCACACATTACGTCCCCACTGTCTAGACAAATGGATAGCCATCATAGTCAGTCATTCCAATGATACAGTTTCAAAAATCGTCTTCTATAGGTGTGCAAATATGAATATGAAGAAAATCGATAGGGTGGTGGGTGGGTGTTGGTGGTGTGGGCGAGGTTAATGCGTGGTGTTGGGTGTAGATGTAGCAGTGGTGGTGGTGCTTAGTGGATGGTGGTGTGTGCCAGTATGGGCGGTAGTGATGGTAGAGGTACTTGTGGTGGTGCTTGTGGCGGTTGTGGTGAATGTGGTGGGTGGTGGTAGTGGTGCTTAGTGGTTGGTGGCGTATGTCAGTACCGGTGGTGCTAGTGGTGGAAGTGGTTTTGCTGGTGGTGCTGGTGGCGGTGGCAGTGAAGGTGGTAGTGCTGATGATGGTGGTGATGGTGGTGCGTGTTGGTGGCTGGTGGTTGGTGGCTGGTGTTTGCTGTCGCAATGTCTAGACAAATGGATAGCCAGCAGAGCCAGCCAATGATAAATTTATCAAAATTATCTTCTCTCGGTCTGCAAATGGGCATTTTATATGAGAAAAATTAAATTCTCTTGACAAAATTCGAGGGTTAAAGGGTTAAAGGGTTAAACAAGTCCATAGCGCCCATGTAATGGTGTAACATGAGGTGGCAGTTTAGCGCAGGGTTGACTGAATTATGTAGTAAAAAAATGTGGTTATAACGTATCACTGCCAGCCCAAAAGGATATATTTATATTTGTATTAAATCCAGTGAGCGGGTTCATGCGTTATTATCCAGCAAGGACATTGTACTATCTTGCTAAATATCAATTTCACGTCATTTGTTCACCAGGACATTATGGAATGCGAGGACGCCATTGTTCTAAATGAACGGTTGTATGCTATTGTTCGTGCAGGTGGCCGATTAACCCATTGACATCAATCATTTTGAAAATTTAATAATTAAATGACTGCCACTTTAAAGAATCTCCTTAAATACGATATATAAAACTATCTATATAATATTATGCAACATCGATAATCGATAAGTTTACCTATTACCCACGTAATGCTCTGATTTTTTGAAAGCTAAACGACTGGGAACACATTTTGTTCATATTTTTTGAAAATCTAATAATTAAATGACTGACATCTTTTTGAAAATTACTTAAACCACGAGGGGGGGGGGGGGTGGTTACGCTGCCGCCCACCTAATAAAATGCATGAATGCATCACCTATTTACAAACGCATTAATCTATGTCATTTAGAACAATAGCGTCTAGCCGGACATTTAGAGCTGACACCTGCATGAACAATAGCAGCAGCAGCTCATTTTGAACAATAGCGTACACACGCCCATTTAGAACAATAGCTTACAGCAGCCACCCACTCCTTTAGAAGGATAGACTCCACCCACACATTCAAATCAACCAATCAGAACACAGTATTTAAATAGGTCAAAAGCTAATTAGCATAACAATAACAGCCGGCGACCCGCTGGACTACTAGTAGAGTTTTTCTTAGCTTAAAACAGCTTGACGTGGTCACCTTCTGAAAATGTTATGCTGTTATACCGTTTTAGAGCATAGGAGTGAGTCACTCTCCTAACACATCTTCACGTAGGCCTGTGCGAGGTAGAAGGTGGCCAGCCACATACTCATGTGTAGTGCATATACAGGCTTTAACACTTTGTAAGAAAAAGGTAAATGCATGTATGGGCTTGTTAAGTGATGGCATGTTTCCGGGTTCGGATCAATTGTGAAATACACAAAGCAATGTTTTTGTTTTGCAACAAATGATGACATCATATGCAGGTACTTATTCAAAAAGGGGAACACAAATAAACCTGAAAATTATCGCCCAATCAGCCTAAAGTCGGTAGTGTGTAAAATAATGTAATCAATTATTACTGATGCAATAATGCACCATCTAAAAACAAATAACATGCCTTCTGACAAAAATATGACCTTATCAGTGGTCGATCTACTGTTCTATAATTGCTAAATGTACTTGAAAAATGTCCGCAGCCACTCGATAAAAGCAAGATGATTGATGTTATCTACTATGACTTTATGAAGGCATTGGCAAGGTTCCTAAAAAACGTCTCATAAAAAGGTTGTCTCTATATGGCATAGAAGGTAAATTGTTAAATTGGATACAAGCATGTTACCCGGTAGAATGCAACAGGTATTAATTAATGGGGCCGCTTCTGGAACAACACAGGTCACAATTGGCATACCACACGATTCCGTTTTGGGACCACTTCTTTTCATAATATATATCAATGATCTTTCTGATTCAGTTAACTGTGGTTCTGGAATATTCCTGTTTGTAGATGACACTCAGATCACATTTTAATCGAACAGACTGTATTTCACTGCGAAAAGAAATACATTCGATGTGTTCATGGATGGATGATTCATTAGTAATACTTCACCCAGATACGTGAATATATCTGCTAATCTCTACGAAAACAACAGAACTGCACTCCTATACAATGTACTAATGCAGCAATACTTTAACATAATCCCCAGCTGAAAAATCGATGAACAGGTAATTTTCAACCAGCACATAAATAAAAAGATAAACAAAGCAAACCAAATTATGGATTAATCCGATGTACGTTTAGCTATATAGATAAATATAATTTTACGCACCTATTCAAGGCCCTCGTTAGACCACATATTCAATATGCTAATGTTGTTTGGGCCTCACATTTGAAAAAAACACATAACTGTTGTAAAACATGTTCAAAGACGAGCCACCATGCTCGCTCCTGGCCATCTATCACATAGTGAACGCCTACAAACTTTGAAATTCCCACCGTGCCATTTCATAGATTATGTGGCGTTATGGTAGGGATCCATAAACATCTCAATAACAAATATGACCAAGGAAATCAGACTTTATTGAACTTCACAACACAAATACTAATACAAGAAGCCATAGCTTAAAATCATGAAAGTTAGACCCAGACTAGACATAAGGAAGTACTCCTTCCCATTGCGGTGCACTGCTCATTAGAATAAACTCTCTAAATATTTCATCAGTGCATCTTCAATCAATTCTTTTAAACATAGATTGGACCAACTTTAGGAAAGTCACCCTATGCGCTTCAACATCGAAGCTAAACCGACATGTATTTTTAATTGTACTTCAATACAAGTTGACTGATGTGAAACCATTATTTCTGACGTTAGTGGCCTGATGCCTGCTGTCAGATGTCCGCTCATTGTATGTATCATTGTATGTATCATTGTATGCATGATGTAATGAAGCAAAATACACACTTCCGGGTTGGAAAACACACGCTTAACAAGCCCATAAGCGAATATTTGGTCATACACAATCATTATTATTATAATATTACTTTTTTCCCACCAAGAATACTGAAATCCGATAGGTCGAGAGAGAACAATAGAAATGACTCTCATGAATATTCTAGTTAGACCATGCCCACCTTTTTCCCTGCTTAAAATAACGCGGCATATCAGATTCGAGTATTTTAGTGTGTAAAGAGTGGGCATGCCCTAATTCCAATATTGATGATGTCACTAATGACGTCACACGCTATCGACCAATTAGAGCTGCCACCCACCGCGTTACCTTTCTACTCATTTGCCATGGCCGGTTTCTCCCATATTCCCGTTTGTTCGCTCTGGGTCGTTTCGCACCTATAGTTTAGAGACATGGGGTGAAATGGGAGTGGGTTTATATAGGGGAAGCCTAGCAATCATTAACATTCCATAGCATTAAATCATTGTTTGAGTGAGCGGCAAGATTTTCACCTCACTTTAATCTATTTATTTATCCTAATTTTTCTTCTACATTTAATTTCACAGAATTTGCCCTCCTCCAGACCAATGCCCAAGTTATATTTTAATCCAATACAATTCACACCCACCCCTGCCACACATCTCCACCCGCCTCGCCCCCCACATAGCGACACTACAGCCCCCCCCCCCCCCCCCCCCCCCAGCACCATCCTGTACTGTACCGGATCTTTAATTCCAGCTACTGTGGGCTTACCCCTAATGTCAAGGTAAATATTCCTCTTTTTCTTCTGACATCCCATTTGCTAGGCACCAACCTTAGCGCTCGTTGTCGGCAATCAAGTATAACATGGTCAGATTTAAAGTAAAACAGCAACTAACGATCGTTCTATTATAGTGTTCTAGCAGCAACGGTTTGTTAATTCTTGCATTTAAAAGACAGTTTATATTAACAGCTCGCACACTTACATGTACATGGCAGTCATTTAAAAGCTGGTTAGTAGGGGGAAGAAGATGCAAACTGACCTATAGCATTACTTCTAATACTATGCCATATTAAATTTTGATTGTATCAGTTCAAAAATACTATTTAAATGCATTACGTCTAAATGAATTTTCGATTATCAATTAGCAAATAAACAAATATAAAAACAGCTTTTTTTAACTTCATTTTCAGTTGCTGCATAATGTAAACACCAAAAATAAAAGCATATACTAATCGATAATGGACAGTTTTCAATTTTAAATTTTCTTAAAATCGACCCAGAATAGAGTTACTTGAGAGCACGTTTCTTACAATGGATACGGCTCAAATTTTAAAGCATGAATTCAACTTTTGGTAGATATCATCGTTATTAAAACCTTAATCATTGCAATATCATCTAATTGTACACTTACATAAATTATACTCGGATTTTAAAGATTTTAATTTCTATACATTGTTAGGTTAGCATTATAAGGAGTTACCGCTATTGCGAAATATAAATTTCACAAAACTGAATTTTTTTTCTTCTTTTTTTTTCATTTGGTTTTATTGGCCGCTTCTTTATCATCATCATCATCATCATCATCATCATCATCATCATCATCATCATCATCATCATCATCGTATTTTCAGGGCTTAGGCCTTAGGCTTCTTTTGTCCTGTTGTATTGTATGTTTATATTTTGCTGTTGTTGTTTTATTGGTAGTGATATCGGCTCTGGTGCTGGTCAAAGTCGCACATAATTTTGTTTAAGCTTTATCTAATCTCTGTTTGAAATCCTCAGTCTTTTGTTTCAACGGTATGGGTGGAAAGAGAATTCCAGAGATTCACTATTCGCTTGGTATAAAAGCTTCTTCTAATGATCTTGTTGCACCGGTCCACTCTTAGCTTGTTTGTGTGGCCTCTTGTTACATTTGTGTAAGGTTCTTGAAAAAAGTCTGCACTATTAATGTTGTGTTTGTTTTTAATGATCTTGAAGACTTCAATTAGGTCCCTGCGCAACCTGCGGTACCTTAATGGCATTAGGTTTAGTGATCTTAATCACATTTCGTAGCTTTGATTTCTTAGTTTTGGTATACATTTCGTAGTCCTTCGCTGTACATTTTCCAGGGCTATGGACTGTCTTTTGTATTTGGGAAACCATACAGCATTGCAATATTCCAAGACAGGTCTCACAAGTGATCTATACAGTACATTGATTGTGGCCGGTTGTATGTGTGTTATAGTTCGTTTTATTACGCCAAAAAGAGATTTGCTTTTTTAATACTAGTATTTATATGTGTATCAAATGATAGTTTGCTATCGATGTAAAACCCTGGCACTGTGATACAAGAGTGAGTGATTCTAGGTGGCCCATAATTGCATCTCGCATGAACGATTCCATAATTGTGCACAGAGTACATGTACGCCTGTACACCGCTTACACCTAGGTGTATTTGAGCCATGCCTCTATTCTTGCGGTGCTTCTCCGAAGGGTTGCGAAATGAAATAAAACTGAAATAATCATAAAAAAACAGTTACTAGGAGTGTCTATGTTGCCTATTGAGCTGTTGATGGTGGGTGTCAATGTTGTATGCCATGTAAAGGACGGATGGGATGGGGAATTACTTTATTTCATGTGGAGGGGTGCGGGTGGAGGAAAGTCTGTAAACACAAATCTTAAAACGGAAACTAGGCAGGAATTTTTTTAATAAAAAATATTAAAAACGAAACTGAAGATAATACGATCAACTAAAGTATAAGAAACTTAAAAAGAATGTCGTGTGATTAGGGTTGGCAAACGAAACTCCCCAGTTAAAACTTCCAAGCGAATGTGAGGTTCTGGTGGCATGAACACTGGTCTCTGGTTCATGGCTGGCATTGTGGTGCTGTTGATGTGGATGCTGTCGCTCTGCTTTGAGCTCCTTTGCATTTTGTCATGGGTAGAACAGTTTTTTAGAAATTTGGCGACGTCGCCAAGTTGCTAAAACACTTTTGTACCCACCACAATGTCAGCCATGAACCAGAGACCGGTTTTGGCGCAACCAGAACCTCACATCCACGTCACGTGCCATTTCATCATCAGGCACGCCATCACCAGGAACACACCAACAAGTAAGCAACGCAACCAGCATCATCATACGACCAACGGCATCTCTCCATGACGGGTTTATTGTGGCTCAACCATATGTGAGCGCCTTTAAAGTTCAACTTCAATGATATACTCGACAGTTACCAGCAAGCACATATCATATGTCGAGGGCGAGTAGTGCTATGTACATGGTGCTGTGCAAATTAAAAAACCACGAAGAAGATATTCATAGAATCGCAATGACGTCATCACAACCAATTTTCCCATATTACCCTGGGAGCGCCGCCATTTTTGGAGGGGCTAATTTAACATGACGAGCAATGGGCCGCGAAACATTAATTACATTTTCTTTAATATCTTGCAAAATTAATTTATGATTTTATGTTTTCTGATACTGGGTTGAGTTTTTACAGATTTGCAGATATAGGATGTTATGGTTTGAGCTTCATGGAAAATGTAAACATTGTATTATTATTGGCAGTGCTCTTTAGGATGTAGTAAAGTTTCCCAAACTTTAATGGTGGTCGATCACAGAATGCCCGGATGTGCGAAACTATGACTAGTCATATATACACCTGTGCAAAAGTTAAGCATCACCCTGTTTTTACGCACATGCGAGGGTATATTCATGTGCTATGAAGAAAGCAATAGCATAAACATGTATGTACCCATCCACCTTAGTGCAAGAGGTAATAATGCAACTAGAGGAATGCTGATTATGATGGTGGGGAAACACTGTATGTTTTTGTTTGAACTTGAAAACGAGGCCTGAATATGGTTACGTTGACACAACTGACAACTATTGCCCTACAGTTGACACACGTGGCTAGATTGTCATTAATGGTGTCTGAAAACGAAGTTTAACATCTGTGCACGAGTTTGAGACTGTCATTATTAATACCGGGTATATCCACCTTGTGCCTGGATGACGGCCTGGACACGACGTCTCATGCTGGTCACCAACCGACTGATACGCCATTGTGGTATTCGTTGCCATTCAAGATGGAGTGCGTCTGTTAATTCCTGTAGGTTCTGCACAGGAGGATCCCTCCTTCTCACCATGTTTCCCAGAATGTCCCAGATATGCTCAATAGGGTTCATGTCAGGGCTCCTTGCTGGCCATGGTAGGGTTTCGATGGCATTCTGGCGGAGGTATTCATGCACAGCTCTAGCACGATGTGGTCGGGCGTTGTCATCCATGAATATAGGGTGGGTTCCAGGTGCATGATTTACAAAATGAGGGACCACAACTCTATCCAGTATGGAATCTTGATATCTTTGTCCATTTAGTGTTCCAGGTACAGTCAACAGATCCAGCTTACAATCAAATGAGATGCACCCCCATATCATAACGGAACCTCCACCAAATGGAACTTGTTCCATGATGTTACGTTGGTCGTACGCCGTGCGTCTGGACCTCCATACACGAGTTCGACCATCTGTGGCATGAAGCAGGAACCGACTTTCATCGGACCAGTGTACCCGTCTCCAGGATCTCATGTTCCAGTGTCTTCTTTCGTTGCACCACCTCAGCCGCTCCTCTTTGTGATGTGCAGTGAGGAGAGGACGTCTGACAGGTCTCCTAGCTTTCATGCCAGCAGCATACAGTCTCCTTTTGACGGTAGACATTGACACTCTATTGCGTGTTTCCCATTGCTGGCTGAGCACTCTGCTGTTGGTGAATGGAGATCTCCTAACAAGGCGTACTAGGGCTCGATCATCACGGGCAGTAGCCTTCTTCGGTCTTCCAGATCTAGGCCTGTCCTTCACCTCGTTAGTTTGCCCATGTTTTGCAATCAAACGACTGATTACAGTATGGTTAATGTTCAGCTGTCTGCCAATCTCTCTGCATGACATACCAGTGGTATGCATGCCTATGATTTGCCATTTCACACGATCACTTAACCGTCGTCTTGCCATAGCGGTTCACAATCAAGAGGTAATTCTCTCTGTACAAATAAACCACGGTCATGAACACAAAATTCCTAATCTTGTCGCCTAAATCTGTATGTAATGTTCTACACCTCAAACTGGACTTTTACATAACTGAACACGTGTGCTGTTTCCCGCCATGCACGGACATCAAGCGGCGTGAAGTCATGCATGCATGCGCATTTCGTACTTGGAATTATGTCAGCTAACGCGGGGACAAAAAGTATGGCAGCCTAGTTGTACCATCATGTTTCTACGTTCTATTGTTTTTGCTGGTGCTTAACTTTTGCACAGGTGTATATCATCATTGCTCTGTCTAGATAGAAATGTTCTGGACGGAAGAGTTGAATGCGTCCAGACTGGCACTGTTACTGCCGCTTGCGGTAGCCGGTTTCACGAAGGTGTTGATCTTGGCAAGAATGAATGTTTATAAACATTTATTGATGTTTGATATGTGTTGAACGTTTCCGTGTTGTCATGCCGCACATAGGCTCGGTTAGCTGGGGTTGGGTGGAATGATTGTGTTAGCGCTACTAGTCCATTCACTATCGTATACCTTAAAGGACAGGATCAGAGAACTAACATATGCTCTTGAATGACAGCTTTATATAATAATCAACTTATACTCACTAGTGAAAAACAGAAATAAATCGGAATAATTAGAAAAAAGCAGCTAAATACCATTTATGGCGTTCCGGCGGGAACCAATTAGTGACGCAGTTGGACCTATGCGCTCTGGTGTATGCTGAGCAAATAAATAATGCCGGCTATAGCTGGTCATATAAGCTCAGTTATATTCCCGCTAGGCTGATTAGCCACTGTGACCTACAGGTAAACTACTGTCTGGTTTTAAAACAATTTGACTGAAAGCCGTTGTTTCCAGAGACAGAGTACACATTCAGTTACACGATTGGCAACATATTCAGTAGGCATCATATTGCGACCTTGGAAACCCAGCAGTGTATTTTGAAATCATGTTGACCGAAACTTGTTGCTTCCACCAGAAAAAATAACTTTCAAACATAACGTTTTCAAAAGGATCACTAGTGACTAGCAGTAGCGGGTTAATCACGCCTATAGAGCATGCTATTAACACCGCTTACAAAACTATATTCAGGTTGTAGATATCTGGATACGGATCTGGGGATCTAGAGGAAGTAGCTAGCCTCAATATTGCCAGCTCCTGTCGTGCGCATTATTTGCGTATGACCTCTTGACCTGGTGAGCCTGCACCGCACATCTTCTGTTAGGTTTTGTAATAGTCTTTTGGATGAAATCATATCAGTTATAAATATCTTCTACGTCACAGCAGCGGCATCGTGATTTAAAGGTATCATTTATGGGAAATCGTACATGTAGTGCGTGCGTGCGTGCGTGCGTGCGTGCGTGCGTGCGTGCGTGCGTGCGTGCGTGCGTGCGTGCGTGCGTGCGTGCGTGCGTGCGTGCGTGCGTGCGTGCGTGCGTGCGTGCGTGCGTGCGTGCGTGCGTGCGTGCGTGCGTGCGTGCGTTTGAACGTGTACGCGAGTAGAGTTTGGACTTTGTTTTTAGTTATGTAATAATATGTGGATAGATATATGAGATTAGGCGACCCAGTCAGGAGCGTGTGATGCGGTAGCCCGTTTTACGCTGTATGTTGGAATATGGTACAGTTAAGGACCGGCGAACAGACAAGAATGGACATTACATTAGCAATGGTGCTTGTATATAGTGAAGATAGCGGCGTTATTCTTAATAAATACAGCATGATTAGAATGGAATGATATATTTACTCACCTTTAGGCAGCAACAAACGCAAACTATTTTAAATACAATGCGTAACAATAAATGCAAATTATTGTATTACTAAAGGTCGAACGTATTTTGTGATTGTATTATATAATTTATCCGAGATTCAAGCATGGTTTGTAGGCCTCTATGAAATACTGGTTTTGTATCGCTAAATACGTTTTGATGCCATGCGCATTAATGGTTGTATGTAAAACGCCACCAGGAATTGACTGTTTCGATACGGGATTGTTTTAGGAATAATCATGGTTCTCCAGGGAGTCAATGCCCGGTGGTGTTATAGCAGGAAATGATATTTTTGAGAACTTATGACTGGAAATATTTTGAGTAGAGGTAGTGGTTAAATGACTGGTCCTCTAGTATGATCGAACTTTGTCAGGAGCTGCTGACTCACATGCTGCGTGGGCTACGGATTTTCCCGTGACCATGTCCGCAGTACGTGATAGATCAGAGATCACTGAATGATGGGGTTCTGTGGTGCTGGGACCGTTATATTACCAGGGCCTAAATAAACAGTCCATGTATGAGCGAATCCTATTGATTCAGATAGAAGCCTGTGGCCGGCCTGTCAAGCTAAACAGCAACATGAATCTATCCTTGGAATCACAATATCATGACGTCGGTACGGGGCAATATCAACAAGATGTTGTAATATATCCTTCAAAACGGTTCCAGTAAGAACTATTTGGAATGTGTCCAACGCACGCATCTTCAAGAGAGTTTGTGGAGATTCTATTAGTTGAACAAAGGGCCAATCGGAATCCTGGCTACCTCTTTTGCTCCCGTTGTGTGGCGATGGCTGTGAACATGATTTTGCGTTATATAAATCGCAGTCGACAGTACTGCGGGATCACTTTAACATCCGTTGATCCTGAGATCAGTGAACGTATTCTGTTAACGTCTGCCTCAGTGGCTTAGAAATAGAATATAGTTACACGCCTTAAATCAGCAGTCAATGATTGAGATTTAAGTTTGGGAAAAGTTAATTTGGTTTGTCAGTCGGCATTACGACTTTATCTTATCTTGTCAGATGAGTAATAGTAATTTAATAAAACTTATTCATTATCTTTTCAATTAAGTATTAGTTTAATCTGTGATTAGGCGAAAGAAACACCATCTTTCCCGAACCACGCGAAAGAATCTTCTGCAGTCAGAAATTAGCCCATCATACCTGCATACTCAAGTCAGTATCAAGATTGAGTTTAGTCTCTATCAAAGCGAGTTTCCATCCAAGGAGAGAATCCGAAATTCGCAAGGTGTGCTTTCGTTATATTCATGTAGGGCCATGCGATATACCTGCGTTCACAGTTGACACGCGGCGGGGTGAGAAGCACCAGCGCGGCCTCTAATTGCCTCCACGTTAAGCGCTCCTAGATTTAGTAAATGCCTTTTCTCAAATAATCCCGATTCATTTCCATTTTTACCGATGGCAGTTTGTTTAATATTGTATGAGATTACCAATACACGCCATGTGTTATTGCCCGTTTCCTTTCCGTTAATATTACGTCGGCGCTCGCTCTGCGTTTTTGTAGCGAGTTCCATTCTACTTGTTATAACATTAGTGTACCGCTGCCAGGTTGTCCGGTGTTGGATGATAACGGTGCCAGGTTGTCTGGTGTTGCATGATAACCGTGCCAGGTTGTCTGGTGTTGCATGATAACGCTGCCAGGCTATCTGGTCTTGCATGATAACGGTGCCAGGTTGCCTGGTGTTGCGTGATAACGGCGCCAGGTTGTCTGGTGTTGCATGATAACGATACTAGGTTGTCCTGCGTTGCATGATAACGCTGCCAAGTTGTCTGGTGTTGCATGATAACGGCGCCAGGATGTCTGGTGTTGCATGATAACTGTGCCAGGTTGTCTGGCGTTGCATGATAACGGTGCCAGGTGGTCTTGTGTTGCCTGATAATGCTGCCAGGTTGTCTGGTGTTGCATGATAACGCTGCCAGGTTGGCAGGTGTTGCATGATCACAGTGCCAGGTTGTCTCGTGTTGCATGATAACGCTGCCAGGTTGTCTAGTGTTGCATGGTAACTGTGCCAGGTTGTCTGGTGTTGCATGAGAGTTGTGCCATGTTGTCTGGTGTTGCATGATAACGGTGCCAGGTTGTCTGATGTTGCATGATAACGGTATCAGGCTGTCTGGTGTTGCATGACAACGCTGCCAGGTTACCTGGTGTTGCATGATAACGCTGCCAGGTTGTCTGGTGTTGCATGAGTGTGGTGCCATGTTGTCTGGTGTTGCATGATTACGGTGCCATGTTGTCTGGTGTTGCATGATAACGATGCCAGGTTGTCTGGTGTTGCATGATAACGGTAGTTCTCATCTATTCATAAAGGATACATATCCTAGCTAAGTTTAGGACTATTTGTTACCTTATGGACACCTTAAAGTTCTCGTGTCCCATTACATATAGATACTTTTGCACGAGGTAAGTGATGCCTGTTGATTGCTGTTCACTTTAACTAGCATACTATGCTACCCAGCATGCAACGCTATCCAACATGCAATTCCCTGACTCTATAACTATTAGTCTATTGTCTGTATAGGCCAAGATATCTCAAACAAATCCAATCCATCTGCGTGTGCAAATAGTCATTTGTGCTCCAGGTCTGGAAGCATAACCATACACGTAGCACGTATTCATGGCCGCACAGCCTGCATTTCAATACTGTTCAGCGTAAGTGGATCAATTTCCTGGAGAAAATTGGAGAAGGCTTTTATATACTTGGACACTATTTTGCATGAGGTTGTTGCTATCAAATCCATGTTTTTTCTCAGGATCTTTATTTTTATTAATCTGGGAACTATCGCAGATTATTGTTTTTTCTCAGGATCGTCTTCTTCGTCTTTTCGTTCGCTGATCATACTGCCAGTCCTGTAAGGGACTATCGACATGATCATAAGCGTTAAGTGCGTGGATCCATGGTTTATTAGAGTGCGCCGTGCGGCCTGGAACCTCCGTCTTCAGCACTCGAGGTTTCTGTCAGGGTTATCTCACCCGTACCTTCTTTAGTCGCCTCTTACAACATGCAGTGTATACGGAAGGTGTATTCTAAGCCCCACCTACAGGGTAGCTCAGGATCGTTATTCTTATTATTAATCTGCGATTTTTTTTTTCTCAGGAGCGTTATTCTTATTATTCTTATTATTATTCTCAAGGATGTTCGCAACCTATCTCCTACAGTTTTGATGTGATCAACTTCAACTTAGTCAACTTGTACTACCCCTTGGGATCTAGTTTGCTATTACTTTTCTTATTGATCGGGTGTATGGTTTCCGAGATATTTGCATTTCCGCGGGCAAAAGGTCCCATAGGAAATATATGCGAGCAATATTTGGACGGGGATTACTCCTAGAGTTGTTCCTCAAGCATCTTGAAACTTCACGGACCTTTAGCATGTGGTGATCCGCATCTCCACCCAAAATATGTTTTGGATACAGTGAGAAAATTTTGAGAAAACACGACATAAGCCAAATTTTTTGGAATTAAGATATTTCATATTTCTAGGGCTGTGAGATGGTTGTCATTTGACATATAAGTAGATGCATTGTACTACTATTGATTAATACAATAAAATCGTTAGCGTTAACCATTCATAGCTCTGCATTTCCGTGCCCACAATGTTCCCATAGGAAATGTATAAGAGCAATATTCGGATAATAACTGCTCACAGAGTTTTTCCTCAATCATCTTGAAACGTCAGAGACTTCTAGCATGTGTTGATCCGTCACTCCGCACAAAATAACGTTTGGGTCTGGTGACCCGTGTTTTAGAAAATCCGGCATAAGCCCAATTTTTAAAAATCAAAATAATTCTTATTTCTAGGTTGGTCAGATGCTTCATATTTGGCATATACTTGGATACAAGATACTACTATGGATTAATAAAATAAAATCATTCGCAAACATGTTAACCTTTCAGAAAGCTGCATTTCCCTTCCCAACATGTCCCATAGGAAATGTATGGGAACAATATTCGGTCAGCGACTGCTCCTAGGATTTCTACCAGCTCATCTTGAAACCTAACATATTTCTAGGATCCGCTGACACGCTAGATGGGCCAAAAATAATGTTCAGTTCAGTGACCAGTTTATGAGAAAATGCTGCATAAAAACAATTGTTTGACACCATGAGAATTCTTACTTCTGTTCCTGTCAGAGGGTTGACGTTTTTGGCATCCCTGGATACCAGAGGCTACTACTGCTTACTAAAATAAGATTGGTAGTGAACATATTAACATTTCAATTATTGCAAATCTGCACACAAACAGCATTTCCATGATATGCTGATAGATGACAGAATTATGGTCAGGTTGTTTCAGCATTTAGATCGCCTGATCCGTGGCGGAATTGCCTCTCAGACACCATTTACCCAACTCTGAAATCCCGAACGGTTCATGAGATACTGAGATTTTTATATCGTAGACAAATATGTCAATAGGGAATGTATTGGAAATTGATTTGATGAAAAATAACCCAGTTTTGGAAATATCATATCTAAACTTGGTACATTTCTAGTACACACTATGCATGTAGAGATCATCTACATACATTGGATCTTGTCTATGGTTCCTGAGAAGTTCACGTTTTCTTGTCCAAAAAGTCCAATTGGAAATGTAAGGGAGTGCTATTTGGACAGCAACTCATCCTAGAATTTCTTGCAGATCATGGAGAAACTTAAGACTTCTAGCATCAGTTAACCTGCATCTGACACCTACATATTTTCCTGGTCCATTGGGTACACTTTGTGATACACTTGTCCATGCCCAAAATACCACATAGGAAATGTATGAGAGTGATATACTGATAGTGACTCCCCTTAAGGTTACTGCAGATCATGTTGAACCGAACATCCTTCCAGAATCCGTAGTCACACATCTGACCCAAACTCAAGGGAAAGGCCACCACATGTCAAATAAAGGAGAAGTTATTGACTCAATCAACTTCAACAGGTAAAGGGAGATAATTCATGCCGAAAACTAAAATAATATTGGTCAGTTTCTTTAATTCATTAATGTCACATTTATTTAACATTTACTCGCTTTTCCCTTAATTTTAGTAAAAAATTCACTACAACAAATCAGGACATATTAGTTTATACGTTAGGCTCAATGCTATTGGTTTTCAAGAAATCAGCTTTTCCAAACCCTGTGTACAACTATGGGGATTTCAACTATGGTTCTTTGAACTGCGACAACACTTTTTATCAGATCAACATCAGACATGTTCAATGATCATGTGAGAAGAGGGCTTATAATACTCCTTAATGCCCAGTCATCACAGATGTACAGTTACTTCAGTAAATGTGTTCTAGTTATTAGATTACGATTACTATCTGCTACAGATTTGATACTAATATGAATGTAAATTGTTGCCACAACAGCTTCCAGTCTATATATTCTAAAATAATCATCATAGTTTTCAGTTCCCTCTCGCCACGGATTTGAATAGTAATTTCACTGTAAGTTGTTGATTTAAGGCGAGGACACAAACCCTGTTGACGAACTAAAAATTGAGAATCTCTTTGTCTATGAATCCAAAACAGAGTCCGTCCACATGTACCTATCTACAACGCATGAAACTGAAGAAAATGGTGATCCACTTCGTGGCGTGAACCATGCATAGCTGTCCAGTCCAGTCCTTCTGGATGCTATGGAGTTGTATATCAAGTATACCCTTGATAAAAGCACTATGTGTATACAATGCAACCTGCGTAACCTTGATCTTATATAGCTGTAACAGCTGGGCAGCTCCACAGGCAGCTTTAAAAAAAGTCGATGCCTGCCACCTCAAACACCTACGCACCATCACAGGAGACTGGTGGACAGACAGCATACTTTCCAATGATGCACTATATAAGATGTGTACTATATTGTCGCTGTCTGCAAAAGGCGACCGGCAAAATGGTCCATGTGTGCCAATGTGCTAAGGATTCCAGCAGACACACCAGCACATGGAGCCTTAAAATTCGCCCTACTGAGAGCCAGCTGATACACATCCAGGGGAGGACGTCATTGCAAAAATCTGCTAAGCGTGTTATGAAGTGATCTCAAGAAAGCAGGACTCACTCCTCTCAAATCAAGAATGGAGCTGAGGAAGTTAACAAGTTAGGCTGAGGACAAGACACAGTGGGCAAAAGTGAAGAAGGAATGATTGCAACTGTAGGATGTTTCTAATACTACAGCCAGAGAAAACAGTAATCATACCCGCTTTTGTAATATGTGCTTTGTTATTGGCATTTGCTGTGGTTTTGGGTGTATATCTAACAGTTTCCGAATCTCATTTTCTATATTGATGAACTGATCTTTGAACTGTTTTATTGTCTCAGCATTGCACTGATCAGAGCGAATGGAGTGACCATCGGGTTTGCATACAATAGTTGCTGTGATTATTTGTAATGTTGTGTTTCGTCTGATTATTTTACAACACTCATCAGCGCATTTATTTATCATGTCATCTGCTCTTCTAAACTAATTCGTCCAAACATTCACGGATTTTACATACGATACCCCCATTCAGTTCGATTATTAGTGCTCGTCTCATCACAAATCAGATCCAATAAACTGATCTAAATTAAAATTATCAACACAGTAAAGCACGCATACACTGACCAGCGTCTTTTATTAGAGCAAGTCGATTACTCATTAAGAACTATCGCTGGTTCCAACGGAAACTATGCCACTTACTGGTTTTTATCTTGAATTCTTCCGTCTGTAAAATACTTTACATGTTATCCACAAATAGCATCAGGAAATACAGCACTCTGCAATGATTGATAATCGATAGGCTTTTGTGGTTGCAGTCAACCAACACATTTTCTTCTATATTCGGTAATGGATGCTTTTAGTGAATACATCTCGCTGTTGAGTATTCTGTAACAGGTGTGCAGTGATTCTAAGCACACACGGGCTTCGTGTTTTCTCAGTTTATTCAACTCGATAGCATCACGATCCGCTAAACTATCAGTGGAATTAACAACAACTATTTGCCATTACAAATGTTGGGGAGTCTGTAACTAGCGGGCAGTGATGCTAATCACACACAGGACTCACTTAAAGTCAGCTAATATAGGGAGAAGTCAAAATCACCCTGACACACTAATTTATCAGTGACAATATCAGCAACTCTATTCCCACCTATACATACATCTCAGTTTGCTGTTGCACGACGTGAGGAGAATCAAAGTATGCTCATGCCAGGAGATTGTCAGATTACATTGTTTCGTAATACGAATTGTTTAATAATATATTACTGTAATTTAGCAAACTGTTCCTTTGAAACGTAAACATCACTATCATTCATGGAATATTTTAGTTTAGATGTATTTTCGCACTCGTCTGAATTTAGATATATGTTGAACGCATGATTGACCACGTGTGTCACTATAGGTAAACCAGTATATCCTGGTATAAAAAGAAAGCATTGTTAAAGTTGAGCTCAGGTCAGGGAAATGGCGATTAGCAATATCTTTCAATCGCTCTATTAAATTTGGCACTAAATTGCACCATGTCTGCCATCATATTTCGCCAGTTTATAAGACACTGTAGCAGTTACAACAATTCAAGTCTCTTCCCAAAGTGTACCGATGGCCATGTTCATTGGTAAATACAGACACATCTTGGTACGCCTTCGTTTTAGTCGGAAGGATAACTATGAATTAGATAACGCGAAACTTGTAAAACCTGAAGGATTGGACTGACGAACCTCAGTTATCAAGCTTCTTCAGTTCTTAAGTGAGCTTTGAGGAATATGAACATCCGAATTAACACGATGATACGTTTCTTCAACTGCCATATCATGGCAATGCTGCTTTCCGGCGGAGAAACCTGGAGGCACACATATACCATGTAGCATCCATACTACATTACATGGCAAGCCACAATCATACACCGAAGATACGTATTCAGAAAGAAAACACGCCTCTATCGGTGATAATAGACTGAAACACAAGTGAAAATGGTGAGCACACAATGCGCGTAAAGTCCAGGGCACCAAGGCAGCATTAACAGACGCACTCGGAGTGGTATTCACATGCAAAATGAAAACGAGAATGAATAATTACTTCAACGCAAAACAGAAACACACACGATGTTGTTCCCAAATCAATCCATGCACTATGTGCTTGCAAAGCAAACAACAGCTCATTGCCACAACACGTGGCCCCATGCATTGGCATCAGTATTCGCCAGTGGATGGCGTATACATACGAAGACTAAACCATGCCACATACACATAATGTGACCTAAAGTGTCCGCATATAATTATAGAACCATCCAATGAGCTATGCCAGTAAACTATCCAGCTTTACGATTCACTACTGTCTTTCGTGGGGTGCGAGTTTTATTGTCTCTACAATGTCACTTCTACCAACAATAGTGTGACTGATAGGTGTGCTTCTTTGTTCTCATGGATCAAACTTCCCCTTGCCCTTTGCCGGGGATGATATTTGGCTAAAACAGCAAGTGGATATCTCTATAGAGGGGTGGGTGGGGGTGTGATGGGGGTGGGGTGGTGCTGGAATTCTTATAAGACTATCCTTTGCCAGCGATATCTTATTTGTTACGTATTCATTCAAAGCAATACATTAATATTGTTATCATGAGTTCTGCCGATGCAGGTGCCGCAATCTTGTGTCGGTTCATAGGTTTTTAAAAAATAACTATTTACATGGAGGACGGGAATAGGACCGCAACAGTGTTCGCCTCTTTAATATAATATTCACACGCGTGCACGCAGGTAATATCTTACTTGGAATACACATATCTAACTAAATATTGTGATCCCGGCGGTACAAGGTGTGGGTGCGTGCGTGCGTGCGTGCGTGCGTGCGTGCGTGCGTGCGTGCGTGCGTGCGTGCGTGCGTGCGTGCGTGCGTGCGTGCGTGCGTGCGTGCGTGCTTGCGCGCGTGCGTGCGTGTATATGAGTGTGTGGGTGTGCAGCTTTAGTATGTGGCCATCGATCCGTCCCAAAAAAACCAAGTTTCTTTGGCCGGTTGCAGCCATGCACCCCAGTCTATAGATGGCGCGGCTGTAGTCATCAGTATCGTATCTGGATATGGCTTTAGTACTTTTCCATTCCACGACTTTAGTGTTTCGATCCACCATTTCTCGCCCATTGCGGTACCTTGAACCAGTCTCAACATAGCGCCCCAATTCGGACGCTGTTTTAATAACTGGTAATCATATCGCACAAAGAGTTTTGCTGGGAGAATTGCTTTGGCCGTGCTTATGGATTGCCCCAACACCCATGTAAGTGTGCGCGTAGGAAATATTGCGATCATAACGCTTAAAAAACAAGGTCTTGATCAAGACGTATTAAAGAACTATAGACCCGTGTCTAACCTAACGTTTATCTCAAAACTTGTTGAACGGGCCCACGAGCTACATGAGCCTTTCCAATCTGCGTATAGACAGAGTCATAGCACGGAGACAGCGTTATTAAGAGTGATAAATGATATTCGAAGTGGTATCGATATGGGTAATGTCTCGTTACTAATTCTACTTGACCTCAGCGCTGCATTCGATACCATCGTCCATGAAAACCTACTCTCTAAACTAAGTCGTGCATTCGGTGTCAAAGATCCTGCATTAGATTGGTTTCATGCATACTTGACTGATAGATGTCAATCAGTATACATACATGGAACCCCTTCGGAATCAATCCAGCTTATGTGCGGCGTACCACACGGATCTATACTGGGCCCCGTTCTATTCACCCTGTACACTCGACAACTAGGTTCAGTAATCGAAAAACATAATATCAAAAGACACCTTTACGCAGATGATACTCAACTAATCAACAGTTTTACGCCATCCACATCCACTGCAACTATCGCTTCCAATCAAATAACAAACTGTTGCTCCGATATTAAATTTTGGATGACCTTCAACATGTTGATGTTGAATGATGATAAAACCGAAGCGATGTTGATTGGGCCAGAAATTCGGCGTGCCAAAACAGAGTTATCTGCGATTACCATCGGCTCAGCTCAAATTCCCTTGGTAGACACTGTTAAGGACTTGGGTGTCATGTTAGACAATGAACTTAGTATGGAACATCATGTCTGTTATCTGCGTAAGGTGTGTTTTATGCAGCTGCGGAATATATCAAACATCAGAAAATACATAACTCGCGAAGCTGCTATTGTGCTGGTACTAACATTAATTATCTCAAGGTTAGACTATTGTAACAGTCTGTTTATAGGCGCCTCAAAAGATGCTATGCGCAAACGCCAAGCAATTCAGAATGCAGCCGCTAGAGTTGTTTCCCTAAAGCGTAAGAGTGATCATATCAGTCCCATTCTCCAAGATCATCACTGGCTTCCAATAGATCAGAGAATACGCTTCAAAGTCCTCTGCCTAACCTATCAATGTATCATATCTTCAACACCAACCTACCTTTCAGAACTGCTAGAAACGTACACGGCAAGCAGGCCACTTAGATCTGCAAATCTAAACCTGCTTAAAATTCCGAAAGTTAAATCAAAAACCTATGGTCACAGAACATTTGCTTTTGTTGCCTCTATAGAATGGAATGATCTTCCAGCTAGTCTTAAACCTTCATCCACTCTAGCTATATTTAAATCAAATCTTAAAACGTTTTTGTTCCGTCGGGCATATCCAACTGTATGATCATTTTATTTTATTATTGTAAGCGCTTAGAGCACGCAATATTTGCGTGGAATTATAGCGCACTATAAATATCCTATTATTATTATTATTATTATTATTATCATGAATAACCTTTTCATATCTTTGCGCAACTTCCGTATTCTGAATCCTGGGAGTTTCAGGACAGGTTGTCCCACGTCCACTGAGTTGATAATGTACCCAATATAGTCTACCTTCGTGCATGGATCTAACAAGCAATATTCCTGTTGTAATTAACCAACCAAGGGGTTTTAAAGGGTTGAGGGAAAAGTCCCTATGTTTTACTATATTAGCACCATCTAACATCAAACTGATATCGTTGACATAAGCCACCAGTCTGATGCCAGCCTGACGAAAATATTCTACAACCGGTCCTGAAGCGTTACACAAAATATAAGGGGAAATTGACAAACCGAACGGAATAATGTTCCAGTGAAAGAATTGATTTTTCCAAGAAATGCCTAAATAGATTCTAAACTCAGGATTTACGTTAATGCGATAATCCACATTTTGCATATCAATCTTTATTAATGTGTGATTAGTTTCGATCACATCTACTACAGTATCAATACCTTCATAAGCACATTTAAATTCCGTGCACTAACTGTGTAATTGACGTAGATCTACAATGAGTCTCAATTTCAACGCCAGTCGGTACCACGCATTTTGCTTGATAGTCAAGTTTTTGGCTATAGCGTCCTCGTGTACTAACGTTGTTTTTATCTGCTCGTCAATAAATTGCTCATGCTTTTCACACTGGTTCTTATTGGCAATGAGAAAGGAGTTCATTCATGTATGGTAATTTAACATCATTTGAAACCCAGTCTAATACTTCATGATTGCTATTTATATTAAATCGGTCAGTCACGTGATTTGCTAACTTACCTGCAATAAGAGGTTTCTAATAACATATATAAAGTAAATAGATGGTTAAATTCGTTTTACGATAATGGACCTTTCCGGTTTTAGCTATGACCCGCCCATCTCTAGCTAAGCTCCACCCACACATCGTGTTGGGATCGATCGATCTCTGAACACCGTGACTATCAATTTCCAAAAAATTATACAGGCAAGCTGTTGAATACTTTCAAAATATTCAACCGCATGTTTATTAAACAGTAAAGAATTACAAAGACATACACTTCACACAACGTGTCGGACTATTTGGGAGTTGATGACGGTATATAGGGAACCCCGTGTGACGTAATGATTATGACGAACCCCTTGTGACGTAATGATTATGACGTCACCTTACACGCGTTGAGCTGGTTATGACGTCATACTAGCTCTGATGATGGATGGATACTCTGGAAAGGTGAATTAACCCAAACAACAACAGTTGTATTGATCATAATACGGTGTATAATCGGCTACGTCACATTGACCCCGATTGTAGTAACCACAACGGCCACGGGATTTTCTCATGAATGGGCGGCTATGACGACTGAGACGGCTGCTGTTGTTATATGACGTCACTGTGCGGTTTCTGTGTTGCGTAATCGAAGCGACATGGCCATAGCTTGAGTGTTTTCACTAGGTACATTTGTTTGACCCGACATGGTTGATCTATATTGAGACGCCCATTCTCTATGTTGAGACACCCATTCGCTATCATAGTGTTTTTAATTTATTACTAATTGTACCGCTTCGTCTTGTAAACACCTTATAAGAGAGCTAAGACTTATAAAACACTCATATGTTTCGAGTCCAGATAGGTTATTCTTATCACTTACAACTTTCACCGCAGTCTCTAACTGGCTTGCCAAGTACCCAATACACTCCCGTAACTTCTGAAGGAATATTTTTCCAAGATGTTTGAAATAGTAAGTCTGGTGGCAAAGTCACTGAAGTATACTTGTCTCTGACACAATTGTATGCTTGTTGTAGCTCGTGGCTGTGTAACGCCCCCACACCCATGCCCCTAGATGCAGCAGTATTATTGCTTGGGCCGGGGTGGTCGTCCGCATCGGCTTGTCCGATATGGCGGGGTGTGGCAGGCTCCTCCTGGTATGTGTGAGCCTCCGCCGCAGATAAACAGGAATCAAACGATCTAGAGATCCTTTAATGTTTTATTAAATTACGTGACTACACAGCTCATCGATATTTTCTGCGAGTTCTCAGTTCCATAAGAACGAACTATCACCGTAGATGAATTATTTTAGATAATTGTACGCGCAAAATATTTTGAAACTTTGCGGCGTTAAGGCACCAGCGAAGGAAGTGCATGCCCAAATGGTAACCTCCGGTATGCCATGCCAATTATAAATATACGTCGTCCTCACATTAGACTAACATTTGGTGATTTTGTGACTGGCGTGCAGTGACGCTGATCACACAAGGTGCTCGTTTATTCGCAGCCAAGTTATTTCGGTATCAAACTCACTGTGACACGTGCACCTACCATTGACAGTAGTAGCAAATCATTATCCAATTCTCTTGGGTAACTAATATATTTTTTTCTAGATTGGGTAATGGTTGGTTTGAGTCAGTAAATCAGCACTTTGGGGATTCTGTAACTGGTGTACAGTGATGATAATCACACACGGGCTCATTTATTCTCAGCTAACATATCTCAGTATAAGAATCAGCAAGACCCACTAAGTATCAAGGGTAATAACAGCAACTTTATTCCCACAGGCGACGTATATGTCGCTTTGTAGCCAATGATGCGAATCAAAGTATGCTCCCGTCAGGAGATTTGGTAATACGTAGTGGGTCGTAATGTAAAATTTCTAAAGATACTATGACTGTAATTTATCAAGCAGTTCCTTTGGAACGTAATCATCACTATCAGGCATGGGCGACATTTGCTTAGATGCATAACCTGTGTTTGATTTCACCAGTAGACAAGCGGAATTCACGGTTGTCATATAGAGTTCCTATAGCCATTTAATATATGACGCATTAAAATCTCCAATACAATGTAATTGGTTTCAATGTGTGCTCCTATTTTTAAAATACCGTGCATGCAATAGGTGCATCCAATGAAATTAGATCACTCGTGGTATTTCATAATTACTAAATAATGTACTGGCTCTGGTTTATGGGCCTCAAAGCGAGTGTGATAATTATTTATAGTTGCTATCAGGAACAGGACGTGTATCACATCACTCATATAGCTTGCTAGTCTGAATTTAGTTAGTTGTTGAAAGCAAGATTGAAAACGTGTCTTATCATAAGTAAAGCGATTTAACGCATTTGAAACAAATCCGAGTTATAAATAGATCCGCTACAATTGATCGCGAATAACGCAATGACAACCATCTAGCTTCGCCAGTTTATAAGACGCTGTAACGCTCACAGCTATCAATCTCAATTCGCAAAAGGTGCATACGGCCATGTGTAGCTCGCGGGGATACGCGCTGGTCCGCCATGTCGCTCCAATCCGTTGCATCGCAAATACATGATTCGCGGGACGGCTGGATAGTTGCGGTTCTCGGGGTTACGGATCCCATATCGCGTCTCTCCGAAAAGTACAAATACCGGCCTCTAGAGCCGGTGGAACATTTATGTTCCAGTGGGCCGCCGAGATTAAGCCACGCAGTATTGTCCCAACTGTTAGCGTCGCCGGTATGACGGTTCATCCTAATTTAGGAATACGGACAAGATGATGATAATTAAACAGTCACAAATTAAAATACACTATACACACAATATCACTCGTTTGACAGTAATGAGCAAATAATACAGAACATAGAGCGATCCGGTGTTCTTTCTACGTCGTTTCGCTGAAGGTACCACACAGATCCGTGAATCCGCAGAGGTATCCCCGCAAGGGAGCATCGCGTCGAAGTCACTTGGTAGTTTAATATACACTAATTACACCCCTAACACTCACGCGCACGCACTCACGCACGCACGCACGCACGCGCGCATACACAGGAAAATGCCTTCAATGCTGAATCGGAGGAAAAGAGTTGGCAAAAAGGGCCACACCTTTGTGCAAAGAGAAAATGCTAAGTGCTGAACATCCTAGTGAAGCCATACTTAATGGAATGCACACTGGTTTACGTGAAGACGGGACGAATGATTTCCGAAGAATTCACAAGTCAGCGTCTTATGTAGTTCCAAAGTTACTGCATTGATATTTGCTGCTTTATTTATGCGGGCCTTCTGCTACATTCTAACCCATCATTTAGTTATTAGAAACGAATACAAAGTTTGGCCGCATGTGGCAGGGATTCCTACATAACTTTAGATACATTTATCTAACAGGCGAAGATGCTCAGCTTTCCGTAGGTCGCACTGCAATGCATCTACCTCCGAAAGATGGCAGCTCCCGAATCAAATAATAATCTTGTCACCCTGTCCCGCAACCACATATAACATCACTAGGACAAACTTACAGTTCACAGAAGCAGGCTTTAGAAAGCGCTATGTTATTTATGGTGGGGATAAAGAGGCGAATATCCACCGCTATTGTCCTTCCCAAAAGGGCGTGGTGGGTTCAGCGACCTCACCCAGACACTACAACGAATTGGATGGAGATTCGCATCTCATCCATCACCGCGTGCTACGGAGTTAACTTTTACCTGCCATTATGGTTAAGGTCCAGAAAGCCCAGAGATGCGCTGCAGGCCAGTATTACATAATACTATTCTTTTCGTAGTGCTTCCTACATTGGCGGGAGTATATAACTAACTAGTATCCGAAGATACAGGTGGAGATGTATGTAGATCGGCTAATATAAACATAGCGCGAGATGGCATGATCTTTAATGCAGGGAAGATTCCCACAGGCAGGTTTCCGCAAACAGGTTTCCACAAATACGTTTCTTCAGGTTTCCACATGCAGACATTGATATGGCACGCTCTCATGATGGTGAAGAAGAACGGGTAATTAGATGTCCATTAGATAGTCATTTAACCAATACATGATTTACACAGTTTATTGTAAAGTTCCCGTCCGGCAACTGTGGTGTGAAAGATGAAGGTTGCCCATTAACATAGAGGGCTAATGTTATGACTAATTATGCACGTACAATAACTGGGTACACGGTGTGTGCTACGTTGCATAGCTCTTGCAGCACACTGAGAACACTTTCACCAGACTGTGGTCTAACAGTTAATTATCACATGCGACATACAGCGTGGACGTTTGAATCCACATGTCAGCATGGGTGGAAGATCCGGCAAGTTATCCACCAATGAATCACCATCAGCTCTATATCCCGTAGAATTACATTGGGCCCACACGGCCCTTTCCACAGAAAATCTCCCTAGGGTCTGGATGCGGGAGTCATTAGTTTAAATTATTTTGCCCCCGAATGGCCATCCGGGAGCATCCAAAATTGTTGTAACGCAGAAAGTCTGAATACTGCCCATCAGCGCAGGAGAACTCGATTCTGAATGGCACTACGATGATGATCGATGGAATCACCGTCGGCCTACAATTGTCCTGCGTCTGGCCCGCGCTGGTCCGGCAGTCTTCCTGATGGGTTGGCTTCCACGCCGATGATGCTCCTGATCTTCGATTTTTCGTCCCTTTTATACTACTCATGACATCAGAGGCAGGCTCTTAGCCAATCAGTGGGCGAGCTGTAGTCAATCAGCGTGCTGTTAGAAGTGGTAACGTGGTTATCACGTGAACAGCACATTCCCCACACAGTTAATGCATACACGCGATGCCGACATCAAAGCAATATTTTGTACATAATTTAACGGGAGTTTTGTTGATAACTCGGCCATTTCTGGTCCGATTTTACAATGGTAAAAAAGCCATGTGACCCTCGTTTTATTCGAGTCCTGTTCGATAACAAGAACAACGAGAATACTATAATTTAAAGAAATCACAAGTACCAACTCGGTACACTATAGGCAATTACTTTCTCCGAATTCTGACACGTGTTGTCAGGGAAACTCTGATGCGCGCGCATGCGCACTATGCATTATAACGGGCCTAGCTGTGTTTAACGAAACCCTCTCTCATAGGGCTTATATACGCGTACTATCATACTCAGAGGGGGGAGGGGGGGCGTGCTTGAAGCGAATCCGAAACGGCCGTCCCATACCCAGCTTAGCTGAAATGGTCAGTACCCGTCGGTCGATCCGTGCTACACCACTCCATCTTAGCTTGACACCCGTGACAAACGATCAATGCATCGCGGATCGAACGCATGTGAGCACGCTAGGCAGGATTATAGACTTCCCGAGTAGGCATGTAGCTGAGAGGAGAGTAACGCGAGAGACGCGTGATTATAAGAGATGAGCACATGGTGGTGCTAAAGAGTTTGGGAGGGAGGCATACATTTAGTTTTCATTTTTAACCTGGAATTATTTTTCCAGGTCTTTTCCTTTTTGTTTGTTTATTTCTTGGTGCGTGCTATACTTTTATTTAATACCATTCATGAGTTGGCTAACAAAACTAGCTCGCATGGACGTTCTCTTAGGGTGCGGATAATTATTTTTCTGCAGAGAATACCCAAGCTCCAACGTACCTCAACTACTTATAATATAATATAATATAAGAAAAGTATATATATACTGAACCAAAAAGGTTTAGCAACACTGCGAATATTACTGTATAAATGTTATTTAACAAAAACAATAAGTGTATTCAAATATAGTATTTAATTGATATGCCATTTTCCAATTTGAACAACAGTCTTTTGTTACTGTAATGCTAGCATCGCGCCTTTAACACGGCATCATTCAACAGACGGGTCCACTTTAAATACTAACACTGAGCTGTCAATACCGGTTGTGACCTCCGCGCGCATATACCACCGCCGTACATCGCTTTCTCATGCTTCGAATTAAGCACCTGATGTCACGAGGTGTTATCGCATCTCATTTCTGGAGCAGTGCAGTTTCCTTCCAGCTCCCGGACATTGTGAAGATGGGGATGGTTCTCACGCACAATACGGCCAAGAATGTCCCACACGTGTTCGATAGGACACAGGTCCGGTGATCGCGCTGGACAGTCCAACACCGGAACATTGTTAGCCTCAAGGAAATCACTGGTGACCATAGCTGAATGAGGACGGGCGTTGTCTTGCTGGAACATAAAATCTGCATGATGCTGCATAAAAGGGATGACAACAGGGGCGACAACTTCTTCACAGTAACGTTGAGCCGTTAAATTCCGCGAATCACAATAAGATTTGTTTTGCCATTTTCATGGATTCCAGCCCACACCATGCCACTGCCGCCACCGAATCTGTCGTGCTGAATGATGTTGGCTGCATCATACCGTTCTCTAAACGTCGCCAAACACGTTGCCTACCATCCGTCACATCCACATCCACCTCGACTCAGCACTGGACAAAACGTGGCTCCATTGTTGAGCACGCCATCGCTGATGAGTTCTTGCCCATGCAAACCGATTCTCGAAGTGACGCTCTGTAAGCGGAACAGCAACAAGTGGACGACGGGCATGCAGTCCAGCATCATGGAGTCTGTTTCGCACAGTCTGTGCATGCACTGTAGTGCCGGGAGCGGTGTGCAAATTACGGGGCAGCCGCGGTGCAGTCTCAAACCCGTGACGTCGTGATGACGTCACTAAGTAGCGGTCTTCTCGTGGTGTTGTTGCTCTCGGTCTGCCAGATCGTGGTCGGTCATTAACATGTCCGGTTTCCTGCTCACGTTGGCTGAGAGGGGAAAATGGTTGAGGCGTAAACATTAAAATGTCGAACAACGGCGCTAACGCTCTGCCCAGCAGCGGGTCTTCCCATTGCTTCATGGCGCTGATTTTCGAGTAGCCCTGGGCGGCGGCCC
Source organism: Chaetoderma sp. LZ-2023a (assembly GCA_034401795.1). Classification (NCBI taxonomy): domain Eukaryota; kingdom Metazoa; phylum Mollusca; class Caudofoveata; order Chaetodermatida; family Chaetodermatidae; genus Chaetoderma; species Chaetoderma sp. LZ-2023a. The sequence continues at coordinate 186,807,402 of CM067359.1, forward strand.
ATGTTCGGTAGGGTACACTTTTAAGTGTTTTCTGTTAACGTTCGTTATCTGCTTTTGCAATGTGGTGAATTTTTGCCTTCGTTACCCGCCAATGTGGGCCAATGCTTGAAAAATGCATTTTCACATGCAGTAAGCGTGCGGCCGAGAAATGCAAGAAATGATTTGCATTTCTTCATGATCAGCGAGACATTACATTTACGAAACATGCCCGCAAATTTGGTTAAAAATGGACTCATAGTTTTAATACAACAAACCAAAATTCACTGTTGCTAAACCTTTTTGGCTCAGTATATATATATATATATATATATATATTATAACAGTAATATCACAGTTTCAGTGTGAATTACGTATGCATCCCGGATAAATGAAGGCATGCATGCAGCGCGGCCCATTTTTGGCGGATCCACACGGATAGCTCTTGCTATCCACAATCCGTCCCAACGTACTAACAATAATAAGAAAAATATAATTTTAATAAAGTTAAAAAGCTAGTTCATCAGGCAGCCCCAGCGGCATGACGGGAATAAGACACAGGTATCCGAAGTGAGTATTTGTGTGAGACACAGCTACGCAAGAATATTGTGCAGCTGTTTAGGATGACCGTAGTCAGCCTAGGGACCAGGTGGCAATTATAAAAAACATATATAATAAGAAGAATGTTTCAAAAATAATAAAATAATAATGTTCCATTTTCCCCACACCTATTCATAAATCGTGTTGCAACCTCGACAATAGTGTCCACAAATATCCGCTGACAAATTTTTCCCAGCGAAATATCACTATCTATATTGCCTAAGTCGGTAGCACTGACACTGGAGGATGCGCTAGTGGTGGTGGTGATGATGACAGGTGTTGTACTGACTGGAGCCGGTGTAGAGCCTGCTGACATCACTGTTGTCGTGGAGGTGGTGGTGGCAGTGCGGGATGCAGGTTGGCTGAATGTTGTGATGATGCGCGGTGTGGATGGCGGTGCTGTAATTGTGGATAGTTTTCTAATTTGTACAGCCTTCAGTACCTAGCTGGCGGTCGTCCTAGGAACTGCACGGATTTCTGACGTGTGTGCTATTCTTCTTTTTCCTGAATATGGACGATCTAGCGTAGTTACTTTGTGGACGGCGTGATCTGCAGGAATGCTGATGTTGGACGTGTGTGTTGGCGCGCTGCTCTGCAGTGCGGTTTTGATGGTGACTGCTTCCGCGAGGCTGATCTCCTCATCTATAATTAAACTGCATGGAGACATAGATCAATTGGAAATGTCCTGTACATTGGGTTCAGATACTGTAACAGGTGGTGTAATAACTACGGAAATGGGCTGACCGATCACGGGTGCTGATATTGTGGTGATGTGATGTGCTGTCGGTTGTGTTACTACGGGTTCTGCCGGTGCAGAAACTGCAGGTGATGTAATTACCGATGCTGCAAGTGCTGCTGGTGCTGTTCGTGCTGATGCTGCCGACGTCGTGCTGGTGGGTGCTGTGGTTTTGATGCGGCCTGGCTGTGTTGCAGATGCTGCTAGTCTTACGAAATGTGAAAAGTCATGTTGTTGCCGTTTAGTATGTTTTGTTTTCGCCACCTTTCCCGTTGGAAGCACGGTAACTGGTAATCTGCTTTCGAAACGTGTAGCGTAATAATCTATGTCCTCATTCTGTTCACCAGGTGCTAACGTTACTACTAACACACGATGTTTGAAAGTTAAAGCGTGCGTCACACTGTACCGAGTAGCTGAATGCAGGTACTTGCAGTCCGCACAAAAGGCACGTTGTAAAAGATGATCGCAATTGACATGAAGCGTCAAGTCCGAGTTCCTGGAGAAAGCACGTTTACAAGGCTGTCCATTAGGCTGTAACATGGTACATGGATACTTCTTCCAGAGTCGAACTGGTGCTGACTCCTCGGAGCTCTCGGACAGGATGAGATCATCCGCAAGCGACATCTTATTCCTGCATGATGGTAAATGTGCGGAACCGCTTAACCTATCTTAAATTTCCTACCTCTTCATACTTTTCCTGGCCAAATATAATAGATAATAATAAAGTAATAATTAAACACCAGCATTTGGTTTGCGACATGAAAGTAGCGTAATGCTCGATCTTCCCTTGTGTCGAGTTTGATGGGAAGATGAAGTTTCAGTGCACGCTTTCCATCTTTTATACTTTTTGGTGACGTCACAGGAGGGCGGATGACCAAACCCGAAAGTTTTAGGATGAGTCGGTCACGACATATATAGACAGTTTTGATTTTAATTTTCCTAGAGTCCGATGATATATTCCTTCCACAAAAAGGAAGTAAATATAATTATAAAAAGGAAGGATAGACGCTTTCATCCTCAGTCGGTGGGAAATCGAGTCTCCGATCAACACAAATCTGGAACTACTTATTCCCGTGGAAGCTCACCATTTAATTAGCATGAAGCGGTTTTTCAGATTGGATGCTTATAAACGTGCTTGTTCAGATTTCAAGCTGGAATGCCCGATGGGTGTGGGATAGCGCGATGATGGCAGCGCCAATAGCCCCGACTCACCATCTCTCGCCTCTTCCATCACGCTGTGGTAGATATGCGTTGGGCGGTTCTTTTATTTATAGGCTTTGATCCAATTTACTGGAAATTAGAAGTGACGAGCACGTGGTTCTTGATTTGAAAGCACGTAGTTGATCGGAATTTTAGGCGGAGTGTTGATGCTGCTTATTCGTAGTTGATGTGAAAAATGGAAATATATGTTCTCATATTCTGTTCCTCAGAACAACGTCCCTGTATAGCCGCTTGATCGTATACATGTGTCGCCTCTTGTCTGTAATAGGTGCATTCCAGTCCGTGTTGATCTGGGACTGGAATATGTAGACAAGAGAATATTTGAAATTCTCTATTATGTTATACTGTCGATGTGTTGATGCTGCTTCACCAGCCTGTGCGTGAATGATTTGTATACGCGGTAGAACAGTCGTATTCTTAATCAAAATTAGGACAGTAAAGCTGACTGAAATGTATTGTTTGGTTTAAACAGCTCCATGTCCTGCGGAAATCATGTCTACAGCTGGAATGTGTTTTCCGCATGGTTGGACTGCCAACATCCTCCTCTGTGGGTAGGACAAGTTCCATCCCTACCTAGACCAAACTTAACTTATTACAATACAGCTCATAAAATGTGTGCCTCAGTTCTACAATTACAATACCGTCGTATGGAGATTGTGAATACAGTCAACCTGAGTGTCTGAGTCTCTGTCGTGTTGGTGAATTTCATTGATACGAATGGTTGCTTATCTGCAGATGATTCTTGCGCTGTTGTGAAGGGTGACGTTTTTATTGCAGGGATAGGGGTTGGGGGAGGTGGTGTTGCTGCGTGTGGGTGGTGTCAACATGGTGTATTTTGCTCTGGAATGGCCGAGTCCGTAGAGGGGACAGAGTTACTTTATAGCACGGATGACCAAGAAGGTTGCTGTCATAACGTGAATCAAACCATTATCGAATTCACGTTTGGTAACAAAATCCTACTTGTTATGGACGACAGACTGCGGGCATCTTGTTCTCTTAATACTATTGACTGTTATTGATGTGATTGATGTGTGATAGTTTTAATTGTTTTCGTATGACGTTTCCGGGGAGGGGGTGGGGTGTGTGTGTGGGGAAATCCCTCGTAGCGCGTACTGTAGATGGCTGCAGTGTTGTTCTAAAACCGGATAAGAAGGCAACTGTGGAAAATGTCGACTTGTGTTGAGGATGGTGGTGATCTGTTGTAGGGAAGTCGGGGTTGCTGTATGACGCTGGTGTAATGCGGATTGGGCAGATCCAGATTTCTAAGCTGGGGAATGCTGAGTCTTTTGCTATTGCGGAAAAGTCGGGTTGCAGAAAGTGATGAGCTCCCTGTATCTGTGCGGATGGGAATGTTGCGGAAAAAGGTTTTTCTAACTTTTTCAATTAAAAACGCTAGGTGATTGCTAAAAATGTTGTTGCTGATGTTGACTGACCGTGTTATATATTTAAATACCCACGTATGTGTGTAATGTTCTCGCAATGATGAATTGACGCATCCAGCCTGCGGGCAAGTGTGTTCTCTATTTTCCTGCCATTCTGTGTCTTCGTGTGATGTTCTGATTGCTCACGAGGTGGGTGGGGGGGCGAGTGGTAGGGTGGTTTTGGTCAGGGATGCCCTTTGGATGGAGAGGGTCATTGCCCGTTACATAACGGTTGGTACTCTCTCATAATTGGAGTATCGGGAATCGATCCGAAAGTCTGCTGAACGGGCTGATTCCTTGCTCACCACCAGCGGGGGGGGGGGGGGGTGGTACTGCTGTGCGGGATACCACCTCCTCTGTAGCAGCGGACTTTCTCATATCTCATATACAGTCAACAGACGACGAGTGGAGTGTGAAATGGATAGGGCCGATGATGTCAGAACTTGGTTCATAGACGAGAGATGCGAGTTGGAGCGGGGGGTGGTGGTGTTATAGGGTAGGATGCACCTTGGAATGGGATTGGTCTCGCGATGTGCTGTGATGAAGGGATACACCGAGTTGTATGGTGTTGCTGTTCTTTAAAACAAGCCAAGACCTCATCAAGCCTCTTCACTTCCATGCTATTTATTACATGATCCACTCCACAAGAAGCATGGCCCGGGGCAGCCTCTGCTTCCGCTTGTGGTAACTCTATAATTGGGAGAATAGCATGAAGCGGGTGGGAGTGGAAAGAGGTTGGCGGAACAACCTTTCCGTTCATCCCCTTGGACAGTACATACGAGAGTCTTCAGCTATGACTTCCCAGATGTAATAGACCCGCTCTGAGGAGGGAGAGGGCGAGTATGTATCTCGGCATCGTCCTCAGCGTTAGTAATATGTTCAGCAGACGCCTGGCTTGGTAGGAGAGGGGTCAAACTGGCACCGCGGTGCTCGGGACTTACGTCGGGCATACTTGTTTCCGTAGAGACATCTGTCTGGTTACCGGTGTCACGTGGTATGCCCAGTCCGCGCTCTGGCACTGGGTCGTCATTGAAACAAGGTTTAAGTCGATCGAAGTGGATGACTGAGGTCAGGCCATCCGAGGCGTGGATATGTTAGGTCATGTCCGACTTCTTAGCTACCACCACATAGGGGCCTTTACACTGGCAACTCAGTTTACTCAGCACGTTTGCAGAACGTCGCGAATCGTGAACCCAAACCATTTTGCCCGCCTCATATGGATCTCCATGCACTCGCCGGTCGTGCCATGTTTTCTGACGCCAGTGTGCAGTGGATAAAGTTGTCTTACTAGCTCATGGGTCTGTTATATCCACTGCCGCGTGAGCTCTACATAGAGAGATGGTGACTTTTTCTCTCCTGGATTCCTACAACATGGCCACATACATGGGGAAGGCTAATTCACGGCCTAACATTAACTGAGCAGGGGTGTAGCCCGTGCTGGAATGTATTGAAGTGCGGTATTCCATGAGCACATATGGGAGTCGTAGATCCCAATCCCGACACTCGAAGCATGTCTCCTTAGTCACCATTTCCGCAAGAGTGTGGTTGAACCTGTCTACCCTTCTATCACTCTTGGTGATGTTTTGAGTATATGAAACAATTTGCAGAGCTCAGAGAGCAGCCGCCTTACAAAATTACTTCCTTGGTTGGACTGCAGTTCACATTGTTTGTCAATACCTCAGCTACTGTGGATTCCTCTTGGTCTGGCAAACCAATTGCTTCTACCCACTTCATAAAATAATCTTGAAATACGAGGATGTACTTGTTTCCTTCATCCGTCATATTCAAGGGTTCGATCACATCAATAGCCACTCGCTCCATGTGTGCACCAACAATTTTTACTTGTAGAGGTGCGGAATGGTGCTGGCCAACAGTCGTCTTTGGCATGGGACACATTTGATGACCCATGCCTTCACACTAGCGCATATCTCGATCCAGTGGAATCTTTGATTTATCCACATGGTAATTCGCTTGATCGCTATGTGTCCAGCGCTATCGTGCAGTTGTTGTAAAAGTCTCCCGATAACGCTCCAGGATCACTATCCAGTTGTTAATGTAGAGAATGTGGTTTTGTATGTGGCATTCTCCAAACGGTTAATAGTAGTATTTTGCCATTGCAGAAAGTGCTGTAACAGATTCCTGGGGAGGACATAGCCCCTCCTAGATCCACGCATATATATTCCGTGTTTGCGCATTTGTTGCTTGTTCATGAGCCATTACCTACGTGTTCCACTCTGTGTACCATAATTCGGCGAACACCAGAGATGGCTGTCTAGTACGTGTCACGGTGGTGGCCACTTCCTGTTCATCCTCAAGCCCGATTCTTCTCACGGCATCGGCATTTCGATGCAGCTTGCCGTGTGTATGAATAACGTTGCAATTGAAGGCCTACAGTGATTCCTGCCACCTCGCTACCTGGCCCTCGGATTTTTTAGATTTCTGAGCCAGCGTAGTGAGGTGTGATCTGTGCGGAGGGTAAGTGGGCACCCGTACATAAAGTGTTTGTAATACTTGAATATACCACAGCTAACAGTTCCATCTTTGTGATCGCATAACGTTTCTCCGTTTTATTCTGAGTATGCAAACCATAACCCAGTGCCTGCTCTGTTCCATCTTCTGTGACCTGAGATAGAGCTGTGTCAATGGTGTAAGCCAACGCATCAGTGTGTAAGATACAATCGAGGTTAGGGTTAGGATGAGCAGGAATTGGGGCAGTCGTCAAGAGTTCCTTCAACACCCTAAAGGAACCTTCACACTCACTCGACCACTCGAAATGTCGATCTTTCTCAGTGATCCTGAACAGGGGTGATGCAATCTCACTAACGTGACGGATATATCGACGATAGTACCGGCAAAGGAAACTCCGGATGTCCGTGACTGAAGTTGGTGTCTGCCATTGCACTACTGCTTTTGCTGAGTAGCCACTCCATCGCCAGGTATGGCATATCCCAGGAACTCGACTCTCTGTCTGATAAGATGACATTTTTTTGTTTTCAGCTTTAAATTTGCCATATGAAAACGAATACGTACTTTGTCCAGGTTGTACACAGTCTGCTCAAATGAGGAGCCAAAGACGATTACGTCGTCGATGTAACACAGACAGATTTCCCATTGCAGGGTAGTTAATCCGTGTTCAATGAGATTCCCGAACGTTCCAGGGGCATTTCACAAGCCGTAGGCCATCTTGCGGAATGGGAAAAGACTGTCTCTATATATAACTGCAGTCTTTTCCCCAACAGCCTCACCTGCCAGTATTCGCTAGCAAAATCAATGGTACAAAACCACTTGGCTCCGGACAAAGACTCTAAGGCCTGATCTATCCGGGATAACGGATAAGAGTCCTTGAGGCTGAGATCATTAAGGCAGTGGTAGTCTATAAAAAAACGGCTAAGATCCATCCTTTTTGCCTGCTAGTACTATGGGACTGGCCCAGGGGGATGCTGATAGCTCTATTATGCCTGTCCACAACATGCCGGTTACTTGTTGATGTGCCTCCGCCTCCTTGTGAATCGGAAGACGTTGACTGGGTTGTCGAATGGGTCGGTTGTTTCCGGTGTCAATGGAGTGCCGCACGAGATGAGTATCTCTGAAATCCATGTCTCTGGCCGAGAAACTATCGCGATATTTGAATAGTAATTTCCGTATGTCTTTCTCGTGGCACTGCATCAATCCAACTTTGGCACGCAGATATATATCATGTAGGTGTTCTGGCAAATCATCAGAAGTTGTTGTTGTTGGTATACGTGCGGTAAATGGTGTCATCAGTGATATCATGCCCACCAAATGGCCACAACAAACTCCTGGTTCAAGAGTTATTGGGTCCATTGTGCAATTGAACACTCAAAACGGTATGTGATCCTTCTTGGTGGTGTCCATGATCATTCGGGGACTGGCGCATTGTGAAGCAATTATATATTCAGGGTTGGGTTCCAGCATGCCTATGTGAGTGTTGTTTCATAACTGTGATGCAGTGGCCCATAAGATGTTCTCTTGTTCCAGCTCAACCGTGGCTGTTGATGCTAAAATCACTGCACATGTGTCGTACAGTGATGACTCCAGTCCAAGTGGTATTCATCGGCCGTGTATGTCTAGTTGCTGTTGCCTTCGATGTCTGATGGCTTCGCTGGTACTGAGGAAATCAGAGCCATGCAGGGCATCATTTTGAATAGAGGCGATAACAAATCGCTGGATGAATTGCATCTCCTCTATCTGTATTACGAGGTTTACTACACCAGCCAAGGGAACATCGGCTCCCGTAGCTGTTTGTGTCAACAGTGGCACTGGTGGAAACACCGCTAAACAGACAGGCACACGTATATACCACTTTATGGTGGGCTTGCGGAAGAGTTTCCAATGATACTGTATGTGGAAGGGATTTTGGTGTGGTATCATCCTGTAGATAGTCGGCTAGCTTCCGGATGGCTTCCGTGAGTGCGGTGGGTGGTTGAGTGTGGGAAGGGCCAACCCATCATCGCTGCTGGTGCGCTAGCTTAGGCGATGATGGAGCTGGGGTAGCAATGGTGGTGGTGTTGCTGCCGTTTCTGTAGATTTTGAATTGGTGTAAACAACAGTGCAGATGGGATTGACACGATCACTGATGAGACTACCTGTGTGAGCTACATTTGACAATGCATCATGGGATGTGTAGTTGATGCACAGAAGAAGCAATGACTGCATGGAATGTTTCCATCCTTCATATGACACTCCTTCTTGCGGGTCCATGATGCTGAGTGTGTACTTCCATCCAAAACACTGCTGCCGCTGCTGGATGTAGTAGATGATGCTGTAAGGACTTGTGAATTGCAAACCATCAACAGGCACCAGGTGGTAAGTGGCATGGCGGTAGGTCGTGGTGCTTGCATACACGTTGTTTCAGCAGAGGTGCTACAACCCGCCACTGCCGTTTTACATAGAAAGAAGGTTTGTTAGATGCGGAAATTGCGGGGTCAAATTTCCGGCAGGGGGAGATGTCAGTGCTCTGGATGTGATGTGCACCATTGGCATCGACATATAAGAAGCCGGCTGCGTGTGCATGCATGATGTGGTAAGAGAATGAATAGTAGTGTGGGCCACTTGACGTTGTCATTCAGAGGCCGCCGTTGAGCCGGGTTGTGAGAATGGGCACCATGGCGACTCTGTAATCCGTGCCGTTGCTAGTTTGACGGTGTCTCAAACTGTGGGGTACATCGGTCAGCGGACGAGGTTGTTGATGGAGGGCGATTAGGACATCGCTTCTTCCAGTGGCCTGGCTGACCACATCCAAAACATGTGTTAGGTGGCGGTGTGGACACTATTGTGGTTACTGGTCATGTTGTGCATTGCATGGCTACTGTTGTGTAGAGGGTAGTGACTAAGTTGGTAAGTGTTGAGATTTGTTTAGTGATCTCTTCTAACCTATCATGCATGTTTCGCATATTGCTGTTGTTGTACTGGTTCCCATGTCCTGTGGCATTGTTGTGGCCCCCGAGGTGGGATTGGCCATGCTCCATTCCTCTAGATGCGTGAGTCTGACCAGTGGGTGGATATGGTTGTGTTTGCGGGTCTGATGCTGATGTCTGTGCTGATGCTGTGCTGTTGTAGGTAGTGGTGGCGAGATTGGCATCGTTCACTTCATTTAAGTGGTGCAGTTGTTGGCGCTTATTCTTGTCCCCTTCCAAGAAATTCTCAATACGAACCGCAGTTGCTGTCAATTGCTGAATACTACCGTGCTCCGTAAGGAATAGTTTTTTTAGAGCGGACTCTCCTCTCAACGCGTCGATGAAAGTGTCCAGATGTGGATGGGTGACACCCTCGAGATTCGTGCTGGGATATGCGTGGGTAACTAGTCGTCGAATACGACTAGCCATCTCTGGTAGTGTTTCTCCCGAATGCCAACGCAAGTTCTTTAGTTGCAGCCAACTTGTTTCTCTGCGGGCTGTCTCGACAAATCTCTCCGACAACGCGCTCTCCAAGTCCATGTATGTTGGTGTGTAATCTGTGCCTAAGTCTGCCAGGACGTGTAATGCTTTCCCAGACCGCTTAGCGGCCAGATACTCTCCCATTTGACGATTTGCCCACCAGTTTGTATGACGTATTATTTAGAATTGAACTTTGTAATTGGCCCAATCATTCGCCCCGCTAAATTCGGTGGGAGGGGGGGGGGAATGATCCAGCCATGACCATGTGGTGAACTGATTGGCGTGAATCCAGGTGGTGGTGCTTGGTATACTGATGTAAACGCAGATCCTAGTATGCGTGCTATTGGTGGGGGTGGTGTTTGTGGTGTATTCCGTGGATGTCCCTGATGATGATGATGACGCCTGAGGCGTGTTATGTAGACGACGCGGACGTTCTGCTGGTAGTTGTAACCGATGTTCCTCTTATGATGGCGATGCAGGTGACTGACGGGGATGCTGTGTGTGATGTGTTGGTCTTCTAATGTATTGCTGAAAGGGTGTTGCGCATCCTCTGGCTCGTAACGTGGCACCGCTGGAAAATATGATGACGACGCACGAAGCAGCAGAGATGCGGGATAAGACACATGAGCGTCCAACCACTGGCCCCCCATTGATGACGTTGGCGTGAAGGATGTGTTTGACCCCGTAGGCGTCTGTGTCATGATCGTCCGCGATCTGGTGTAGATGGTAAGTGCCTATCATGGATATCTGATAAGGTTATACATTGAGTTCCCACCTGCGAGGAATCACGGAATGTCCACACGCTGATAGGTGAAAACTCATGTAAAGGTGGTGCTGGTCGTTCCGCACCAGAGAAATTTATTACATTGTCGGTGAGCATGCGAGCAGTTCGTCCGTCATATGATGCTATTTCCATGTTGAGGGAGAGCTGACTGCCTGATGAAGGAGACTGAAACTCGCGTGTGTTGAGAGTTGGCGTGGGTTCGCTTCTCATTTGGGCCCCACATCGGGCACCACTTGTAGCTCGTGGGGGTACACGCTGATCCGCCATGTCACTCCAGTCCATTGCACTGCATATACATGATGCATGGGAGGGTTGGTTAGCTGCAGTTCTCGTGGTTGCGGATCCCATATCACGTCTCTCCGAAAAGTACAAAGACTGGTCTCTAGAGATGGTGGAACATTTATATTCCAGTGGGGCCTTGCGTCCCGACTGTTAGCGTCAGTAGTAAGACAGTCTATCCTAATTTAGGAATACGGACAAGAACATGATAATTAAACAGTCAGAAATTAAAATATACTATACAAACAATATACTTGTTTGACAGTAATGAGCAAATAATACAGACCATAGAGCCATCCGGTGTTCTTTCTACGTCGTTTCGCCGAAGGTACCACACAGATCCATACATCCACAGAGGTATCCCCGTAAGGGAGCATTGCGTCGAGGTCACATGGTAGTTTAATATAAATGAATTACACCCCTAACAGGCACGCACGCACGCACGCACGCACGCACGCACGCACGCACGCACGCACGCACGCACGCACGCAGCCACGCACGCACGCACGCACGCACGCACGCACGCACGCACGCACGCACGCACGCACGCACGCACGCACGCACGCACGCACGCACGCACGCACGCATGTTGGTGTTGTGAGAGGAAAGTGCCTCACGCAGGACTCACTCACAGGAAAATGCCGTCAACGCCGAAGCAGGGGAAAAGAGTTGGCAAAAAAGGGCCACTCTATTGTGCAAACAGAAAATGTTAAGTGCTGAAAATCCTTGTGAAGCCATAATTAATGAAATACACACTGGTTTACGTGAAGATGGGACAAATGCTTTCTGAAGAATTCACACGTCACCGTCTTATGTAGGTCCAAAGTTACTGCATTGGTAGTTGCCGCTTTATTTATGCCGGCTATCTGCTACATTCTAACCTACCATTTAGTTATTAGAAACGAATAAAACTGTGGCCGCAAGTGGCAGGGATTCCTACCTAACTACCGAAGATACAGTTGGAGATGTATGTAGATCAGCACTTTAGCTATCCACACTCGACAACCTCCGCTAGTTTCCTAGAGTCGGATCCTGCTAACGTGTCGATAGGGAATCCAAACAGTTATTAAGCCTTGCGGCTGGTGGATCATAGAACGAGACAATAACTCGATATATAGAAGGGGCCCTAAGGTAGTTGGCCAATTTTACACAACCTAGCCGGTACGTGGTGTTACATATCCCCTACATCCGGAAAAGAGGCATGCACTATACGTCTCTTTTCGCAAACAGGTTTCCGCAAGCAGGTTTCCACAAGCAGACATTGATATGGCACACTCTCATGTTGGTGAAGAAGAACGGGTAATAAGAAGTCCATTAGATAGTCATTTAACTGATACATGATTTAAACAGTTTGTTGTAAAATTCCTGTCCGGCGACGGTGGTGTGAATGTTGAAGGTTGTCCATTAACATAGAGGGATAATATTGTGATTAATTATGCAAGTACAATAGCTGGGTACACAGTGCGGGATACGTCGCATAGCTCTTGCGGTGCACCGAGCAGTCTCACCATACTGTGGTCTAAACGTTAATTACTACACGCGACATGAAGTGCGGAAGTTTGAATCCACATGTCAGCGTGGTCGGAAGATCCGGCAGGTTAGCTACCAAGAATCACCATCAGCTCTACATCCCGTAGGATTACATCGGCCTGCAAGGCCCTTTCCACAGATAATCTCTCTAGGAACGTCTGGGTGCGGAAGTTATTACGCCCCCACCCGACCCCCACCCCACCCCACCCCCACCACCCCTCCTCCGCCCGGATGGCCGTCCGGGAGCATCCACAATTGTTGTAACGCAGAAAGGCTGAAGACTGCCCACCGGCGCAGGAGAACTCAATTCCGAATGGCACCGCGATGATGATCGGGGGAATCACCGTCAGCCTGCAGTTGTCCCACGTCTGCCCGCGCTCGTCCAGCAGTCTTCCTGACGGGTTGGCTTCCACGCCGATGATGCTCCTGAACTTCGATTTTTTCGTCCCTTTTATACTACCCGAGACGTCAGAGGCAGGCGCTTCTGCCAATCAGTGGGCGAGCTGTAACCAATCAGCATGCAGCTAGAAGTGGTGACGTGGCTATCACGTGAACAGCACATTCCCCATTCAGTCAATGCACACACGCGATTTTGACATCAAAACCAATCTTTTGTAAACAATTTAGCGGGAGTTTTGTTGATAACTCGGCCATTTCTGGTTCGATTTTAAAATGGTAAAAAGTTCTGTGATCCTCGTTTTATTCTTGTCCTGAGCCCAAGAACAACGAGAATAGTATAATTTAAGGACATTACATGTACCAACTCGGTACACTCTAGCCATACACTTTCTCCGAATTCCGGCACGTGCTGTCAGGGAAGCTCTGATGCGCGCGCATGCGCACTACGCGTTCTAACGGACCTTTGACAAAAACATCTCTCATAGGGCTTATATACGCGTACTATCCTACTCAGGGGGTGGGTGCATGCTTGGAGCGAATCCGGAACGGCCGTCCCGTACCCAGCTTACCTGGGACGGCCAGTACCCGTCCGGTCGATCCGTGTTACACATGTGCGTTGTTACATGCAGGCACGCTTGGTACGCTTGCCAGTAATTAGAATTTACGGTATGGCCGGAATGATAGCTAGCTCTCTTTGGTGCAGCTAACTTAGATAATTAGAAAATTGTAAAAGCAGAAGGAAATATAAGAAAGGAGATGGCATTACGCAAACCTTTTCAATTCTCAGAGCGGTTGGGTTGCAATAATAACATCCACATTAACATACTGATGAGATTGTTAACCTGGTGCATCAAGCACAGCCTGGGGAAACAGACATAGCGCATAACATCCCGCAAACATTAAATAGCAAGCCAAACATAGTCAACGAATTCCTACATTCAGAAGTAAACAAGCATTCATTACCCGCAAATGAATATGGCTAACAAACAATCTGCGTAGATATCAGCCAAGCGTTGATAGACAAGCCATGAGTGGAATTCACAAGAAAAACGAGTGAGAAATTGAACACTTATTGATAAGCCAGATGCGCAGAATGCTGAGTTCAAATCAATCCGCATCCTATATGACCGCAAAGTAAGCAGCAGTTCACTGCCGCAGCATACGAAGATATTTATTGGCAACACTAAGTTTGAGCGGAATGTGTTTGTCTAGGTCTAAGTCATGTCGCATACACACAATGAGGCATACACTGTATACGTTTTATTGTAAATACCATAATGATGTATTATGCTATTGTAGAGTAAGGGGTTTGGCTGTCTGGGGGTCACACTAAACACTGGAATACACTGGAATATACAGGAATATTCCAGAATACACAGGAATACACCGGAATATACCCCGGAATATACCCCGGAATATACCTTAGTATAATATCTGCTTGTGATAAGCATTTAAAATTGTGGCTAATTAACTCGAGGAATGTGGGCTGTGGAAATTCAAAGACTCTTTTCCAGTACTTGCCCGTATTACGGATTGTGATTTCATTAGTGTTTTATTTCATTAATTCATTCGATGATTTACAAACATCTAACTATGCTCAGACATTTAGTAAGCACATCGCCATGGTAAGACAAACCTCTAATTTTCCGCAGACAGCAAATCGCAATGGCCAGCCAGGATGTTACATGATTGCTATCCAAACACGGTAGATCTAGTCGGACACATTTATTGTTGTCAAAACAAATCAGACAGACACGCAGGGATTTCACATGCAACTCACCCGTTCCATAATTATTATCAAAACAAGTTGTATACATCCGTTAACGAATCTCATCTCCAACCCACCCTTCTGGCCAATAGCTAATAACACTTTTTCACGTGTATACAGGTGTATCATATCCACCTTGCTAGAAACTAGTCGTTGATTAGATGAAACCCTTAACATATGCGTCTAGCATTTTATATTTAAAGCCCGACAATTTCAGAAATGTTGGTGTATCTTGAAAAGTTGACTGTTTGGAATAATCAAAGATTGCCTAGATATAAGATATTCATAATACTTCTTAAGCTGTATTTCTTGTGTAGGCGGTTCTTGTAAGCCTATGTATTTCACATGCGTCTGTACTTCTCTAATTAAACATCAGCATGCCACCAAAGCGTGTAAAGAGTAGGCTTAAAGCTACTGAAGAACCGTCATATTCGTGTAGCGTATGTCGTCATGAGTGTGGCGATGATTACATTGAGTGTTCGGGTTGTAAGACTTGGACTCATCGTAAATGTGTGCCAAAGCCCAAAGAAGACTTAGCGTCGTGGCCTCAATTGTTTTATTGCAAATCCTGTTTATGTACAACGGATACCACCTATGACTTCGTTGGATCACTTAAAGGGTACGTCTTTAGTTAATACAAAATAATTATCGCGACCGATAAAGCACCGTTATTGCTAATTGTACCACGCGGCCACCCGCGTGCATGTTCCAATCGGCCAGTCGGTGACATGATACTCCTAGCTCATACACACTCTTACCCGTACACATGGTCCAGTATTTTGAAACTAATTTGACCGGGAGTTGTTGCAGCGGCAATCAAATGAGTTACAAAATAATCGACGACTTGCAATGAATACATTTAATTTGGATTTGATTCGTCATTATTGAGGTGTGAATCACTTAATTAGGTGATAATTGTAGGCAAGTAACAAGTTTGCAGTTCATGTTCAGCATGTTCCGTTATTATTACCAACCAGTAGGTACATACATAAAGTTATACACACAGCTGATAAAGCGCCACGTGTATATCTATACAGAGCTGAGCAGATTTCGGATATACGACGGTTATGCTGTGTACCTGGCGACTCTGTAATCGGTGTGGATAAGTTCAATCTCGGTGACATTTTTGTGACAGTTTTAGTATATAAGAACACAGGATCATCCCCTTTTGATTGGTCCCATCCTGTTACACGGCAATTCAACAATGGACATTTATCGATCATTCTTTTCTGATATAGCTGGTCACCTTACAGACCTAGATACGACATACCTGACCATCGGATCTGATGATGAAAAGGCGTTACGCAATGCCATTCGCTCTGCCTTTCCAGACCGTGCCCAGGTGTTTTGTACACGTCATCTGCAGAACAACGTCCAGGACTATTTGCGTGGTAAAGTTGGTGTCACGACGAAAGAGCGTCAACAGATCACATCGGCAATCGTTGACGCTGAAGGCATATGCTCTGCGGACGATAGTGTTATGTGCGAAATTCGCGAAAAGAATTGTGTCGAACTGATTAGTGAAACTGCGCCAGATTTTCAGAAATATTATGATACTAGATTAAGACCCCTGATTATTGATCTCGTTGTGAAACCTGTTATAGAAGGCAAAGTAAAGGCAGGGTGGACACACTGTGAGTCCGTCAACAACGTCCTAAATATGAAAACACACTGGAAACCGCATAACCTGCCAGATCTGTGCAATAAATTAGAAGAACTGGCTAATGTTCAAACCAAACAAATGCAAAGAGCATTCGTGGGTGTCGGACAGTATGTTCTTACAAATCGCTTCAAGAAACATTATGTAGGAAAGGATGCGTGGCTACGTAAAACAGCCGAGGAGAGGAGTAAACATTATAAACGATTCCTTAGAGACAGTGGACCCACAAACAAGGTCACATCAACTGATGGGCTGTCTGCGTAACATCATCTGCTGGTAAAAAAAAACAACCAAACAAAACGCAGATGGGCTGAACGTTCCAGAACGCCAAAAATGCTTAAATTATAGGTATTTTGAAATTAATTTGACTGAAACAACAGTTTCCAGACAAATTAATTTCATAATCTTAAATTGTGCTTAAACTACTGTGCTAGATCGCCAATGGAAATCTAATTTTGAAAATGTACCATTGGAATGACTGTATCATTCCAAAGGTAAATGTTCAAAATTAGCTTTCTCTTGGCTTGCAAATATACATTTCCGATCCTAAACAAACTCAGATCGTCAATATCGTTGAAAGAGTTAATATCATACTTACAATTATGTACACTGTATTTACATATTTCATTTTTCCTGGCTACCATATTCAATAAAACGTATATTTTTATTGTTTAATCCGACATGTTCGTGCTGTTATTGCTAATCGAGTCAAAGTTACGGGCACCTGTGCATTCAATCTCCATGCTCAATTCCCGGAAAAAGCGTTGTTGAATTACCACAGCCCACAGTCCTCGAAATGTATTCCGGGGTGTATTCCTGTGTATTCCGGTGTATTCCGGTGTATTCCGGAATATTCCGGAACATTCCGGTATAGGCAGGCAGGCAGGCATGCAGGCAGGCAGGCATGCATGCAGGCAGGCAGGCAGGCAGGCAGGCAGGCAGGCAGGCAGGCAGGCAGGCAGGCAGGCAGGCAGGCAGGCAGGCAGGCAGGCAGGCAGGCAGGCAGGCAGGCAGGCAGGCAGGCAGGCAGGCAGGCAGGCAGGCAGGCAGGCAGGCAGGCAGGCAGGCAGGCAGGCAGGCAGACATGCAGGCAGGCAGGCAGGCAGGCAGGCAGGCAGGCAGGCAGGCAGGCAGGCAGGCAGGCAGGCAGGCAGGCAGGCAGGCAGGCAGGCAGGCAGGCAGGCAGGCAGGCAGGCAGGCAGGGAGGGAAGGGGGAGGGGGAGAGGGAGAGAGGAGAAAGATAGGGATGGGGCAGAAACAGAGAATGGATATCCTGCTAACGCTACCAATCAGGCATTGAAGCTACTCACGCACAACTTTGCAATTTAGAACGGAAATGACACCTTGAGCAAACTATATAATATTGCAATATCTAAATGGAACATGGATAGGTACGAAATGATGACAATGAAATTAATGAATATTCATCTCCGAAATGACGTCACAAAGATTACTCTCAAACACAGGCTCGCCAGATGGAGAGTTTAATGCAAATAATAGTTGAGTACATGGCTGGCGCGGTTATTCTGAAGCGCATTCATCAAACTAATTTCTAACAACGACACATGATACATGGATGTGCGTGTTATGTGGTAGTCGAGGTATCACTGGCAGAAGCGGAACTCCTAACTATAAATCATAACTAAAAATACTGACACCGAGCACCTTATAGTAATCTGAACATATACAAACGGAATAAGCTACATTTTGCATGCCGATTTTATCAGAGATACAAAAATAAATAAACTCCAAATTCCAGATATAACTGGACCATTACCAAGTCCAAAGACTGTCATGAGCTCTGGTAATCTGACAATTGATCTGTCCAGGTTCAGCTATGCCCCGCCCATCGCTATCCAAGATCCACACTCACCTCGCTCGTGTTTTGATCGATTGATCTCTGAATTTCCTGACTATTAATTTCCAGAAAAGTATACAGGTAAGCTGTTGGATATTCTGAAACCAATTTGACTGGGTGCCGTTACTGTCTATGGCAAAAGCATAGAATTTGTACAACGTGTCGGACTATTAAGCCTTACAGACGGGCATACTCGATTATGACGTCAGCATACACGTCGCGTAGTTGATTATGACGTCGTGATTGGGTGAGTAAATGGATTCATGAATTGTTTGTGAATAAGTGTTTGGGAGAGGAATAATTCAAAAAATTTGCTAATTTCTGCATAACTCAATATCGACGGCCGTGGGTTCTTAGCTTCATGCTACGGTTCAAGGTAGAACGCCGCCTCTTCTACAGTAGCAGTTATCTTCCAAGAACCCGTTCCTAGTTACATGTATGTAATTAAAATCTAATAAATAAATTGATATATTGATGTTGTTATTAAGTACTGTGTGGTGCAACACAACTTGCAAAATATCACAAGCCGTTCCATACGTGTTTAGTTGCTATATGGAATTAGCCAGATATATACGTATGCAAAATGGCACCTTCACCCGCACACCCACCCCACCAACCAGAACTACCACCCCACATCCCCCATCCACGCCTGAAACTTGGATGCCATAAAACAATTACCTTCTTAACCGGTTTCTTATAAACATAGTCTTGTCTCTCCCGGCCAAATGTTATTGTGCTTTCCGAAGGTCTCCTCCTGAGACGAAGGCACATGCTCTTGCATCACACTTCACCATCAATCCCAGGTTCAGCAAACAGTGCCACAGGAAGGCCATTCATTGACTACCAGGGATGTATCTCTTGCATCGAGATTAGCCGTAGCAGTACGAGCATTGCACCTGCTTCACATACCAGCAGAGAATAACAGGTATAGTACATTTTCAGATAAGACACAATACGTTATTCATACCGACAATACGTTATCCAGAGTATCTTCTATAATCTGACGTAATATGACGTCATACTCAGCTAAGCAGAGGGTAAGATCGCTTCATAATCATTATGTCACAGATGATTCTATATGACCCGTCTTTAACGTGTAATAGTCCGACACGTTGTACGAATTGTTTGTCTATACTATTTAATAAACATGCTGTTGAACATATTGAAGTTAATTTGACTGGGTGTTGCTGCTTACATAGGCAGCAGCAGCACACAGTCAAATTAGTTTCAAAATATTCAACATAATATTTATTAAAAAGTAAAAACATCCATTTCGTACAACGACGCATAGTCCGGCTTCAAATATGCGTTCGTGACGTACTGATCTACGTCAGTCATGCCGTCATAATGACGCCATTGATTATGATAGCATTATACACGTCACGTAGTTAATTATGACGTCATATGATGGATGGATAAAGTGGAAAGGTCCATGAAATCGCCTGATGCGTGTATTGAATTGCTGCAAGGATACACGGAGCCATCAATCATAGAAAGCAGCGATTTGGTTATTAATTAAAACGGAACCTAAATAAGATGTAGGTAAGGCAAGCCATTTTATTGAGAATTGGCTCAATCTATTGCGCGACGGCGGTACCATTCTCAGCAACGTATTGCTTACCCACGTGAACTGGCTCCTCACATACACTAAGTAGCAATATTCTATATCAGTGTCAATATGTATAAACATATATGTCGTCCCACACTTTTTCATGTTCGTGTATTGATAGCCTTTGTCGATGTTCTTGCTATTAGGATGATTATCTTCGAACGTTTTATAGGCTATTTATGTTGATCTACGCCTTTTGATGTCTGTACATCTAAGGGGGTGGGCTTAATAAAAAGAATACATAACTAACTAGAGAACATTTACTGAATTAACCGTAAATCTGCGATGTTTGACCGTGAATAACAAGTATAAGGCCTTTTCTAAGGTCGTTGAACACGTCTGATGATGAGCTAATACACACTCTATGTGTAGCCACAGCTCAAAGATCCATGCTTGTAGCTTCCATTGCTTTACACTAGAAGGTCACCTTGACCCGAATGATGAAATGAAGATGATCTTTGAAGTTGCATGATGCAAGGCAGGTAGCTTATGCCAACCATGAAAACTGGAAAGCTTTACCCGTGAATAACCTTG
Source organism: Chaetoderma sp. LZ-2023a (assembly GCA_034401795.1). Classification (NCBI taxonomy): domain Eukaryota; kingdom Metazoa; phylum Mollusca; class Caudofoveata; order Chaetodermatida; family Chaetodermatidae; genus Chaetoderma; species Chaetoderma sp. LZ-2023a. Next base: position 186,827,674 of record CM067359.1, read on the forward strand.
ACCCCAAGGGAGATATTAAAATTGTTATTGGAATTCTTTAGATCTTTTCTAGAATCCGGCCCAGTTTGTAGAGAATCGGAAGACAACTATAGGAGGTAACACTGTTCCAATGTTGTTCCCATAAGTTTTCTATGGGGATATGTGGTACCCAAAAGCTGATTTTCTCGAAAACTGTTGGTCGGATCAACCTTAAATTTGAGACAAATCAAGTCAGCACGACCGCTAGAAGTTCACCAAAGGTCAAGTCGATTGGAGCAAAACTCATCTTGGCGGGCATTTTGAAAAACCGCGAGTTAATTTCTACCAAAAAAAACTTGTTTGGTCATTTGGGGGGTCAAAGGTCTGGCGGCCATTTTGAAAGAAAATTGTGTTCGAAAACAAATGGCCAGTGGGAACATCCTCAGCAAATATGGTAGTGATCCGTTCGAAACTCTAGCTGTAGTAGCACTTCAAAGATCAATTTTGAAAATCCCATTACATTTCCTATGGGACTTTTTTGCTCAAAAACTATTAGACAGATCCAACAGAAAAACAAGAGCACGCGATTCCATGCCGAGTAGCAGAAGGTGACCAAATTCGGAGTTGATCGGATCAAAACTGTAGGAAGAGATAGGTTCCAAAATTGTTGACGAAGAATAAAGAAAGAAGAAAGATCCTGAGTGAGTTCAATAATCTGCGATTGACATTGCAGATTAATTCCCAATCATCCATCATGTTCTGTTTATTGACACGTTGTAGCGATCGCTTTTTGATGCTGCTTTCCAAGTTTGCTGCTCGCATCAGTGTGTGTGCCGTCATCAATGCGATCACTGTAAAACGCATTACTCACTGTATGATTACTGTGTTTTGCGGCTGTAGTTGTAGAAACATCCTACAGCTACAATCAGTCCTTCTTCGCGTTTGCCCAGTGTGGCTTGTCCTCAGCCGAACTCCTTAGCTTCATTTTTGACTTGAGTGTACCGAGTACCGCTTTTTTAGGTCACTTCGTAGCACACGTAGCAGATTTTGACGTCCTATCCTGTTGGGCGACTTTTACAGACAGCGACGACGTATTAGACATCTTCTGTAGATCACCGTTGGAAATTTTGCTGCCTGGTCATCGGTGTCCAGTGGCGGTGCGTAGGCGTTTGTGGTGTCAGGCATCGAGTTTGTCTAGAGCAGCCGTTGGAGCTGTCCAGCTGTTACAGTTATACAGCATCAAGAATACGCAGGTTGCATTGTATAAACATAGCCTTTTTTTCTATCAAAAAGCATCTACGAATCCATAGCTTCCAGAAAGACTGGAAAGCTGTGTTCCAGATGATGCAGCATGCAGCAATGGCAGCAGTACTGCAAATCAGTGAGCCCAGGATTTTACTTTCCCTTCATGGTTCCCCGACACGAAGTGGGCCGTCATTTTGCTTAGTTTCATGCTTTGTATATAGGTATATGTGGGGGAAGTCTGTTTTGGATTCATTCATAAAGAGATTCTCAATTTTTGGTTTACTTGCGGCTATTGGAGGGAGGTTTCTTTTCCTCGTCTATAAAGGTGACATCGTCGGCATATTCCATCGCCAGCGGCATATCCAGTATTGACAAAGTGGGGGGAGGCTGTTGGTATTATGGAACTTTCCCACATGGATTTCAATGCAGCAGCAAGGTAACAGGTGAAAAGCACCGGAGATAGACCATCTCCCTGTGGGGAGCTGATGATGTTTCAAGCTATACAGACCTCACATTCTTGACTCGTACACTGAACGCAGTAGTTGCATTAGTCGTAGCTCATCTTCATAGCAACTGGCCGGGCGTAGTACATCTAGGATCTCTGAGAGGTAATTGTGTCAAAGGCTCGTGACATGTCAATGCCCATTTTGTGGAAATCCCAGTGTTTGGACATGACTACCAACACAAGCATGCGTTGAGCCTATACTATATCTGCGCAGCTGCGTCCGCGTTCGAAGCCACTTTGACATGATCCGGGGATGTCATCGATCTTGTCCCGGATGCGGCATAGGGTAACATTGGATATGATTTTCCATATGCTGTTGCGGAGCGCAGAGTGTTTGGGGTGGGGGGGGGGCAGGTTGCATCTTGGGCGTGGGTAGCGCGATAAGGGTGCCTTGGCCTACAGCGCCGATGGGAAGGTGGTGCGTAAAAGCCGAATTGCTTAGGTGCGTGATCCATTTTGAGATAATGTCACTTGTATATTTGAATCGTTAATTGCTCATGCCATCAGGTCCAGATGCACGTCCATTTATGAGGGCTTTAAGGGCATTCCCAATTTCTGCTGTTTTAATTGGTGTCAGTAATGGACTGGGGGTCTCCTGAGAATGGGTGCAAGGGCTCATCATCGTTGTCAGTTAAATGTTCCTTGAATCATTCTCGAATCGCCTCAACCTTTCCCTGGTCAGTCCCGATATAGTGTCCTTCAGAGTTGTGCACAGTGAGTGGTGGTGTGTAGTCAGTAACTCTCACGGCTCGGGCTGCCCAAAACATTGTTGACAGTTATTCGTGTCAGTGATTTCATCTGTAATGGAGTCTGCTTGTTGAATAGCAAGATCTTGTAATCGTTCGCTAATGTGGCGCAGTGGTGTTGTGATCACAGCGTAGTTTGGAGCAGTCTTCACTTTGGCCACTTTGATAGATGCGCAGCCGTAATGCTTTCTGCTCTGCTTACAGTTTTACTACTAGAGGGTCATCAGTATACCTAGTTTGGTTGTCTTTAAGAACACCTATGGTGCTGGTAGCAGATGCTTCCATAGATTTTAGTATTTTGGTTATCGTTTGGATCGAAGCTGACGTCGATGTTAGCTATCTGCTCCCCGAGGGCCTTTTTGTATAGCATATGAGTTCCAGTGTCGCTGATGATTTTGGGTAGGTTGTAGATGACTCTACCCCCTTGTCTGGCATGGCGTTTGCATATTAGTTAGAGATAGTTCAACTGAGGGTGTGTAATGACTGGCTTATGGTCAGAATTGAGGTCTGTTCCTCAATAGGAACGAGACCTCCGGGGTGTTACTGCTGGCTTGGATGGCATGCAGTCTATTTGCTTGAAGACAGCTGTTGCCGCCTTAAAACCTTTTGGGACTTTGCGATCAGCAATGTGTCCGGTTCATGTTGTCCGGTGAGTGCATCGGTGTTTGAAAGCTGTATTTGTGGTCAATAGGTCATTAGAACTAAAGAATGCCACCAGTGCATCTCCATAGCTATTGCAAAGCCTGAACCCCAGTATGTGGCCTAGCGTTGCTCCATGAGCATTAGATTATGGCCTGTCTGTAGTTGCTGCTCTGAGTGTTTAACTACTTTAGTTTCTTAAATGCATGTAATATCGATGTTATAGTGTCTACAGTCTGCGCCTACGATTTGCCTCTTTGATGTTGCACTCAGGCCACGCACATTCCACGTAGCTATGTTAAGCTCCCAGGAAGAGTGCCTCGTCCGAGGATGTCGAGCCCAGTTCCTTGTTTGAAGAGGGTTAGACATACTCAGAGCTGCCTCTGTATGTGGATGTCAGCCAGAAATCCTTGATGACTTAGTTTCCCAGCAAAGTTGGCACTTACAGAGGAGACCGGCGTGGAGGTATCATCTTTATCCACCGTGGGCATTAATCACTATGTCTGAATAATAGGCGCGAGGTTTGACTTTGGTAATTGAGGAATTCAGTTCCTCAGCCATTATATGATGTCATAACCAACAACGCCACATGTAGGCTGACATGATACCAATATACTGTCTTGAATGACGTGATGTAATCCAACACCAAAGCGTAATAGTTCTTCAAGTCGTGCTAATGGTATGGCTTTACTTTTTAATACACACTCTGTTGAATATTTTTAAATAATTTGGCTGGGCGCTGTTGCTGCTATTTGCATGAAGAGCACCCAGTCAAATTAGTGTAAAAATATTCAACAGCGTACAATGCGTGGATGAAGCGAGGCATATGCACAACTGTGTTCCTCCATTTGTTCGCGATTTTAAATGTGTTGTTGACAACCAGTATCCAAACTAATGTCTTGGCTTCCTCCAAATCTGAAAAGGCCTGAATAATCGCAAGAATTTATGGATGGAAATCACTCCAATTACAGCAGCTTCAATTAATTCCTAGGACAGCTGTTTCTTATGTTAGAAACGCATCAGTCGCTGAACAGTTATCAATTATACAAATAGAATGATTTGTTTTCCAGTGGACCTAATGATCACAGTGAGCTTGATAACACCGACAACCAGCATTAATCCGTCCTCCTGAAATTGAACAAGTATCCGCTTGACTGCCTGGGTATACTAAAACACTGCACATTATATACATGTGACATAGTTGTGTGAATAACCAGTTACACAGGACTCGTCCTGTTGACCTCAAGCATATATGTTGTCCATAAATGTGGCCCATATTGATGCCCTCGTCAATATAACTGACTTCAATCAAAGAAACAATTAGCAACATTGAAAGTTAATTATACCTACACGGCTTCCTAATTACTCGCTCTTTTATACAACCATGTGACTAAATTTGGAAACTACTGTCGATACTAATAATTAGCTAGGATGCCAACACAGCTACATTTGATTTCAACACTATTAAAATAGTAGTAACCTGCCTTGGTAAATATTCGTATCACCGGTTCATATCTATCTGCCTCTTATCAGGATTTGGCAATAGGCAAGATCACTATTCCGGGCCCCATAACTCAACACGCTTATCTTGGTGAGATGACTAAAACATATTTTCTCGAGACAAGCGAGACTCGACTCTACTTGCATTGGCCAAACTGGGATAAATGAATTACGAGCATCAGGCGTGCACACAATTGAAGCACAACATGCATTACAGATACAATATACAAGGGACCTAAGAGTGCACCAGTCTTAAGGCAGGACCAGCTTCCAGTCAATTTGTGTTCGAAATATTCAGCACGTTACCTTCATAATTACTGTGAAAATGAGAAACTGATTTAGGGCGAAATAAGAGAAATCTGGAATATCAAAATATTTATCCTCAGTTGATATTAACAGAACCTTGCAATTATACCTTAGAATTCAAGAATTGTTCTAGCGGTTGAAAGACCCCATATCACGCGAACAATTCGTTGGGATACGCATTCAGAGACGATTCAGAGGACACGGATTTATATGCCTCTCTCTGAGCGCGGCTTGAGAAAGAGTCCTTTCCTGGCAACTGTTTTGTTGCAACCGTCTGCCCAAAACGATCCACACACTATGTTCACATAAATAGATAAATAAGTACCTTCAAAATTACAGTGGAATTGAGGCACCGACAATACATTGTTTTACAGCCAAATAAAGGAAAGTGTGAATAGCAAACCATATATTCTCTGTTGACACAAATACGACCTTTACATTGCACCTTAAAATGCGGGAATTCTCCTGCAGTTACAAGAACCCTTTTTATTACCGGAACAACGTTACGGGGCACTGATTCAGAGGCGATTCGGGGCCACTGCTTTAAATCATTCATACAGCGCCTCAAACCATCCAGACAACATGTTCCCATAAATAGATAACTAATAACCACATTACATTACAGTTCAACTGTATGAGCTGGATGCCAGCTGTGTCGTATAGGGCGTGTAGATAGATGCATAGGAAATAACAGAGCACACCACCATGCGATCACATTCACAGTGGCAATACATAAATCGAGGCATAGATCAGATGGATATTGATTTGATAATGAATGGCGTCATTATGAAGTATCCTTGGTTATGTGAAGGTTACGGCATACAAATACGTCTACATTTCACTGAGGATATTGCACACGGATATTCTATGCCCGTCAAAGGGATGGTTAGTGGTGTCTCACACATATTTCACTTTGATGTCAATAACACCTTTATGTGTTTTATGCGTAAAGGCTACATTTACAAATATAGACACATGGAACGGGCATGTATTTTCCATGTGAATCGGATCCATGCTCCACTCTTCGCTCGCATGACATACAGTTACTTAGCAATTGAGTAATGAATGGATACACACGTGCGATCGTGGACTTCACGCGTGTATTACATAGAGATTGTACTTGGTTTGGTCTGTAATCTTAAGTTATATGCAATACGATATCATCGTCGTCATGACGACCACCGATTTAAGTAGTGATGTATCAATGGACCTTTCCAATTTTAGCTATGCCCCGCCCATCTCTAGCTAAGTTCCACCCACACCTTGCCGTGTTGAGATTAATCGACCCCCTAATGCGTTAACTATTAATTTCCTAAAAACTATACAGGTAAGCTGTTGACTATTTTGTAACTAATTTGACTGGGTGTTATTGCTGCATATGGCAGCAACAGCGTCCAGTTAAAATAGTTTCAAAATAGTCAACGGAATATTTATTAAGTAGTAAAGACATACAAGTCCTACAACAACGCATAGTCCGTCTTCAAATATGCGTTCGTGGCGTACTTATCGACGTAATTCATGACGTCATTCATTATGATGCCATTCTACACGTCACGTGGTTGATTATGGCGTCATAGGATGGGTTGATAAAATGGTAAGGCCTATTGCTTACCGCAATAAGGGTACCGCAGGGACACAAAGCCATGTGCCTGGTAGAAATCGAGCATAACTTATGCCCTCCAACTACAAGGCGTAAGCCATTATTTACAGCGTTTTTGACGTGGTTTCGAATTTTAGTCGAATATCAGATATTACGAATTTTATAAATTGAATTTGCATTTAGCTGACTTTTTATAAATATTAAGTGTTGTTTAATGTGAAGCCATAGCAGCCGGTTCTTTTTAAATATTTGAGCGGAATACTGTTCCTATTTCTGTATGTAAAGTACCAGAGGTGCGCTAAACGTAAAGCTGAAACAATATGGTAAATAAATACGGTAGAGCGATACGTCATTGCCTGGCAACACGCGCGAGTGAACAGCCTGAGTGGCGCGCCGCGCTCAAGTCAAGCTTTCCCAAAAAAGCTTCAGAATGCTAAAGAAAAGTTGTAAGAATATAATAATTACATGTTTTCACAGCATTTAGTTTTTGTAATGACAAACATTTTACTAATGAATGGCAATATGCCAGATTAGTCAGACCCGATAGACCGTCCGAATGAATACTATTTATGTATTTATTTATTTATTTGTCAGTAGTAAGCGTACATATTCAATTTTGAGTCGATGGCAGCTAGCCTGTAGCTGTTCAGCATTCCATGTTGTAGTGAAGGCCTCACATTTTGATAGATGTTGATGCATACGGTATTACGTCAATAAGCGGCCTATATGTGACCAACAGATTCTGGCCTACATGCATTACAGTGACGCATTTAGTTACGCCCCTGTTCGTGAATACGGTGTAATTCTAGGGCGTAAGTTATGCCAGGCGTAAGCCACGCCCTCTTCGTGAATACGGCCCCGGAGTATTTCCCCAAAATGGGGTTCCAAAATTATCTGATAATAATTCAATATATTACTGGATACAATCTCACGTTTGCACTAAAGTCACTAACCTTGATACAGTCACCGATATGTGTGCGGGTTTCTGGAATGTATTAATTCCATTATTGGAATTCCATTATTATTATTATTATTATTATCTAGCTTCATTAGACATACCATGACACATATAGTACTTGTATACATTTCTAGAACGGATTCTTCTCTGTAAGCTGTTCGTACGAGGAATCAAAGATGTTTGGCATTAAATACGCACCACATCACCAAATAAAACACTAAAGGATATATATAATACTTCCATCAATGTATCCAGCAGCTGGGTCTGAGTACAACTGTCACAAAGAAACATGTTCTTATCTTTCTAGCACATCGTACTGCCATTCAACAGTGCCACATTCTCTCACCAGATCCTCCATCAACACACGCCTGGCCCACTTTTTCAATATAAGACAGGATTAAAACCACAATTTGGCAATTGTGTTAAGAACGCAACATTACAGTCGGTCCTCATTCACGCATACGACCTTCCCAAATGAAACTTGCATTATCCTTCTCCATCGCTTCCATCGTACCCGCATCACATTGGCACCACCACTACACGAACTAACCAGTACCATTGCCGATAAGCACCCGTGTATGGAAGCAAGTTAGGGCGATCACTGTGTTGTAATGCATTTGCTTCCATGGTGGTTACTGACAAAATGTGTTTAAATCTGCCTCAAATCGATGGATCGCATCTGTCATTCAAATGTCTGATGACATATTCAAATATGTTATACGTTAGCTGGCATTACAATCAAATTCCATAGCCCGTAATAAAATGATAAATGCACTAATTAAAAATAAGTGTTTCAATCATGTGTTGTGGATGTACAATTTAATGAACAGTATTCATTGATTATTATGAACAGCTTATCTGTATGGTTACCTTGAAACCAGGGTTCTGATATTTCAGTGTACAGTGTGTTAACATCAAGTTAAATGCGTATAGAAAGTAGGCGGAACTTGGCTAGAAATGGGCGAGGTATATTCAGAAATGGATCCCTCTACTTCGTGGATAGTTGTGGTCATACTTGTTCTTGTTCATCTTGGCAATTCATCGTGTTTGACACTAATAGTCTGATACACGCAATGCACAGAGGGGTTTGCATGGCGTCTCATATTAAGAAATACTAACACGAAGCATTGGGAAGAAAGTTTATTGCTCCGAGCATTGTGATGATGATGACGATGATGGTGATCGCTTCGTAACACGCTCAACAGAGTTATGCAATGATGTCCTCTTCTTGCCTGATCTTTATCGGCGGGTTCCAACGCTCTCTGTACTTGTGCCTTCTGGCAATATGGAACATCTTTGCTGGACGACGCTTATGGGAATGAGTGATATAGTATGCATCTGCCATAGTGCATCGTTAACTTATCTAGGTCATGGATTCATGAAATGCACCGATACAACGTAACATAATAGCTTGATCCATCCGCTCACCTGGGTTCAGTTTACCTTTACATGCATTTGGATGGGTTTTAAACAATTTAAAAAAATGCATAGAACATGATGACTAGATTTCTTTGTGAGATCCACCGATACATAACGTAATCAGCAGAGAGTATAGGTCATAGATATAACGGATTTTGGAAATACTCAATATTTTTCGTAATGTTATTTTTCGTGTCTTTAATTATTGCGGTATGCTACTTTTTCCCAGCGAATTTTCAAGGACATATACACTCCGCATGATCGGATGGAAAGTTAATCATCATATTACAGTTAAAGCACCATCGACGATACTACCTCATAACGTCAGATTATACTAAAGCTTCTGAATGAGTAATCATGATGCTGATAATGTGTATGTTTGACATATAATATCTTTCGATCACTGCTGGGGAATTATCATACGCATCAGACCAATACTGTCTTCATTCACAGAAGATGAGTTATTGTAATATGCAGGATTTGATGTCATAACTGTCTGTTCAGGCATTACTGTAATTAAAGGAAAGGAGCAGTGAACTAAGATATGCTCTTGAATGACAGGTTTATATAATACTCAACATACACCCAGCACTGAAAAATAGAAATGAATCTGAATAATTAGAAAAAAAGCAGCTATATACCATTTATGGCATTCTGGCGAGAACCAATTAGTGACGCAGATGGGCCCGTGTGCGCTGGTGTGTGCTGGGAGAAAAAATAATACCCGCTATAGCCATTCATATAAGTTCAGTTATATTCGCCCTAAGCTGATTAGTCCCTGCCCTGCGGCCTACAGGTAAAATACTGTCAAGTTTTAAAACATTTTGACCAAAAGCGGTTGCATTCAGAGACAGGGTCTACATTCAGTCACACGAATGTCAGAATATTCATTAAGCATCATATTGCGACTTTCGACACTAGCAGTGTATTTTAAAACCATTTTGACCGATACCTTTTGCTTTCACCAGAAAAAAGTGCCTTTCAAATATAACATTTTCAAAAGGATCACAAGTGAATTATAAGTAGGGAGTTAATCGCTCTACATCAGCGCCTATAATGACTACTATTCGTACCGCTTACAAAACTATATTAAGATGTGCTTTCGTTATATTTAGGTAGGGCTATGCGGTGTACCTGCACACACGGTTGGCACACGGAGTGGAAAGCACGAGCCTGGCCACTAATAGGCTCCAAGTTAAGCGCTCCTAGATTTAGTAAATGCGTGTTCGCAAATAATCCTAATTCATTTCATTTTGTACGGATGGTAGCGTATTTCATATTGTATGATATTACTAATAAACATCATTTGTTATTTCCCTTTTCCGTTCTTTTAAACATTGTCTAACTGGAAAAACCCATTCCACTTGGTATACACCTGTATTTGGATATCGGGTTCGTACGCTACTGCCAACGTACATATCAGAGGCATTTTGCATTCCAACACGGTCACTTCCCCCGATGTTCAATTATCTAGACTGCCGTGATCATTTCCGTTTCGAATGCATCAGTTAAAGCTATTCGTTATTCTGATTGTTTTGGTCAACACATATTGCAGGACACCCTAACCATGTCAGTAGTGACGCCAGCCAACAGTCTGTGATCATTTGCATTGTAATTATCTTCCCAACTTCCTGAATATAAGACATGGCCGAGTAACAAAACCACTACTTTGGCACGAAGTCAAAGAACGCGACATGCAATGCTACTTTGGCTAACTATTTGTAGTTGGCTATCACACAATAAAAACTGCCATTATCACGCTCATCGGCACCCCCATACACACCTCACTGCCATTATCACTATCATCGCCGCCGTCATACGCACCTCACTGTCATTGTCACTCGCATCGCCGCCAACTTACGCGCCTCACTGTCATTATCACTCTCATCGCCACCACCTTACGCACCTCAGTGAAATTATCACTCTCATCGCCGCCATCATACGCACCTCAACGCCAGTATCACTCTCATCGTCACCACCAAACGCACCCAACTGCATTTCTCACTCTCATCGTCGCCACTATACGCACCTCACTGCCATTATCGCATTCATCGCCGCCATGATACGCACCTCACAGTCAGTATCACTCCCATCGCGACCACCATACACACCTCACTGCTATTATCACTCGCATCTCGATCACCATACGCACCTCACTGCCATTATCACTCTCATCACCCCCACCATACTCACCTCACTGCCAGTATCACATTCCCAGCCACCACCATACGCACCTCACTGCCATTATCAAATTCATCATCATCACCGACATACGCACCTCATTGGCATGATCACATTCATCGCCGCCATCATACGCACCTCACTGTCATTAACACTCTCATCGCTGCCAGATTACGCGCCTCAATGCCATTATCACTCTCATCGCCACTACCATACGAACCTCGCTGTCGTTATTATTCTCATCGTCACCACCATACGCACCTCGCTGTCGCTATTATTCTCATCGTTACCACCATACGCACCTCACTGCCATTATCACTCACATCGCCACCATCATACGCACCTCACTGCCATTATCACATTCAGCGTCACCACCGTACGCACCTCACTGCCATTATCAAATTACTCACCACCACCATACGCACCTCACTGTCATTATCACTCTCATCGCCGGCAACTTACGCGCCTCAATGCCAGTATCACTCGCATCTCCACCACCATGAGCACCTCACTGCCATTATCAAATTCATCGCCACCACCATACGCACCACACTGCCATTATCAAATTCAGCGTCACCACCATACATACGCACCTCATTGCCATTATCACATTCATCGCCGCCATCATACGCACCACACTGCCATTATCAAATTCAGCGTCACCACCATACATACGCACCTCATTGCCATTATCACATTCATCGCCACTACCATGCGCACCTCGCTCCCATTATTACTCTCATCGTCACCACCATAAACACCTCGCTGTCGTTATCATTCTCATCGTTACCACCATACGCACCTCACCGCCATTCTCACTCGCATCGCCACTACCATAAGCATCTCACTGCCATTATCACATTCATCGCCACCACCATACGCACCACACTGCCATTATCAAATTCAGCGTAACCACCATATGCACCTCACTGCCATTATCACTCGCATCGCCACTGCCATACGCACCTCGCTCCCATGGCGACTTTCATCGTCACCACCATACGCACCTCGCTGTCGTTATCATTATCATCGTTACCACCATACGCACCTCACTGCCATTATCACTCACATCGCCACTACCATAAGCACCTCACTGCCATTATCACATTCATCGCCACCACCATACGCACCTCACTGCCATTATCACACACTTCGCCACTACCATACGCTCCTCACTGCCATTATCACCCGCATCGCCACTACCATACGCACCTCACCGCCATTATCACTCTCATCGTCCCCACCATACGCACCACACTGTCATTATCACTCTCACTGTTATTTTCACTCTCATCCCCACCACCATACCTCATTACCCTTATCACATTCTCGCCACCACCATACGCACATTGCTGCCATTATCAGTCACATTGCCACCACCATACGCACCTCAATGGCATTATCTCTCCCTTCGCCACTACCATACGCTCCGCACTGCCATTATCACTCGTATAGCCACTACCATACGCACCTCAGTGCCATTATCACTCTCATCATCACCACCATACGCACCCCACTATCATTATCACTCTCATCGCCACCACAATACGCACCCCACTGCCATTATTACATTATCGCCACCACCATACGCACCTCACTGCCAGTATCAATCACATTGCCACCACCATACGCAACTCAATGCCATTATCGATCACATGTCCACCACCATACGCACCTCAATGCCATTATCACCCTCATCGTCACCACGATACGCACCACACTGTCATTATCACTCTCACTGTTATTTTCACTCTCATCCCCACCACATACGCACCTCATTACCCATATCACATTCTCGCCACCACCATACGCATCTCACTGCCATTATAACTCTCATCGTCACCACCATACGCACAACACTATCATTATCACTCTCATCGCGACCACAATACGCGCCCCACTGCCATTATTACATTATCGCCACCACCATACGCACCTCACTGCCAGTATCAATCACATTGCCACCACCATACGCACCTCAATGACTGTATCTCTCTCTCTGCCTCCACCATACGCACCTCAATGCCATTATCAATCTCATCGCCACCATCATACGCACCTCGCTGTCGTTGTCATTCTCATCGTTACCACCATACGCACCACACTAACATTATCACTGTCACTGTTATTGTCACTCTCATCCCCACCACCAGACGAACCGCATTACCCTTATCACATTCTCGCCACCACCATACGCACCTCACTGCCATTATCAGTCACATTGCCACCACCATACGCACCTCAATGGCATTATCTCTCTCTTCACCACTACCATACGCTCCTCACTGCCATTAGCACTCGTCTCGCCACTACAATACGCACCTCAGTGCCATTATCACTCTCATCCTCTCCACCATACGCACCCCACTATCATTATCACTCTCATCGCCACCACCATACGCACCCACTGCCATTATTACATTATCGCCACAACCATACGCACCTCACTGCCAGTATCAATCACATTGTCACCACCATACGCACCTCAATGCCATTATCTCACTGTTTGCCACCACCATACGCACCTCGATGCCATTATCACTCGTATCGCCACTACCATACGCACCTCACTGCCATTATCACTCTCATTGTCACCACCATACGCACAACACTATCATTATCACTCTCATCGCCACCACAATACGCACCCCACTGCCATTATTACATTATCGCCACCACCATACGCACCTCACTGCGATTATCACTCTCATCGTCACCACCATACGCACAACACTATCATTATCACTCTCATCGCCACCACAATACGCACCCCACTGCCATTATTACATTATCGCCACCACCATACGCACCTCACTGCCAGTATCAATCACATTGCCACCACCATACGCATCTCAATGACAGTATCTCTCTCTCTGCCACCAACATACGCACCTCAATGCCATTATCAATCTCATCGTCACTACGATACGCACCACACTATCAGTATCACTCTCACTGTTATTATCACTCTCATCCCCACCGCCATACGAACCGCATTACCCTTATCACATTCTCGCCACCACCATACGCACCTCACTGCCATTATCAGTCACATTGCCACCACCATACGCACCTCGATGGCATTATCTCTCACTTTTACCACTACCATACGCTCCTCACTGCCATTATCAAACGTCTCGCCACTACGATACGCACCTCAGTGCCATTATCACTCTCATCCTCACCACCATCCGCATCCCCCTATCATTATCACTCTCATCGCCACCACAATACGCACCCACTGCCATTATTACATTATCGCCACAACCATACGCACCTCACTGCCAGTATCAATCACATTGCCACCACCATACGCACCTCAATGCCATTATCTCTCTCTTTGCCACCACCATACGCACCTCGATGCCATTATCACTCGTATCGCCACTACCATACGCACCTCACTGACATTATCACTCTCATTGTCACCACAATACGCACAACACTATCATTATCACTATCATCGCCACCACAATAGGCACCCCACTGCCTTTATTACATTATCGCCACCACCATACGCACCTCACTGCCAGTATCATTCACATTGCCACCACCATACGCACCTCAATGACAGTATCTCTCTCTCTGGCACCACCATACGCACCTCAATGCCATTATCAATCTCATCGCCACCATCATACGCACCTCGCTGTCGTTATCATTCTCATCGTTACCACCATACGCACCACACTATCATTATCACTCTCACTGTTATTATCACTCTCATCCCCACCACCAGACGAACCGCATTACCCTTATCACATTCTCGCCACCACCATACGCACCTCACTGCCATTATCAGTCACATTGCCACCACCATACGCACCTCAATGCCATTATCTCTCCCTTCGCCACTACCATACGCTCCGCACTGCCATTATCACTCGTATCGCCACTACCATACGCACCTCACTGCGATTATCACTCTCATCGTCACCACCATACGCACAACACTATCATTATCACTCTCATCGCCACCACAATACGCACCCCACTGCCATTATTACATTATCGCCACCACCATACGTACCTCACTGCCAGTATCAATCACATTGCCACCACCATACGCATCTCAATGACAGTATCTCTCTCTCTGCCACCAACATACGCACCTCAATGCCATTATCAATCTCATCGTCACCACGATACGCACCACACTATCAGTATCACTCTCACTGTTATTATCACTCTCATCCCCACCGCCATACGAACCGCATTACCCTTATCACATTCTCGCCACCACCATACGCACCTCACTGCCATTATCCGTCACATTGCCACCACCATACGCACCTCGATGGCATTATCTCTCTCTTTTACCACTACCATACGCTCCTCACTGCCATTATCACACGTCTCGCCACTACGATACGCACCTCAGTGCCATTATCACTCTCATCGCCACCACCATACACACCTCACTGCCCATATCAATCACATTGCCACCACCATACGCACCTCAATGCCATTATCTCTCTCTTTGCCACCACCATACGCACCTCGATGCCATTATCTCTCTCCTCGTCACCACAATACGCACCCCACTGCCATTATTATATTATCGCCACCATCAGACGCACAACACTATCATTATCACTCTCATCGCCACCACCATACGCACCTCACTGCCAGTATCTCTCTCTTTGCCACCACCATACGCACCTCAATGCCATTATCTCTCTCTTTGCCACCACCATACGCACCTCAATGCCATTATCTCTCTCTTTGCCACCACCATACGCACCTCAATGCCATTATCTCTCTCTTTGCCACCAGCATACGCACCTCACTGCCAGTATCAATCACATCGCAACCACCATACGCACCTCAATGCCATTATCTCTCTCTTTGCCACCACCATACCCATCTCAATGACAGTATCTCTCTCTCTGCCACCACCATACGCACATCACCGCCATTATCACTCTCCTCGTCACCACCATATGCACCACACTATCAGTATCACTCTCACTGTTATTATCACTCGCATCCCCACCGCCATACGAACCGCATTACCCTTATCACATTCTCGCCACCACCATACACACCTCACTGCCATTATCAGTCACATTGCCACCACCATACGCACCTCGATGGCATTATCTCTCTCTTTTACCACTACCATACGCTCCTCACTGCCATTATCACATGTCTCGCCACTACGATACGCACCTCAGTGCCATTATCACTCTCATCGCCACCACCATACACACCTCACTGCCCGTATCAATCACATTGCCACCACCATACGCACCTCAATGCCATTATCTCTCTCTTTGCCACCACCATACGCACCTCAATACCATTATCTCTCCCTTTGCCACCACCATACGCACCTCGATGCCATTATCACTCTCATCGCCACCACAATACGCACCCCACTGCCATTATTATTTTATCGCCACCACCAGACGCACAACACTATCATTATCACTCTCATCGCCACCACAATACGCACCCCACTGCCATTATTATATTATCGCCACCACCATACGCACAACACTATCATTATCACTCTCATCGCCACCACAATACGCACCCCACTGCCATTATTATATTATCGCCACCACCAGACGCACCTCACTGCCAGTATCAATCACATTGCCACCACCATACACACCTCAATGCCATTATCTCTCTCTCTGCCACCACCATACGCATCTCAATGCCATTATCAATCTCATCGCCACCACCATACGCAACTCAATGCCATTATCACGCCCATTGCCACCACCATACGCACCACACTATCATTATAACCTTCATCGTCACCACACTACGCACCCCACTGCCATTATTACATTATCGCCACCACCATACGCACCTCCCTGCCATTATCGATCACATTGCCACCACCATACGCACCTCAATGACAGTATCTCTCTCTTGCCACCACCATACGCACCTAAATGCCATTATCAATCTTATCCCCACCATCATACGCACCTCACTGCCATTATCACTCTCATCGTCACCACCATACGCACCTCACTGCCATTGTCACTCACATCGCCACCACCATACGCTCCTCACTGTCATTATCACTCTCACTGTTATTATCACTCTCATCCCCACCACCATACGCACCTCAATCCCCGTATCACATTCTCGCCACCACCATACGCACCTCACTGCCATTATCAGTCATATTGCCACCACCATACTCACCTCAATGGCATTATCTCTCCCTTCGCCACTACCATACGCTCCTCACTGCCATTATCACTCGTATCGCCACTACCATACGCACCTCACTGCCATTATCACTATCATCGTCACCACCATACGCACAACACTATCATTATCACTCTCATCGCCACCACAATACGCACCCCACTGCCATTATTACATTATCGCCACCACCATACGCACCTCACTGCCAGTATCAATCACATTGCAACCACCATACGCACCCCAATGCCAGTATCTCTCTCTCTGCCACCACCATACGCACCTCAATGTCATTATCACTCTCATCGCCACCATTATACGCACCTCGCCGTCGTTATCATTCTCATCGCCACTACCATACGCACCCCACTGCCATTATTACATTATCGCCACCACCATACGCACCTCATTGCCAGTATCAATCACATTGCCACCACCATACGCACCTCAATGCCATTATCACTCTCATCGCCACCACAATACGCACCCCACTGCCATTATTACATTATTGCCACCACCATACGTACCTCACTGCCAGTATCAATCACATAGCCACCCCCATACGCACCTCAATGCCATTATCTCTCTCTCTCTCTGCCACCACCATACGCACCTCGATGCCATTATCTCTCTCTTTGCCACCACCATACGCACCTCAATGCCATTATCTCTCTCTCTCTGCCACCACCATACGCACCTCAATGCCATTATCACTCTCATCGCCACCACAATACGCACCCCACTGCCATTATTACATTATTGCCACCACCATACGCACCTCACTGCCAGTATCAATCACATAGCCACCACCATACGCACCTCAATGCCATTATCTCTCTCTCTCTCTGCCACCACCATACGCACCTCGATGCCATTATCTCTCTCTTTGCCACCACCATACGCACCTCAATGCCATTATCTCTCTCTCTGCCACCACAATACGCACCCCACTGCCATTATTACATTATTGCCACCACCGTACGCACCTCACTGCCATTATCAAATTACTCACCACCACCATACGCACCTCACTGTCATTATCACTCTCATCGCCGGCAACTTACGCGCCTCAATGCCAGTATCACTCGCATCTCCACCACCATGAGCACCTCACTGCCATTATCAAATTCATCGCCACCACCATACGCACCACACTGCCATTATCAAATTCAGCGTCACCACCATACATACGCACCTCATTGCCATTATCACATTCATCGCCGCCATCATACGCACCACACTGCCATTATCAAATTCAGCGTCACCACCATACATACGCACCTCATTGCCATTATCACATTCATCGCCACTACCATGCGCACCTCGCTCCCATTATTACTCTCATCGTCACCACCATAAACACCTCGCTGTCGTTATCATTCTCATCGTTACCACCATACGCACCTCACCGCCATTCTCACTCGCATCGCCACTACCATAAGCATCTCACTGCCATTATCACATTCATCGCCACCACCATACGCACCACACTGCCATTATCAAATTCAGCGTAACCACCATATGCACCTCACTGCCATTATCACTCGCATCGCCACTGCCATACGCACCTCGCTCCCATGGCGACTTTCATCGTCACCACCATACGCACCTCGCTGTCGTTATCATTATCATCGTTACCACCATACGCACCTCACTGCCATTATCACTCACATCGCCACTACCATAAGCACCTCACTGCCATTATCACATTCATCGCCACCACCATACGCACCTCACTGCCATTATCACACACTTCGCCACTACCATACGCTCCTCACTGCCATTATCACCCGCATCGCCACTACCATACGCACCTCACCGCCATTATCACTCTCATCGTCCCCACCATACGCACCACACTGTCATTATCACTCTCACTGTTATTTTCACTCTCATCCCCACCACCATACCTCATTACCCTTATCACATTCTCGCCACCACCATACGCACATTGCTGCCATTATCAGTCACATTGCCACCACCATACGCACCTCAATGGCATTATCTCTCCCTTCGCCACTACCATACGCTCCGCACTGCCATTATCACTCGTATAGCCACTACCATACGCACCTCAGTGCCATTATCACTCTCATCATCACCACCATACGCACCCCACTATCATTATCACTCTCATCGCCACCACAATACGCACCCCACTGCCATTATTACATTATCGCCACCACCATACGCACCTCACTGCCAGTATCAATCACATTGCCACCACCATACGCAACTCAATGCCATTATCGATCACATGTCCACCACCATACGCACCTCAATGCCATTATCACCCTCATCGTCACCACGATACGCACCACACTGTCATTATCACTCTCACTGTTATTTTCACTCTCATCCCCACCACATACGCACCTCATTACCCATATCACATTCTCGCCACCACCATACGCATCTCACTGCCATTATAACTCTCATCGTCACCACCATACGCACAACACTATCATTATCACTCTCATCGCGACCACAATACGCGCCCCACTGCCATTATTACATTATCGCCACCACCATACGCACCTCACTGCCAGTATCAATCACATTGCCACCACCATACGCACCTCAATGACTGTATCTCTCTCTCTGCCTCCACCATACGCACCTCAATGCCATTATCAATCTCATCGCCACCATCATACGCACCTCGCTGTCGTTGTCATTCTCATCGTTACCACCATACGCACCACACTAACATTATCACTGTCACTGTTATTGTCACTCTCATCCCCACCACCAGACGAACCGCATTACCCTTATCACATTCTCGCCACCACCATACGCACCTCACTGCCATTATCAGTCACATTGCCACCACCATACGCACCTCAATGGCATTATCTCTCTCTTCACCACTACCATACGCTCCTCACTGCCATTAGCACTCGTCTCGCCACTACAATACGCACCTCAGTGCCATTATCACTCTCATCCTCTCCACCATACGCACCCCACTATCATTATCACTCTCATCGCCACCACCATACGCACCCACTGCCATTATTACATTATCGCCACAACCATACGCACCTCACTGCCAGTATCAATCACATTGTCACCACCATACGCACCTCAATGCCATTATCTCACTGTTTGCCACCACCATACGCACCTCGATGCCATTATCACTCGTATCGCCACTACCATACGCACCTCACTGCCATTATCACTCTCATTGTCACCACCATACGCACAACACTATCATTATCACTCTCATCGCCACCACAATACGCACCCCACTGCCATTATTACATTATCGCCACCACCATACGCACCTCACTGCCAGTATCAATCACATTGCCACCACCATACGCACCTCAATGACAGTATCTCTCTCTCTGCCACCACCATACGCACCTCAATGCCATTATCATTATCATCGTTACCACCATACGCACCTCACTATCATTATCACTCTCACTGTTATTATCACTCTCATCCCCACCACCAGACGAACCGCATTACCCTTATCACATTCTCGCCACCACCATACGCACCTCACTGCCATTATCAGTCACATTGCCACCACCATACGCACCTCAATGGCATTATCTCTCCCTTCGCCACTACCATACTCTCCGCACTGCCATTATCACTCGTATCGCCACTACCATACGCACCTCACTGCGATTATCACTCTCATCGTCACCACCATACGCACAACACTATCATTATCACTCTCATCGCCACCACAATACGCACCCCACTGCCATTATTACATTATCGCCACCACCATACGCACCTCACTGCCAGTATCAATCACATTGCCACCACCATACGCATCTCAATGACAGTATCTCTCTCTCTGCCACCAACATACGCACCTCAATGCCATTATCAATCTCATCGTCACTACGATACGCACCACACTATCAGTATCACTCTCACTGTTATTATCACTCTCATCCCCACCGCCATACGAACCGCATTACCCTTATCACATTCTCGCCACCACCATACGCACCTCACTGCCATTATCAGTCACATTGCCACCACCATACGCACCTCGATGGCATTATCTCTCACTTTTACCACTACCATACGCTCCTCACTGCCATTATCAAACGTCTCGCCACTACGATACGCACCTCAGTGCCATTATCACTCTCATCCTCACCACCATCCGCACCCCCCTATCATTATCACTCTCATCGCCACCACAATACGCACCCACTGCCATTATTACATTATCGCCACAACCATACGCACCTCACTGCCAGTATCAATCACATTGCCACCACCATACGCACCTCAATGCCATTATCTCTCTCTTTGCCACCACCATACGCACCTCGATGCCATTATCACTCGTATCGCCACTACCATACGCACCTCACTGACATTATCACTCTCATTGTCACCACAATACGCACAACACTATCATTATCACTATCATCGCCACCACAATAGGCACCCCACTGCCTTTATTACATTATCGCCACCACCATACGCACCTCACTGCCAGTATCATTCACATTGCCACCACCATACGCACCTCAATGACAGTATCTCTCTCTCTGGCACCACCATACGCACCTCAATGCCATTATCAATCTCATCGCCACCATCATACGCACCTCGCTGTCGTTATCATTCTCATCGTTACCACCATACGCACCACACTATCATTATCACTCTCACTCGCACCTCACTGCCAGTATCTCTCTCTTTGCCACCACCATACGCACCTCAATGCCATTATCTCTCTCTTTGCCACCACCATACGCACCTCAATGCCATTATCTCTCTCTTTGCCACCACCATACGCACCTCAATGCCATTATCTCTCTCTTTGCCACCAGCATACGCACCTCACTGCCAGTATCAATCACATCGCAACCACCATACGCACCTCAATGCCATTATCTCTCTCTTTGCCACCACCATACCCATCTCAATGACAGTATCTCTCTCTCTGCCACCACCATACGCACATCACCGCCATTATCACTCTCCTCGTCACCACCATATGCACCACACTATCAGTATCACTCTCACTGTTATTATCACTCGCATCCCCACCGCCATACGAACCGCATTACCCTTATCACATTCTCGCCACCACCATACACACCTCACTGCCATTATCAGTCACATTGCCACCACCATACGCACCTCGATGGCATTATCTCTCTCTTTTACCACTACCATACGCTCCTCACTGCCATTATCACATGTCTCGCCACTACGATACGCACCTCAGTGCCATTATCACTCTCATCGCCACCACCATACACACCTCACTGCCCGTATCAATCACATTGCCACCACCATACGCACCTCAATGCCATTATCTCTCTCTTTGCCACCACCATACGCACCTCAATACCATTATCTCTCCCTTTGCCACCACCATACGCACCTCGATGCCATTATCACTCTCATCGCCACCACAATACGCACCCCACTGCCATTATTATTTTATCGCCACCACCAGACGCACAACACTATCATTATCACTCTCATCGCCACCACAATACGCACCCCACTGCCATTATTATATTATCGCCACCACCATACGCACAACACTATCATTATCACTCTCATCGCCACCACAATACGCACCCCACTGCCATTATTATATTATCGCCACCACCAGACGCACCTCACTGCCAGTATCAATCACATTGCCACCACCATACACACCTCAATGCCATTATCTCTCTCTCTGCCACCACCATACGCATCTCAATGCCATTATCAATCTCATC
Source organism: Chaetoderma sp. LZ-2023a (assembly GCA_034401795.1). Classification (NCBI taxonomy): domain Eukaryota; kingdom Metazoa; phylum Mollusca; class Caudofoveata; order Chaetodermatida; family Chaetodermatidae; genus Chaetoderma; species Chaetoderma sp. LZ-2023a. The sequence goes on from CM067359.1 coordinate 186,850,628, forward strand.
GCCACCACCATACGCAACTCAATGCCATTATCACGCCCATTGCCACCACCATACGCACCACACTATCATTATAACCTTCATCGTCACCACACTACGCACCCCACTGCCATTATTACATTATCGCCACCACCATACGCACCTCCCTGCCATTATCGATCACATTGCCACCACCATACGCACCTCAATGACAGTATCTCTCTCTTGCCACCACCATACGCACCTAAATGCCATTATCAATCTTATCCCCACCATCATACGCACCTCACTGCCATTATCACTCTCATCGTCACCACCATACGCACCTCACTGCCATTGTCACTCACATCGCCACCACCATACGCTCCTCACTGTCATTATCACTCTCACTGTTATTATCACTCTCATCCCCACCACCATACGCACCTCAATCCCCGTATCACATTCTGGCCACCACCATACGCACCTCACTGCCATTATCAGTCATATTGCCACCACCATACTCACCTCAATGGCATTATCTCTCCCTTCGCCACTACCATACGCTCCTCACTGCCATTATCACTCGTATCGCCACTACCATACGCACCTCACTGCCATTATCACTATCATCGTCACCACCATACGCACAACACTATCATTATCACTCTCATCGCCACCACAATACGCACCCCACTGCCATTATTACATTATCGCCACCACCATACGCACCTCACTGCCAGTATCAATCACATTGCAACCACCATACGCACCCCAATGCCAGTATCTCTCTCTCTGCCACCACCATACGCACCTCAATGTCATTATCACTCTCATCGCCACCATTATACGCACCTCGCCGTCGTTATCATTCTCATCGCCACTACCATACGCACCCCACTGCCATTATTACATTATCGCCACCACCATACGCACCTCATTGCCAGTATCAATCACATTGCCACCACCATACGCACCTCAATGCCATTATCACTCTCATCGCCACCACAATACGCACCCCACTGCCATTATTACATTATTGCCACCACCATACGTACCTCACTGCCAGTATCAATCACATAGCCACCCCCATACGCACCTCAATGCCATTATCTCTCTCTCTCTCTGCCACCACCATACGCACCTCGATGCCATTATCTCTCTCTTTGCCACCACCATACGCACCTCAATGCCATTATCTCTCTCTCTCTGCCACCACCATACGCACCTCAATGCCATTATCACTCTCATCGCCACCACAATACGCACCCCACTGCCATTATTACATTATTGCCACCACCATACGCACCTCACTGCCAGTATCAATCACATAGCCACCACCATACGCACCTCAATGCCATTATCTCTCTCTCTCTCTGCCACCACCATACGCACCTCGATGCCATTATCTCTCTCTTTGCCACCACCATACGCACCTCAATGCCATTATCTCTCTCTCTGCCACCACAATACGCACCCCACTGCCATTATTACATTATTGCCACCACCATACGCACCTCACTGCCAGTATCAATCACATAGCCACCACCATACGCACCTCAATGCCATTATCACTCTCTTTGCCACCACCATACGCACCTCACTGCCATTATCTCTCTCTTTGCCACCACCATACGCACCTCACTGCCATTATCACGCTCATTGCCACCACCATACGCACCACACTATCATTATAACCTTCATCGCCACCACACTACGCACCCCACTGTCATTATCACATTATCGCCACCACCATACGCACCTCACTGCCATTATCGATCACATTGCCACCACCATACGCATCTCGATGCCATTATCAATCTTATCGCCACCATCATACGCAACTCAATGCCATTATCACGCTCATTGCCACCACTATACGCAGCTCACTGCCATTATCACTTTCATCGCCCCCACCATACGCACCTCACTGCCAGTATCATATTCATCGCGACCACCAAACGCAGCTCACTGCCATTATCACATTCATCGTCACCACCATTTACAGCTTATTGCCATTATCATATTCATCGCCGCCATGATACGCACCTCACTGTCAGTATCACTCTCATCGCCGGCAACATACGCACCTCACTGCCATTATCACTCGCATATCCACCACCATACGCACCTCACTGACATTATCACATTCATCGTCACCACCATACGCACCTAAATGTCATTATCATTCTCATCGTCACCACCATACGCACCTCACTGCCATTATCACATTCACCGGCACCAACATATGCACCTCACTGCCATTATCAAATTCATCGTCACCACCATACACACCTCATTGCCAGTATCACTCTCATCGCCACCATCCTACGCACGTCACTGACATTATCACTCTTATCGCCACCACCATACGCACCTTACTGCCATTATTGCATTCATCGTCACAACCATTCGCACCTCACTGCCATTACCACATCCATCGCCACCACCATACGCACCTCACTGCCATTATTACTTTCATCGCCGCCACCATACGCACCTCACTGCCATTCTCACTCTCATCTTCTCAAGCATGCGCCCCTCATTGCCATTATCACATTCATCGCCACCATACGCACCTCACTGCCATTCTCACTCTCATCTTCTCAAGCATGCGCCCCTCATTGCCATTATCACATTCATCGCCACCATACGCACCTCACTGCCATTACCACTCTCATCGCCATCACCACACATGCCTCACATTGACAGCACCAGACCACTATATCACCAGTATAATAGACTAGAAGCGCACGTGGAGCATACATGTTGATGCTGTTTGTGTGTCGCAATGTTCCTGCATCCACAGGTCTCGTTGAAAAAATGTCTGCAGTCATAATCAACACGGGCCACTTGATAGATGGCATCACAATCAACATCATGGCAGTCTGCCAAGGAACTGGCAATATATAGCTTTGTGAATGTGCACTTAAATAAGACATTCTGCTGAATGGTGTCTAATTAATTAAAACATCTCACTCTAATTAGTTTCTTAACATGCAATAGCTTAACGGTACAGTTACCATGCAGTTGATGTTATGAGAACTGGTCGTTCAAAGTGTTGAAATCGATTCAAATGCGTACACAAAGTGGGCGGAACTTAACTAGAACTGGGCAAGGCATAGTCAAAAATGGCGAGTACTGTATTCTGCGGCTGTGGTAGTAGAACCACCATACAGCTGCAATCAGTCCTTCGCTTTTACCCACTGTATCGTGTCCTCAGCCGAGAGCCGTCGGTTCCTTAGGTTCATTCTCGATTTGAGTGTACCGAGTTATGCTTTCTTGAGGCCACCTCGTCACATGTTTAACGGCTTGTACAATACCATCCTCCCCTGGCTTTGTATTTGCTGGCTCCAAATAGGGCGAATTCCAAGGCTCTCTGCGCTGGTGTTTTCTGGCATGCTTAACACATAGCTAAATATAGACGATCTTTGCTGGGCGCTTGTTACAGATAGCGGGGCTTTATTACATATCTTGTACAGTGTATCACTAGCGATTATGCTGTCTGGTCATCGGTGTCCAGTGATTGTGTGTAGGTGTTTGCGGTGGCTCGGTGTCCAGTGATTGTGTGTAGGTGTGCGCGGTGGCTCGGTGCCCAGTGATTGTGTGTAGGTGTTTGCGGTGTATCGGTGTCCAGTGGTTGTGTGTAGGTGTGTGCGGTGGCTCGGTGTCCAGTGATTGTGTGTAGGTGCGTGCGGTGGCTCGGTGTCCAGTGATTGTGTGTAGGTGTTTGCGGTGGCTCGGTGTCCAGTGATTGTGTGTAGGTGTGTGCGGTGGCTCGGTGTCCAGTGATTGTGTGTAGGTGTGTGCGGTGTCTCGGTGTCCAGTAACTGTGTGTAGGTGTGTGCGGTGGTAGGAAGCAAGCGTGTCTAGAGCGGCCTTTGGAACTGCCCAGCTGTTACAGTTATACAGCTTCAATGATACGCAGGTTGCATTGTGTAAACATAGTCTTTTTTGTCAAGGGCATCTTTGATCTACGAATCCATAGCTTCCAGAATGAGTGGAAAGTTATGTTCCCCATAATGCAGCGCGCTACAATTTCAGCAGCATTAGATAGCAGTGAGCTCAGGATTGTACTTTTCCTCCATTTTTTCGGTGCCATGAATTGGATCGTCATTTTCTTTGGTTTCATGCTTTGTAGATAGGTATGTTGGTGAACTCTGCTTTGGGTAAAGAGATTCTCAATTTTGAGTTTGCGTACAACTATTGGGAGCAGTACGTTTTTCCTCGTTTGTGAAGTCCACATAGTTTGCATATTCCATCTCTAGAGGCACACCAAGTATGACCATTGCGGGGGTGGGGGGGGGGCGTCTTGTGGAATTTTCCTGCACGGATTGCGATGCAGCAGCAAGGTAACAGGTGTAAAGCATGGGGGAGAGACAACTTCCCTGCGGGGAGCTGCTTGATGTTACAAACTCTATACACTTCACTGACTTGACTCGTACTTTCAGCTTGGTGGCTGCAAGTAGTAGCCTCAATAGTCATAGCTCATCTTCATTGCAACTGGCCTGGCATAGTACATCTAGGATTATTTAATTGTGTAGAAGACTCGTGACATGCCAATGCCCATTTTGTAGAAATGCCAGTGTTTGGACATGACTACCGACACAAGCATGCGTTGAGCCCATACACTGTCTGAGCAGCTGTGTCCACGTTCCAAGCCACTTTGACATGATCAGGTGAAGTCATCGATCGTGTCTCGGATGCGGGATAGTGTAACACTGGATAGGATTTTCCGTATGCTATTGAGGGGCACAAAGGGCTGCAGATGCTCTTTGGAGGGCGAGTGGGTGGGGGGGGGCGTGTGTGGAGCGGGCTTCTTGCGTTTGGTTAGAACGATAAGGGGCTATAAGTGTTGGTGCTGTTGCTGCCTAAGGCAGGAACACAGGCCAGTCAAATTAGTTTCAAAGTATTCAACAGCAGGTTTGATAAGTAGCAAAGAATTACAAAGACATACAATTCATACAATGTGTCGGACTATTCGAGATATGATGGCGGTCTATATGGAACCCGTTGTGGCATACGGATTGTGACGTCATCATACACGCGCTGAGCTGATTATGACGTCATACGAGGTCAGCGAATGGATGGATACTCTGGAAAGGTGAATTGCCACATAGTGGGCAAATATCAATTGTGAATGTGTTATACTGATTTCTTAAAGATGTCCTTAGTGGACCTACCATCAACTTAGCAGATTGTATTCACAAAGGTTCGATCAATTAACCAGACTGTGAGAGGATATGACGACACGGATTCATAATTAGCGCAGCATTCGTAAACGGTTTAGTAAATTATGAAGTCAAGGCCAATATTAATGGACATGTTTTACAATGTAAGGCTCGTGGTACATTAATTACTGATTTACGGATGAAACAAAATACGTATTTTCGGGAGAAAATAATCGATACGAATATGTCTAAATTTAGATGATTTAATGCAGGCGCCGCCTAATGGCATAAGTTCGAATGTCATATGGTGAACGATTGCAACAACACATTGAGGGATTTGGTATCACCATCATCATCATCATCAGCATCATCACCATCACCACCATCATCATCATCATATTTGTCGTCGTCGTCGTCGTCGCCGCCGTCGTCGTTGTCGTCGTCGTCGTCGTCGTCGTCGTCATCATCATCATCATCATCATCATCATCAGCATCAACATCAAAACCAGCGGTAGAGTATCTTATGTCCCACCCCCTCTCCCCTCTCTCTCTCTCTCCCATCTCTCTCTCCTCTCTCTCTCACTCCCTCCCTCCCTCCCCCTCCCTCCCTCCCTCCCTCGCCCTCCCTCACTCCCCCTCTCCCCCTCTCTCACTCCTCCCTCTCCCTCTCTCCCCCTCCCTCCACCCATCCCTCCACCTCCCTACCTCCCTCCCTCCCTCCCTCCCCTCCCTCTCTCTCTATCTTTCTCTTCTCCCCCTCTCTCCCTCTTCCCCTGTTCCCCTATCTCCCTCCCTCTCTCTCTCTCTCTCTGTCTCTCTCTCTCGCTCGCTCGCTCGCTCGCTCGCTCTCTCTCCCTACCCCCTCCCTCCCCCCTCTCTCTCTCTCCTCTCTCTCTCTCCCTCACTCCCCCCTCTCCCCCTCTCTTCTCTCCTCCCGCTTTCTCCCTCCCTCCCTCCCCCTCCCCTCCCTCCCTCCACCCCTCCGCCTCCCTCCTTCCCTCCCCCCTCCCTCTCCCTCTCTTTCTCTCTCCCTCTTCGCCTATTCCCCTCTCTCCCTCCCTCTCTCTTTCTCCCTCTCTCTCCCTCTCTCCCTCTTCCCCTCTCTCCCTCTCTCCCTCTCTCTCTCTCTCCCTCCCTCTCTCCCTCACTCCGTCCCTCCCTACCCCTCCCTCCCCTCTCTCTATCTCCTCTCTCTCTCTCTCTCTCCCTCCCTACCCCCTCTTCCTCCCATTTCTCTATCCTCTCTCTCTCCCTCCCTCCCCCTCCCTCCCTCCCTACCTCCATCCCCATCCCTCTCTCTCTCTCTTTGTCTCTCTCTCCCTCTCTCCCTCTCCCCCCAAACTACCCTCCCCACCCCACACATACGCACGCACGCACGCACGCACGCACGCACGCACGCACGCACGCACGCACGCACGCACGCACGCACGCACGCACGCACGCACGCACGCACGCACGCACGCACGCACGCACGCACGCACGTACGCACCCACGCACGCACGCACGCACGAAGACTGCTTAAAGAAAGTTAGGGTGTATGGTCACATTGGATGATTATACATCCATACACCAGGTTTAGTTCCAGTATGTCAAAACCCTTGAAACTATAGCCCAGACTAACATGTTCTGTAATGTTCAATGAACAATGAAAAGTTAATCAAAGGTAGGTCACGATGACCTATTTTTATACACCGTACACCTCCTCTCTAAGATGCATCCACATATCAAGATTAGTTCACGTATAGCAAAAGCTCTTGAAACTACAGCCACTGCGCGAACAACAATTTGTTGTAATGTTCAGTAAACCGTGAAAGGTAGGTCAAATAATTCACGCTGCCCTATTTTTGACACTCTGCACATCGCCTGCATAACAATACTCAACAGCTTACCTGTATAGAAACTTTGAAACTGGGATTCTGAAAATTGACCGTTCCAGTGGTACATTTTCAAAAATACATCTTGGCCTGCAAATGGTCATTAAATAAGCACATTATTTGATATTGTTGACCTAATTTAGCCATTATAGAGTTAATTTGTTTAAATCCTTGAAATCATACGTGTGTAGCTTAAATCTAACACTAAATACTAAAACTGAAAAATTATCAACTTTCATGACTATATAAACTTGCTTTAATACATTCATTTAACAAAATTTAAATTTACAGTAACATTTATGTTTAAAACACATAGCATGCAGTATATACAGGCATTTATCATCTGTGTTGAATGAAAATTGATTAGGCTGTCATGGCTGTGTTAGTGGCGTGTACATCATCATCCATATCAATATGTATGTGGCCCTGTCTGCCTACATATAGAGTATCTATTTGTTCAGTTTATCATATCATGATTTCCTGAGAACACACATTGATTTGACATAGTCTGCATATTTCTACATTGAGAATGCTTCTTGGAAATTTGGTAATCTGAGAAGGCACATACATTCATTTTAATCTACACAGTCTTGTAAAAGTGCTGATCTTTCTAAACCATGAACAATTGTTCAGTCCATCTTGCATCTCATCATGCTCATTGTAACACTGACTTTGTAGTGGTCATGAGAAATACCTATGCATGTCAAGAGGATATTCTAGAAACTGTACCACTGGAATGACTGGTTCGATACTAGAGCCAGTCAGTCCAGTGGACTATTTTCTAAAATACTATTTTCTTTAAAATAACCTTTACCACTCTGATGTCAATATTCTATCATTTGCCATGCCACTAGCAAAGAAACTGCTGTAGGATACATTTTTCAACCACAGCAACATATTCCATCAAATTTGTTGAAAAATCAACCACCATTTTAAAATTTATTTTGAAGACTGTACGTATTGGAATCAGTCAACTAGTCATTTCACTTGTAAATTTTCAAAAATTGCCTTCACATGGTCTGCAAATGGGCATTTCTCAATACCACTGCAGACGCGATTTTGGGCTGACATGTGTGTTAAAGAGTTAAGCTGTTGAATAATCTAATTCAGATGGAAACCTGAGTGACATAATTTGTATCAAAAGGTTTAAATTAATAAAAGATTATGTTGAATATTTTGAGGCTAAATGCACCATGGAAATGCATGTAAAAGTCATGGAACTTTACAGTGACCTAGATGATGTCTGTGAACGAGAAACCTTTGAAATCTAGATGCGCTCAGATAGCATTTTATGCATTTTATCTTTGACATAGAAATCAAATTGGTATAGCTCAATAGCATAATTTGTTCACAGTAATGTTTTTTGTGAGTTTCATGACTTTTCCATGGCCTAGGGTAAGGGTGCTGATGTGGGGTGGGCGCAGGGGGAATATCCCACCCAGGTTTTGCCTCTCCCATGGTGTATCTCCATAGCGACCACCTAGGAGTTTTCGCCCTACCCATATTTCATCACGCACACACACCCAGGTCCAAGTACTTTCCTAGGTTCCTACACCTGATTAGTATAGATGAGAAGCAATCAATATGCTTTCTGCAAGGTGAATAGATATTTTTGAATGCTCACATGGTCCAACACCATAGCAAACATTATTCTTCTATGCTCGATTAAAATTGAGTCCATTTTTTAAGCTTGGTTCGCATCATAACAAAGGGCAAGCCTCAGCAACAGCTGAAGGCAAGAGCAGTGTGCGAAAACAGGTGATGTAGCTTGAATATTGTCAGTCGTTTATTATATACACACCTTTCTTTACTTTTCTGAAAGCTCTTTGCTAGTGTTAGTTGCACAGTTGTCCAAAACCTGTACAATCCTCAGAGGAAATTATTAGAGATACATATAAAGACTTGAAAATAACGTGTTTTCGTTAATCTCGCAGAATCTCGCAAATGTTCGCTACTATAAACGGAACTTTGAACGAGAATTGTACGTACTTTCGTCTAACTTATGTGTGGGTGTTATGTGGCATAAGTTAAGACAATATTTAGGCATCCGCATAAGTTACGCACCGTTCGTGAATACGGATTTACGTACATGTTTGGACTTATGTGTAGTTTACGCATATTTTTGGGCGTAAGTACCTGTCGTGAATACGGCTCCAGTGAAACTTATTCTTATCATAACATTCCACATGGTATCATGGTCGTCAAATGCCTTGGATTGTTGAGATGCAACGTCCTTGTATAAATACATGACGTGCTGAACCGAGTGTACTTTCTCCAGCAGCCACCGGTTCAAATCATAAATGCCTAACTATTACTGGAGGCACAGATCAATCATCCTTCAATTATTTCAGAATATGTACTTGTACGATTTGCTTTGGAAGCTGGTATATAATAAGTGTGCATTGGCTCTCACGTCTATACTTATACACTTGCAATGATTTTAAAAGAGCTTGAGAAACAGGAACTTGTACCACTGCCTTGCGGATAACACCATAATGATTGAGGCATAATTTCATGTTATTAGCATTGGCTGTGCTTTCCATACGGTGTACCATTATGGAGCAATCTAAACTTACCGATTTAGAGCAAACTATGGTTATTTACATGGTGCTGATTTTGCTTGCATTGGTTGATGTTCTGTTGCTGGCATGCGATATAGAAGGCAGTTTATGTTCCCGGTTCTGTGTGTACATGCAGGCTCCGGATGCATACACCAGCATTGCTTCAACTGTGGAATTAAATAACTTCGGACTGGTATTGAGTTAGCTGTTCTTGTTTCCCCCAGGCTTTAGTCAGATCAACACAGGGATGCTAAATACCATCCGCATTCTTCCATCACAAGCCGGATTTCACGAGCTCTACCATTATCTAATGCATCTATCGGAAAGCTATCCCTCCAGTGAATACGCCAATTCGATTTACCGGCACAAATAACAGGATTGCTGTGCATAACAACATGCCGGCCCCTGGTTTTGAGAGAAATTACATTTCAGCAGTATCTTATGATCCTAAATCATCAAGTTTTGCTAATAATGTGATTAAATTTAGTTGATCGATTGCCAGTTATTTCTAATTGTTATTGTCTTCTGATAGTTTTCGCTTTTGTTTTACTAATCAAGTTTACAAAATCATAGCTGTGCGTTGTCCTGCAAATAGATAGTTCTCCAAAGCGCTACTTGGACCATGTTTCTTCTTTAAGTAGGCTAGTGATCAATGACACGATTGAAAGCCTGGATTTTACTTTATTTAGGTTTTTTACATTTATTTCTATAAACATTTGCTTAATATACCCTCACCCCTAGATGAGCGGTCCGTTCTAATGGGTCCATAGTAGGTATCTAGTTTAAGAGGGTCGTCCGACACCGCATTATTCAGCTTAGTCTGAAACAACCTATGCCGTATTCACAAACAAACCCTTCAATGCCATGGTATTTATGTCTCAGACCATTTATATTCAAGTGAAACAAGCTAATGCAGCCACTTTTATATGTACCGGGATTGCTTTCCACATATCCAGATAATACCAGATTACGTTTAACAAGCATAATACGAAGATAGTTATGTATATAAATTGTAATAATGACTGAAACATTTTAGAAGAGGAACACTAATGGCCTTTGTACATATTGTAGATATCGGATTGTCGTGTGGGGAGTCATGACCCCGCGGGATATCTTATATTTATGAATAAGACCTCAGTGAAATTCATCTTTGAGAATACCAGGTGAGCCAAGAACTGGATAGCATTGTGTATATACGCAGTAGGGAGATGAACTGGGTGACATCGACTAGTGCTGATGATATGCGGTTTCGCAGAAACCGGTTGCTGCACTGGGTGACGTCAACCAGTGCTGATGATATACAGTTTCGCAGAAACGGGTTCGAAACTGATGCGAAGCTCTAAATATAATAGTAATATGAAAAGGTAGGAATGGAATAGAATTTGATAGGACCCTGTGTGCTGAGTTGGTGGCTTCTGTCAATAGGTGAAGATGGAAGTTGTTGCTATGGGAGTGGCACACACTTTTATAATGTTCAGCAGTCATTTCGGCCAGTAGTTTAGTCAATATTCGAGTAATAGGAACCTGCGGGAATCGATAGGAATTATAGGAAAACAGTAGGTGACAGAATGACAGGAGTTGTTGACGGGTGACATTACGGCTCCCTCAAGCAAGTACAACAACACCACCTGGCAATGAGATCATACAGCTCACGTGATTATTAACGTTCGGTTCCTACATGCTTCCACATGATAGACAAGGGACAGGACATGGGAGTTGTAGCGTCCTGTAGGAATTAATAACACAGTCGAAATTTGTATATCAACTAGATGTCAATCATAGAAAGGCATGCTACAACAACACATACCTAAATGTTGTTAGTTAGCGGACAGATCGCATCAAATCAGAACCAGCCCAACCCGCTTTGGCCCTGTTCAATGGTATCTCCGCAGAAGTGAAGCCCAGAGTTTGATTGGTCGGGATGACGTCACAATCAATGAGCGTACGATCAACCTCTGGGGAAGAGAAACAAAAGGAACAGGGGGGGGGGGCGAACCTCAGGGGAGTATAAAAGGGACAGTCAGGGTCAATGCCTCGTATCGAAAGTTCTTGGTGAATATATTGGAGTAGCCAGGAACACATAGTTAGGTAGATAGTATAGCAAACCAGCGTGACTGGGAGTAATACTGATCGAGTACGAATAGCAAGTTAGTCAAACATAGTTAATTCAGATAGGCAAACATAGATTGTAATATACCTTAAACCAGTGACGACAAAAGTCACTAAACTGTGTAATAGTATTGTACAGTTAGAATAGGAAATAAAACTATCACCTTGTAATTATACCGAACGGCAAGAGTGTGTTGTAAGTTATTTTCACTCTGGAGAAAACGGATAACCACCGTTTTTACCTATCGTTCTGAAGCAGGTAGTCAGATCAGGCTCGGATACTAAAATAAATATCGTTAGGTCAATATACCAACGAGACGAGCTAGTATCACTCTCTTTCTTCCTGGGTAAAACTGGTTGTCGCAGCAACCCTACATACAAGGTTTTACCAAAGAGGGAAGAGAACACGTCATAATAAAGAAAAGACATAACAAATCTTCAGTGGCGAGCCTCCCAGGATCCAGAGACAGAACTGTGAGTACGAACTTATGGCCCAAGCAGAAAAACCAGCTACATTAGTATTGAAAGACATAGCGGACAGAGTGCTGGTATTCCTGGATGCGGCCAAATTGTCGGAAAGTGCAAAAGTAACGCAAAATCGCGAGTACCGCGATAGTTCGTTGGTGAAAATAACCACCGAGATAAACTGCCCTGAGCAACAGCGACTTCAACGCGTAATTCTTTTGCTTACATTATCAGTGGGAGTCAAAATGGCGACCTCAGGAAGAAGAACAACCGATCCGTTACTGCCACACATAGACATACCGCTGGCACCACAGTTAAGACCTGAAACTATAGCCGCCATGCAGACCATGCGTGTGGCAATGGCGGGTGCGATAGTAGAAAGTAGCAACCGCAGAGAAGCTGAACGGGTATACCGCCGGGAAATCGGAGATACTGTTTACCGCATCAAACCCTGTGATGGGGTCATACCTGAAGAGGTACGAACGTTCCTGGGTGAGACGTGAAGAGCATGGGTAGCCAACGAGGGGCGGCTGTTAGGTATACCTGCCTATATAATATCAAGAGCAGCCAGAGGGCAGCTATCCAAAGCTATAGACAATTTCTTGGTTGGAAAGGTCCGAGAGGACGTCACGTATAATGAGTTTAGGGACTACATAACCTTGAACTTTGTATCCGGGAATGAAGAGGAACGCATAACATATGACCTGGAGGGGATTCGGCAGCGGCGTAACGAGACCGTCATCTCATTTAATCGATGATATAAAGAAGCAAGTAGTCAAGCGTACCCCAACGAGAATGACGACAACCGCTGTACTATCTTGGAAATATATCTCCGGGCATTGACAGATAGGGGGTTGAGTAAAGAGAATTATACAAAAGAAGGCCACCACATTAACAAGGGCGATTGAGATATCTGAAGAAGAAAAGACGTGTAATGACTTACTGAGAGCTATGGAAATTGAGGATGGAAGGAACGAAGAAAGAATGGAAGTTGATGTATTAGAGCCGGAGGAACAGCAGGAAATTTGGAGGGTAGTAAAGAGGTTGAAGCGACAAATCATAGAACAGAGCAACATGATCGAGCACCTGTGTGGGCTTGTCGGCGAACTGCAAAGGGCGGAAGATGCTCCCCAGCAGGTTCCGAGGAAGGCGAAGAAGGGCATTACCCCACCACCGAAACGCACTAATAGTCCACCCAACTCTAGAACCGCACCTAAGAATTTAGCACACATCACCTGCTACAATTGCGGGTGAGTCGGTCACTATAAAAGTGACTGTCGACGGGCCGAGCAACCACCAAGGGTAAAGGTCAACCGGAAGTCTACCCCACGTCCCATACAGACGAGACAAGCCATGCCAATCACTTGTTTCAATTGCGGGAGGGAGGGGCACATGGCCCAAGACTGCGGGACATTTGGGAAGTACGTGAGTGATAAGATGAGAGCTAATGTGTCGACATGTTTCGGATGCGGCAGGGCTGGACACTTTGCTCAAGAGTGCCCAGAATATTGACGTGGCCCCACGAACGATTCCACCCCAAAACCACAGTCAGGTGATCAGATACGAAGAGCCATTAAACATCCTCGAACCGAAAACCGGGACGTCGACGTGGTAGACGACCGCCAACAGGAATGGAGTATCAAACCACGAGAATGTTCAAGGAATGTGCGAAGGGACTTGAACAATCAAATGCGAGGTCAGAATGACTATGAAGACCGCGACGGGTTTGTGATTACTGGTGAGGGAACGGATGGTCAGGGCCATTATTCATACGGTGTCGGACACGATTCATCCTCCCGCCGGGACAGTTATGCCGAAGTGTGTAGTGGATGGAGGAGTCCGTCAAATGACGACGGAGGAAACCGTTGGTGAGATCACCGACCGAATGGTTTCTAATCTGTCTACACATGGATATAAACGGTCCCACGGATCAGGGTGAGTACTTGCATGCCTTAGTGGATACTGGTGCTAGCACATCCTTGATTCGAAAGGATATATGGCGTAGCATGTTGAATGCTAGCCCATTGAGAAGAGCGAAGACACTCTTGGCAGTAAATGGTTCCCCAATAGAACTTCTGGGGGAAACCCAAGTAAAATTCAAGAATGCCCGGCCTATTCCGAGTACGGTAGTTGCGAGAATGCGCCATGAATGTTTGCTTGGAGTGGATGCTTTGCACTTGGGAAATGTAAAGATTGACTATCTGGCCAAAGTAGTAGTGTCCCTTTAGGTATCCCTATAGGGAACAAACACATTATGTATATGAGAGTTGTAAAGAAACGACCGGATATAAAGCTATCGACAATGTCCTGGAGGACTTTGCGGATAACTTTGATACGGCTCGTCCAGACACGTTAGGATTAATTCCCAAAGTGAAATGTACGGTACCAACAGGAGATGCGTTTCCTATAAGGCAGAAAGCCTACCGTCTACCGCTTGCCAAGCAATATGTGGTCAAAAACCAAGTGGCTGAGATGCTGGCAGCGGGCATTATAACACCGTCGTCATCACCATGGGCGTCGCCCATTACGTTAGTTCCTAAGAAGGATGGTGACACAAGATTTTGTATCGACTACAGGAAATTGAATTCTGTATGCCGGAAGGATAGCTATCCATTTCCGAATATAGCAGATATTTTTTACTCGATGCGCGGTGCAACGATCTTTTCGACTATGGACTTGAAGTCTGGCTATTGGCAGATACCAATGGACAGCCAAGACATAGAGAAGCCAGCGTTCGTCTGCAGTGAAGGTTTGTTCGAATGGATTCGGATGCCGTTCGGTTTTTGCAACTCAGGTGCCGTATTTCAGAGGGCAATGAATGATATTTTCCGAGAATTCGTGGGAAAATATTTGCATGTATTTGTCGATGACGTAGTCATATATTCCCGAAATCCTGCTGAACATGCACAGCATTTACGTAAGGTCATGCGTAAGATTCGAGAATATAATTTGCAAGTTAAGAAAAAGAAGTGCGATTTCGCCAGTAAGTCTGTGGACTTGTTAGGGTATCATATTTCAGCACAAGGAGTAGCTCCTCAAGCTCATAAGGTCAAGGTCATTAGGGAAATGTCACCACCACGCGATGTGGGCGAGGTGAGGAGTTTCCTAGGAGCTACGGGTTACTACAGATCGTGTGTGCAAGGATATGCCGAAATTGCTAAGCCTTTAATAGAATTAACTAAGACGTACACACGTTTTGAGTGGGGTCCGGATGAACAGCAAGCGTTTAAGAAATTACAGAACTTGCTGTGCAGTGAGACGGTTCTCACCTATCCGAATGTGAATGCCCCGTATAAATTGTATACTGATGCTTCTAGCTATGCAATCGGTGCGATATTGGTACAGGTGGATGAGCAGGGTATAGAGCGGGTGATCCAGTATGTGAGCTCTACTCTGAAAGACAGTCAGTTGAATTGGCCCGTAATAGAAAAGGAAGCTTATGCAGTGATGTATGCATTGAAGAAGCTTAGACCTTATCTATTTGGTGCACAGTTTACCGTGTATACTGACCACAGACCCCTAAAGAGTTTGTTTGTGGGAGAAGTTAAGAACACGAAAGTGCAGTGCTGGGCAGTGCTGATTGCCGAGTACGGATGCAAAATAGAATACATCCAAGGTTCGAAGAATATTCGAGAGGACATGTTGTCCCGGTTACTTCGTCCAGTGGAGATCTCCATGTTAGACATATGCGATTTTGTCATACCGGATGTAGATGAGGGTGCGTTATGGCATGTCCCTCTAGAGGTATTCGACATTCCCTACGACGAATTATGTACTGAGCAGACCAAGGAATACCCGGAGTTGTTCAAGGACACGCCGGAGGAGTATATGGTCAAAAAGGTATCTTGTATTCGTTAATTACGCCTTCAGCGTTAGACGCTGAGTACCCTAGAATCATGTTACCTACCCTGTTACGCGAGAAGGTACTCCGGATGACTCATAAACGAGCTGGTTACCAAGGTCTGCAGAATACCATCGGTATGGTAAGAGATTCGTTTGTGTGGACGTCTTTGAGAAAAGACGTGGTACGTATGCTGGAAAAGTGTATGACGTGCCAGGTCAATCGACCTGTCACCACTCGACCGAAATATAGTGAGATGCCCCTGGCCAATTATCCGAGTCAGATAATTGGGTTGGACTTGATAGGTCCACTATAAGAGTCGAGTAAAGGTAATGTGTATACAATGACGATAATCGATCACTGTTCTGCATGGGCAGAAGCATATCCGATTCCCGCTAAGACGGCTCAAAATGTGGAGGACAAATTCTTCAATGAATACGTCGCTCGTCATGGTGTCCCTGAGATCTTGATAACAGATCAGGGCAAAGAATGTTGTTCTAAATCGCTGGAGAACGATTTAAGGAGCATGGTGTCGATTATAGGAGATCGAGTCCCTACCATCCGTAGACTAATGGGCGTACTGAGAGATTCAATCGAACTCTTAAGGAGTTGATCCAGAAAGGGGTGAATAACTCGTCTCGTACATGGGAGGATGAGTTGGGTGCGGCGTTAACAGCGTACCGCAGCACTCGTCATTCCACAACCGGGTATACGCCATTTTATTTGACGTATGGTCGACGAGCAAGACTTCCGTTTGCTATTCCCATTGATGCATCGCAGGATCTTAGTGAGAGACTGACGTGTCTCAATACTGCCTTACTGCGCACTCGTAGCGAAACGGCGAAGTCTCGGGAGATTCACCGGGAACAAATTGATAGGCGTGCAAACGCTGGTGTATATAAGGTTGGCGATTCGGTGGTAGTAAAGGCTGAAGAGAGGATGATGTTGACCTCTCGCAGTGACCCCGAATATGAGATCTTTAAGATCAACGGGCCGATGGCTCATGTCTGCCATCAAAGGTCTGGGAAGGTGTGTGTACTTAATATCGCTAAGTTGCTCGTAGTCGACTCAGAGATGTGCTGGGACAAGGTACGACCATGCCCTATTCGTAACCCTGCTAAAGGTACGAAGGCCAGCCATCATCCACGAGCGATAATATACCCGAGTCCGAAACGTTACCAGTATCCGACTCTAAGGCGACCCCTAGTAAAGTAGCTCGTAGGAAGCGGCCAGCTTCTGATGATGAGACAAGGGGGAGCAAGGTTGGTAAGGTGGTTGATAATAACATCGCTCAACCTAGTACGAGTAGAACTCGAAACCATGAGTCATGGAGTGAAACCATCGAAACTCCGCATACCATGGTGATGGACATCTCGGAGGATGTGCCCGAGCCTGCCCTGGAGCCAATGGAAACGCTTCCATCGCATCTCTACTTTCTGCGCAAGCGCAGTCATGTGCCTGATGTCGAGACTGACAGCAAGCGACTCAGGATTGGTGCGTTTGGCCGTGCTCTATATGATGACTTCATCGAACGTATAGAAGCCGTTATAAGGCGATGCAGCCGGCCATAGTTAACACTCTGTCGGATACTCTGTACCAGTAAACATCGCAAAAGTGTCGAAGCATGTATTACGTTCGATTTGTTATAATGGTGGCGGTAGTTAATGTGTGTATAATAGTGGCGGCAAGTAATGGGGTAACGAGTATGTGTAAGGACGCTAGCGTGCATCGGTTACCAAACGGTGTTATGATAACCAAACCTGAAACAGTATCCGGTATAAGAGCAGAATGGACCGTGATAGTGTCAATAGACCATCCCTATTTGCCGGCAGAATTTCTAGGACGGTTAGCCCAAATGGCGGGACTTGTTGCGGAAATAAGTCGCAAGACTTCATTCATAAGCAAGGCTGATATATTCGGACTCCAACATAGGATACGAGGTGTGAGGAAAATAGCTATAACAACTCAGCAAACTATGGTACGTAGGACAAACACACGGCGGAAAAGGGGATTATTTAATTTCGTGGGTGACATTGCCTCATCGTTGTTTGGAACAGCTACCTCCGGCGACATATATGCTATCTGTGACGTAGTGAAAACGGCGATGGGTAACGTGAATAGAGTAGTACATTTCGCCAACAGATTGGCATCCCACGTGAAACTGGCTTTCCATGATATTAATATGAATATGGACCGTATCAATGAACTCGGCGATAGCCTGGTCGCTGTGGCCGGCAACATGAGCAGACTGTTCCGTATACAAGAAACACGACAGAAAGAACTTTACGCCCTGGTGTGCCTGTGGCATATTATAGACTCAGCCGAGTATGTGGTCCATGAGTACCAAAAGACAGCTGAACAATTCCATAGACAGACAGCGTCCCTTGAGTTAGGTAGACTAACCGAGGAACTGTTCGGTTCCGCCGATCTGACGTCAGTAGCTAAACAGGTCAGCGTGGGGTACCGCCTAATACGCCCATTTCAGTGGTACTACCGCAACGTAATAGTTTACTCGTTGTGGAAGGATGACGAAAAGTTACATTATGTTGCAACATTACGCTTAATCGACGGAGGGAAGTACATAGAATACGGGTTACATTCGTGTCCTGATCCATTGGCTGAAAAGGGTTATTATATGCAAGTAGAGCTAGCAAGAACCAGCATCGGTCTGGATACAAAGACGGGGTGGTACTTTACCGCTTCTGAGTGTCGCGGTACTGGCCCGAGGGTATGTCAGGGTCAGCTAAGCGTCGATAAGACCCACGTGCCCTGCATTGTAAGTATATTAACTAACACAACGGATAGTAATTGCAATATTCAACTATCGGAATCCAACATCTCCGTGAGTACATTATTTGCCAGTAAGCAGATAGGTGTTATGTTGCAAACGTTCGGTGAAACAATGGAAATACACTGCGATGGACGACTGACCGACATGTGTGTGGTGAGTAATGGTGTGTATGCGTTGATGTCGGGAAAATGTGGATATAGCGGAAAGGGCTGGCAGTTCGAGCCTGCGGCGTCTTACTGTCGGACGTACACTCGGATTAGTCTGGCCATCGAGATGCCCCACTTAGATGTGACCGGCGTTCTTAACAAATCAATGATAGTAGAGCATTTGAAAGTGCAACCCGGGAACCATTTACAAAATGCTTTCCACATATCCAGATAATACCAGATTACGTTTAACAAGCATAATACGAAGATAGTTATGTAATATGTTGGTTAATAGTACAATATTGAAACATTTTAGAAGAGGAACACTAATGGCCTGTGTACATATTGTAGATATCGGATTGTCGTGTGGGGAATCATGACCGCGCGGGACGTCTTATATTTATGAATAAGACCTCAGTGAAATTCAGCTTTGAGAATACCAGGTGAGCCAAGAACTGGATAGCATTGTGTATGTACGCAGTAGGGAGATGCACTGGGTGACACCAACTAGTGCTGATGATACGCGGTTTCGCAGAAACCGGTTGCTGCACTGGGTGACGTCAACCAGTGCTGATGATATACAGTTTCGCAGAAACGGGTTCGAAACTGATGCGAAACTCTAAATATAATAGTAATATGAAAAGGTAGGAATGGAATAGAATTGGATAGGACCCTGTGTGCTAAGTTGGTGGCTTCTGTCAATAGTTGAAGATGAAAGTTGTTGCTATGGGAGTGGCACACACTTTTATAATGTTCAGCAGTCATTTCGGCCAGTAGTTTAGTAAATATTCGAGTAATAGGAACCTGCGGGAAGCGATAGGAATTATATGAAAACAGTAGGTGACAGAATGACAGGAGTTGTTGACGGGTGACATTTCGACTCCCTCAAGCAAGTACAACATCGCCACCTGGCAATGAGATCATACAGCTCATGTGATTATTAACGTTCTGTTCCTACAGGCTTCACCACGATAGGCAAGGGACAGGACATGGGAGTTGTAGCGTTCTGTAGGAATTAATAACACAGTCGAAATTTGTATATCAACTGTATGTCAATCATAGAAAGTCATGCTACAACAACACATACATAAATGTTGTTAGTTAGCTGACAGATCGCATCAAATCAGAACCAGCCCAAACCGCTTTGGCCCTGTTCAATGGTATCTCCGCAGAAATGAAGCCCAGAGTTTGATTGGTCGGGATGACGTCACAATCAATGAGCGTACGATCAACCTCTGGGGAAGAGAAACAAAAGGAACAGGGGGGGCAAAACTCAGGGGAGTATAAAAGGGACACTCTAACTTTAGTCAGGGTCCATGCCTCGTATCGAAAGTTCTTGGTGAATATATTGGAGTAGCCAAGAACAAATTGTTAGGTAGATAGTATAGCAAACCACCGTGACTGGGAGTAATACTGATCGAGTACGAATAGCAAGTTAGTCAAACATAGTTAATTCAGATAGGCAAACATAGATTGTAATATACCTTAAACCAGTGACGGCAAAGGTCACTAAACTTTGTAATAGTATTGTACAGTTAGAATAGGAAATAAAACTATCACCTTGTAATTATACCCCAAGGCAAGAGTTTGTTGTACGTTATTTTCACTCTGGAGAAAACGGATAACCACCGTGTCTTACCTATCGTTCTGAAGCAGGTAGTCAGATCAGGCCCGGATACTAAACTAAATATCGTTAGGTCAATATACCAACGAGGCGAGCTAGTATCACTCTCTTTCTTCCTGGGTAAAACTGGTTGGCGCAGCAACCCTACATACAAGGTTTTACCAAAGAGGGAAGAGAACACATCATAATAAAGAAAAGACATCAACAATCTTCAATATGACACGAATATGATTTTATATGAAATAAACCTATGCCGGGTGTGATTGTTGTACATCATTACACACCAAGTTCCGGGTATTGCTAACCAATCACTATACAGGATCGCCAAAGTTTTGCTTTGAGTTTTGTGAAAGTAATCTCGTAAATAAAAAAGAAATAAACAAAGATAGCAGTCCAATATACTTTTTAAAAGAAAATGTAAACATATACACAGACAGCACAGTAACGCAGTAGAATGCACAATGCAAGTATGTACCATGATATTTTCCTATTGTTTGGTCATCGGGAATCGTGCATGAATAAATTTAATTTCAATCCCTTGAACCAGAAAGAGAAATTCTGAATTGGTTTATTGTGTAACCCTTTAAACTTCGAATTTCCTCAGAGAAGATGCCCACCAGAAGTGTCTAAAATGCCTTCTAGTCTGCCACTATAATCAGGTATTGACTCTTCTTGAGGCTCATCTGTCTCAAGCATAGTATTAAGACTGACTACATTGAATCTCTTGCACTCTTTTACCAAGGTCTTCACAACTTCAGCTTGAAATTGCTATGTCTTTCACTCCTTCCAAGTCGCACACTACCGTGGTGACAAGAGAGAGAAAGAGAGAGAGAGAGAGAGAGAGAGAGAGAGAGATAGAGAGGGGGAGGGAGGGAGAGAGAGAGGGAGAGAGAGAGAGAGAGAGAGAGAGAGGCATGTGACACCTCAGCCCATATTACACAGACACGATCACTGGCTGTATCATCCCCTGTTATGCCTATAATTCCGTTAGATATCTTGTATATCCTGTTCTGCAATCTGTGGCGTCATCGACTGCTACCTGACCCACAACGTGTCCAGCCACGAGCGAACTATTTAGTCCTGGTGCAGATGTCTGCAGACACTTTATTTCTGATAGGTGTACCGGACCCTATCTGGCATTGTTGGTGTGCTCATACAATGCAAAATAAGGGAAGCATTGCAGCATATGAATGTATATGTAACTGCCAATTACCGCCATGGTTGGCTCTGATACACTCTAGAAGAATCTCCACCATCTCAATATAGACATAGTTTAACTCATTTGCATGTATCATGCCATGTTCATTCATTAGGGCTTGAATGCTTTAGCCACGTAACGCATCTGTCAGATCTTTTACTGCATCACATATGGTACCATCATAACCTTTCTGCTTTCCTTTGAACGATTCTATAACTTTGCTCACATGATCATCAACTTCAGTAACGTGCATAAGCTGCCCTTTAGCATTTAACCGCTTCACAAATGGCTCCCATCGACTACGGTGCAATGCTTCACGTGTCCATGTAGGCCCTCTGACAGCCCGGTAATATGACGTTCCATTCATCATTGATTCAAAACTATTTTGCGCAAAAATATCAGACTCCGCCCAAACATCATCCAAACCAACATTTTCATAATGTTAACCTACCGCCTTGAGGAAGATAAACACGATATGGAGGTCACCAAATAACATAATCACATTCTTGTACTTATCCTGATTAGCCCACACCAGCTTATTCCCTCTGCTATTCATAGGCTGGTCTGCTACAATCACAGTGTGTTTCTGCCCCAACTTTATAACTATGCTCATAAAGTGCTGTATTACAGATGTCATGGTGGCATTGTTATCTGCTGGTGCCTGCAGAATATGTGGCATTCCGGGTATTGTGATAGGAGGATCAACTGAGTTGGTGGCTTAGTTGAAAGCGGACCAGGATGGAACATGTTGATTTTCTTCATCATCCATTTGTGAAATTAACCAGACATCATTTTTGCACTTTGCCTCGGTTCTTTCGTTACTCTCTCCAAACCAATGGACCTTTCCGGTTTTAGCCATGCCCCGCCCATCTCTAGCTAAGCTCCACCCACACCTCGCTCGTGTTGTGATCGATCGATCTCTGAAAAACCTGACTATCAATTTTAAAAAAACTACACAGGTAAGCTGTTGAATATTTTGAAACTAATCTAACTGGGGGCTGTTGCAGCATGTGTATTAAATAGCAAAGAATTACAATGACATACAATTCATACAATGTGTCGGGCCATTTGAGATTTGATGGCTGTCTAGATGGAACCCTTTTGTGACGTAATGATTGTGACGTCATCATACACGCACTGCGCTGGTTATGACGTCATACGAGGTCAGATGATAGGTGGATACTCTGGAAAGGTGAATTGTCTACCTCGATGTTGTTTTCATCATGAAATATAGGTGATGGTCTGCTGTTTTTCGACAATATGACGTGATCTAGTAAACGAAGCTTCTGTAACATGTCACGTTTCAATGATCTTGGTCTGCCAATTACACACTTATCATCAGGGTGTTCAGAAGCAGGTCCACGTTACTACACCATCATTTGTGTTCAGTGAAAGGTGTTCTGTCCATCAATTGTCTGTTCACGTACACCGATATTATCAAACGAAGTAAGTATCACCATGAGAGGAACATACGGTACGATTACATCTGGAATGTATATATAACAATTCCTTTCATCTCTGGATAGAATTTGTGTTGCCATTGTGGTATCTATTCCTCGAATTGTATCCATACCAATCGTGTGATCTGCAGCATTAAATAGTTCAACAAGGCTTTCTGACTTGGTTGCCTGGTGTAGAGTGAACTCTAGACCTGTTTGCTTAAGCGTAATTGTTCTACCCTTTAACAAACCAAAGAAAATATCTCGTGAAATACATTTTTCTCTTTGTCTCCTCATCTTCATCATTATCTAAACTGATACCAGCCGTAACAGTACAACCGAACAATACTGACGAAAATGGGTAAAGTGAGTCATGCATCTCCTTGTCAATATGTGCCTGGTATTTTTCCTCCCCAGACTGCTGAATGACTATGAGTATTCTCTAAGTCCATCTGTTTTTGGAGAGCACTATGCACTTGTAGTATGTTGCTTTGGTAAAGCCAATCCGAACATTCATCAGCTCAATCCAGTGGCGAGTCACTTTCACTTTCTTGGCCATCCAATGGTTGAAAGAATGCGCATGCTGTCATTGCAATCACTTTGGCAGAACACGCACACATTCGATTTGATGAAATGTTCAGTACAGCTTCGCCGTGATTGCTTCTGTTCTGGTGTTCTGTTTGCAGTGGTATATATTTCCGTGTCTGAAATATGTGTCTTTCTTAGACTATTCAATGCTTTCACATGGGTAAAATTACTGTAGCATTCGTGTGCCATTTGAGGTTCACATTTACTTAGTCAGTCGTTAATACCTTTCACTCGCTCTATAATGACAGCAGCCTGACAATCTTGCAACATACCTCGTACATTAGCAACATTAATAAGTATCTGTTTTCCGGCTTCTGACGAATTCCTTACGTCCTTGGTAGATGCGTTTTGACAAATGACGTATACCGAATAATTAACACAGTGTTCTGGCCTATCACTCAAATCCTCCTTCTGTTTGAGACCTGAGACAGACTCAAGCTCTGTATCACTCTTTCTTTTAGATGTGATGGCGTATCATTCGGATCCATTTCGACACTAACGTAGCTTACCAGTAGCTGAAAAACATACATTGAGAAAAAACCCGGATTATATCAAAGTACAATACATGCCGATGTATATTTTTCATATTATAAAAGTCATTATACTCGTATTACAGTACAATGTATTATATAACCTGTTTGCTTTGAATCCCCAAATGCTGTAGATCAATTTCTGAGCAAAGAAACTTTGCCCTAAAACGGGCCTATATTGGCCTAAAATGACAAAATTCCAACACCACATGTCCTAATGGTACTCCTAAGTAGAATTGCTTCTGCATTGGTGTTTGCTTGTAACACAAATGCTTACACAACGTATATTCTAGCATTTTGACTGGCCGTCTATTACCAGCAGCGCAATAGATCTTGTTACTGCAATGTCCAGGTTCGTTATGTACTCAATTTGAAAACATCGTCGCATATATAATATGAACTTCCTTATATACCATAAACTCATTTCATGACTGAATGGTATCGTATTATGGATGGTATAGTGCTGGTGTAGGAGAGCTAGTCTAGCCACGACAGACGCCACTCAAGATTGTAATAATATAACCCTTCTACAACAATATCTTTTAAATGTCAATGTGTATATCTCGCGCCTTACGTACATTTCAATATAATTAAATAATAAATTCCAGCACCAGCAGGGCCGGTTTGACATGGACATAGGTGTATACTTTCAGGAAAGCAAACGTATAGCATTGCGCCAGTCGATGGAATTAGACAGATTAATATAGTGTATCCCCGAACGTGATGTTAAATACGCATCCTACGGATTATAATTGTCAATTTTCTCCTCCGTACAATACTTCTTCGCATGTAAACCAGCAATACCACCAGACAATACACAGATATGCAATGACTGCTAAATCAATATGTGTTTATGGTTACCTTTAAACAACGCATTTTTAAATACATTCGGTAATGGCTGATGCGAGTGAATTAATCCCTCTTTGGAGGACTTGGTTGCTGGAGTGAGGGTGATGCGAAGCACACACGAGCTTCGGTTTTATCTCAGCAAGCCAGTAAATCACTCTTTTGGGGATTCGGTAATAGGTGTGCAATGACGCTAATCGCACAAGGGGGTCGGCTAACATATCTCGTTATCAAGATCAGCACGGCACTCTCATCTATCAATGGCAATAACAGCAGTTCTTCTCCCACTTACGATGTATATATACCACTTTGCAGCCAGATGGCGTGATGCGAATCAAAGTATACACCCGCTAGGAGATGTATACATGTGCATTGTGTCGTAAAACAATGGCCCATTCCGGTTTTAGCTATGCCCGCCCCATGTCTAGCTAAGCTCCACCGACACCTCGCTTGTGTTGGGATCGATCGATCTCTGAACACCCTGACTATCAATTTCCAAAAAGCTACACAGATAATATGTTGAACATTTTGAAACTAATTTAACTGGGTGCTGCTGCTGCCTAAGCCAGCAACAGTGCCCAGTAAAATGAGTTTCAAAATATTCAACAACATGTTTATTAAATAGCACAGAATTACAAAAATATACAATTCATACAACGTGTCGGGGTATTTGAGATTTGATGACGGTCTATATGCAATCCTTTGTGATGTATTGAATGTGACGTCAACATCTACGCGCTGAGCTGATTATGACCTCATAAGAGGTCAGATGATGGATAGATACTCTGGAAAGGTGAATTCTTAATGATAATAATATATGCTTCCTTTTCCATCATACTCATTCATGGTATATATTAGTTTAGATCTCGATGCATAGCTTGTATTGGGTGCAATCAGTAAACGAGTGGCAGTGTTGATATACGGAGCTATAACTATTATATAAAGGAAACATATATATGTATTAATGGGTGTGCATTTGGAGCAAAACCAGTATACGTGTACACGTATTTGCCATTCTGCTGCAAAAATGTAGCAATAACATGATAGCTGTTTAGCTTATTATTAAATGTAGACGATGGAATGAGGTGGTGTTGGAAAATAAAGAAACAATTTATGAACACAACCCCTCCCCCACCCCGCCATCCCCCATCACCCCACTCCCCACTCTCTGTTTCAACGGCGTCTCAAAGCTCTCAAAGTGCTAGTAGTTGTCATTAACAGAATACTAAATATTAAATTTTTGGGTTCCGTTAATGTCTATTTGCAGATCAAGAGAGGACTAGTTTGTACAATTATCACTGAAATGTACAGAAAGGGCATTTTAATGTCATTCAAATTGATAATTCTCAAGTTCACTGTAGATGATGTCTAGGCTGGCTTTCACAGTACGACGAAAATGAAAACTACTACTTTTGCTTGATCAAGGTCCATTTGCATACCCGGCGAAATCTATTAAAAATATTACCACTGAAATGGCTGGCTTGGTTAGCGAGCCACTCATTGCATTCACAAAACTAATCTTCTCTTTGCAGAGGCCGCTTTGGCCGGACTGGCCATAATAGGATTAATTTGGTACAAGATTGTGCACCTTGTTTACAGAGTTTTCCACACATTTATAATTTCACCCCTGTCTGGGATAGATCAATATCAAACGACAGTCACTCACCCCTTGATATTGATAGTCAAGATTGGCTAAGAAAAACCGAAATCTGTCATTACTAAATGTTCATTTACAGGAAAAGGCAAGATCAGTTTTAGAAAATGTACCACTGGAATGACTGGCACGTCGTTGAGTCAGTCATTGCTGCGATACATTTCCAAAAAATAACAGTCGTCTCCCGACATGCAAATATACTTTCAATAATGTCATATTCCACAAGACCACTATTTAGAAGTCTTGGCCGGCCGTCGATTAGTGAGTTGACAAAGGCTGGCCGCGAGCAGTCCACTGCGAGCTTAGATAGGGTACCACGAGCCACGACATTCTTAGTGGCAATCTGTGTTGATAACATCACGCGTGAACCCTCTACAGTAATTCAGACCTATGTGATCTGACAAGGAGTGTTGGTAATTCAAAGGAATCCTGCGACTTCGATGCTACGCGCGGATAATTAGTTAACCCTGTTCACCCCCCTTGGCAGGCTTGTGTCGTAAAGGGTTAATTCGGAAATCGGATAGCATTGACATATATAGAGCATGGCGGTAAATACGGAAAATTAATTTGCCAAAAATAACTCGTTTTCTTTGAGGGCTATCTTAGATATTTCACATAAATATGCATATTTTATACATTTTCCCCGTGTACACGTTTACGATGTTTGTAACCGTGTACACGTCATCTGAACGTGTACACGTGACCTGCCCTAATAAATAAATATACATATATATATATGCCAATTATGCATTCAATGCATTACGCCACCATACTTCGTTTGACAATTTACGAGATTCATTACGGCGCCAGATGCACGCCAGTGAGCGTATCTTTGCGTGCGTTCGCGTACGCAATAACGGCAGAAATGATGAGGAACTTGAAGATGCCCCTGCAGAGTCTTCATACTCTCATACAGGTTATCTAATCATACACAGATACCAACAGTTACATGCGTGTAATTTCGTGGGAACCATGCCAGACATGTATATTTCCAAAGTACTGGCAGTGACTTATTTCCAGGAAATGGGCCGTATGATTCCACTGAGTAAGGTCAGGGAGAGTCGTCTGGCGTGGCTGATTCTGACGGTGTTAGAATGTTTTGAATTGTCGACATACATCAGACCTATAGACTTATCTCTAAGTGATTCAATTTGTTTGCCAATCGACTATCGAACACAAACAGTCCAAAAGCACCACACGCTTCCGGTCAAATTACTTTCAAAGTATGCAACATCTTACCTTTATGCGTACTATGGAATTGAGTCACTAACATATTTTAATGCCAAATAATACAATATTTAAATAGTGAGGTAGATAATCATTCTTGCCACTAATCTGACATGAAAGAACATATACTTATATCGCCAGAACAACGCTGCAGGATAATCACTCTATGATGATTCAGGAGCCCCGGAATTAAATAATTCATAGATCATAGATTCATAGTCATTTTCTGTAACCCTCTTTATTGCAGCCACCTCCTCTAACGATCCACAAACTACGTAAACAGATATCTGATTACCACACTACATCATAGCCCAACTGTATGCGCTGTATAACAGCTGTGTGATGATCTGCGTGTGGACATTATTATTGTATTCTGCTGCTGTAGTAGTAGGCACAAGCTACAGCTGCACTCAGTCCTTCTTTGCTCTTGACCACTGTGTCTTGAGCTCAGACGAAATCCGTAGCTTCCTCAGGTCCATTCTTGATTTGAGTGTAACAAGGCCTGCTTTCTTGAGGTCACCTCGTAGAACGCGTAGCAGATTTATGCAATGACATGAATAGGAAATACCAGAGCACGCAACCCTGTTATCATATTAACAAAGGCAATAAAGACACGGAGGCATAGAGTAAACTGTTATTGAGTTGACAAGAACGGTGGCATTACCAAGAATCTCTGATCATATGCAAGTTACTGCATACATTGCACTAATGGTGTTGCATAACGAGATGTTATGCCCGTTAATGGGATACGTATTGTTGAAGGACAAAGTATCCCTGTTGGTGTTCATATCAACATTATATGTTCTACGACAATAGACTACATTTACACACACACATACACATGTAGAATTGGCATGTATTTTGCTTGGTTATCTGGCACCTGCTCCAGTTGTCGCCTATCGTGACATAAAATTACTTAGAATTAGATTAATGAATGGCTAATCGGATGTGTGGCCATGGGCTTCACGTATGTATTACTTGGATATTGTATTCATCATAGCCTGTAATTATACATTATACACACCACGATATCACCATCATCATCATCATCACCGATATGTGCAGTGGTGTATCAATGCATCCATGTATTCATGCTACAGCGACACTCACCATGGGCGTGGTAGAAAGCCGAACCAGGTAAAATATGGGTCACACCATGTCGCGGTCACAAAAGCTAACCTAGCGGTCACACCATGTCGCGGGTAGAAAGCTGAACTATGGGACACAAATGCCGCGGTCACAAAGCTCAACTAGAGGTCACGCCATGGCGTGGCTAGAAAGCCAAACTAGGAGGCACACGACGCCACCGGTAGAAAGCTGAAATAGGGATCATGCCGTGTCGTGGGTAGAAAGCTAAACTAATGTCGCAAGATGAAATGCTGGAGGTAGTAATTTACATATAACACCGAATCCATAAGTTCATAATTAGGTATTTAACTTCTTCTAGGGGTGTATGTGGCAAATTTAAATTCGAACCCAGCTCATGGAATCTGTACCTAGGTGGGTGGAAATCATGTGCCGATCACGTGATACCATGACCATCACAGAGATAAAGTGTGTTGCTTACGCTATCATTCGTTATCATATGTATTGTGTAGAAAACAGCATTTACCACATCGCCTACTCACGCACGCACGCACGCACGCACGCACGCACGCACGCACGCACGCACGCACGCACGCACGCACGCACGCACGCACGCACGCACGCACGCACGCACGCACGCACGCACGCACGCACGCACGCACGCACGCACGCACGCACGCACGCATAGACACACAGCTACACACACACCCCAACCCACCTCCCCAACCCACCCTCCCCCCGTGACAACACGACTCTTACACCAGAGCATAAGAGGCCAACACAACATACACGATAGGACGATATAGGCCAAAGTAGATTGCACCATGTATACGGATATAATGAAGTTAAGGTCTGCGGAAACATTATACATATAATATTCATACGGTCATCAGACGCGATTCCACATTGCATAAAACAGGATACACATGGACATGTTGTACAGTTGATAGATTATTGGTGATATCTCTGTAAACTCGACACATTGCAATACGTGAATTGGAATTCCTCGAAAGAAAGATGGGGCCAGCTACGCCCATTGTTGTTAAATCGGTAGACGCACAATACCACCATACTCAATGTAAGATGCAGATACTATATTGAAAGTATGGCCAACCCCGGCTAAGTTCACGCATGACGAATTAATGATGACTGATTGGTGGATACGTTGACAATTTGAGCGGCCCAGTTGATTGTTCACTGTTCACCACATATCCTTAATTCTCAACCTTTGACATCGATTACAGATAATTTGGTTTAGAGCATGCGTTAATTTATATAATATGATAGATAGTTCATGGTCTATCCACAATAGATATGGCTGACAGGCTGATCACGGCACTATTGATATTCGATACCATAGTGCGATTCTACTGGGGCAACAACAAATAAAAATTGTCAAATATGTTAGCGGCTGTCTATAACTACGTCGACCCACCAAGACAACAGCTTCCCATGTATTCGCAACACTTCTCTTCACACCTCAGAATCAGTTCTCATTTCTTGGAATGATGTGGAGTAAAGGCTCATTTACACTACCCGATGTCAGGCACGATTTGTCAATGCTGACATTGTTCATGGCACTGAGCGTTGTATGCGATAGATACGTTTACATTTAACACCTATTTGATATAAACATGCTGATTTCAACAAGCTGGACTCGGACTTGTCGGCCCCCATAAAAGGCCATGCGCAACACTGCATATGCAATGACTGCATTTAGGTTGTATACCTCTATTGTAAATGTATATATCCGTGACATTCTACATTGCAACACTGAGGCACCTTCGCTGTTAATGATACTCATGTATTCAACCTGTCGTGATAATATTCGTTCATTCCTCTGATTGTATTACTCAACAAACTGTACAGAACGTCCTACATTTGCGTCACAATCAAATTAGGTAGGGTCGTCCAGAAAATCGCAACATATGTCTCAACTGTATGTAAGTATGTGCATGCACAAAAACACGTGTTGAATGTTGTGAGCATTTGCACACGGTTTACTAACCATTGAAGCCAAGGCCAATACTAATGGGCATGTGTGACAACACTTTCCTCCGACAAAGGATTTGACAAATTGCACCTTAGCAGATTTTATCAAACCAAAGTCCATATTGATTGCTATATCAGCTTTATTAGATAACAAATTGATTATAGTGACCTTATTACACTCAATTCGATGTTGAGCAAGTATCTTTTAAAGAATTTAAGGAGAAAATCGGCATACGAGGTCAGCCTATGGATGGATACTCTGGAAAGGTGAATTGCCACAGTAGACAAATAGCAATTGTGAATGTGTTATACCACTTTCTTAACGATGCCCTTAGTGGACCTACGATCAACTTAGCAGATTGTATGCACACATGTTCGATCAATTAACCAGACTGTGAGAGGATATGATGACACGGATTCCTAATAAACGCAGCTTTTGTTAATGATTTACTAAACTATGAAGCCAATGGCAATACTAATGGGCATGTGTTAAAATACACGGCTCGTAGTACATTAATTACTGATTTGCGGATAATCTGGATGAAGCAAAATGCGTATTTCGGACAAAAAATCGATACATATTTTTCATTCTCCTCGTCGTCGTCGCACGCACGCACGTACGCGCACACACGCGCGCGCACGCCCTCAATCACGCATAATGGTGGTTCTCGTGTAACGATCGTAAAGGGGTGGGGGGGGGGGTGAACGGACAATTGTACCAGTGTCATGCCTTACTGATTGAAGTATAACTTCATGGTATTAGTGTTCACCGTCCTCTACTTATGATGCACATTACCAATCTTGGTTTACCGATTTAGATCGGACTAATGATAATCAGATGTGGTTTCGTTTGTCTGCAGACATGTCCTGCTGACGGCATGCAGATTATCTTCCAGGCTCATTGTCTGAATCCAAGTTCCCGATGTCTACACCATTACTGCTTCCACACTGTAGGCAAACACTTTCGGCTTCACATAGAGATACCTGTTCCAACTCCGGCCAGTTGTATTCAGTTTAAGAGATGCATGTTAACTACCATCAGCACTTTTCCCTCTCCTTCCAGGCTGACTTCAGATCAACAATGACATGCTAAATACCATCTGCATTCTCCCCCACCCCTCCATCTAGGCTGTCTTGAGAACAATAATGACATGCTTAATGCTATTAGTATTCTTCCCTCTCCGCCAAGGCTAATTTCAGAATAACAATGGCATGCTAAATACCATCCGCATTCTCCCGCCCTACCCACCCCACCCACCCCACTACCCCTCCTCACCAGCACCGCCAGGGTGACTTCAGAATACCAAGCGCATGCTAAATACCATCGTCATGCTTTCCTCCCTCCCCCTCAGGCTGGCTTAAGATTAACAAGGGCATGGTAAATGACATCTGCATTCTTCGCTCTCCATCCTGGCTGGCTTCAGATTAACACGAGCATAGTAAATACCATCTGCATTCTTCCCTCTCCAACCTGGCTGGCTTCAGATCAAGAGCATGGTAAATATCATCTGCATTCTTCCCTCTCCATCCACGCTGGCGCCACCTTAACAAGGCAAATATCAATTGCATGCTTTCTTCTACTACGGAGTTCACGAGCTCTACAATTACTTAATGCATCTGACGTTAGGGAAAGCCATCCCTCTAGTGAATATGGCAATTCGATTTCGATTTCCTGGTGCAAATAGCAAGATTACTGTGATTAACAAGGTTCCCGTCCCTGGATGCTTGTGAAAGCAATTACCATGCAATAATACCTTATGACTTTACATCATCTCGCTGTGCTAATACTGTGATGCAATTTAGTAGATCGATTGCCAGTTATTTATTTCATTTTCGCTTTAAATAATAGCTGTACGTTGTCCTGCAAATAGATATTTCTCAGAAGCACTACTGTAGGCCGTGTATTGTTTTAACTGCGCTAGTGAGTAATTACGATATTGAAAGCTTGCATTACCACAAACGTGTTTGGAAATAAAATTGTTAGAAGTGTATACACATAGAATCTTAAATTGTGCACCTCAAGTTTCCTCAATGTAAGGAAACAAATTAAAGCGAATATCATCTGCAGTCTTCCCTCTCCATCCAGACTGGCGTCAGATTAACAAGGATATGTTAAACCTCATTGTATGAATCCAAGTTCGCGATGTGTACACTACCACTGCTTCAACACTGTAGTTAAACAATCTCGGCTTCGCATTGAGATGTTTCCACTCCGGCCTGTTGCATTCAGTTTAACAGATGCATGTTAAATACCATCGACATTCTTCCCTCTCCCTCAAAGATAACTTCAGAATAGCAAAGCCAGGCTAAATACCAACTACATTCTCCCCAGCCCATCCCACCACCCGCCTGACTTCAGAATAACAAGCGTTTAACAGGGTGCCCTGGATGCTTTGTCGAGAAATTACCTTTCAGCAGTCTCTTATAAATTTACATCATCTGGCTGTGCTAATACTGTGATGCAAATTGGTAAACCGATTGTCAGTTATTTATAATCGCAATTATATACTGATAGTTTTCATTTTCTTGTTAAATAATAGCTGTGCGTTGTCCTGCAAATATATATTTAAAACACAACTGTAGGCCGGGTTGAGTTTTAGCTGTGTTAGTGCGCAATTCCAAAATTGAAAGCTTGCATTACCACAAAAGTGTTTGGAAATACAATTGTTAGAATTGTATACACATAGAAGCTTACATTGTGCACCTAAGATGTCCTCACGTAAATGAAACAAACTAAAGCTTAACATGCAATGTGTTCATTCATAATAAATTAATATATTTGTAGGTGAATTTGTATCCCAATTTGAAATCATATGTTCATGTTCTTTTCAACAAATATGCATCGTGTTTGCAAGATAGCTAACTTCACAATGGCTACTACTTCCTTGACCTTCGCCCTTTGTTATTGAAATTTGTAAAGCTATGCATGGATGAATGCTAGCTGATTAACCCCCAAACAACTAACCGTTCTTACTTAGTAACATTTTGCATTCTAATTGTAGCAAATTAGCTGCATTGCACTCGTTGCTGTCACAGAACGCCAGCTCCAGATTTCTCCTCAGAACAGCTTGCTGGTGGAAAAGCCGTGTATAACCCTTATTGCAAGGTTCTCTCACTGGGCTATATTCATGTCGTGCCAGTGTCGTCGAAATGTCGTTCTTCACTTTCCTGAAGTAATCATTTAAACAGACATGATTAATAACTATCTTGAAAAAAATTGGTTTCCGTAGAAACAGCGTAGTAGAACGGGTTGCTGCCGCATCCTGTATCTTTATATCCGGAGTTGGAAAAAGCGTCGTACATATTAGCATTTTATGAATAATGCGCTTCCTTAGATACGATAATCTCATTTCCTGATTTAAGAACAACCATGTTGTGATAGTTATGGCGCTAGCGTTTGAGAGGTAGCCATACCATGCCACACACGAATCAACAATATAATATTTCAACAACGATCTTTACAAAACGCCATCTTGTATACCTTTGACACGTCAGTCACCGTGCCTGTTAAATATTTAACTTCTTACATTAATTTCAAAATAATCAAAGGACAAATTCAACCAACAGCATGACGGCTTGACATGGCCAAGTGTGTATTCACTTAGCATAGCTCACATTCGCAAGACGTTGCCCACCTGCCATGCTTCCGGAGATGACGTCCGAGAGAGAGAGAGAGAGAGAGAGAGCGAGAGAGCGAGAGAGAGAGAGAGAGAGAGAGAGAGAGAGAGAGAGCGAGAGAGAGAGAGAGAGAGAGAGAGGGGGAGGGAGGGAGGGAGAGAGAGAGAGAGAATCTGGAACGAGGTCACTTTTCATATCACTATTATGGACCGAGTTGGAAATTATCAATTTGCACGAGCTTTAGCTTTTTTGATAATTTTCAACGAGGTTCATAATACCGAGTTTGAGATTTTATTTATCATATAAACTGTAATTTTGAAATAGTTGCCAATAGTTGCTGATATGACTTTTATCTGATTTCTCATTGTTGATTTTCGTGAAATCGATACCGCCGCTGTGACGCACCACTACTTGATAACAGATACTGATGCGCAGCAAAATGAATGACACGTCGTAGTAAACAAATCGTAGTAAAACAGTATAGTATATGCGGTTATGTAGCAAATAGTGGTCTAGTGAACTTTTCA
Organism: Chaetoderma sp. LZ-2023a; assembly: GCA_034401795.1. NCBI lineage: Eukaryota > Metazoa > Mollusca > Caudofoveata > Chaetodermatida > Chaetodermatidae > Chaetoderma > Chaetoderma sp. LZ-2023a. The sequence continues at coordinate 186,885,870 of CM067359.1, forward strand.
TGTTGATTTTGAAAAAGTGTTATTTTTTACTTCCTTAGATGGCAAGGGACCCAAAACAAGTTGTTTCCAATTTTTCTGTCCATAGATATTGCCAAAATCCAAGATGGCCGCCGTACGGCACCCGAAAACGTATAATTGTCATATCTTGGTTAATAAATAACATATCAATTTGGAAAAAACTGTCTTTTTGTATGTTTTCAATGGCAAGGAAGCCATTGCAATCATCAAATACTTGAAGAAATGAATAGAAAAAATAATTGCATTCAAATATGCCTCAAAGTGTCACCCATGGATATCAATAAAATTCGAATTTCTCCTATATTTCTGAGAGAAAAACTGGAAGCAACTTATTTTTTACCTTTTTTGCCACAAAGGAAGTAAACAATCACATGTTTCCAAAACTATATGAAAAGTCATTTAGTTACAGACATCTTTGTTTGCCTTCTCAGTCAAACAAATTGAACTGCATACAAATACATGCCAAAATTCCTATTTGCTTGTTGAATTTAATGTTATTCTTTGTCTTGCAGATTGAACATGGCTTCGGGCAATGAACCAGAGAGGAAACGTGCAAGCCAAGAAATAAACTTTGCCTTATGTATAAAGTGCCAGAGTGTAAAAGAAGAACCCTTGAAACAGCCACCACAGAAAGATGACTATTCCACATATGCCAAATTCTTAGCAGCAGTTAAAGACAGAGTGAGTTACGGAAATCGTGAATTTGTTACGCTAAATGATAAACTTGAGCACTTGACAGCAACTGATCTAAATGACAAACGAGCCATGTGGCACAGAACGTGTTATGCATTGACCACAAATAAAGAGCACATGAAACGTGATGAAACGTGATATAACTGGGCTTGTGTTACATCAGACGTTAATCTTCTTAGCCGAAAAGTTGGACGACCTGCTAGTTCATCGTGTACTGCGGAACCTTCGCCATCGGAGGGCATGCACACGAGATCAAACTCGGCACAATATGACAAAACGATGTGTTTTTTCTGCCAATGTAATGATCTGTTCACGCTTGTAGATCAGGGAATGTTGGAAAGCAAATACATGATATAGTACACTATTCAAACAACTCAGACTGGAAGGTGAACTACACCAATGTGATTACTGAGAACGACGCCTTGTCATACGATATTGTCTACCATAAACAATGCCTATCTTCTGAGTGGCGAAATCTGGTGTGCACGACTGGTGGAAACCAACACCCTAGTTCAAACATACCAACCAGTAGTACCATGAATGACGATGAAACAACAGTGCACTATATAGCTGCAGAAATCGAGTTCTTTGCAGAAATACAGGAGCGCATTGAAGAGGGAGAGTATATTCCCATGGATGAAGCAGAACAGAACTATGTGTCAAAGATGAAACAACACAACATTCCATATGTGTCAACATATTCTAATGCTAAAAGTGAAAGACGATTATTACGAAAGAAAACAAGCCTACACTAATACATTCAAAAGCTGCACAGAGTACTGCCATGCGGGAAGCAATGAATAGATCACATCCACATGAGGATATGAAAAAGGTGTTTGAAGCCAGCATGGTGGTTCGCAAAGCTATTGAGCGGTTCAAACAGAGTCCATGGGTTTTCACAGGATCATTAGAAAACTGTGCTGATGCGGGAATTCCACATGAACTTCACAATATGATATTATGGATACTAAAAGGAGTACATACTGTCAAAAGTGAATCACGTGTACAGGACTTGAATCGCTCAGCATCAATCTTCTCTCAACAAATCGTGCAAGCACACAAGTCAAATCGACAAGTTTTGTATGACCCAAAATTAACAGATTCAGCTGCATTCCGCTCTTCAGTAGAAACTCCAATAACACTTGGCATGCCATTGTATTGCGATCACGAATGGAGAAGCCACAAACTAGCATGTCTACTCTCACAAACTGGACTTGGCGTTCCCTACCAGAGGGTCAAACAATGCATTACACAAATCGCCGAAGGAGTGCAGCAGAACATGGAGAAGCATGATGGAAACTATGTACCACCGGGACTTCACAGAAAAGGACAGCTTCGGTTCCCACTCGATAACATCGATGCAACTGTTGACACATCAGATGGCAGGAATTCCTTTCATGCTACAGCTATGGCTGTGTACCAAAGAGGACCTACTATAGAAGACAGCTCTTGTGATACAGTTGCAGGACCGGTGGCACCCACTTCAAATAAGTCATCCATGTCTTTGATAGATGTCCCAAGCACAGTCATACCTCTAATACCGAGTACGATTAGTGGAAGTCCCAAGCCACCGACAAGTCCAGATTATAAGGATTATAAGTTGGGATGCAATGAAAAGGAACTCCTAAAGTCAGAGCAACATGACTTGGCATGGTTATTAGTACGGCACTACAATCGTGATGCTTCTATTCCAGCAAGTCAAACTCCTGGACAGTCTCAAAGCTTGATAGCAAAGAATAGTGACTATGCACAACCTCAACCTGTACCAGACTGGGCAGCATATAATTCAAGTTTGTCTGAATCTTCCTCCACAAAGGACGATCATCATTTGGACAAAGTCCATGCACTTCCACTTATTAATTCACCAGCTCATGAGTGGACAACCCTTCTTCTTCTTCTTCTTTTCGTTCGCTGATCATACCGCCAGTCCTGTAAGTGACTATCGACATGATCATAAGCGTTAAGTGCGTGGATCCATGGTTTATTAGAGTGCGCCGTGCGACCTGGAACCACCGTCTTCAGCACTCAAGGTTTCTGTCAGGGTTACCTCACCCTCACCTCCTTTAGTCGCCTCTTACGACACGCAGAGGATACGGAAGGTGTATTCTAGGCCCCACCTACATGGCAAAGTGGACATCCCTTACAACTGCCCTTGTCCAACTCTGTAAGCTCAACACAATAGTCAACCAACCTGACAATAGTGAACCAATTCTTATGTGGTTAGACATGGATTTGTGCAAGAGAGTGCACAAGATCTCCTTCCTGGACCAACAGTTCGATGGCAAAGTGATTCCCAGCCCGGGTCAATTTCACATAGTACTGTGTGCCTTACGATGTCTTGGAGCAACACTAGAGAGCAGTGGTCTGGATGAGGCATGGGTGAAAGCTGGTCTCTACAGTAGGATTACTGTTATGCAGATCTTAAATGGGAAGCACTACAACAGGGCCGTGAATGCTCATCAAATAACCTTACAGGTTGTGTTTGACTTGTGGATCGATACATTCTTTGAACATAATCCAGTGCTTCATCACAACATTATGGCGAAAATTGAGAATGTGAGGGACGCATGTAGAAACGGACTTAACGTAGCTCAGGCCCATAGTGAACTTGTAAGATTACTTGAGGAGCTAAAGCTGAATGAACAATTAGAAGAGTTTGACAAGAACAATGAGAAGTATCCTATGTACACATGGGCACGAACGTATATGAGACAAGTCGGGAACCTCCTGGATTTCATTCGAGCTACACGGAATCGTGACTGGGCCTTGCATCTTGCCTCCTTGGAGAAGATGTGTATCTACTTCTTTGCCTTCAACAGACATGACTATGCGCAACATATCCCAGAATACCTTGCTCACATGGATCAGATTCAAACTAGTCATCCACACATATGGCGGGAATTCGAGAATGGTGAATTTGCCATTAATACAAATGCTATTCCATTCACGTCCATAGGGATCGACCAAGCACAGGAACATGTCAACATACACAAGGGTGATGGTGCCATTTGTGGAATAACAACAGATCCTCAAGCACTACTCAAGTATTGCTTAAGCTCACCGGAACTCGCAAGACTCGCTGGCGAGACAGAGCACATGCTAAATATCACAGACAAAGGAACCAGAAAGCACCATCACAATTTCCCCGCTAAAAATGCCCACCAGGAGCAAGCTATAAAACAACTATAGGAGATTGTTGCACAAGCTAATCCGTTCAACACATCAGCGAATGAAGATGGCTCTGAGATGCAGCTAGTCAACCTCCTCACAAAACAGATCATGCCTGAAAAGGTAAAGGATGGCATTCTAAATATGGAAGCGCGTGGTAGCAAAGCCCTCACAACCTTTGTTGAAGAACGGATTGATGGTGACAAGAATATGTGGGATAAAATGCCCAAGCTGAAGTATTTGAGCTGGAGTAATGGGTGCAAGGCAGTTACTCTCAAATCATCATCTGATGTTATCAGTTTGAAAGCAACAAATTCCCTTTTCGTTCGCTTGCTCCTCATTGCAAAGTCGTCAAGAGATGTAGATCTGGAAGAAATCGTTGGACAGCACGAGTTTTCTCACATCAATTCCACGCTTATGAAACCAGATGGTTCCCTACTACCAAGTTCAAGCAAATCCTCACTTATTCATGAACTAAAGAGCCTGGTATCCGACACATCCATGTCTGAAAGCTCAGAAATACTGAATAGCAGATCACATGAACAGCACCAGTTATCACCGGTTTCAACTAGCATCATAATCGATGGCATGGCTCTTGTACAAGAGATGGCTGCCTATAAAGCAAACATTCAAACATGCAAAGACCTGTCAGATTTCTTTGTACGCTCCGTCGACTACAAATCTTGCGAGTACTGTGAAACCTACATAATGTTTGATAACTATCATTCTACAAATTCGTTGAAAGATCAAACAAGACAGCACAGGACAGCTGGCAGAGCACATGGCAGAGGATATAAAGTAGATGATACCACACGCATCAGAGATTTCAAAACATTTCTTAGCAGTAAAGAAACTAAGGCCAACCTTGTTTTGTATCTTGCAAATAATGCTGTCAAGTTATGCAACCTGCCAATCACCACGCATACACATAAGGGAGTTCAATCGTCGAGACTATTGTTAGTAATCAGGAAGAAGCAGATACACTCATCATACTGTATGCTGTGGCGGTGAGTGGTTTGGGTAAGGTTGTGTACATTTATTCAGGTGACACTGATGTGTTAGTGCTAGCTTTGCACAGAGTACCAGAATTAAGCCAACACAGCGCCATAATCATGGGTACTGGAGATCAACGTGGAAAGATAAAACTAAAGCCTATTTACGATGCCCTTGGTCCAGAAAGGGCAGCCGCATTACCAGGATTCCACGCTCTTACGGGTGCTGACAATACCGGCCATATCCAAGGCAAAGGAAAACCAACTTGCTTCAAAGCTTTTCTAAGGGCTGGCAAAGATGTCATCAGTGCACTCGGCGAGCTAGGTGTCGGAGTGCAACCATCATCTTCGGTGCTTTCTGGTTGTGAACAGTTTTTGTGTCAAATCTTTAACCCAAACATTTCAATGGCCAGAGCTCTCAGATGGCAAATGTTCAAACAGCTTAAGTCGAACCAGGGTGTAGAGAAACTGTTTCCCACTCAGGGAGCCATAATTGAACACATATTACGTGCACATCTTCATACCAACATCTGGTTGCAGGACACGATAGCCGAGCCAGAAGTATTAGATCCGGGAACTCTAGGTTGGTATCACCAAGATGATGGCAGCTATATGCCTGTAGTATCAAAGATACCTCCAGCACCAGAAGCTGTTATTGAACTTGTAAAGTGCAACTGTGTAGTTAGCAAATGTAATCTTCGCTGTTCCTGTAAAACTCACAATCTAGCTTGCACTGAACTATGTAAGTGTGAAGAAGCCGACGAAAGCTGCAAAAACATTGTGATGGGTGATGTCTTGAGCGATGAAGATGATGACTTTGAAGGCGAAACTAGTGACTAAGCCAAATAATTGTGTCATTTTCATGCAATACTTATGAAGAGGACACATTTGAAAGTGAACATAGTGACTAAATAACGCAGTAGATTTTAGATGTGGTTAGGCCAGTCAATATTTATGTGGCTTAGTCAGTCAACCAATCATGTAAAAATGATGATTACACATTATCCAGATCACATACTTTACTGTAAATTAAAGACCAGTAAACTTGTAGGTAAACCACGCCTGTCGACAGTGTACGCAATCGTAATCAGCATTCACCTTTTTAATACTACAGTCCCAGACAATTTCATTTCCAGACAATGATACAGGCAAAGTTTTGAATATTTTAATCCAGTATAGCTGGAAGTTGTTGAATATCAATTTATCAAACTTTGTGGTGTTTGCACGCATTGCCATTCAGTAGCGTAAGAAAAGTAGGTCAGCGTGACCTACTTTACGCACTTCAACTACCCCTATGGAGCTTATGTTGAACTTTCTGTTCGCTTTTTCAAGTATTTGATGATTGCAATGGCTTCCTTGTCCTTGAAAACATACAAAAAGACAGCTTCTCCGAATCGATAAGTTATTTATTGAGCAATATATGACGATTATAAGATTTTGGGTGCCGCACGGCGGCCATCTTGGATTTCGCCACTATCCCTTGATGAACAAATTGGAAACAACTTGTTTTGGGTCCTAAGGAAGCAAAAAATAACAAGTTTCCAAAATCAACATGAAAAGTTCACTAAATTACACAGCAACATACACTAGTACCTCGTAGTAATCCCCACGCGTCACGCTAACATCAATCGATGTTTTACTTGTCCGATTTAAATGGGTTGCTCACCCAATAGCCAATAAAAATACGCCGTTGAATATGGCACGTGTGCTCATATCGAAAAATATGGAACGGGCTAGAAGGCTTGTTTATATGATATATATATATACGCAGGCAGGCAGGCAGGCAGGCAGGCAGGCAGGCAGGCAGGCAGGCAGGCAGGCAGGCAGGCAGGCAGGCAGGCAGGCAGGCAGGCAGGCAGGCAGGCAGGCAGGCAGGCAGGCAGGCAGGCAGGCAGGCAGGCAGGCAGGCAGGCAGGCAGGCAGGCAGGCAGGCAGGCAGGCAGGCAGGCAGGCAGGCAGGCAGGCAGGCAGGCAGGCAGGCAGGCAGGCAGGCAGGCAGGCAGGCAGGCAGGCAGGCAGGCAGGCAGGCAGGCAGGCAGGCAGGCAGGCAGGCAGGCAGGCAGGCAGGCAGGCACGCTGGCAGGCACGCACGCACGCACGCACATACATACATACACTCATACATACATATACATAATGGCTGGCAAATGGCAATACATTCGTGGAGATGTGTTGGCGCCATCTTACATGCAGTTATAGAATCACACTATTAGCGACGTTCCATGTGCGTGTGTATGAACATTCACGCACGCGCGTTCTATGTACGGGCATGTGCATCCAACTACCCGTCCGTATGTAAATTACCAATGCGGCCTGCTGATGCGCCAGTGTACTGTCTTGGTGCCGTTTTACAAAAATGCTTTAGACGTCGTAAGGAATAGCCAACATGCATCAGTCTTCCTATCCTAACCGAAGTGTGCACTCTCCAACCAACTATGACTGATCCGTATTTACAAGCTGGTCGTTTACGCAGAGACGGTAACAAACTTGGATTCAGCAGTAGAATGTGATTCATACTAAAAGCAGGCAAATCTCCGATGAAGGTAATGCAAATGGCAAACTATGCCTGTATGTATTCAAACGGTGAAAACCCCAACCTATCTGATCAGTCAGCCTTAACTCCACTTGAAGATTGTAACCGATTTGAAGCAATAGACCTTTCAAATGTTAGCTATGCCCCCGCCCAGCATTAGCTAGGACCCATCCACGCCTTGATCGCACTTCAATACAAGGACCCGATCTGTCAATCAATCATCTGACGGCATAAACAAAATATTGCATTTGATACCTGCTGGCGTCACACTCAAATTAGTAATATCCGTCCATAAATTGACAGTATATGTCGCAAGTGTACATACACCTTTGTGTTGTGATGGACAATTTAAATCACCGATTACATTGATTAATGTGAACTTAATTTACCACAGTGCTGTTGCTTCTTTTTGCAGTCAACACTTCCAGTCATACTAGTACTAAATACTGTATACAGCTACCATGTAATGGACTTTTCCGGTTTTAGCTATGCCCCGCCCATCTCTAGCTAAGTTCCACCCACACCTCGCCCATGTTGGGATCGATCAATCTCTGAACACGCTGACTATCAATTTCCAAAAAACACTACACATTTAACAGCAACAGCAAAATTAGTTTCAAAATATTCAACAGCGTGTTTATTAAATAGCAAAACATTACAAAGACATACAATTCATACATTTGAGTATTTGAGATCTGGTGACGGTCGATATGGAAGCCTTTGTGGCGTAATGATTGTGACGCCATCATACACGCGCTGAGCTGATTATGACGTCATACCAGGTCAGATGATAGATGGATACTCTGGAAAGGTGAATTGCGATTATAAGAACTGCTGGCTGGTTGAATCTGTTGAAATCGAGTCAAACGCGTGTACAATGTTGGCGGACATTAGCCAGAAATGAATGTGGCCTAGCTAGAAATAGATCCCACTATTACTAGTTGGGGGCATGTTCTTTGCATTTCACCTCGCTCATACACCGTGTTTTCAAACATACCTCTATACAAGTCTAGCCCATGCAGCACGCAATCGTGTGGTGTGGGGTGGGTGTATGGAGGGCCTACAATTATGAACTGCTGGCAAGAACCATTAGGGAGTGATTCCAATACACGGCGGCAGTACTATTAGTGATATCCAGTAAACATTTTTGATAACATCGCATTCTCCGACACTAGGGTGAGAAACTGCGCTTTAGCAGATTTGCTCAAAGTACTTTCAATTTGGATTGCTATATCACCGTTATTAGCAATACCACAATTCTGAAATAAGTTAACACGTTCGAAGAAAAACCAGAAACATGTTAGTAAATCAATATTGTGTTGACTATCTTGAACATAATTGTAATTGGAAGCCATTGCTGCCTTTTTTGATTGTGGATACATTTAAAGTTATACCTGAGCTGTACTGTAGCAAAGTGAATATAACACAACTTACACCACTAAGATCGCATTTCGATGTCGATCCACAACCTGTTTGAGGCTAGTAGAAAACACAGTCGATAAGTAGCAATTCTGAATGTGTTTTGCTGCATTTAAACATATATTTCTGGCACAGCTCTCCCTTAAATAGTGCCCTTAATGAACCTACCATCCACTTAGCAGATAATGCTCATACACGAATTTCGATCAATTAACCAGATTGTGAGAGGATATGACTACAGGTATCCCTAATTAGCACGGCATTCGTAAACGGTTTACTAAACTACGAATTCAAGGCCAACATTAATGGACATGTATGCGATGATTTTAAAGTATGTTAGCGAATGGAAAATTGTATGTTGAATATTTTGAAACTAATTTGACTGGAAACCATTGTTGCCATAGGCAGCAATGATTTTCAATCAATTTAGTTTCTAAATATTCAACATTATATATGACAATAAGGTATAGTAAAAATGTAATTCTATGTATGCAATAGCTAAGACCATACTTATTGAGGCATACACTTGTGTCATTAGTCTGGATCATGCTCCACACATGGTGCAACCTTGCAAACTCAGTATACCGGATTATGGTATTATAGAATATGTTTACAGTTTGTGATAGAGAATTACGTGTGTCTGCGTTAATTTTGAATCTGTTGCAGCCAGATATAGACACGTAGCTTGTGCCCCACGATCACTATGTATAAGTAGATTCCGCGTGCGTACATCAATACTGTTTAAACTTTGTAATTACATAATTCAGGCTCCGCATTGAGCTAGACGTTGTTGTTCCTTCTGGCTGGCTTCAACATGGTCATGCTAATTACCTTCCGCAGTTTTCTATCTGCGGGGATATCATGAACTCTATTATTAGCTAATGCATTTTGGCTAAATGTCCATGCACGCTCGAGGGGAGAGATATCCCTCTAGCGAACAAGCCAATTCGATTTACTGGCACACAACAATATATCTGTTTTAAGAACGTGCACTTCCCTAGGCAATTTTGGGAGAAATTACCTTCCAGTAATATGTTATGTACGGACGGTATCCGGCAATTTTACATCATCTGGCCTTGCTAATACGGTGATGCCATTTACTGGATTGATTCCCAATTGTCGCCACTCGCAATTATCTATTATTAGCTTTCGATTTGTAATTACCATTGGAATTTATAAAATAATTGCTTGAATTGGTCTTTCTATCGTTAGCGGGCAAGAAAATACAAAAACGTTCCAAGTCACTGACCCTTGTAGGCAGGCATTTAAAAACTTACGACTGGAATAACAGACTCGATCATCACCAACTGTATATTTCTCAAGACACTGTCCATACTGTTGTTGCCAGCATTGACCATTAAAGGGTTACCTTCACTTGACATAAGTGGCGCTAATAATCTCATCACCGTAGCTCGCATCATGATGTAGCTTGCGTCGATTGTGTCATAGCACCGGGCATCGCTACATTGAAATCAGTGGAAGGAACACACTCCCACATGAGAAATATAAAAGATAGCCACTGTCGGAAAGCTCATGTATTCAGTGTTGTTGATATGTTATCGAACGCTTGACTATTCGTTTTTACCCGTTTCATCTTCTTGACTAACCACGCGGTGGTGAACCACTAATAGACGGTTCCTGTTTATCTATCCATCATATGACGTTATAATAAACAACGTGACGTGCAGGATGAATTCCCTAGATAAGTACGTCATGAGCCCATACTTGGTGACGTACTCTGCGTTCTTGTTTGTATTGTATGTATCTACTATTTAATAAACATGCTGATGAATATGTTGAAACTAATATGAGTGGGCGCTGTTGCTGCCGTAGGCAGCAATATCACACTGTCAAATTAGTTTCAAAATATTAAACATGTTACCATTATAGTGTTCTGGAAATTGATAGTCAGGGTGCTTGTGTGCATACCTTGATTCCACATGACAGTTGATGTCGTTACTAAATTATCTTATATAATGAGAAACTCGACGGATGGACATATGGACTGACAAACGTGTGTACGCGGTGAGGTTAAGATACACGTGGATAAGACAATAACAGATCGTAGAGTGCAATAGTAACCTCCAATGGATTGGCTAGGTAAAGATGGTATCGCATTGTGACAGCATATCCAGAAAATAGTGCCAGTGTGTAGTGCACGATTAAGAGACATGTGTATCGGTGGTTGATGAAAGATGCGTTGAGAGAATGTGCGGGTATTGCGGGAGATGTCGATTTGATATAAAGAGAAGTGACCACTGTGGTTGACAGCACTGCTGGCTCATGGCCAATGCAGAATTATTCGTATATGTATATACTACAATGTTCCTTTGCCAGCATGCGTCACCTGCCACCCAGCTGTTAGATTTGAATGGGATGTCACAGGTATGTAAATCGTGCGCTGGCCTGCAATGCATCATATCTGTCTGGGCACTGATTCTGGCTTAAGGCATACATTAACATGGGGTGTGGTGGGTTGGGTGGCGCGATGTAGATGTAGTTGGCAATACTGGGCTAGGTTGCAACAGTATAGGTATTAGACATTGTTCAGAAGGACTATTTTATTATTTGTAAATGTTTCGGGTGGAACATTTAACAAACTTGCTCAGCCAGAATTTGTTCATGCACATTCACATGGTCTCAAAATATGAAGCAAGAAGCATGTGCAATGTCTTAGTGTTATTAAAATAATAGTTTTTCTGGACAGTATTGTAGGTCAAACTTGATATTTATTCGGGAAAACAACACATATATTTGGATAGACCTGTCATTTTAGTCACAAGATTCATAGCAAAAAATCAGTACACTCGGGACCGGTTTTCGAATTTCAACAACTCGTCACATTATCATCTGTCGGGCTAAACGGGAACCATCTGGCATGGAACAAGTATTTATAATCGAATCGCATTAACCATTGACTTCATCAGTTAAGAACATCATCATTCGGTATTCATTTAATAAATTACATCGTCAATTAGCACATTCTTCACTCGGCAATCGGCAACTTCGTAACATCAATCGGCAACTTCGTATCATCAATCGGCAAATTCATGTCACCAATCAGCAAGAATGCTTCCACAACAAATGGTGAGTTTTTTTAACTTATTCATTTCACTGTTTTTCATCCCCCCAAAATCTGGTAGCATAGCGTGGTTTATATCAGACATTTAATCGTCAAGATGGCAAACAGTGAATCGGAGATTAATTCAAAGACTGACATTATGGACACTGATAGTATTATTGACAATCCTAAGCGAGGAAAAGCTAAGGCTAAGGCGTCATTTACTCGGTGTAGGAATCAGTTATTGCTGCTAGTCGATGAGGACATTGATTTGGAAACATTGCCAACGCGTCGTCAAATTCGTGATGCGTCTAAAAAGCTGGATTCTGCACACGAAATCGTGGACTCTTTGTCAGTACAATATGAACAAATCTCAGACAACATAAATAAAGCCAAAGTAATTTGTGAACTTGAAATCGGTGAAGTGGAATACACAGAAACTTTGAATCGGACGCAATCTTGTCTGGATGCAAAGCGGGATGAGCTCAGTTCAATCGCAACAAGTAGCACAAAGTCAGATGTTTTGCCCAAAGTACCAGACTTCAATGCATTACCACCAAAACAGCACCCACCACTACTAGTGCCTGCCTCGCCGAATCCAGATTCTTCACCTCTCAATCACGATCTTAGTAAACAACTGAAACGTGTCTTCATCCCAGTGTTTAATAAACATCTGTACGAGAACTGGAAAGCTGCCTTTATGGCTTGCATTGACCAGGCAGCTGCAACCTTCTGAATATAAATTATTACAATTACGACAGTATCTCGGCGATGAAGCATTAAAGGTAGTTGAGAATCTTGGTTTTTCTGCTCATGCGTATAATGCGGCTACAGCACGTTTGGATAGGAAGTTTGGTGGAAAGCGTCGGCAGATATCGTGCCAAATAGAGGATCTAGAGAAATGTCCCAACATTAGACCGGGTCACGCAGGAGATATTGATCGGTTCGCGGACCTATTGGATATTACTATCATAAACTTGCAGGGCTCAGATCAGTATCCAGAAATTGACAATGTATTGCTCTTTTCAACGTTTCTTAGAAAGATGCCGGAGTATATGAACATTCAATATCGACGACGGGCGTTCGAACAAAGTAAGCCTGAATCGGTAGAATCGTTACGTGAATGGGTACTTCAGGAGGCTGAGTTTGCGACCATCGCTGCTGAGATTGTCAAAGGTGTGAGCACCACAGAGATTTCGGTTAATAAGCAGAATACATAAAATATCAAATCTCGTCTGCGTACTATGTTTAGTAATAGTCAGACTAACTAGAGTAGTCAGTACACAAAGCGATCGAAGCGATTGTGTACAGTTTGCAACAAGGCCCACGGTGATTGGAGGTGTGACAGATTTCGACAGATGAATGTTCCTTGGCGGTGGATAACAGCGAAGCAGTGTGGACTATATTTTCGTTGCCTTGGCGACGATCATCGGGGTAGTGCTTGTACGCGTTCGAAACAATGTGGGGTCAATTCGTGTTCACGAACTCATAATCGTTTGCTTCATCAGGACACAGTCAATAATCAGCAATATTCGCAACCTTTGTCTACCAATCGCATTACGGGCAACGAAAGCCCGTCCAGTGAACAGTTATCAATCGGTTCAGTTAATCTATCGAGCAGCAGTTCAGTCACGAAAGGGGAGCATCGGGACATTAATGACAATGACCATACTACTACGATGATGACGGGCATTAATTCGTGGCAAGATTATGTGACTGTACGTACAGTTTCAGTAATTCTTCGGAATTGTAATCGTAGTGTCCGAGTGAATGCATTGGTAGATGATGCCAGTACTAAAACATATCTGAACAGTGATGTAGCTGCAGAGTTATGCCTGAAAGGGCAATTTCAAAAAGTTAGTATCGAAGTATTTAATGGTAACACAGAAACATTTGAAACCATGCCTGTTGATGTCGAACTAGAAAGCATCAATGGACAAATTAAGACAAACATAAGTGCCTTTACCACGAATCGTGTTACTGGAAATTTACAGGCGATAGACTGGAGTCAGCACAGCCGTGATTGGCCTCATCTGATGGGGATAGAATTTCCAAAACTAGGACATAAACCAGAAATTGATATTCTAATCGGCATTGTCTTGACTTACATTTCTCATATCGTGATATTCGTGGGCAGCCAGGTGAGCCTGTTGCCAGATTAACACCACTGGGTTGGAGATGCATCGGTACTCCTGGCGGTAAAATCGATTCTGTCGTACAAACACATTTTCTTTGGACATATTTCATTGATGACCATGGCACTAGTGATACTTTACATAAATTTTGGGAAGTAGAGTCAATGGGGACTATTTCTAATAACAAGACCGGGTCTTCCCAGGACATAATAGCACATGACAAAGCTAAGCAATTGATAAGCTATAATGCTGGACATTATCAGATCGGGATACCGTGGGTCGATGACGCGCCTGCATTGCCGTCAAACTACGTAGCAGCTCTACAAAGGTTTGAGAATACAGAAAAGCGTTTGTTAAAGGATCCGGTGGTTGCTAGCATATATTCAAAGACTAGTAGTCAATATGTCGACAAGGATTACATTCGTAAAATAGCTACCACGGATGAGAACCCTTCGGGAACATGGTATTTACCTCATGTTGCTGTTGTACGACCGGACAAAGCGACCACAGAAGTACGTATTGTATTCGATGCTATACCAAGTTTAATAACATTTCATTAACTGATGTGATTTACCCAGGTCCAAAGCTGCAGCGTGATCTCATGGATGTATTAATTCGTTTTCGCCAGCATCCAGTTGCTTTAGTGTGTGACATTTCAGAAATGTACTTACAAGTTGAGATCTCTCCAGAAGACAGACCTATTCATCGGTTTTTTATGGCGGGATCTTCATCAGGGCAACATCCCGGATGAGTATGAATTTAATCGTGTGGCCTTTGGTGTTAACTCGTCTCCGTTTCTGGCTCAGTGTATGATGCAAGAGCATGCTAGGGAATTTGGACAGTTATTTCCCATGGCAGCTGAAACTATTCTTAAGTCAACATATATGGATGACAGCATTGACTATGTACCCGATGACCGTCAAGGAATTGAATTATATAGACAACTCTCAGAATTATTATTGAAAGCTGGAATGACAGCTCATAAATGGCTATCCAATTCGGTCGCAGTATTGGATCATATTCCGGTCGCAAGCATGGCATTAAAACTGGTCTTGAAGAGAATGAGTTGCCATCCATCAAAACACTAGGATTAGAGTGGAAAGCAGATAGTGATATGTTTGCCTTCAGTTTCAGTCTGGTTGATGGCGATTTCCATTTCACAAAGAGGAACTGTTTGATGAAGATAGCATCACTCTTTGATCCTCTCGATTTTCCGTCACCTTTTACGGTTCGTGCCAACATCTTACTTCAGGAGATGTGGGCCGTTGGCCTGGACTGGGATAATGAACTTGATGAATCTATCATTGCAAAAGGTCATGAGTGGTTCATGGAGCTGGGTGCCTTGGCTAGCATTAAAGTGCCTAGGTGCCTTCGGGACAATATAGATATTGGATATTGAATCAATGACTTTGCAGACATTTGTTGATGCACCTGAGGATGCTTATGGTGCTATTGTGTATAATAGAACAGTCTATAGTAATGGAAATATATCGTCTTGTATTGTCGTAGCAAAGACACGCGTAGCTCCTTTGAAGTCGGTCAGTATACCACATCTGGAAATGATGGCTGCCATTCTTGGTTTACGATTGGCAGCGTCTGTAGCGACAACATTACACATTTCAATGACAGATGTCACTTTTTGGTCGGACAGTATACACGTTTCGTGGTGGATCCGGAGTCGAAGTAGACATTTAAAGCCCTTTATAGCAAATCATGTCGGTGAAATCCAAAGCTCAACTAATCCTGATCAATGTCGCTACGTTCCATTGAAAAAGAATCCAGCTCATAATCGCATAGAAAGGGACATTTCTGTCAAGGATGAAATCAAGAGACATTATTCATCATCAACAACCAATGACAATGGTATGGCCCCAGATATGACTTTGATATCATTTCAGGAACGACGGGATTGTCACTTAAATCCGCTTCGTTACTCGCGCTGGATGTGCCTTGTAAGAGTTACCGCTTGGGTATTTAGGTTCATTGATAATTGCCATGCACAGCCATCTGATCGGACAGCGGGCGAATTAACGCCAACGGACTATCTCGAGTCCAAAGTACATATCATCAAAGATGCTCAAAAGGAAGCATTCCCTGATGAGTATAGATACCGTCTGTATAGAAAGGATATTCCAAAGAATGCACACTACTACCATTGAATCCTAAATTAGACGAGGATGGCATCATTCGCTGTGATGGTCATTTAAAATACACAGAATTCCTATCACACGATGTGTGATATCCGATTATATTACCTCGCAGATGTCATGTGACAAAATTACTTATCAAACATTATCATGAAAAACAGAATCATGAGGGTGGTACAAATCAAGTTCTTGCAGAATTATCAACACGGTATTGGATTATTTCTGCACGAGAGGCTACTCGTGAATGGGAAAAAGAATGTTCGGAATGTCGTCTGCGAAAAGCTAAAACACTTACACAAATAATGGCTCCACGCTTACAGACACCAATGCGTGTATTCGCCCGGATTGCTGTAGACTACGGTGGACCATTTATTACGCTAGAAGGACGAGGTCGTCGTCGAGAGAAGCGCTACCTTTGTTTATTTACATGTTTAATGTCTCGAGCAGTTCATTTAGAAGTAGGTTTTGGACTCGTCACATTATCATCTGTCGGGCTAAACGGGACCCCTCCCGCATGGAACAAGTATTCATAATCGAATCGCATTAACCATTGACTTCATCAGTTAAGTAAATCATTACTCGGTATTCATTTAATAAAATACATCGGCAATTAGCGCATTCTTCACTCGGCAATCGGCAGCTTCGTATCATCACTCGGCAAATTTGTATCATCAATCGGCAAATTCATGTCACCAATCAGCAAGAATGCTTCCACAACAAATGGTGAGTTTTTCTAACTTATTCATCTCACTGTTTTTCATCGCCCCAGACATGTTACTCAGGTTTATGCCATCATAATCAAATATGGCGCATGCTAGCCGCTGTTATAATCGCATTGCAGTTCCGTCAGAAATAAACTCGAACGTTGTTACAAAATTGTACCAATTGTATGTATTTGATGTTACAATGCCTTGCGGCTTCTGTTGACTAGTCTGAATCTAATTAGACAGGGAGCTACACTTGCTGCCTAACAACACTGGTCAAATTAGTTTCAGAATATTTAACAGCTTGAGTGTAAATTTACAGAAATTTACACATTTTCAACGTATCATATTGGTTCCAAAGCGTGCAAAATGTCGACCTCCTTAACAAGAAATGAACAGGACACAGCTGGAAATGGGTCCATTTATAGTGCGCATCATAAAGTACGCTGATGCGTGAAGAGTCCTATCTTATCCAGTGATTTCCCACCTGTAGTCCTGACCCTAACTCGTGACCCATGCATTTGTCGGTATAAAACATGTGTAAATCCCAGTTTTATTAGCCGATGTAGACCCTTTTTTGATGTGCGCGATTTGCCATGAACACCAGAAGCGGGTAGTCTATATGCACTTTCGGCCAAAGATTTTGATTGTCTCTTACTAATCCGGAAAGTCCAGCATCCCTCTGGCAAGCCAAGAGTGTTGTCAAGTATGGCACACGTTAGCTGATGTGACAATCAAATTGTATATGCTCTGTCGGCCAAGGAGTTTGATCGACTAATCTGACAAGTCCAGTATGTTGAAATCAGTAAGTCGATATCAGATCGGTGTTAAATTTAAATGTTGTGTTGCATGCAACGCTTGTTTCCGTCGACAATGTCGAATTCGACACACTGGGTCTGAAATTAGCTAATGTAAACTGTCCTTTACTCTACACCATGCCAATGAATGAGAAGTGATACTGAGGATTGATGAGAACTGTTGTGAACATGTGGGATAATGTTGTCTTGGTGGGTTGACATTGTTTAATGATGACTGCTAAGGTATTTGATCATTTTTATTCGTTGACACCCGAGTTGAATAGGATATGGATTTCAAATATCCCTCCTCTTTGATGTGACTGCCAGACACATCTATGGAGATATTATGACTTGTCTATTATAGCTTATATATTAAGGTGTGTTCTAAACCAAATTATCTGTAATCGATGTCAGAAGTTGATAATTAACAATATGTTGTGAACAGAACCCAACCAATTTGGTATCCACAATTGCCAACTTATCCACCAATCAGTCATCATGTATTCGCCATTCGTCAACTTAAACTCAATTAGTCTATAGAATTAGATTTGGCACAGATGATGTGCATTAGTTGCAATTTGACAGATTACCACTCTGCTCGAAAATAGGTTGATTATTGTAGCCAGGGTGGGTCATACTTCCAATTGACTATATGGATCTTGCATAGAGTACGGGGCTGTTGTGCTTCTAACGATTTAATAAAGACAATGGCCGTAGCTGGACCCGCCATTCATTCAACGAACTCAAATTCAGTTATCGTAATGTGCCGAGATTACGTAGATAACACCACTGTTGTATTAAATGTGCACCTTTTCCTATGTTTATCCTGTTTTTGCAATGTGGGATCGGGTCTGATGACCGTGTGGATAGTATATGCATACTGCTTAGGCAAACCATAGCATTATATCTCCGAAGACATGTTGCAATCATTTATGCTTCATCATATATGGTCCTAGTGTATGTGTTGTGCTGAGCTCTTGGTTGCTGGTATGGGAGGTGTATTGACACGGATGTTGGGGGTAGTACGATGTGGTAAAATGCTGTGTTCTATGCAATACATATGATAACTAAATATAGTTTAAGTACCGCATAGTATCGGGGGGGGGGGGGGGGGTGGGGGGGCAAAGGGGCTGGCGTGTTTACTTGATCCACACGTGATTTCCACCTAGGTACCGATTCGATGATCTGGATTTAAATTTAAATATTGCGCGTTGGCCATATACACGTATACACTTTATTAGACGTTAAATTATTAATCATAAGCGACAGGGGTTGAAGCCAGTCAGAATGAACAAGAACAGCTAGCTCAATGCGAAGCCGAAATTATTCAATCGCAATGTTGAAGCAGTATTGATGTAAGCACGCGGTCGCTGGTTGTACATACTGATCGTGGGGCACAAGCTGCATGTCTATATCTGGCTGCAACAGATCCGTAATTAACGAAAACAAACGTATTTCTCTACCACAAACGGTAAATATATTCTATAATACCATAAATCGGTATATTGAATTTGCAAAGTTACCCCATTCGTGGAGCATGATCAAGACTAATGACACACGTGCATACCTCAATAAGTATGGTCTTAGCTACAGGTAAACATACAATTTTCCATTCGCATTATACTTTAGAACCATTGCACACATCCCCATTAGTGTTCGCCTTGAATTCATAATTTAGTAAGTATAAATATGTTGTTTTTAGATGTAAATTACTATATCCCGCAGTGCATTCAGCTACGTTAGTGTATCTTTCTGTCCGCGACATGGTGTGACCCTACCAAGAGCAGCTGTCGAGCCAGTACATGGCGTGACCCCTAGCGTATCTGTCTAGCTGCTATATGATGTGACCCCCTTGTTCAGCTTTCTAACCACGACCTGATGTTCAGCTTTCTATGCATGGCATTGTGTGATCCATTGTTCAGTGTTCTAGTCACGACATGGTGTGGCACCTAGTTCAGCGTTCTACTTGCGACATGGCGTAATCCCTGAGTTCAGCTTTCTCCCAGTGGCATGGTGTGATCCCTAGTTCAGCTCAGAGCACATTAACAGGTGTTGCTGACATCAAAATGAAGACAGTAGGACTGAGCAAGACCCATCCATTCAGCTTGACCGGACTACACTATCGGTAGTGCAATGTAGAATTATCCGAATGCAATAATTATTATAAGATCACAAATACTTTGTAATGTCAACCCTTCGATTTCAAATCAATGTCTGTTTGATCTATGCCTCCATCTATGTATTGCCATTGTGAATGTCATCATAGGGTGATAGGATATACACACAGACACACACACGCGGTGAATCACGCGGATGTCATGTGTCATAGGAATGTCGAGTTATCTGGTTCAAATATGTCAAATTTTACCATAAAGTTATTTTAAGGTCATGAACTAGAAAGTATGGTTATGCTATAAAAGCAAATCTAGGGGTTATACAGCTCAACAGTCGATGATGTTTGGACGAGCAGGTCAAGCCAGGTATTAATTTGACCTCTATCACCTCAAAAGCCTGTCAATGATAAGCACCCGATTTTGTGATGGTCAGATCAGAAGTTTCTAGTTAACAGGAAATCGCCAAATTGCTGTAAGTTAAATGGCTCGAACATGTATTATCGATGGATCAAGAATTACAGGAATATTGCCGCTGTAGGTTTTGTGGTATCAGGACACAAGATCTATATGACGTAAAAAGGATTTCGAATCCATGTAAAGGAGTCCAGCTTTAATGAAAGAAGTTGAGGAGATAGGAGCGACAGGGTATGGATATGGATGCAACTCAAATTAGATTATTTGGATTGAATAATGGCAAGCTATGGATGTGGTCTCTCTGGATTGAACTTAAAGCTCACATGTCTCTGCTTTTTGGCCACACTTGATCAATAGTAGTAATATACCAGTGATCAAGTTATGATCAACATTCAGATATGTATGACTTGGTCAAAGTTGCACGTTTCTCAGTCACCACCAAAGTTCCTCATTAACCGACCACAATAATATCGTTGATCTATCTAATGACATTGAAGTCGTAATGGGAAAAACTACGGCCGATTAACCCAGCTATGCATTGATTCAAATTCTAGCAATTAAGGTTAAACAGTTACAACCTCTCTTTAAAAACAAGAGCTGCTTAAACCTCTTTACCAGAATCAGAAAATCGGCATATCTGGGAATGATACTATTTGACGGTTATCTGCATGCGGTGGAGAACATTCTGTAAATGAAACTATGAAAACAGAAAACACTTTAATCTTTCATTCATTACATAGAGTCGCTGAATTGATATTGATATAGTATAAAAGGAGTAGTGAACTAACGCTGTATTTATTATAGTTTATAAGCGCCAGTGATGCGCTATACGCACGCATATAAACTGAATACATTAATACATAAAAAAGAGGAAAGAAAATAATTTTTGGAAATTTGATGATTGAAATTTTAATCAATCAGCCCTTAGTTTTCATTAAGGGTTAATTTATTTAAGAGGCAATCACCAACTAGCATAGCAAACTTATAATCAATTTTAATGCATATTTTAATTCAAGGAGTACGCATTACAAGTTCAATGATATTTTAATAGCGAGTTGACTGTTAGTCGGTAGGATAATAATAATGCAATTCATACGGGGTAATTCAAAAGACTGCTGAACCACTCAACCAATCCAAAACCTACGTTATGAATTGGTTGATTAGTTACTCAGGCCTTGGAACTTGAAACAAACTAAGTATACATGATGATTACTAAATGAGTGTTTGTTATTTGAACTTGGATATGTGGCGTAATAACAACAACACGAAGCAAATATTCAATCAATTTAAATAGAAATATTTCAAAAATAAGTATGAAAATTTACTTATAGAATAGTTTGAAATTTGGTTACATAAGTAAGCATCTGGACAGTCTCTGCACCACGCGAGTTGGTCGTGGTGTATGGTAAATAATTTTGAGAAATCAGAGTTAAAGGTTAGATACTTTGAATATGCTGAATACATAAGTCCGGTCACGGAATGAAGACGAACAGAAGACGATCCGATCTGTCGTGGCGCCGGGAGTGAAAACACACGTGAAGAAATGGATGACAAGCCGGAAGAATGTTCTGTATTCCGAAATAGAAACGATAAGGTCGAAGGCACTAAGATGATCCGAGATATTGAATTGTGAAACTCGGAAGACACTGAGATGATTCGTGTGATAACTCGGCTTAGTTAAGATGGCTGAGAATCGAAAAGATGACAGTAATCGCTAATACAATCTGAACATTTCAAAAGGATGAAAGCGTCGTAAAGATGACGAGATTGATGACATCACAGTTAGAAAAATAGACTTCTACCTACCCAAACAAGCAACCAGGGGCTGCTTGCTTTGGGATTTGGTCTGAAGGTGATTAAATTGTTGACGTCGCGGGTAGTGAATTTAGACTACTACCCACTCAAGCAGGGCACTATGTTCCGCTTGCTTTGGGATTGCGTCTGACGGTGATTTGATTGATGACGTCATGGGTAGATCAAATCGACTGATGCCTTGTGACGATGAGTACATTGCGACGACGACAAAGACGAGACAACACAGGCACACTATTACTTTAACATGTTTACATGGTGAGTTCGTGGACTCTTGAAAATAAGCGGCTCCTAGATGACGTGTGAGCCGCTTAGGTATCTGTTTCGAACTGATGAGTGGAAGTTGGTGATTTTCCCACCAAAACACCGTCATGTGATTGATAAATGAACACATGGTTTGAAGTATAAATGCGCCGACGTTCATATAATGCCCAAAGATGGTGACAATCTTATCATAGAAAAATGTGATAAAACTCATTGGAAAATAGAATCACAAAAATAATATTTATGCGAGAAAAGTTAATAATTATAACATTAAATTGACCAATATAATAAAATCTAGTGGAACTATTTTCCTAATTTAACTAATGTGTCATGTTAATTTCAAGTAATATTGATGCCTGGTCTACCGTACAAACATCGACTTCAAAAACACTAGATCGACCAATAGTTCACCGAGTTACATAGTGGGATGGACTTAAGCCTCTAGGACAGATCGTACACTTCTATACTCTGTGTTAATCAGTTACAGCCAAGAGCCTAATTAGCATATGAATTTGGAACAATCTGATCATATGTTTATTTCAAGATCATAGGTATGGAATACATGGACAGTGGAGCGGGAATAAATGGTAATACTGAATTAACCCTTCATATCCATGTTCCCTAAATTAACTAAATCAGTAATAGTCTGGCGTCACACATATACTGTGACGCCACACATCATACTAGTAGCACACATGGTTGAGTTATGATATGGCATGTAGCACATATAGTTGATGTGATGTGGTAATCAGATATCTAAGTATGTGAACACAGTTTGTGGATCGTTTGAGGGGATGTCTGCAGCAGGAGAGTTGCCGGGAAAAAACACACTTTCTCAGGTCGCATTCAGGGGAGATCTGTGAATTATTTAAATATGAAACTTTTGAATGTTTCCTGAATGCGTATCTCGTAGTGTTATTCAGGTGATATATAACACACCGAGGCGAACAGTCTAGTAATCTTACAATTATAATGTTACTGCAATCAAAAGTAACTGTGATGGCACCCGACATAACCAACATCTTTTAATATCTTACCTAACAAATCATTGGAAATCAGTCGCTAAACAAGTCTCATTACATACACATACACCGATTCTTTCTATTGTGCTAGCACACTGATCAAAATGAGCTCAGCAACACCAACAATCAACAGCTTTTCCTCCTAATGTCGAAAAAGTAGGGCTGCCCGCTTGACTGTTTGGGGAAACTGAATAAAACACACTGTATATAAATGGTACATACTTCTGTAAATAGCTGAACAGTGTGGTCCATATTGATTCTCCCGTCAAGCTTAGCACATTTAGCTCAAAATACGATTACCAACATTGAAAGTGAATTAGGGCTACACAGATTCCTAATTACCCTTTCTTTATACAATGTGGTACTTAATTTAGAAACTAATAATCAGCTTGACGATCAGCGTCGGCTGTCCTTGGAAGTAATTGAAGCACATGTAAATCAGTATTCTTTCCATCTATACTTTCTTGGTCTTACATTTGGTCAAGACCAACATATATAACAAACAGATCTGTATATAGTAAGGCCTTTTCCGCATTGGAGGATGCCAAATCAATGGTTTGGAGACTGGTTGTCGACAACACATGTGCAATGGTCAGAGATTTACCAAAGCTAATGCTTAAACATATTATTGAGAATAGTAATTAATGCTTTGTATATATTGGGTAGAGATTACAATGTTAACGTGCCAAACACTGATATAAATTGCATCGGGAAGTTATCGTTACAGCGTGTCAATCACGGTAAGTTATCGTTACAGCGTGTCGATCACGGGAAGTTATTGTTACAGCATGTCAATCACGGGAAGTTATCGTTACAGCGTGTCAATCACAGGAAGTTATCGTTACAGCGTGCCAATCAATAGCACACAATGGCTGATGGAGAATAGACCTTTCCATGTTTTAGCCATGCCCGCCCATCTCTAGTTATGATCCACCCACACCTCGCCCGTGTTGGAATCGATCGATCTCCTCACAATTATACAGGCAAGCTATTGCATATTTTCGAACTAATTTGATTGAGCGCTGTTGGTGCCTATGGCAGCAACAATGTCCAGTCAAATTAGTTTCAAAATATTCAACAGCAAATTTAGTATATAGTAGAGATATACAATTCATACAACGTGTCGGACTATTAAGAGTTAAAGACGGGGCAAACAGACTCATGCACGATGTAATGATTATGACGTCAACCTACACGCTGCTTTGCTGGTTATGACGTCATATGACGTCAGATGAAAGATGAATACGCTGGAAAGGTGAATTGTTTATGGATTATATCTAATAAATAGGTAAACCCATTTCGACAGATAGTTTTTAGACTATGCTGCATGTCCGTCGTAGATTAACATAAATAGCCAGTGGACACGAACAGAGAATAATCTTTATAACAGGGACACTGACAAAGGATATGAACTGGCGTGGGGTGAAGGTGTGTCAAGTTGGCACGGAAATAGAATAGTTGTTACTCACGATAAGCGGGGAGCACATTTCTAAGAATGAACCGCCATTGTCCCATAGGTTGTGCGAATCCCCAATAAAAAGGCTTAGTATTTCCTTACCTGTTTATGTTACATTTTAATTAAGTTTGGAATCGATGCTTTCTCTTGTTGATGGCGCTGCATTTCAGTCGATCCATTTAATTAAAGCAACAGGAGAATTAATTGAAGTTATGCCTCGCAGTGCTTCTCATTTCAGTACTGCCAAGCAAAGTCGCCTGAGGTGTCCATTGCCTGGTTCGTCTTCAACTTTTACTCTTGGATGCCCGTTTACCCTGGTCAAATGTGATAATGGTTACAGGAGATATGTAGTTTTAACTAATGTCAGTATTGAAATCTCGCAATGAAAAAAAGAGAAGTACGTCCCAGTGGAAGGATCATATCCTCTATATGGTTAATTGAGTGGTACGTGTGAGACATATTTTCTTGCCATCTTCCCAGATTCTGGGCCATTTCACCATTTGATCTTTGCTGGCATTTACTATCGACCGAGCATGATACAATTGACCGGAAACAGAGCAAGTAGATAAAGGTCTATGAAGGGATGATTAACTGATACATGGAATTGGTCATTTTAGATTCCGTATGCAAACACAATTTTAATAAGCCTTTTGTTCAATATGGGTGAAACACACTCAAACTCCGTCTCCCACATATAAATCATGCGAGCATACAGTAAGAAATAAGCAAGAAATGCTAATTTGAAAACGTGCAGAACGGGAATTCTGATTCCAACTTTTTCAATTCCGGCAATCGAAAAGCCAACTATGCATACGTCACTCCAGTTAGGCTAGCATGGCCATGCATAGGGATCAATCGTAAACAAGGCAGATATCTAAAACCGTGTCACCAAAATTACCTTTAATACATGGTGAAGGGAAGATAAATGTCGTCTTATAAAAGCAGTCGGAGCAAATGTATTAGCGTGATGCGTTCCGTACAGGTGATATCTGTTTTGTTGGGAATCGATCAGCGTGTTGATGGACGGCTGTCAGCTATTTAACACAACGTACTTCTGTTATTAACAGAGATTGTGTCCAGTGTATCAGTGTGTATTTTATGAGATATTGACACGTGTGTGATATATTTATGCAATGCTATACCAGTCGAATCATGCACACTTTAAACAGCTAACTAATGGGCATTGTGTGCAGAGGGTAACTGGTACCAGCCACTCTGTTTGCGTTCTTAACTATGGAAAGTGATTGGATTGATCTCACGGAGTTGGACGAAGAATAGACAACATATTGCGCCTTATCTCATAACTGACAATGCTCCGCTGTCCAGGTGCAATGGTGGCATTTGCAATGGTAATCTTGATGTAGAAGATACATTCCTGGTAGTGATGGAACACTCCACGCATGGCGTTGCTGTTCTGTTGCCGGTTGGAATTCGGATGGTTGTTGAAGGGTGATGTATGAGTATCCATCGTAAGGACAAGAACGTCGACAAGTACAGTACCATTTGACTGTGAGAGACAATCCTGATTTTATGAGAAACCAGTTAAATATGTAATTGTATTATGGTATTCAGGTTCCAAGGTTGGATGGAGGAAAGTGGTGGTGGCTGGAGTGATTCCCCATTCAGGTATGTCTGGACGAGTGCAGATAGACACGTATGGAGCGGCTCGTGATATTCTACAAGTTATTTTCGCAGCAAATAGTAGTTACTAACAACATCAATGTATACATGTATGTATGTATGTATGTATGAGATTTTTGTTACAGACAGTTAATTAGGAATGGATCCTTGGAATGTAAATGATGTTGCAGAGGAGGCGGTGTTCTACCTACAACCGCAGCATGAAGCTAAGAACCCATTGCCATGGCCATGGATATGAATTTTGTAGTAGTGAGATAATTTCGATGTACTGCTAGCTACTTGTAAACTGTTCACACACACCACCATCACCCAACCAAATGGTTATTCACAAACAAGTGTCAGATTACTAGAGCTCAAGAGAATAGCTGAGCTTGGTAATTGTGCAGGTATATCTCGAGTTGGTTATCTATGTTTGAGTCCATTTTACGAGCGGCATGCAGGAGTTAGCTGTTCCTGTTTTAATATGCTCCCATTAGCATGGTCCGATTAGTATACAGAGCTCTGTTTTGGTATCTTTATTTGTGACGTATCGTTAGTCATCACCCCCCAATACACCCAGTGCCCATGCTACCATGACTACCACATGGCACGCACACCCTTAGTGTCATGGTTGATGTTGGTCGGCAGACTGATGAATACCCTTCACGAGAACCTGACTGTATAGGTTCTCAATGTTATGATCTTGATTTTGGTATCTCTCACCGGGATTGCTGGGTATTGGAGCAGGCAGGCAATGTCGATGTATCAGTGAGAAGTGGGAAGTCTGATGCATGTGGTCTACTAAACGGAGTGAGCGTAGTGCATTTTCGGATTAAATCACATGCTCTCGGAGACAATGATCCATGGGCTGTATGCTCTGTCATCAGTGGTCCAATGGGGCATCGGCATATAAAATGGCATAGCGTTAGTATGGTAATAGCCAAGTGACAGTGCTCATGTCTGACTTAAAGTACCAGTTCTGCTACACTTGTATTAATGGAGGCAGTACTTGAAACCATTTGCATTATCCATGTGATTAACCGCCAGACATGCTATTCATTTTGGGACACAACACAATGTAATCCATTCATCATTACTAAGACGCAATTAAACATACAGCAACATAACTATTTCTGCATTCGAGCTAAGCCCCACCTGGGAGGCATTGGAGCTTGTGGACAACCCGATTGCCAGTAGTAATTGGTTATATACGTTCTCAAAGCTGCTACGAACGAGGAGTGTATGGCATTCAACATGTGACCACATAATGCATATGGTTGCACAATGAAACTCTCTTCCAATTGTAATAAAGAAATAGTGACAAAGTGATCCTTCTTGATACTGTTGATACCATAACGGCATACACTATATAGCCAGCTACCATTACCTCCATCATACGATTGCCATGTAGCACAGTTGTGTACTGGTGGAAAGACGAACATAAACTCTTCTCCTCAGAAGAATTACTATTGGACAATCAATGACCCCCACTACACAAATGCTAGGCAGCGCAGTGGTGTTATGAGCTGAGATGGATGCCGATGGGGAACAGAAACGTGTACGTGTGCTAGGTGAATAATAACCTAATGATGGAGAGTAACATAAAGGCGCGTGGCTGCCAAACGACATATACATCACAAGTGAGAGTAAAGTAACTGTTATTACCACTGATAGATTATCGTCTCTTGCTGATTCTGATACGGAGATATGTTAGCTGAGAATACAGGAGCCCCTTGTATGATTATCATCACAGCACACCAGTTACAGAAGCCACAAAAGGATGATTTACTTACTCAAACTGACCATTACCTAATCTAGAACAAATGTATAGTAGGCCCTAGAGAATTTGAAAAACATGTGCTACTATTGTCAATGATAGACGCACGTGTCACAGTGATTTTGATACCGAAATACGTTAGCTGAGAATAAGCGAGCCCCTTGTGACATTGGTATCACTGCTCACCAGTTACAAAATCCCCAAATGTATGATTTACTGGCTCAAAGCAACAGTTATTAAATCTTGTAAACATGCGTTGTTTGACTACAACCACAAACACATCGATTTAGCAATCATTGCTGTTCAGTGTATTTGCTGATACTATTTGTGGTGTAAAAAAGGAAGCAGGTTACCGATGCGAATTCACGTAAGATGCGTATTTAACATCCACATTTCGAAACTATGACACTTTTTCAGGGATCAACGACGTTTCTAAACAAGCAACCAGCTTGTGATACCGCAATAACCTGGTCAGTGCGTGCATGTTTTACTAAGTTGATAAGCTCAATGTAAATCAGTGTATTGGATTTGATTCGTGGTGTGATGTGCACTATCCATAGAACTGGATAGTTGTGCTCAGTATCATATGGCAAATCAGTGAATATTTAAAAGAAGTGGTTATCAAAAGAGCAGATGACCCGATAAATGAAATCATTGAGGATCGATACGTCGATACATAGTATACGTATACTGCGCTGAACCTCATGCTACTACACAAAGACTGAGGACTGTTGTAAGTGTTCGGAACAATCACACATTTCAAATCAGCATATTCACAACACGTACTTGCTTTATGCAACCCTGATGGACACATCATCGGCTGTTAGCAATGTATTGATTATGAGATGATAGAAACGCTCAAAGGTGCACAATGTAAGCGTATACATTCTCAAAGACCAGTTCATTGCCACAAAAGATGAGATGCTAAATCCGTTTGACATCCACCCAAACCACTGGCAGATGTTACGAAACCATGACGGCCCCAAAGAATGGATGCGCATGTAGAAAAGAAGGTATCAATGATATCATCCATTATACCATCTGAACAACCATCGTACAAATCATCAATTCTGCCTTTGAACAACACTTTCCTATGTAGTGTGTGTGAATGGACACCCCCATTGTACTGCCTACACATAAGACACCAATGGACCTTTCCATGTTTAGCTATGCCCCGCCCATCACTAGCTAAGCTCCACAAACACCTCGTCATGTTGGGATTGATCGATCTCCGAATGGCCTAACTATATATTAAACTATACAGGGACGCTATTGAATATTTTGTAACTAATTTGACTGGGTGCTGTTGCTGACATAGCAGCAACAGCGCCTGGTCAAATTAGTTTCAAAATATTCAACATAATATTTATTAAATAGTAAACACATACAATTTGTACAACAACGCATGGACCGTCTTCAAATACGCGCTCGTGACGTACTTATCGACGCCATTCTTGACGTCAGTCATTATGATGTCATTCTACACATCACGTAGTTGATTATGACGTCATATGATTGGTGGATACTCTGGAAAGGTGAATTGGCCTTCTCTCCAACGTGAGATACATCGTCCTCTTGAAGAGCATTAGAAAAAGTGTGTCAAATGAGATTTTATATCATATCGGGTAGAAATGTTACAGATGTACAGGACATTGGTCTCAATGCATGCTGGCATTGATTGTTCACTGTACCCGCAAATACGAACACACACACACACACACACACACACACACACACACACACACACACACACACACACACACACACACACACACACACACACACACACACACACACACACACAGACACACACACACACGCTCGCACGCACGCACGCACGCACGGGCGCGTATCGCTGGGAGCGGAATTGTGCATATATAGCTACAGAAAATAGGTTGAAGGATACTGTGTAAGACACAGGCTCCAGGAATGTATTTGTTTTTTGAGTTTGATAGAAGGAAAAGAGCAGCACTGATCACTCCACGGCAGTCGGATTACAGTGTATGCCAACATTCAATTAAACAGGATTAGAACCAGGCAGATTATGTGATAGGTGCTGTTAACTGGCGAACAGTTAGTACTAGTTCCTAAACGTGTGCGACTAGGTGTCTACTTAGGAAGCTGTATGAGCAATATTTTAAACAGCGGATTGTTTTTCGCGGATAAAATCGGGACCGGCGCAATCCTATATCCAGTGCCTACCATTTCTGATTTCTTTGTCGTGTAATAATTAAATCCCATGCATATATCCTGAAATG
The DNA here is from genome assembly GCA_034401795.1 of Chaetoderma sp. LZ-2023a. Classification (NCBI taxonomy): domain Eukaryota; kingdom Metazoa; phylum Mollusca; class Caudofoveata; order Chaetodermatida; family Chaetodermatidae; genus Chaetoderma; species Chaetoderma sp. LZ-2023a. The sequence goes on from CM067359.1 coordinate 186,916,274, forward strand.
ATATTGTGGCATAACTTAAAGTCAATTCAATCCAATATTATATAATACTACTTGGTGCACAGACGCACGCACACACGCGCGCGCGTTTAACACGTGCACGCATGCATACACGTGCACACGCACGCATGCCCATCCCTTATTGTTCCGCCACTTAGTTAGCTGCTTCTACACACGGTAGTAGGGATATTATATTACAGATGTGCTCAAGCTTGAGGTCATATTATTCGTATGTGACATGATTTAGTCTTAGATGCCCTCATCCTACTGTGGCATAGAGCTACCAATGCGGATTCTCTGCTGTGGCAATGAGCTGTTGCTTGGTTTGCAATGGCGTGTGTGATTCTGTTTCGCGTGTTGAAGTAATTAGTAATTCTCATATACTCATCGTGGGCTCAGCATCCTCACGTGTGCTTACAGCTGTTATCACTGATAGAGGCGTGTTTTATTTTATCTTGTTATTTAATGTTTTATGGCGGCTACATGGTATATGAGTGGCCACAGGTTTCGCCGCCGGAAGGCAGCATTGCCATGGTATGTTAGCTGATCCTTAGCATCATGGTAATTAATCTGCGATTTATTGCAGATTATTGTTTTTACTCAAGATCTTTCCTATGACATCGCAGATTAGTATAATTACTCAGGATCTTTCTTTTACTTACTATTATTATTCTACCTAAAAGGTGTAAACCGCATATCCTCAAACAGTTTTGATCCGATCAACTCCAACGTTTGAGAACTTCAAGATCCCATGCCACAGTCGCTAGCTATTATTTTTATTTTGGATCCACCTAACAGTTTTCGAGCTACCTACCTTTGAGTGGGAACAAAGTCACACAGGAAATGTATGGGGATGTTCAAAATTGATATTTGAAGTGCTACTACAGCTAGAGTTTTCAACAGATCAGTACCATACTTGCAGAGGATGTTACAACTGGCGATTTGTTTTTGAAAGATTAAGTTTTTTCAAATGTCCGACGGACCTTTGACCCCACAATGCATGGAAACACCTCCCATAGGAAATATATGGGGATTTCAAATGGATGTTTGAAGTGCTACTACACATAGAGTTTTGATCGGATCACTCCCATACTTGGGTAGGATGTATAAATATTTTTTCCAAATGGCCGCCATGAACAAATTTGGGGCAAAAATACCAGTTTTCATTTTTTTACAGAAATGAACTCAGGATGAAAAAAAATTGAAAAATGACGACCAGGTGAACCTTTTGGTGTCAAAATGATCAACAATGTTTTTTGGCAGAAATGAACTAGCGAAATTTTGTGTTCAAAATGGCCGCCAAAATGGGTTTTCGTCCGATCGACTTGACATTTGGTAAACTTCTAGGTCTCGTAGTGACTTTATTTGGTATTAAATTTAAAGTTGATCCGACCAACTTTTTCGAGAAAATCAGCTTTTGGGTGTCACATATTCCGATAGTAAACCTGGCCCTACATCGCATAAATACACTTCAGTAAATGTTCTCTAGTTATTGATCTAACTACGGGTCTTTCTTTAATCTTGATCCTCGTCACGCTTTTGTAATGCTAACTCCTCCTCCGGTTTCCAGCTGCTCAACTCCACTCTTTATCAACTTGTAGTACCCCATGAGACTTAGCGCTATTACTTTTCTTTTGGATCGGCCGAAGGGTTTTCGAGCTATCCACCTCTGAGTGGGCAAAAAGTCCCAAAAAAGGAAATGTATGGAAGCAATATTCGGACAGCGACTGTTCCAGATGTTTTATCTCGATCAACTTGAAATTAAACAGACATCTACAATTTTGTGATCCGCATTTTGATCCAAAATATTTTTTTGTGTCCGACGCCAGGTTTTTGAGAATATTGGTCACAAGCACCATTTTTTGGAATCAAGATAATCCATATTTCTAGGGCTGTCAGAGTCTTGAAATTTAGCATGTAGGTAGATGCATCATCCTACTATAGATTAAGATAATACACTCGTTAGCGAACATACAATCCTTTCCGAAATCTGCATTTCCATGGCCGATATGCCCCATAGGAAATGCATCGGGGCAATATTCAGTCAGCAACTGCTCATAGATTTTGTATTCGATCATCTTGAAACTTTAGAAACTTCTAGAACCTATTGACCCACCTGTTGAACCAAAATATTTTTTTCGGTCCAATGACCGGTTTTTGAGAAAATCTGGCATAAGCACACCTTTTTGTGATCATTTGCCGATAGATGACGGAATTATGATTGGATCTTTTCAGGATTTAATTTCTCTGATCTGGGATGAAATTACCTTTCGCATTTCGTTTACAGAACTCCGATATCATGAGCGGTTTATGAGATATCATGATTGTGGTAACGCAGAAAAATATGTCCATAGGGAATCTATTGGAAATTGATTTGATGATAAACGACCCATTCATTTAACTATCACCTCTAAACTTAATACACTCTTAGTACGCCTTGGGGCATGTAGAGGGTCACTATACAAATTGGACCGGGTGTATGGTTTCCGAGAAATCCCATTTTCCTTGACCAAAAAGGCCCATAAGAAATGTATGGGAGCAATATTTGGCCAGTAACTGCTGCTAGAAATTTTTCTCAATCTTCTTGAAACTTAATATACGTATATCATCTGTTGACCCGTATTCTGGCTCAAAATATGTTTTGGGTCTGGTGACCCATTTTAAAGAAAATGGTGCATACATACAATTTTGTGGCATCGTTATAACTCGGTTTTCTTTGATGGTCAGAGTGTTGTAAGACATCCGTAGAGACAAGATCCTCCTATTGCTTTCAGCAATACAATCGTTAGTGAACAAATTAACATTTCTGTTATTGCAAATCCGCAAACTGGCAAATATTTCCGTGATGTGCCGAGAGATTACGAAATTATGGTGAAATTGTTAGATGATTTGTTCCTACTGATCCGGGGTGAAATTACCTCTCAGACGCCATTTACAGAACTCCGATATCACGATCGGTTCATGAGATATTCTAATTTTTCTAACGTAGACAAATATTTCCATAGGGAATTTATTAGATATTGATTTGATGATAAATGACCCACTTTTGGAACTATCACCTCCAAAGTTGAGACATTCTTGGTACACCTCATGGCATGTATAGTACCTCTATAGAAATGCGAGAATTCCACGTTTTCTTGTCCAAAAAGTCGAATTGGACATGTAAGGGAGTGCTATTCGGACAGCAACTCGTCCTAGAGTTTCTGGCAGATCATGGAGAAACCTAAGAGACGCCTAGTATCTGTTAACCCGCATCTGACACCTACATATTTTCCTGGTCCATTGAGTACCATGTGTGATTTCTAGCCTCCAATCTTGAGATGCTTTTATTTTCCTTTTGGATCCAGTGAATAATACCCGAGGAATATGCTTATCCATGTCCAAAATGTCCCATATGCAATGTACTCCCTTACATTTCCATTATTGAATTGACTCAATCAATTTTAACAAGTAAAGGGAGGTAATTTATGCCAAAAACAAACATTGGTTAGTCTTTTGCATGAACTGCCACCATTTACCTTTAATTCATAAATTCCTCCTTTGTTGACATTTAATGGCCCTTTCCTTGATGTTGGTAAAGCTTTTACTATAGAAATTCCGGATACATTATTTTATACTTCAGGGTCAAGGCTATCGGTTTTCAAGAAGCCAGCTTTTGCCTAACCTGTGTAAAACTATGGGAATTTCAACTATGGATCTTTGAACTACGACAACACTTAGACTTTTTACCAGATCAGCATCAGGCATGCTCGATGCCCAGGTGAGAAGAGGGCTTATACTTCTCCTTAATGCCCAGTCATCGCGGATTTACAGTTACTTCAGCAAATGTGTTCTAGTTCGGATGTTCTTATTCCTCAAAGCTTACTTGAGAACTAAAGAAGCTTGATAAATGATGCCTCCATTCGTCCCTCTAGCACCTTCAGGTGTTACAATTTTCTCATTGTCTAATTTATCTGGTGAGATAGTTTTCCACCAAAGATAGTTATCCCTCCGGCGAAAACGTGAATGTTAATCACTGGCAAGCATACCAGTATGTGTCTGCTTCTAACAATGTGCATGGACGTAATATGCACTTTTAGGATGAGGCTGGAATTAATGTGATTGCTACATTGCCTTACACACCGCTGACATAAGACGGCTGCTATGGTGCAATTTGGCATACAGTTTAATAGACGATTAGAATATATTGGCAATCAACAATTCCGTGACACCAAGTTCGATAATCATTTCTTCCACTGAGATGAATTGGTTTACTTCTAGTGACACACGTGGTCGATTTTGCGTTCAACATATATTTAGAATCAGACGAGTGCGACATAGATAATGGAATACACGTCCCGTGCCTCATAGTAATCATAAATAACTATTACATGTGGCATATCATTTTAGAAGCCAGAGCCATTGCACTATGTATGATTTACGATGTACTTTGCTGGCTACATTTTGAATTAAATTGACTGGATGCACTTACTGCATGCAGGAAATATACCCCACGCTTTCAAGGTTCAAATGTCCTGCGTTGAAGTATTGATATAGATGTTTGCATGTATAAATTAGTCAGAGCAACTCCATGTGTCAAAAATGCGAATCAATTTACTGATTACATCAACCGCCTGTTATGCATCAAAACTAAGATAGCCCATGAAGTATTGTGATGGTTATGTTCCAAAGAGACAATTTGATAAAGTACAGTGATATATTATTAAACAGTTAATAGTACAATCCCCAACCTGCGTATACTTTGATTCGCATCACGCCGTGTGACAGCAAACCGAGATATATGTATCCCAAGTGCCATAGCGTTCTTGTTATCGCCACTCATAAATTAGTGTGTCGTTGTGATTTTGATCCTGAGTTATATCAGCTGGCATTAAACGAGCTCCGTGTGTGATTAGCATCGCTGCAGGCCAGTTACAGAATCCCCAACATACCGATTTACTAGCTCAAAGTAACCGTTAGTTACTCTAGAACAAACTATGGTATAGAATAGGGGAAAGGTGTTGTTGTTGTTTTTACTGAAAGATTAGCGTGTCGTGATACGCTCGATACAGAGTTGTGCTAGGTGATAGAAAACGAGCACTGTGTGAGATTAGTATCCCTGCATGCCAGTTACAGACTCCCCTGTGTAAATGTATAATATAGAATTGGAAATGTGTTGCTGTTATCTTCTCTGATAGATCAGTGCGTATTGCTGATTGTGTTACCGAGTTATATTAACTGTATGTAAAAGCGAGGTGTGTGCGTGCTTAGCATCACCGCACGCCAGTTACAGAATATCCAAAAGAGAGCTGTATTAAGTCAAAGCAGCCATTGCCGAATATAGAAAAACACGTTTATTGGCGGCAAGCACTAAACATATCGATTTAGCAATCATTGCGAATCTCTATATTTTCACATATTATTTGACACTTAATTATGAAGATGGACTTTACGGAGGTGAACATTCAAGGGTAAAATCAGGGCGCATTTAGCATCAACATTCTGGAGGATAAACTATGATTATTCATTGGGACCGACGATAGTGCGTAATGCACAATCAACTTGCTCTAACAAAAGAACCTGGTGTGTGTTTGCTTGTTTCACCGTGTTGATAATTTCAATATAGATCGGTGTATTGGTTTTGATTTGTGGCGAGATGTGCAGTAGCTATCGAAATGGACGGTTGTGTTCGGTATTATATGTCAAATCAGTGAATGTTTGAAAGAACTTGTCATCAAAAGAACAGATGACCGGATAATGGATAATGATGTCGATGAGTGTTGTGAAAGGACTGGAACCGTCAAGACATTACAAAGCAGCATATTCACAGCAACTACTCGCTGTACAGCCCGATGCATACTGCATTGGCTCTGAGCAGGGTAAAAATGAGACAATGATAGAGATGTGCAATGCTCAGTTTATCAATATAGATGAAATAATATACCTGTTAGATATCCATCCAAGACCACAGCAAATGCCGATAACAAAGCGAATATTACAAAAGCATGACTGCCCTAAATAATGGCTGCGCGTGTTGACAAAATGGCATCATATGCATAGTGACAAGATGACATCAACCACGCCGTGATGAATAATGCAGCCTCTACCATCTCAGCGTCCTTCATACAGATCGATTTGCCTTTGAAGGATGCCTCTGTATAGAGTGTGTGTGAGAAGCCCCGCCCATTGCACTGCTTAACCATAAGACACCAACTGGCCCTTTCCCCAACCTAAGATCTATCATCCTCCTGAACCCCATTCGAATGATTGTGCCAATGTGAACATATCCCGTATCAGAGATCAGATTTACCGATTGACAGGACAATGATAGAATGGAGTCAAAGGCAGAACACAGACATAGCATGTCTCCCTACCCCTTCCCTCCCTTTCCTCCCTTCCTCCCTCCCTCCCTCCCTCCGCCTCTCTCTCACTCTCTCGGCCTCTCTCATTCTCTCCCCCCACCCTCTCTCTCTCCCTCCTTCCTCCCTCCATCCCTACCTCTCCCTCCCTCCCTCCCTACCTCCCTACCTCCCTACCTCCCTACCTCCCTACCTCCCTACCTCCCTCCCTCTCTCTCCCTCTCTCTCTCCCTCTCTCTCTCTCTCTCTCTCTATCTATCTCTCTTTCTCTCTCCCGCCCCCCCCCCCTTCGTCTCTCTCTCCCCCCTCTCCTCACTCTCTCTCTCTTTCTCTTTCTCTCTCTCGCTCTCCCTCTCTCTCTCTCTCTCTCTCTCTCTCTCCATCCCTCTCCATCCCTCCCTCCCTCCCTCCCTCCCTCCCTCCTTGCCTCCCTCCCTCCCTCTCTCGCTCTCCCTCTCTCTCTTGCGCTCTCTCTCTCTCTCTCTCCCTCCCTCCCTCCCTCCCTCCTTGCCTCCCTCCCTCCCTCTCTCTCCCTCCCTCTCGCTCTCTCTCTCTCTCTCTCTCTCTCTCTCTCTCTCTCTCTCTCTCTCTCTCTCTCTCTCCCTCCCTCCCGCCCTCCATCCCGGCCTCCTTCCCTCATTCCCTCTCTCTCTCCCTCCCTCCCTCTCTCTCTCGCTCTCTCTCTTTCTTCTCTCTCTCTCACTTCCTCCCTCCGTCTCTCTCTCCCCCCTCTCTCTCCCCTCGCTCTCTTTTTCTCTCTCTCTCTCTCCCCCCACTCTCTCTCTCTCTCTCTCTCTCTCTCTCTCGCGCGCTCTCTATCTCTCTCTCTCTCCCTCCCTCCCTCCCTCCTTCCCCCTCCCTCCCTCTCTCTCTCTCACTCTCTCTCTCCCTCTCTCTCTCTCTCTCTCTCTCTCTCTCTCTCTCTCTCTGTGCGTATCTCCCTTTCTCTTGCACATGCCTATATGTGGTTATCTATATATTCTTCTATGATGTGTCTATGTAATATGTGGACCTGCCACCAAACTCCATGCACTCACCTCTATATGTAGTACAGAGCTAAGAATAAATTCTCTCAACGGTAATAGTGCCCACAGGAAATCATCTTTGTGGAAATATTATATTGTATTACAATCGAGTAGCGTGTGCCATGAGGAGGCTGTTCCGCCTACGCCGTCATTCTAACACACATAACATGGATTTCCTTCTATCAGCAACTTAGCGTATTGTGTCTAAGAAAGCGCATTATTCATAAATCGCATTATAAATTTTGCTTTTTCGAACGCCAGATATAAAGATGCATAGTGCTACAGCTACCCAATCTATTAGTAATGAAGCAAATATATAAATCTGGTTGCTAGTTATGTCTTTTTAAATGTGTATCTCAGTGGTGTGAATGGTGGCATTGTCACGCACTGCTACAGCACAGTTTGAATATAGCATCCGTGCCAATTAAGAGAACCGTGTAATCAGCGTTTTATAAGGCTGCTCTGCCTGTTTAACATCAGAAACCTGTTCCGTGTAGAAATGTGGCAGGCGCATTACACGTCGGGCTTGCTCGTGTCCTCGCTGGGATATCCCATGGCTGGGATCTCTACTCCCGCATCTGCAGTATGTATGCGTGCGTACTTCCATCTCTGCGTGGTGGCTAAGACGGGGTTATCCCGAATGCGTGTACTTTTAAAAATTAATAGGCCATGCAGCTGTATGCTGCTGACATACATGGCACCAGCGCCTTCATTCACGGCTCACTGCCAAATTACATTATGAACATGTACATATAGTTTGAGTTTCCTTAGTATTAACCAATTAAAGAGGCACTTATATTTTATTGGGACAGAATTATCCGGGTACCTCGAATCTGAAATCTAATACGGAATCGGCTCAGTATTAGCTGAGATATTAATGATACACATCTTCTTAATCAAACAGGAGTTACAACTTCATCATCTTCAACTAGGTTTCACCACATTGAATTTAAGTCACGTGGTCATCTTCATTCCGCATCCCTCGCACGATGATTGACATCCTTATCTTAAGAAATGCGCCCTTACTGGCTAGCTCGTAGTGTCTATACAAGGTGTCAGCGATGGAGGCCTGAGGCAAGCCATTATTTTTATCATTGGTCAGTAACTATTTCAATCATGCACTCGAATAGAACGCTGCCTGTCCTCATCGTGAATATTTGTGGCTGCTTTTCTCATTGGGAGATTGAGAAATGCCAGCATCCTGCTGTCTTGCCTTAGATTTCTTGGCAAACTGCTACTTTCCTGGAGTTCCAACCGCCCGATTCGTCCAAGTATGGTCCACGTTACACGTGTGCGTCTGTGTCAATCTATCAAATGCGGTATTTTGTTACGAATCTTCTCAACTTGTGACGTCGAGTAGTGTCTCATTAAATGTCTATAGTGTATCCGCATATCTCCACGGAGCTCCTCATATCTACAGATTCGTCAAATTCTCCTAAACGAACAATTGTGTTCACAATTCTCATCTCTCTGTAACTGCAGCTGTAATAAACAAGAATAATGTCATAACTTCGAGATCAGTTTATCTACACGTAGCCAGAATTCATCTTCCGTTTAGCTCATAAGAGATGTAAAACTGATTAGAATTGTCTAAGCTTTCTTTGCCATTAGTTCGTAATCGTACTTTCATCGCGATTCACCTTGCTTAACATTCATCTGCGCTGGTCTTTATTGCCATTCTCGGTTCTTGAAGAGTAATCATCTTATCAGCTTGTAACGGGTCTTTTAGCTCCAGTGTTCAAGGAGAACATCTACATCCAGTAACTTAGCTGGGTTTTTTTCGAATGCATCTATATATGATGGCAATACAATCTGGACCACTACCACAGCGGGCAAGGGCTCTCTAACCCACTGCCTGTTATCTAAGGAGTCTTACATCGTTCTGTGAACTTCTACCACAGCATCCGATGTCTCCAACATTTGCATTCAGGAACCTAAAGTTTACATCAGCAATAATGAACTTCCCGACAGTGGCTGTCATTCATATTTCTAACGAGAACATGTGTTCCTTCCACTTATTTCAATGTGGGGCTGTCATTTGGAATGACACACCGGACGTGAACTCCACCATAATTCGAGTTACAGTGACCAGATTATTAATACCACTTGTCAAGTGGTAAGTCAACCCTTTAATGATCAATCCTGGCAAAAAACAATATGTACAGTGGGGTTGAGAAATATACATGTGGTGCTAAGCGAGCCAGTTTTTCCAGTAGTAAGATGTTACACGCCTTAACACGGATAGTGACACAGAAAGTATTTTGTATTTTCTTTCCGATTAAACTTATAAGGATCCAGTCAACCGAAATCATTGTTGCCAGCGCATTTGCGAACTATCTATTTACAGGAAAATACACAACAATTTGGTAGCAGTGTTCTTGAAAAATTAACATTTGGTGATAACCGAGCCAGTTATTCCAGTAGCAAATTGTAAAACGCCTTCTCTTGCCCGTTTGTGAAAGATCTTTTTACAAGAATTCGCTCAACAATTAAAATAAATAAATTGCATTGGCAATACGAAATCGAAGGTTATCGGTAGATAATTACGACTAGCAATAGCTGGGAATCGTCCAGTAAATTGCATCACACTATTATCAAACCCAGATGATGTAAGATCTCCGAATACCATCCATTCATAATATATTGTTGGAAGGTAAGTTCTCTCAAAATCACCTCAGGCGTGCATATTGTTAAACACGGTGATGCTTTTGTATGCCAGTAAATCGAATTGGCTTAGTCGCTAGAGGGATAGCTCTTCCCTGTGCATGAACATTTAGCCAAATGCATTAGCTAATGATCATGCTTCTGAAATGTGCATCATAGAAAAAAATCCGGATAGTATTTAGCAACTCCTTGTTAAGCCACCTTGGAGAGACACGCGCAGTTAACTCAATACCAATCCAAAGTTATTTAATGTCAATGTTGAAGCAGTGTTGATGTATGCATCCAGAACCTGAATGCACTCACAGAGTCGGGAACACAACCTGCATGTCTTAATCCACTCCTGGGTGTGATAGATCCACGATGAATGCAGACAAACCTAAAATTGTGTCTAACATTCACGCTATATATATATATATATATATATATGTATATATATGCCCGCCATTCATTCGAGGAATTCGTATTCACTCATCGCAATGTGGTGATCGTGTGAATATAACACCAATATTGTATCAAATGTACAACGTTTCCCGAGTTTATCCTCATTTTGTGCAATGTGGCATCTGGCAACATTAGCATTATATCTCCGAAGACATGTTGCACTCATTTCTATTTCATCATATATGTCCCTAGAGTGTGTTTTACGTTGGGCTCTCGGGCGCTTGTATGGGGGTTGTGTAGGCACCTGGTGGGTCAGTGCGATGTGGTAAAATGCTTTTCTCTATGCAATACATATTATAACTAATGATAGCTTAAGTAACACACAATATCTTGGGGAAACAAATCCGGCGTTGATTTTAATGGCATCACTGGACTGACACGTAATTTTCAGCGACCTAGTTGCAGATTCTATGAGATCCATTGGCATGTAAATATTGGGCGCTGACCACATGCACATAAACACATTGACAGAATTTAAATACCTAATTATGAACGAACATATGGATTAGTTTCTAGATGTAAATGACTAACTCCTGCAGTGCATCTTGCTACATTAATTTAACTTTCTACCAGTGGCATGGTGTTAACCCTAGTTCAGCGTTCTAGTACTACATGGTGTGATGCTAATTGTGGCTTTCTAGGCGCGACATGGTGTGGTCCCTTGTTCAGCTTTCTTTCGTGGCGTGGTGTAACACTAAGTGTGGCATGTATTTGGTTTGGCTATCTGGCACATGCTCCAGATGTCACCTTGCATGACATGACGTTACTTAGGTAAACACATACCTGGCGGTGGGCTTCACTTGTGTATTACTTGAATACTTCATTTAGCCTCTCCTGCAATCTTAAATTATATACACCACACTATTACCGTCAGCACAACCACCAATATACGTAGTGATGTACCAATTGCTCCATGCATACATGCCACAGCGACACTCACCATGTGCTGGGTAGAACGCTGCACCAGGCGTCACAACACTGTCAGTACATTAGCTATGCACCTATTTGGCATGATTCGCATGTAACTACATGCACACACCTGTTGGTATCTATGTATGACAAACCACTATCCTGGCTACCACAAAATAAAATTGATCATATACATATTGTTATTAAATCGCATCCTGCCAAAACATCCACTATGGCAACCACTTGGATGGGTATTGTGAGGTCCTTTACAGTTTGACAGCTTGTTGTACTGGGATTGTGTCAGGTGCCAAGACTCGTAATCGTGTGACCATATTTGCCTAAGTACATCTATCTCTGTCTACATATAGAACAGCTGAATTGGTACATCATTACAACTATGTGTGCCAGTGATGGGGTAATGTCGTAGAGCATATACTGTTGAATGTAGATTTACTACGAAATTTGTAAACTTAAAGATCACATTTTCAAAGTTTCAAATCTGCTCCAAAGCGTGTAAAAGCGGACGGAGATTGGCTAGAAATGAAAGGACGTATCTAGCAAGAGGTACATGTATAGTCCAGTTATAGTTGGGTTCATTACGAACGTTGATACCGGAAGGGTTCTACCTTTTCCAATGGGTGGGAACCTGTGGCTGTGACAAGAACCCGTGACCGGTATAAACATGTGTAAATCTTCAGGTAAATTAGCCAATTTAGACCCGATTTTACGAAATCACTTGGCACCAGATGCGGGCAGTGCGTGTGCGCTATCGAGTATGGATTTTGATCGGCACTGACAAATCAGACAAATTCAGCATGTTGATATCAAATCTGCGTTAACTGTAACCGATTCTGTCGCATACAACACCTGTTGCTGTGGACACTGTCGAAGCCAACAAATCAGATCTGAAATCGGTGTAAATCGGCCTTTACACTACATTATTCCAATGAAAGAGTACTGATTCTTAGGTTTGAAATGATATGTTGTGTACACATCTATTTTGAATAGACCTGGACTTGTCTATTATATTACAAAAATTGGCGCGTGTTCTTAATCAAATTTTCGGCAATCGATGTCAGGGGTTGACAATTAAAGATATGCTGCGAACAGAACGCTATCAATTGAGTCTCGTTAATTGTCAACTTATCCGCCAATCAATCATCATTTATTCGGTATGCGTCAACTTAACGCAATTAGTTTGGAGGCGTGTGCTAGGTCTTTGTATTAGGTATGGCACAGCTGATATGAATTACTGCTAATTTGAGAGAGAGAGACCATCATTTATTCAATGTATTCGCATTCATTTTTCGCATTTCCAGGTATCCAGCGTGTGTAGATAACACACATATTTTTGCAAAATTCACAAGATTTCATGTCATTATCCTGTTTGTGTCCTGCATGAATACAGTGGGGTCATGCACGAGGTGCCTGGGGAGGACATCCGCCGCCAACCCACCCCACTCGCAACCCGCCCGCCCCCAACCCACCATACATGAATGACCTCTGCATTTGAGTTGTATTAATACTTGCATATCAATTATATACATATTCCATTCTGTTCCTGAGGATAGTGAAGGCTGTGTCAGTCAACACTAACCATTTCTTGGACTGGCATAGAATCACAGTATCTAATATCCTCAGTGGAGTGTAGATATCTCTGTATGCGGTAACCTTCACAGGCTCAAAGATAATTCGTAATGTCGCCCTTCTTTTTCAAATCAATATTGGTCTGATCTATGCTGCCATTTCGTTAGTGCCACCGTGAATGCCGGCATAGTGCGGCGAGCTCTGTTATTTCCTATTCAGGTATCTACATGCGGTGCATCACGCATGAGGTATGGCGTAAGGTGGTAATTAGTTTATTTTTAGAACATAGTGTGTGGATCGTATGAGGGTATGAGTGCAACAAAATGGTTTCCAGAAACTCACTTGTTCCCAGGCCGCACTCAGGAGGAGATCTATGATGTACGTACAGCCGTAGTCCGTGAATCGTCGCTGAAAGAGTATCCCATTCCTATCGCGGTTCTCAGGTGATTAGAAAACCGAGATAATTCAGGCACTGGGCAGTTATCATTCCATACACATATACTGATTTTTTTTAAATTGTGTTGGCCTATTCGCTTGGCTGAATCGTGAAACTGAAAAAAAGCCACTGTTGATAGATATGTGCATGCATAGTTATATGAATAATCAGCAGCTCAGAACTTGTCGGGTGGATCTCGAGCATATATGTGTTGTGGCCCACAGTCATTCACTCGTCAGTATAACACTATTCGCTCAAACAAGCAATTACCAACAATGAAACTTAATTATGGATACACTGATTAATAAATAGTCGTTGTTTATAATCCCTGTGACCAAATTTGGATGTTACTGTCGCTGCTAATAATCAGCATCACCATCATCGTCGGGTGTTCTTGGAATGTCTTGAAACTGCTATAATTGATGTACGTTCGATCCACAATTTCTTGTTGTTCGACTGGGTCGAGGCCACCGTATCCAGCAACCAGATCTACGTATAATAAGGCCGTATCTGCATATAAGGATGCCACGACATTAGTTTGGATATTGGTTGTCGACAGCGCATGTGCACTGGCGAACACATGGCGGAATGCAGTTTTACCTACGCCCTGCTCATGTCTAGCTAATCCAGAATGTTTATTAAATGGTATATAAATACGGTTCGTATAACCTGATGGACTATTAAACGTTTGTGATAGACTAAATTGCGTCATCCATGGCGTACTTGATTCCTACTTTTGTGTTCCAAGCCAATAATAGTTTTCGAAAAATCGATGAACGATGACAAGATGCCGATACCTATATCAGCGGAGCGCATACTACGAGAATTCATATTTCTTGGTGCAGTTATCGGCGTAGCCGTGACCTATCAATCATTGCTGGGGAATGGTAGACTAATAAGAAACTCCCGATACAGTGTCCATCTATGATTTGGCAAAATTTCCTCCCAGATAATGGCCAACAGACAGGTTGGTTGATAGCATCACACGCAAGTGACAGGGTCCATTGTTCCAGAGAATTATATGTTTGGTAGGCGTGGCCTTGTACAGACAGACAGCTCTCGCAATCCAGGACTCCATCTAGTAGTATGGTATTTAAGAAAAACGTATATAGTTTATGTCACATTATTTGTATGTGACATAATTTAGACCTAGACATACTCGTTCCGTTGTAGACTAGGTTTGTTAATGAAGATTTTGGGCTGCAGTGGCAATGAGCTGCTGTGTGCTTTGCAACCTTATAGTATGTGGACTGATTTAAGTTCAGCATCGTGCGTGTTTCACTTTGCAATAGGTGTTCAAGTTCCTACCCATTTTACTTAAGAATTGGACTCTTTATTATCTGTAAATGCGTGACTCAGCTCTACGCGCGTTGTTTGCTCGCAATATCCATAGATAATGAATGCGTGTTTGCCTATCACTGTAAATGTTCGTTGCCTATATTTGGACTGACATGTGTGCTGGGTGCTACGTGTCATGTCTGTATCTCCAGGCTTCGCCTCATTAAAAGCAATATTGTTATGATATGTCAGGTGAGCAACCTCACCATAATGTTAATGAGGCTTTTATTATTCCCCAAAACTCACTTGTGAACAGAAAACGCCTGTTAAATGGCGGCTCCTTCGGATTTTACAATTTCCTCATTATTTAATGTTTCTGGTGAGATAGCTTTACACGAAAGAGAGTTATCCTTCGGGCCAAAGCTTAAATTCTAATTACTGGAAGCGTGTCAATAGGTGGCTGCATCTAGCAATGCTTATGGCCGCAGGCAGAATCGCTGTGACTGTTACAGATGAGTGTCTTATAAACTGATGAGATGGCGCAATTTGTGATTGGTAATCACTATTTCCCTGACCACACCCGTAGTTCTGACGTTATAAATGTGACACGTGATCAAGTATGTGTTCACCAGATATCTAAATGCAGACGAGCACGCAATTGGTAATGAGATACAATGCCTGTACATGATAGCAGTTATAAATATCTCGCACATATGGCTTTGGATTATAGAAAACAGAGCCATCACATTATTTAAGATTTACAATGTGTTGGGAGGTGGTGGTGGTGGGGAGGGGGGGGGGGAGGGGGGGGGGGGCGTAGTGTGATCGACGAAGTGATCGTCATCCATGTCTGGGACTTCTCCTCCCGGCTGACTATTGGTCACTGCTGGTTTCTGTCCTTGAGACGCCATCCCATGGGCTATTCCTCGGCACCCCACCCCCACCCCCGCACACAAGCGTTCGTTGGTGGGGGGTGGACAGCCATCTCCTTGGAGACGTGCGGGTCCAGTCGGGCATTCCTAGTATGGCGGAGTGCCTCGAACTGACGAGTCCTGCTGGCTTGGCATGTCTTGATAGTCGAGGCGAGGTCCTCTTCTTTGCGACTATGGCCCGAGAGTGGAAGTTCGGGTCTCGGGGTGGACACCTTGATTGTTGTCCCTTGTGGTGTGGCCGTGGTGCGGTGGTTTCGAAGGTGGCAGAGGTGGCCTCTTCTATGTCAGTCGGAGCGAAGGAGGCTGGAACCAATGAATACATTCGAGCCGGATGTGTTGTTGGTGGCTCATTGGAAGGGGCGACAGTCGTGGCGGTAGTCTTTGCGATGGCGATGGCGGTTATTGAGGCGGAAGTGTCACTGCTGGTGGCTGAGGCATTGGTGATCGCTCTGTTCACGACGAGGGAGTCGGATCTCCATGGCGTGTGTGGTCGAAAAGATGTCCCCAGGCCGACGAGTAGTTAATCCCGAGAAGGAATCTCCAGTCGTGTTAGTCCTGCGGTGAATGGGAGGTGCATACAGCTGTAGTGGTTGTGTTCTGTGGATGGAAAAAAGAGCCACAGATGGCTTGCATTCGAGCTGATCTCTCTTTTATGTGGTTCTCTCTCGGGCACTAGTGCGCATAGGAGTGGGTAGGAGAAGAGAGAGAAATCTGGCGGGCGAAATTAGTCAGATTTTATTCCAGTGTGCTCCGTGCGTGGTATTTTATCAACAGCCGAAAAGAGGTGCACGATGGAGCAGTGAGAGGACCAATTTGTGTCCTCATTATCCAGGTGTCAAATAATCGCTTTAGCTCTTTAGATCGTCGCTTGAGCGGTGGGAGGTCCTTTCTGGTGGCGGGGGATACTGGGGATGCAAGAGTCCCTGCGGGGTAGCGAAAGAGGAATGGGTGTTCGGGAGAGGAGTGGGAGACAGCGGAGGGTATTCCCAGTGGTGATTACGTCGCTGACAGTCGCTACTCGTTCAATCAGATACAACAGTTTGTTCAGTCACGAAAGCTAAAAGCTAATTCCAGAAAGACTGCTAAAAGCTGAACGGGACGGATTTTCTACTTTGGTGTCTTTTTACTTAGATAGATATGGCTGGGGATGGGGTGGGGGTGCGGGTGGTCGGAGTGGGCTAAGATCGTTTTAGTCGATGCCACCTGGTTGAAAAAATATTCTTGGAGATGTCCAGAGGGGGTCTGACTGAATGTGCCTAAACTTGTGTGATGTCTTTTAGTGGGGATCCCGCACGAGGCGGTAGTTTATCCATCCTGTGTTTTGCGGTTTAAGGTATCTGCCAGCCGCAGAATGATGTGCTCGGTTAAGTTACGTGAAAACCTCTACCATCGCCATATTTTCGAGGAGGAGGTCGTGCAAAGGTAATGTGGACAAGCTGAAAGGTCTCCACACGTGCAATGCAATCATGCCTACGTGGCCGTGTCCTGTGTGCATAGAGAGTGCAGATTGGGATTTCATCTACCGATCCTGGGTCTGTGCATCAGGGAACAGCCAAATGATGGGGTAGCCGTAATGTATCCAGAGGCAGCGTTCTTATTGTGCCCGGGTTGGCTAGTCCCTGTTACCCATCCACGATATTATCCGTAAACTATTTGTATTACTACCCAATACCCATGTGTTAATTCACATGGTGTGAGTCTAGTTCGATTCACATCAGGTTTCGCGACTGTCTAGAATTGCCGTTATTGCCACTGGTGATTATGATACCAAGTTATGCTAACTGCGAATAAACGAACCCCTTGTGCGATCAGCATCACTGCATGCCAGTTACAGAATCCCCAAAAAGCCGATTTAGTGCGTACATGTATAGAACAGAATGAGCAATGAAATACTGTTATTCCCAATGATAGATTAGCGTGTGGTAATGATATGAATACAAAGCTGTAATAGCCACAAGGAAACGAGCACCATATGAGCGGCTGCACGGCTATTACCGAATCCCCAAGAGAGCGATGTATTCACTCAATGCATCCATTACAATATCTTGAATAATTCGCTGTTTTCTGGAAACCACAAACACAATGATTGAGCAATCATTGCGGATCTCTGTATTTCGTGAATTTATTTGCAGCTTAGACTGGAAATATTTTACAAAGGATACAATTCAAGCCGACAATCTGTAAGATGCATATTTAATATCAACATTCGAACGATACTCTATGATAAATCGTTGGGAAAGATACAATTTCTTAATGAAAAATCAAATTGCGATACCGAAAAAGCTGGCCATTCTTTGCTTGTTTTACTGTGCTGACAAGTTCAATGTAGACCAGTGTATTCCATTTGATTTGTGAGATGTTAACCACACACCCAAATGGGTAGTTGTGCTCGGTATCCTTTGCCTAAGTAGTGAATGATTGATACCACTGCTAATCAAAAAGGTAGATGACCTGCTAATTAAGGTCATTGATGCCTGTTGTAAAATGTTCAGAACAATCTAGTTTAGTGTAAAATAGATAGATGGCATTTAATTATATTGTTCATAATTTTACGGCAGTTTTGAAATTATTTGATGAAACTATGTTCTAATTTTGTATATTTGTTCACATAAGATGATTAATGAGTCAATAAGACTACTATTGACACACACGCTCACACACTCACGCGCACGTGTCGGGACTGCACATGCGCATACAGGATCGTTCGTATGCAAGCATGCATGCACACATGCACACGTACACATACACACGCTCACGCGCGCGCACACACACACACACACGCACGCACGAACGCACGCACGCACGCACGCACGCACGCATGCATTGGGCCTATTGTAATGGCACCTTCCCTTAGTGGTAATAGTTTAGGTATGCACGCCCTCCCCCATTACCCCCCCCCATACTGTCACTCTTACTTGTTTAGCAGTGATTAGCTATGGGTTGTTTGATAATGAGTGTATGTAGTAAAAGGAACTGACTACAACCCACCCCACCCCAGCCCCTCCCCATAAGCGCTAGGGAACGCCACGTCTCAATTCCCAAAACAGAGATAAGAATAAATACGGACGTCAAATCCAGAAGCATAACAGGTGGCCAACCTCTTGCAGATGTGAGCTATGCTAAATAAATACACAATTGTCCTTGGCCATCCTGGTGTAGGACTGTGTCATTTGATTATTTTCAAATTTATGTAGGGGTGAGATATCTAATGGTAATCGCGACTGAAGTGTTACAGGCATACGTGTTGGCATTTTGAAAACATCATTGCTGAAATATTATATTGTTCCACATTTGAGTTGCATGTGACATTGCGGGCCGACCTCTGCTACGCCAGGTTATATCATAATACGGATGTCCTTCAATCAGGAAATGTGAAGTATTCCTAAATCTGCCTTTTCCAATTTCCGATATAAAGATCCAAGATGCTGCAGCAACACGATCTACTAGCTATTCTCTAAGGAAACCAATATTTAGTTGGTTATTAAGCCTGGCTTTGTAAATGATCACTCTCCGCAGAGTGAATAACAACACTTCCACGACACTGCCACGGCTTGAATATAGTCTCCTTGGCGAGAGCATTGCAATTGGGTTATATACGGCTTTACCACCAGCAACCGGTTCTGATTACAATTCTGGCAGTGCCATTCTGGATCACATATTTGCTGCAATTAGCATGCACATGTTTACTAAGTAAGCTGAGTTTTTGTTTTTTCTATAGCAATCAATTCACCTTTCCAGAGTACCCACCACTCATATGACGTCATAATGAACTGCGTGATGTGTACAATGACATCATAATGAATGGCGTCATGAATAACGTCGATACGTACATCACGAACGCATATTTGAAGACGGTCTATGCGTTGCTGTACAAATTGTTTGCCCGTACCATTAAATAAATATTATGTTGAGTGTTTTGAAACTAACTTGACTGGGCGCTGTTGCTGCCATAGTTACAAAATAGTCAACAGCGTCCCCATTTTCAGGAAATTGATGGCTAGGGCATTCGTGGATCAATCAATCCCAACAAGGCGATGTGTGGGTGGAGCTTAGCTAGTTATGGGCTGGGAATAGCTAAACATGGAAAGGTTAGCATTCATTGATGCAGAACTTTTATAATTTGGATAACAAAGGTCGAAGGTCAAGAAAATGCAGTCATTGTGAATTTATTTAAATTGCAAAAATATATATACTTTTAAAGAAATGAAATTTAATTGAACATATGCTAATTTCATTCCGTATAAATTATATGTTGTTTTAGCTGTGAAGGTCAATTTGAATGTGATACAACTCCACAACTAAAATAATGTATTAATTTATAAGTAATGTATGTAAAGATTTAGCCCTTTCCATTAATTTGAGGACAATTCTAAGCATATACAATTCTAACAATGTTAGTTATAAGCATTTTTTCGGTAATTCAAGCTTTCAATATTGTAATTGCACGCTGGTGCCTATGTAATGCTTTACAGAAATATCCATTTGCAGGACGACGCACAGATGTTCTTTTTGATAAATTGCATTTGTAAAACTAAAGTGAAAACTATCAGTAGGTAATTACTATTATAATGACTAACACTCGATCCATTACATTGCATCACACTATTAGCAAATCCAGATGATGTAAACTCATAAGATACTACTGAAAGATAATTTCTCTCAAAATAACCAGTTGTTAAATGCAGTATTCTCGTTAATTTGCGCCAGTAAATCGAATTGTCGTGTTCGCTAGAAGGATAGTTTTCCCAACGCCAAATGCATTAAGTACCGCTAGATCTCGTAACATCTGTAGTAGATAGAAAGTGGCGAATGGTATTTTGTAAAATCTGTAGTAAATAGAAAGGGGCGAATGGTATTTCGTAAAATCTGTAGTAAATAGAAAGGGGCGAATGGTATTTCGTAAAATCTGTAGTAAATAGAAAGGGGCGAATGGTATTTCGTACAATCGGTAGTAAATAGAAAGGGGCGAATGGTATTTCGTAAAATCTGTAGTTAATAGAAAGGGGCGAATGGTATTTCGTAAAAATCTGTAGTAAATAGAAAGGGGCGAATGGTATTTCGTAAAATCTGTAGTAAATAGAAAGGGGCGAATGGTATTTCGTAAAATCTGTGGTAAATAGAGAGGGGCGAATGGTATTTCGTAAAATCTGTAGTAAATAGAAATGGGCGAATGGTAGTTCGCATGCCCTTGTTACTACGAAGCCAGCCTGTCAGGAGAGGAAAAACGCAGATGATATTTAACACGTGCGTGTTAATCTGAAGCCAACCTCGTGTAGTGGGAAGACTGCAGATTGCATTCAACATGCCCTTGTTGATCTGAACCTAGTCTGGTGTGTTGGGGTGGGGTGGGGTTGGGGGGTGGGTGGGTGGAAAGATGCGGATTGTATTTAGCATGCCCTTGTTGATCTGAAGCCAGCTTGGAGGTGAGGGAGAAAAGAATGCAGATTGTATTTAACATGCCCTTGTTGAACTGAACACAACTGGCATGAAGAAGACAATAACCCTGGAGCATAAGCTGCGTGCCTTCAACATGCCGTACTCATGACATATCTGCAACCAATACAAACAGATGCAATGCTCTAAGAATAGCATTAGTCCAATCGAAATCGGTAGATCGGGAGTGCTAATGTACACAATATGTAGAGCACTATCAACACTAATTCCACGAGATTGTGAATCACTCAGTATGGCAATGCACAGGTATAACTTCCGGTGTCCCATTAAAATGTGTGTGCTGGTATTAGCATGGATGACTCCTGAGAGCCCATATGGATTATTGTCTATCAGTATTCAAAGCAACTCTTTCAGATACAGACAGAATTGAGGGACGATTACTTTCCGCCTCGAATCATAATTAGGAATTTAAAATCGAAAGCGTTGGCTGCTGGAGAAACCAGACAAGTTTCAGCATGTCGTGTATTCATTCCTGTTTGGCTAATCCAGTGCATTTGGCTGTGTCGACCATGATAAGATGTGGAGCTCTATGCCAATGCTCCAATCATTGTATGGCAACGATGAGGCAACTGTGACAAGAGAGTCTGAAGATGCAAATTGGTATCGTATTCAGAAAGTGATGAGACATTGTTGTATCGTCTGTCCTGCAATATTTATATATGATTACTGTATTCTGCGGCTGTAGTAGTTGAAACATCCTGCCGATGTAATCAGTCCTTCTTTGCTTTTGCCCACTGTGCCTTGTCCTCAGCCGAAATTCTTAGCTTCCTCAGGTGCATTCTTGATTTGAGTGTACTGAGTCCTACTTTCTCGAGGCAACCTCGCAGGACGCTTAGCAGATTTATGCAATGGCGTCCTCTCCTGGCTTGTATTTGTAGGCTCTGAGTAGAACAAATTCCAAGGCTTTCTGTCCTGGTGTGTCTTCTGACA
>CM067359.1:186943264-186951902 GCA_034401795.1 Chaetoderma sp. LZ-2023a
TATGAAGATGCATACCTCTACCGCTCCACCTACCAAGAAAGGGAAACGGAACCAGATGGGGTAATCCATTAATGTCTGCCCGCCTGGTATGCATTATATTCCCAGTGTTAATATGCAGGTTACTCTGCCGATTCACTTCACTCTGATGGAACACATCTCTGGCATAGACCGCCGTTCGAAGAAAGTGATGAGTGGAGGTTCCCCTACTGGCCAATGCTGCACACAGTAAGCCCACCTACCGCCTCTCGCTACTTGCAGCCCGACCTGCCTTTCCGCCCGTATGGGCACAACACAGTTACGCCGCCTCAATATGATGAGGAATAGCCATGGGAGCACAACTTTTGCCAGGTCCGTTTAATCGCAGGACAATGCAGCTGAGGTGAAGCTGCCAAGATTGTGTACTTGGCCATCCACCTGAATGGGGCGGTCCTTCACGTGTTAACCAACGAAAGGTCCGCCCTCCTTTACTTAGCTCAGTGCCACACTTCAGGAATGGTTTGGATGTATCAGTATTACTCCCTACACACAATAAGCCAGACTACATTGCCGCCATCGCAGTCATTGAAGGCAATTTTTTAACTGACATAATCTTCGACATGTCTGCAACCAAATATAAGCACGTTGACGTCATCCGATGTTAGTATTTTATTTAGACAATGTATATTAGTTTGTCAGCTTATGAACGATATTGAACACAACATAGGTTCTTTCTTTTGTGATCAGGCAAAATAGCAACGTATACCTGTTCCATGAAACATTGACGGGTATTTAAGTAAGCGAATATGACATGGTCTTGTTGGAGACGTGTCAACGGACCTCAAAATACCGACATAATAGGTGGTGTGGGGAGCGGTGTAGGTCAGATTAATTAGGAACTCCAAGTACAGAAATATCCACCTGTGGTGTGGCAAAATTACCCCCCAGATAATGAACAATGGATAGGTTGATCCATGATCCCACACAGAAATGGTTGCGTCCATTGGCCAAGAGAACGAAGACGCACACCTAAGCACCGCCCTAGTTGTGGTAGGCGTTCCATTGTACAGACAACCAAAACACGCAATCCGCGACATCATATCGCACTATGGCGTTCAAGATAAAATGCATACAGATTATGTCCCATTGTATCCATGCGGCATGAATTTGGCTTAGACTCATTTTTCTACTGTAGCATAGGATTGATTTGAGTTCAGCATCTTACATGTTTTACTTTGCAATAATTGTTCATGTTCCTACTCGTTTTACTTGTGAGTTCCACTCCTGGCTTGTCTATCAATGCTCGACTCAGTTCTATGTGCATCGTTTGCCCGCCATACTCATGTGCCGGTAATTAATGCTTGTTTGATTTTCAATGTAGATGTTTGTGGACGATTTTTGGCTTGTCATCTAATGTGTTCTGGATGCTATGTGCTATGCCCGTAGCTTCAGGCTTAGCTTCAGTAAAGCAATATTGTCATCATATATGCCAGATGAACGACCTCATCAGCAAGTTAATGTGGATGTTGTTATTCCTCAAAACTCATTTGTGAACAGAAAAGTCTTGCTAAATCGCGAATCCAATGGTCCAGCTCCTTCGATGTGTACGTGTTTCTCATTATATACTTTATCTGGCGATGTTTATCCTTCTGGTCATAACTTAAATTATAATTTCTGAAAAGCGTATCAATATGTGTCTGCATCTAACAACGTACACGGCCATAAGTACCATTTGCGAAGTGAGTTTGATTACTGTGACTGTTAAAGTGTCTTATACACTGGACACAGCAGATGGATGTCATGCTGTAATTTGTGATCTAATCTAGCGGATCTATTTAGAGCTCTGATATTTTCCAAATGCGTTACATCGTTTTTTATGGTGAGAAACGTGTTCAATCTTGCTATCAACAAATAACTAAATTCATACTAGCGCGCTATGGATGATGGGATACACGACCTCTACGTTATAGCAATTATAAATAATTAACACTTTCGCTTTGAATCCTAGAAACCAGGTCCCTTGTATTGTTTCCTAATTAGGGCATACTATGTTTGGTACACTTTTGAAGTAATTTTACTGGATTCACTTGCTGCATATAAGTTATTTTACAAACAGGAACATATCCATTGCAATGTATTGGATATAGTAATGCTTCATACATTAAATGGTTATAGCAGTTCCATATGTCAACGATGCTGCACGTTTATCAGTCAAATCCAACGCAGGGTGTGCATTAAAACTAATCTCTTCCATGAATGATAGTAATGATTACGTTCCAAAGATGCCACGTGATAAATTACAGTAACATATTATCCATAAACGGTGTGGATTCCGACCCAATACTAAATCTCCTGGCATGAGGATACTTTGATTCGCATCATGTCACGTGGCTGTCAAAAACATGCATATTGCAAGTAGGAATATAGTTGCTGTTATTACCACTGATAGATTATTATGCTGAGATATGTTAGCTGAGAATAAAGGAGCCCCTTGTTTAGCATCACTGCACGCCAGTTACAGAATCCACAAAAGGCTGCTTTACTTGCTCAAAGCAACCATTACCTAATCTAGAAACATGCATAGTAGGCCGTTGAGAATTATAAAATGCTGCAATTGTCAATAATAGATGACTGTGCCATGATGATTTTGATACGGAAATAAGTTGGCTGAGAATAAACGAGCGAGCCCGTTACAAACTCCACAAACGTGCGATTTACTAGAACAAAGCATTAGTTACCGAATCTGAGAAATATGGCGTTTAACTACAACCGCAAACACATATATCGATTTAGCATTCATTGCTGTTCACTGTATTTGCTGATGATATTTCTGGCTGAAAGAAAAAGAATGATGCTACGGATGAGAAAATTCACGATGATAGTCAGTGGGATGCGTATTTAACATGCATATTCTGAAACCATGATCACTTTTTATGGATCAACAATATTTCTAAATAAACAATCAGCGTGCGATACGACAAGAAGCTGGTCAGTGCATGCTTGTTTCGCAGTGATTAGTAGATTAGTTTATTGTATATTGGATTCGTGGTGTGATGTACACAGCCAGCAATAGTGAGTAGGATGAATGATATTGTTGAAGACCATGGCACAAGGAATGTATGTAATTAGTCCATGATATTGCTACCCGAAACATCCTGTATAGTGATATCCGCCTGCGGCTATGCACAACATTATCCCAGATAAATGGCAAGGGAATTTTGATCCATGTTGCGAACAGAAAGTGGCAGTGGCCCCTGTCCGAAAAAACAAAGACATATGCCTAGCCACTAAACTAGTGTTGATAGACGTGTCGTTGTAGAGACAACAAAACTCGCAATCCACGACAACAGCAGTATTAAATTATGCACCTGGGTAGTTTACAAGCATAGTTCATTGGACGGTCCAATGTGCGGACACTTTAGTTCATATAATGGATATGTGACATGAGTTAGACTTAGACAGGCTTGTCAATGCAGATCTTCACGTGAAATGGCAATGAGCTGTTGCTTGCTTTGCAGCCACCTAGTATATGAATTGATTTGTGCGCAGCGTCGTGCGTGTCTTTGTTAACCGTTGAAGCAATTAGTCGTTCTCCTATTCATTTTGCCTTTGAATACCACTCCGGGCATGTCTGCCAACATTCATGTATGCTCATCCTCTTCACTTGCATCTGAACAATGGTTACTGGATGCTATGTGCGATCCACGTTTCCCCAGGATTCGCTTCAGTACAGCAATATCGTCACGATATGTCAGGTGAACGACCTCATCATCATGGTAATTCGGATGTTCTTATTCCTCCAACCTCACTTGAGAGCTGAAGAAGCATGATAAATGATAACTCCATTTGACCAATTCCTTCAGGTCTTACACTGTTCCCGTTATCTAATTTATCTAGCGAGACAGGTATACACCGCATTGATATGTGTCCGCATATAACAATGTACATGGCCGTAGGTACTTGCTGGGAAGAGGGTGAAATTGCTGCTACAGTGTCCTATAAACGGGCGAAATAAGATGACTGCCATGGTACAATTTGGGTATATAATTTAATTATAGTTCCTTTGAAATATATTGGTAATCACTATTTCCGTGACCACTACTTCAATAATGATTTTCTTTCTACTGAGATAAACTCCTGTACTAATACTAGTTTACACGTGGTTCATTTTGTGTTCACCAGATATATAGATTCAGACGAGTGTGGAATGGATAATGGAATACACGGCCTGTACCTCATAGCAATGGACCATTCTAGCTATGCCCCGCCCCATGTCTATCTAATCTCCACCAACACTTCGCTGTGATGGGATTGATTTATCTAAAAACTCCCTGATTTATCAATTTCCAGAAAGCTATGTAGGTAAGCTGTTAAATATCTTGAAACTAATATGACTGGGCGCTGTTTCTGCCTATGGCAGCAACCGCGTCCAGTAAAATGAATTTCAAAATATCCAACATAATATGTATTAAGTGGTAGAGACATACAATTCGTACAATGTGTCGGACTATTAAGCGTTAAAGACGGGCTAAATCGAGTCATTCACGTCACGTTGTTGATTATAACGTCATGTAACGTCATATGATGAAGAAATAGACTTAGAAAGGTGCATTATAAATAACTATCACATACGGCATTGATTTCTAGAACCCAGAGAAATTGCATTATTTATAATTTACGATATACTCGCTCTGCTACATTTTGAAGCTATTTGACTGGAATCACGTGCTGCATTCAAGATATTTTTTTTAAAACACTTTGAAAAACAGCCTGCTTTGAATTAGTGATATTAATGCTCCATGTGCAAATTGGTCAGAGCAACCCTATTTGTCAACAATGCCGATCAATTTACTGATTACATCAAATGCATCGTTTGAATCTAAATTAAAGTATTTCATCATGGATAGGAATAGTTACCTTCTAAAGGAACAGTTTGATATATTACAGTGATATATTAGTACACAATTTGGATTACGACACAATGCAATCCGAGGCGTGAGTATATATTGATTCTCATCACGCCATGAGACAGCAAACCGTGGAATATGTATCTCAAGTGGGAATAGATTTGCTGATATTGCCACTGATAAATTAGTGTATTAGGGTGATTTTGATACCAATTTATGTTAGCTGAGATTAAACGAGCCTCTTGTGTGATTAGCATTACTGCACGTAAATTACAGAATCCCCAACAGAAGCTTTACTGCCTCAAAGGAACCATTACCTACCTTAAATCAAACATGTAGTTTAGAATGGGAAACAAGACGTTGGTGTTATTTCCACTGAGAGATTATCGTGTCATGCTATCAATACAGAGTTGTATTAGCTGGGGAAAACACGAGGACAGTGTGATTAATATCACTGCGTGCCAGTTACAGAATCCCCTGCGTAAATGTATAATACAGAATTGGAAACGTATTGCTGTTATTTCCACTGATAAATTCGTGTGTCATGCTGATTTTGATACGAAGTTGTTTTAGCTGAGATAAAAACTAGCCGCTTGTATGATTAGCATCACTTTACGCCAGCTACAGAATTTCCAAAAGAAAGATGTGTTCATTCAAGGCACCCATTACCGAATATATATATATATATATATATATATATATATATATATATATATATATATATATATATATATATATATATATATATATATAGACAATACATTGGATGGCGGCAAGCGCAAACACATGCTGACTTAGCAATCATTGCAGATTTCTGTATTTCCTTATGTTATTTGTGCCTTAAATATTAATAGGTATTTTAAGGATGGAAATATTCAAGGCGCATAACCTGTAATATGGGCATGTAACATCAACATTATTGGTTGTGGGGGGGGGGGTGGTGGGAGAGGGGGGGGGGTGGTGGGTAGACTGTGATACTGTTTTGGAACCGACGATAGGGCGTAATGAACAATCAACTTGCTCTAACAAAAGAACCTGGTAAGTGCATTCATGTTTCACTGCGCTGGTAATGGCAATGTAGATCAGTTTATTGGATTTGATTTGCGATTTTTAGCCATCGAAATGGGCGTCTGTGGTCGGTGTCATATGCCAAATATGTGAATGTTTGAAAGAACTGGTCATCAAACGAACAGAGATCAGATCAATCAAAGCATTACAAATCAGCATCCTCACAGCAACTACTCCAGGTATACAACCCAAAAGAGCATTTCCTCGGCGTTGGCCAGGGGAATGCTGAGATAATGAGAGAAACCTGTGTTCAGGGCATTGATGCAGAAGACAACATGCTATCGCTGTTTGAGATCAAGCTAAGACCACTGCAAATGCCGCTACCAACGCGTATGTTAGGAAGCCATGGCCGCCCTAAACAGTAGATGTGTATCTGGATAAGATGGTCGCAATAACGATCTCATAAATCATCCGGCTTATACCATCATACGGATCATTAATTATGCCTTCGAAGAACATATCCGTATAGAGGGTACGTGAGAATGCACACTCGTTGCACTGCCTAACCATAAGAAGCCAACGCGTACGCACACATGCTCGCACTCTAACATACATGCGCACACGCACACTTTCACGCATTCGCCGGCTGTTCACGCACACAGACACACACTCGTGCACATAGGAGCACACGCACGCACACACGCACACACGCACGCACACACCTATGTACACAGGCTCGGACTCGCGCATATATTCACATACACGCACGCATGCGCGCTCACGCGCACGCCCGCATGCACCCACGCAGGCATACACGCACTGGGACTAACGCGATACCATCTTTCCTTAATGATATTAATTTAGTTCTGGACAAATAATAGTCAGTGCGCGCAGTAAACCGCACAGTAAGCCACATTCATTGTCCCATTGGGAAATTTCTGCGTAATGCCCTGGGGTGGGGGTGTTCTGGCGATGGCACCGGTAATGTATTAATAATGCATCTTGCAAACATTTCTCCCACTCCCTTTATAATGAGCGCATGCAGTGTAAGGTACTGAATCTACCGCCATCCCACCCATACACCTCCACCACCCCTCACCACCCACAATCCGCTCACCAACATCCGCAAGACAGAGCTAAAAATAAATTCCCATGCCAACTCCGGAAGCACGGCAGGTGGACAACCTCTTACGCACGTGTGCTATGCTAAATGTATAAATCATTGTCCATGTCATAACCTGTTCTCAAGGTGTTGGGATTGGTCTTTTGGTTATTTTGACATGTATAGTGAGGGATGAGGTATTTAATAGTAATAGTCTCTAAATTGTCAAATGCATACACGTTGACATTTTGAAAATATCGTTCTGGAAATATTATATTGTTCTACACTCGAGTCGTGTGTGTGTCACGGCGGGGCTGTCTCTGCCAGCACGATATCATACTCTGGATGTCATTCAATCAGGAACTGCGCTTAGGATATCTATGGAAGTGACGTATTCATAGAACTGCCATTATATGCGACGCTTTTGCCAACTCCGGATATAACGATCCAGGGTGCTGCAGCAACACAATCTATTACGCTGTTTCTAAGGAAACTGATATTTAAAGGTGGTTATTTAGCTAGTCTTTGTAAATGCTTACATAGGGAGAGTAAATTACCAAACTGCGACGACGTGATCACGCCTTGAATATAGTCACCTTCCCAACTCATAGAACATTTCAAGGAGGGCTCTATAAGGCTTTTCCAACAGTAACCTTATCTGAGTAGTAACCTGGCGTTGGCATTCTAGAACACATACTTGCTACAATTAGCATGCAAAAGGTTACTAATGGACCTTTCCATGTTAGCCATGCCCCGCCCATCACTAGCTAAGCTGCACCCACACCTCACAGTGTTGGAATTGATTGATCCCACAAATTCCCTAGCGATCAATTTCCTGAAAACTATACAGGGAAGCTGTTGAATATGTTGTAACTAATTTGACTGGGTGCTGTTGCTGCCCAGTCAAATTAGTTTCAAAATCTTCAACAGAATATTTATTAAATAGTAAAAGCAAACAATTTGTACAACAACGCATAGACCATCTTCAAACATGCGTTCGCGACGTACTTATAGTCATCATTCATGACGTCATTCATTATGATGTCATTGTACACATCACGCAGTTCATTATGACGTCATATAATGGGTGGGTACTCTGGAAAGGTGAATTAAGGTCGATATGTTTTCTGGGGCAATTCATCCAAAGAGAACTTTCATAATTTAGATAGCAAAGGTCAAACGTCGAAGGTCAATGAAATAACAGCTGTTGTAAACGTAGGTAAATTAAAAAAATATATATGCTTTTAATGAAAGGAAAGTAAATAAAAGTCACCATATGATAATTTCAATCTGTATACATTCATATATCGCTTTAGCTGTGAAGATGAATTTGAAATTAGGATACACATTCAACTTCACAAACACAAAAATATAAAAATGTATAAGGAATGACCTCATTGCATGATAATGTTTATTTCCCTTCATTAAATCGAAGAAATATGAGGTGCACGGTGTCAGCCTCTACACGTATACAATTACAATTTAACACTTTTCATTTCTAAAGTAAAGCGGGGCGTGGTGTGCGTGTAGATCGTGCAATTGCGCACATGCACACTAAAAATAAACACGGTTAACGTAGTGCTTTGGAGAATTATCTATTCACAGGACAACGCACAGCCTTGCTTTTGTAAGCGTTATTGGTGAA
>CM067359.1:186952402-187052402 GCA_034401795.1 Chaetoderma sp. LZ-2023a
GGCAGGCAGGCAGGCAGGCATGCAGGCAGGCAGGCAGGCATGCAGGCAGGCAGGCAGGCATGCAGGCAGGCAGGCAGGCAGGCAGGCATGCAGGCAGGCAGGCAGGCAGGCTGGCAGGCAGGCAGGCAGGCAGGCAGGCAGACAGGCAGGCAGGCAGACATGCATGCAGGCAGGCAGGCAGGCAGGCAGGCAGGCAGGCAGGCAGGCAGGCAGGCAGGCAGGCAGGCAGGCAGGCAGGCAGGCAGGCAGGCAGGCAGGCAGGCAGGCAGGCAGGCAGGCAGGCAGGCAGGCAGGCAGGCAGGCAGGCAGGCAGGCAGGCAGGCAGGCAGGCAGGCAGGCAGGCAGGCAGGCAGGCAGGCAGGCAGGCAGGCAGGCATACTCTCATATGTAATATTAATATGTATGATGTATGAATTATACAATACATTTAAACACAACTGCAGTGGCTTTGTTTTCCTAATGCAGTCTTACGATATCATTGATCTTAGGGATACATATGGAATGGGTATGTGAAGGAACATTAGTGATCAAACAAAGTACTCTTAGAGTGACTGTAGACAGTAGTACATACGGACCCGCGTATTTGGACTAGAAATTAGAGCCGCGCCATCAGCTAGTCTGATCATTGCACAATTAAGTCCAAACTCAGCCGCAATTTTCAGATGCCCATTTAAAAATGGCATTGACATATAGGGCATTGCCTCCCAGATCAATCACGCACTATAAGTCGTATTCGCCTAGCCATTGAGCGGCATAAACGTAGACAAAGTTCCAACATCAGTTTTTGTGGTGCCATTTTTGACATCTTGTGTGAAATATGATAATGTGTTCGGGTAGCAGAACACGACATCGTCTGCTATTTACCGACCAAATGCAATGTTCAACACCCTGAGATAATGACTCATATTGAGTTGATGTGTGACAGGCTGTACTCGCCGTACCCTATACTTTCACACATCACCAATAGCAAGAGGGAAAGAAGGTTATTCTAAATATCGTATAACTGCTAGAAAATGTGATCAAACGAAACATGTATTGCCATTATTTAAAAGTCTAATACAGCAACATCGTG
This sequence comes from Chaetoderma sp. LZ-2023a, assembly GCA_034401795.1. Taxonomy (NCBI): domain Eukaryota; kingdom Metazoa; phylum Mollusca; class Caudofoveata; order Chaetodermatida; family Chaetodermatidae; genus Chaetoderma; species Chaetoderma sp. LZ-2023a. The sequence goes on from CM067359.1 coordinate 186,953,475, forward strand.
AATATGTTAGTGTCCTCAGAAACAGCTATAGCAGGCGGGCCATCGCTAGCATTTTCCATTGTCATTGGTACTATGCAGTGTATATGCGTCTCATTTACTTATCTTCGTGACATGGCCCACGGATTGAAGATAACCTGACAGAAGGCTAATTAGCCGAGTGGTACTTCGATCATTCGATAGGAATGGTTCATTCGAGAGGAATGCCTCCTGGCCAGCATGAGCCTTGGGTGTATTTGCAGTACTAAATCAGCAGAAATGTTACCGATTTGCCATTAACTGTGCTCGTGGTTCATCATAAAACTGTACAATACAAGCACCCGAGCAGATGTTGCAGTTTGCCATCTTATATAGTGTATCAGCCAATCACCATCCTTACAGGAATGCTTTGCTTAAGTAGCGGGGACTTAGATTTGTCGACGTCTGTCAGATCTTTTTGTATTGTTTTGGCCAGTTCTGATTTATCCACCTTGCTCGTGGATACATCTTTGAAACAGGAACTACCGTCAGTCCGTGTCTAACGTAAGGAAGAATGTCTCCGTCCTCTCTTTGCGCTAGTGCGGTATATCGCATGAACAAAACCGATGGACGAATTCGCAGTTTGCGTATCGATCTACATACGGGTACCATCTGAGACCTCTCCATGGTTGTGTCACTTACATATATACCACCTGTGCTCTGTTGACACTCTTCACCGACTGTCTCGGCTCTGACACTGTTGGTACCATCATCTTCACGTGCAATCAGACCATTCGCCAGAGATCGCACGTGCGGAACATCGGCGTCTAAGGGGTCGTGCGCAAACCAGTCTATGCTCTTTCCCCTGTCTCTCCAATCATGCTCGCATCTAGTTCTCCCTGTGTCCACGCACTGTCGCTCCCCATCAGACAGGGGTTGCCAGAGTTGTTGCTGACTTAGTCAGCATTGACTTTCATTCAATTACCTTCTGTAGGGATTACTACGTTGAATGTCATACCTATTAGTTTGAGAACAATTTGAATGAAAGTTGTTTCAAAAGCCATTTTCAGTAAAAATTGTTTTCAAAATGGTAGCCAGTGACACATGCATTTTCTGCTGATTGTTTTAAGAACAATTTGAAGGAAAGCGGTTGCTATTATACACATATCAAGACTATGACGTGTTTCAACTCTAAGCTAGAAATTACAGAATTAGAAGCGAACCGCTTTACACATGTTACACGTTGACGAGGTAGCTGTGCTCACCTTGAAGGCAGCGACACCACCCATTCAAATTAGTTTCAACAATTGAGCACATGACCTGTATAGTTTTCTGAAATTGAGATTGATCGAGTGCAGGGATCAATTGATTTCAATACGAGCGAGGTGTGGGTGGAGATTAGCTAGAGATCAGCGTGGCATAACGAACACTGTAAAGGCCCATCACTTTGCCGTCGCGATGTTCTAAATGTCAGCTGGACTGACTGTGTCATGAACTACATCACAACCACGCTAAATATAGGAAACAAGTGGCCCGATCTGTCTTTAATGAGTGATCTAGTCAGCTAGAATCCGGATACAAGGGCATATAAGGAAATAGCCCGGGCTGGGGCGTGATATGGCGCCGGTTTGCATTATCCGTGTGTAGTTCACGAGCATTAGGATACATTGTAACCATCTCCTTCCAAAAAATAGTAGAAAGGTGAAGTGTGTCATGAGAGCTCCAGGAAAGTATGTCCATCCTACCTTCACTCCATTGTAAAGATCTATATGCTACACCGTGTGACATTAAAAACATTCATGATGGTCGCCATCACAATTAGCTGTAAGGCACTAGAATCGTCACACCTACTCACCCATATACAGCTATATGATGCTATGGCGTTAGCAATTCACCCAGCTTCAACTTCTGTAACATTTATCAAGGCCTCGTGGAATAAGGGCATGCGTATCTTCTGTAGCCTTCCCCAACATTCTCGTGAAATTAGCATGTGCGTGCGTGCGCGTGTGCGTGCGCGCACGCGTGCATCTTCTGTGGGCTTCTTAATGGTACTGCGTGTAATGCCAGGATACCCAATTATCTGCCTGTAACAGGTTCGGGTGTTGTTTTGGCAAACGCAGAGTCGTCCCGGTTCAACATCGGTCCTAGTTAAACCGTGATCATGTTTCACCATTGTGCAGATATAGCCAACATTCTGTATCACAACGTAGCCTACCTTATGAATGCAGATATATAGTTGGTGATCCAGCACAGAATCGTGTTTAATTATATCCATCTCATTCTGCTATAGCTTCCCTTGTCTAGACCAATTAGCATGGCGTGGGTGAGTATGCTGGTAGGTCATATGTTAAACGTATAATATTATGGTCGCAACCCATCACGAACATATTAGATTCAGGACACATATAATTTGTTTAATAATTTCCTGTAACAATTATGTCAAAACTGACTTCCCTTAAAGATGCATGCATACATCAAGGCCCTGGTGTCAAGCTAGTCCATTGTCGTACAGAATCGGCCCTAGCCATATGTAGCTGATTGATGGCATTTCGTCAAATGGCCATACCTCTTAAAGTTCTTATAAATCAAAAAGGGGATGCCTCTAAAGAATGGTTGGCTTATGTGTAAGTTTATTGGCGCTTTAACTAACGAAAAGCGTAGACGTAATTTTAGATTTAGTTTGTCATCACCATATTATTTGAAAATATGTTCAACAATGGCCAGAAAACCTAAAAAGCAGAGCAGAAAGATTCTGAACGGCAAACTGTAACATGAGGAGACTTTGTAAATTTGTTTGCCTAGGTCTCGCATTTACACACCACAATCCAAAACTACGCTACATTTAGATCTAATATTATATAAGTAATTTTCAATAGTGTTGTGTCCTGAGCAGTCGTTTGTCTGAGGTGTGGTAACTTACATGAACCTATCATTGCTGGCAGTCAGATGTTGGAAGGTCCGAGAGCACAAAAATATATTCACTGTTCAATCTTTCTTCTGATTAGGTAAGCTTAGTTTTATTTGTCTACTCAAAATATCCCGTGTTATCTCGGTAACGCTTAAACGAGAGACTTTGTCTAGACGAATATGTCAACTACCAGGCGGCTGGGTCCTGTGAAATATGTGGAGGCGAGGTCAGGCCATGAACCCACAGCAGATTTCTGGAAACAGCGATCCTGTTTTATAGGCGTCCGGTATACAAATCAACGTTAAGATTCATGATATTTGTATTGTTTTTCATTTTTGTAAAATGAAAAAGTAAAGTGCCTTAAAGACTGACGATATAAGCAGCATTCCTGCTTTTATTATAATTTGTGATACGATAGAGAGAATAGTAGAGACTACTGTGTATCCCTTTCATGACGCAGCCGACTGAAAACGGCCTCTACAGTGGTTTTGAGGGATGCCCATTTGCAGGCCAATAGAAGACTATTTTTGAAAAGTTACCACTGGAATGACTAGCTCGGTACCAGAGCCAATCATTCCAGCTGTAAATTATAAAAAAGTATTCACCTGGTCTGCAAATTGATATTTAATAAGCACATATGTTGACATTCTTGCAAAATGTTGTCATTAAAGGGTTATAGCGACAGGGCTACGTAATGCTCAAATAGAATAATAGTATTGCACAGGCTTGAAAGACTTGACACATTGCCTAGATCTGTGATTGTCAAAACCTTACATTATCATTATTTACATAGTTGCCAGATGAGTTCAATATGCTTCTTGATGCGTGACACATCCGATTCCCAACACCACGCTATAATGAAACCTCTAGATCACGCCGAAATAACGACTTGATACAGTTTTCCCTGCTGAATGCGATCACCGTGGTGATTTCCAAACCGTGTAGTTCGCTAATACATCAGAACAAACGAGTCCCATGTTGAGTGTGTTTAGTTGAGTATCTGCATTAGCTGTGTGCATACTCCCTATGGCGTGGGTTAACCGCTCAACGCAACCATTACATAATCTTACATAAATTATAGGACAATGATTGTAATGGAGCTTTTCAAGTTTATCCATCCATCATATTTGCCGCGAAAGTTAAAAGGCACAAAGGGACATTCTTTTTCAAAAATAAGGTATGACATGCAAGGGACATTGCAGAATCCGCCTGGTGCGCGAATATCTGTGTCTAAATGCCCACCAGTGCTTAGAACTCGAAGGCAGCGAACAGCAGTAAGCGCATACTGGTATAGGGGTTCAGACGCAAAAAAGGAATATCTGCAAAGGGCAGTTTGCCTCAACTAAACTAGTGGGTGATATTAGTTACTGCCATTTGCATTTTAAGGCTCTATATTATACAACTTTCCTGCTCCAAATTTCGTGAAATTCTGTTCAACCAATCACATAGCTGGGTGGCTTTATAAATGGTGGCAAATCTAGTCGTATCATACTAATTAATTGGGAAAAGGCGCTTAATCAGTCCACCCATGCCCATGCATACCACTCTAATGCTTTTCTTCCGACATAATGTGACACTTTTAATCTCTTTCAAAGCTATTTGTGTCCAAGATTCTAAAGAGCAGAATGTGATATCAGGGTGAAAGAAAGGCCGTATGAATGAGAAATGGCATGTGCACATTGTTACTGCTACGTATGATACGAATACGTGTGCATCCAGTAATAAATAAACTAAACCTATGTGATTGGTTGGACAGAATTTCACGTAATTTGGAGCAAGAAAGTTGTACAATGTATAGCAAATGCCTCAAAATGCATTACTAATCTGAAAGAACTTGTACTCAGTCCCTTTATACAAAAGCTAACAATAACATTTTAAAAGTTTTAAAATGTTGAAATTAACAGGCGGGTCTTTGAACATTTACAGTGATTTATTATCATGAGTTTTTATGCCACTAATGGTACTAAAGTTATAGTAAAGTACCTGAGTTTATGAATACACGTGTTACAGCTTTAAAGTCTTTTTGATTCAGCCTGTATCAGTGTATCGATCTCAATACTGCTCTTTTTGATTCAGCCTGTATCAGTGTATCGATCTCAATACTGCTCTTTTTTATTCAGCCTGTTTAAGTGTATCGATCTCAATACTGCTCTTTTTGATTCAGCCTGTATCAGTGTATCGCTCTCAATACTGCTCTTTTTGATTCGGCCTCTATCAGTGTATCGATCTCAATACTGCTCTTTTTGATTCAGCCTGTATCGATGATTCGATCTCAATACTACTCTTTTTGATTCAGCCTGTATCGATGATTCGATCTCAATACTACTCTTTTTGATTCAGCCTGTATCAGTGTATCGATCTTAATACTGCTCTTTTTGATTCAGCCTGTATCAGTGAATCGATCTCAATACTACTCTTTTTGATTCAGCCTGTATCGATGATTCGATCTCAATACTACTCTTTTTGATTCAGCCTGTATCAGTGTATCGATCTTAATACTGCTCTTTTTGATTCAGCCTGTATCAGTGTATCGATCTCAATACTGCTCTTTTGTATTCAGCCTGTATCAGTGTATCGATCTCAACACTGCTCTTGTTGATTCAGCCTGTATCAGTGTATCGATCTCAATACGGCTCTTTTTTATTCAGCCTGTATCGGTGTATCGATCTCAATACTACTCGCTTTGATTCAGCCTGTTTCAGTGTATCGATCTCAATACTGCTCTTTTTGATTCAGCCTGTATCAGTGTATCGATCTCAATACTGCTCTTTTTTATTCAGCCTGTATCAGTGTATCGATCTCAATACTGCTCTTTTTGATTCAGCCTGTATCAGTGTATCGATCTCAATACTGCTCTTTTTGATTCAGCCTGTATCAGTGTATCGATATCAATACTGCTCTTTTTGATTCAGCCTGTATCAGTGTATCGATCTCAATACTGCTCTTTTTGATTCAGCCTGTATCAGTGTATCGATATCAATACTGCTCTCTTTGATTAAGCCTGTATCAGTGTATCGATCTCAATACTGCTCTTTTTGATTCAGCCTGTATCAGTGTAGTTAGCAGTACTGATTCAAACAGCAGCATCAGGAACTTGGATACTCTAAGGTCACGAAAGGTCATGGGATTGTATGCATAGATTTAGTACACACCTCATTTATTCTAATAATATTAGCCATCACATATGATTTAACCAGGTGCAAGGACAACGCAAACCATTTAAACCGCATTTTCTCATTTTTGTGCTAAGGTCACTTACTGCCTGTTGTCTTTTTTGGGACACATATGACGTCATAATCAAGTACGTGATATGTATGATGACGTCATAATCGATTACAGCATGCGTGACTCGATTTAGTCCATCGTAATAGTCCGACACGTTGTACGAATTGTATGTCTTTACTATGTAATACACATTCTATCGAATATTTCGAAACTAATTTGACTGGACGCTGTTGTTGCCATAGGCAGCAACAGCACCCAGCCAAATTAGTTTCAAAATATTCAACAGCTTACCTGTATAGTTTTCTGGAAGTTGATAGTCAGTGTGTTTAGCGATCGATCGATCGATGGGTTGGGTTTAGCTAGAGATGGGCGGAGCATAGCTAACACTGGAAAGGTCCATCCCCGGCGGGTTTACAATGACACATTGCTGTATCATCTGATGTAGTTGACAGGTTGTAAATAAAGACAGCACTTAGTGAGCGGAGAAAAGGAGCCTATGATGTGGAATGGTAACTGCATCTCAGCATTTGATATCATAAGACGGCGAGTCACAAAGACGTGTGGTTAATGTCGATTTACACTACGCGAATTTATTGGCGATTGATGGCCTGGGAGACGTCGCCAGTGACGGCAATCATAATGTAAACACCTCCCAACTCAATATTTTTTTCTTTTCTTGTGACTAATCGTGAAATTTAAAGCGTATTTGATTTTACGATTTGTTGCATGCGATTTCGTGCCATTTCGTGCAATGTAAAAAGGAAACCGGACAACCTGACCTGCTACACAGCTATTCAATGCGTTCTTATCAATTAAACAAAAGTAGGCCTACATATATGACAAATCGGTGAACAAGAAACGGTCGCCTAATCGAAACACCATAGTCTACAATGGCCTGGACAGGTGTCGCGCACGATCAATCGGCTATACAATCGTGTAATGTAAAGCGGCGTTAAGCCTGTAAAGACCATGTAGCGTACCTAAATTCGGCCACACATGGTGAGATTCCCCTAATTTATCGCACCACTCTGTAGGATACGGCACGATACCGCCCCTCGTCCTAGCACGCCGCAAAGTGTTAGAGCAATTGCTATACGATGTTATCCAGTTATGTCGTGATGTAGTATATCGTATGAAAATCATGTGCTGTCGGGAATTTTTCAACATGTTCAAAAGTTCTCTGACGTCGCGGACTGAATGTTGTCGTTGCTCAAACAGTTGTATCACGTGACGGGTGGTTTTGGAAACTACCAGACAAGTGTAATTCCCGCACATCTGCGAAACATACTTCATCAAACCAAATGACATTCAAGTACGAATACGAGCGTGAGGACAGGCTGATAGATTTGGGCATGAGAATCAATGTCTCTACGATGTCAATTTACAGCAGCAGCAGTTGGACTGACATACATAGACGGAGGACCGCGCGAGGCATATGCTCTCGCTTCGCCAAACGTCTTCTTATTAAAAGAGCAGCGATGTGTGCAGTATATACCGTATACATAGTTTATATTAATCATAGAAGCCCTTGGCAACTTCCGTCTCTCTTGTTCCGTTAGGTATTATAGGATAAGTAAGTGAAGGCTAGATATGCATCGGCTAGGATTTATATAATTCTCTCTAAGCAAGCCAGTCAAACGTCGGCTTAAACCGACATAAACCAGCCTTCGGCAGCATATCAGATTGCGCCGAACTACGTACATTCTATAACAACTTAAGTCAGTGACATCATGTATTCACTTTACACGGGGCTCACGAATAGCATGGCCGAGACGGTAGTAGTGAACTATGATGTTCGCAGGAATGCCTGCCTGATCATACTCGAACCCGATCGCCAAGTCGATCCACGAGACAGGCACATGTACCCATCATAGCGTCCGTGGGTGGCGTTGGAGCGGGATGAACCACGACCCGCTTAGGTCTGCTTAAATTATTTTCAAAATATATAGATATATAATTTCCCCATCTTGTATAATTACAATTATTGTAATTTACAATGTCATTGGCATTACGCCTTCCTTTTCTAGGTTGCCATAGCTTAGGGCATCAGCAGGCCTAAATCCAGCGTTGTCGCTTCCCTCTTTGAACAATCAACAAAGCGGAAAGAGCACGACTCCATCCATAAGTCAGTCAGAGTCAGACATCATCTTTTCCGCAAAGACAAGACTACTAGCAAACATAGACAATTGCAGAAAATCAAAAATCAAAGGAATCCGTATCACGTGTGGGGTGCATGGTGTGTCTTTTTGCGATTATGCACGTTTGTCGTAGGAAATCTCGTCTAAGCGTAGCGTAGGAAATCCTAGTCAATCGTAGGAAAGGTTTCACCATGAGGCTAGTTTTACTGATAGTATCAAAACTAAGGCACAACAGTTCAACCAGCCAAAACACAGCCAGCCAGCTAGGAAGCTAAACAAGCACACACTCACGAAACACGTCAGTTGGTTACGTCGGAAATACATAATATGGTGTTAAGGCAGATTTGACGAAGTCATCACCATCAGGGTAAACAAAGGCCAAGGTCGTATACGACAACACATTTTAACATTATACGACAAACATGAATATTTTCAAGTAAGTGAACAAAACCAACATGGACAGTGACAGTGTAAATGTGCTGGTTTGGTTGTGTAGCGATGTATTTTCAGCTACCTCCATGTTGGGAAAAACGAGGTGAAATGAGCAGAGATGAAAAGGAAGAATGTGGATTAGCCCGGCGATAACAAAATAGGATTGGGAAATGAGCCTATACGACGACAGAGCTAAAATTACGAAAATACAGAACACTTTCACCCAGTCATCCCTCAGCGCATTCCACCACCCATTCTGCTGCTAGTCATCCCTCCATCAATCATCCCTCTGCTACTCATTCTTCCATCACTCACCCCTCAATCACCCATCATTCCACCCCTCATCACCCCAGCATACATCACTCCATCACGCATCACTCTGCTACTCATCCTTCCATCCCTCGTCACTCCATCACACTACCCTCCATCCCTCATCATTCCATCATACATCCCTCCATCACGCATCCCTCTGCCACTCATCCTTCCATCCCCCATCACTCCATCATACACCCCTCCATCACTCAATACTCTGCTACTCATCCTTCCATCCATAATCCCTCAATCACTCATCCATCTACCACATATCTCTCCACCAATCATCTCTGACTTACTTGAGTCGTCACTTACAGCAACTCATGCATTATAGAATGCAGCTTTTTGTCCGAAATGGTAGGTGTTTCTTAAGTAGTGTGTTAGAACCTGTAATATAGAACCACCTATTGCGTCAGTGAAAGAAAGTGTCAGCTATAGGCAGGTATAACCGTGTGATTCAGAACCCGTAATTAATATTAAACACTTTTACTGTCAAAGATCAGAATCTGCACATGTTCTGCGTGCTTTAGAACACGGATGCAATGGATATATTGTTGAATATGTTGAAACTGATTCGACTGGGACCTGCTGCTGCATATGCTTTCAGAATATTTAACATCTTTCCCGTACGGTTGCCTGGTTGAATGAGTGGTATTTCAAGGGCTACATGGATTTAGTATACTAGACCTACTAGACTATCGATTCCTGAACTCAGTCATTAGGTCTTTGAGCGATTTAACCTGAATGAATGTACACTTTTCAGGACTAAACATAGATAGGACATCTCTTGGTAAACATTGCATTGTGGTCTTAAGATATTCACTCACACCTACATTCCATATGCAGCCGTAGCGAATGCTGGTGATGGGTCGTGAACAATGGTGTAAACATCAAAATCACTGCTGTGTATACATTCGTATACATTCACGAATCCCACCCGCGTATATATATATATATATATATGCCTGTCTGTCTGTCCGCGTGCCCACCAGCCGACCCACCCACCTGTCCGCCTGACTGCACACATGTATGGCATACTTCTTCATATATATACGCGGGTGGGATTCGTGAATGTATACGAATGTATACACAGCAGTGATTTTGATGTTTACACCATTGTTCACGACCCATCACCAGCATTCGCTACGGCTGCATATGGAATGTAGGTGTGAGTGAAAGTCACTCATGAACCCAAGGTAACCTTAGAGGGAATGTAGGTAGTAATGTAGTGAACTAGGGACTGGCGCACTTTAGATTAGAGCTGCGATACGCGCTAGCCTAATTCTCACGCAATTAATGTCATACTCAGACACACTCTTCAGATGCCGTCTTGAAGATAATGTCGCTGGCTTAAAGATCAGTGTAACTCAGAGCAAACCATTCCCTATCAGCCGTAGGAAGACACGAATAGCTAAGTAATGGCATAATCAAAGGCTCTGCTAGGCAAAGGTTTAGATAATTTCAGAAATATATAATCACCTCGCCATTTATCTCTTCAGGCTGTGTGTCATGAACTACGCCAGGGCCACGATGCATCTCGGCAACAATTGGCACGATTTGTCTCGACTCTTTTGAAATGGTGATCCAGTCAGACAGAATCTGGATAAATGAAATATATGGAGAGGTAACGGCTTCGAGCGTGGCGTGGGCCACCTGTTTCCAATATTCGAATGTAGCACAGGAGCATTAGACTCAAACTAACGGTTTTTTGAGGGGGAATTGTTGCAAAGGATTAATTGTTCAGGAGAGCGCCGATAAATTATATCCATGACTTCAACACGCACGCACGCACGCACGCACGCACGGACGGACGGACGGACGGACGGACGGACGGACGGACGCACGCACGCACGTACGCACGCACGCACGCACGCACGCACGCACGTACGCACGCACGCACGAACGCACGCACGCACGCACGCACGCACGCACATTCTGTAAAGGTTCAATTTCTCCAATACATGACAATAAACAAATTCAAGATGGTCGTCGTCACAATTCGCGTTAAATGTGAGAACACCAAGAGCCTGATTTAAAGAGACAATTTCGCAGAACGCTCTGCAAGATTCCCTAAGAGCAAAAAGAAGGCCTCTATATCGGGACACACATATTTTTTAAAGCACTCTGCTCAAGCTATGTTTAGAAGTGACTCGCGAAATCAAAACATTGTTTTTAATATATTACTTAATTGCAATGGCATACGTGATAGTGAAAGTTCCACAGCACAGCTACTAATGCACAGCACCTATTGTGGGGTGGCTTAGCGCAATGAACAAGGTAAAGGCGCCACATTTGTGCATCCAATAAGACATTTCTAAGCTCCAAAAATGTGAACCAGTAGGAACTTGCTATAACGTCAAGGCTCAAAATGGCCGCCAGAATGTATCATATAACAATAGTGTCACCTCAATTAATCTTATATGTGTTATTTAGCCCAAGATTCGTTGTGGATTGAAAATTTAGAAGGAGATGGCAGATGAGAAGTGGAATATGAAATAGTTAAGTACAGTAATAACAAGCAACAGTGAAATAGTATTATGTCATAGCTTCAAGATGACCGCCAACATGACTTGGCGGCCATTTTGAGGCGATGACGTATTACTATTTCACTGTTGCTTGTTTTTGGCAACCCGGCTCACGCTTGCGCCCCAGACCACATCTTTATTATAGCCAAACATGTTGGTTCATTAACACAAATCGTTAAAAACTACCTTCTCTAAAGAACCAAAGTATTGTGCTACCTTACAATACTTGATTTATATGGCCTCCTGCCTCTAGTTCTTCAAGATGTTGGCACATATATCTCTACTTCTGGCGTTTGCACTATCATAGTTCAGTACATGCGAGATTTGCTCTTGAACAGTTACAGGCTGGCACCATAGGAGAGTACGTAACGACCTGTAGCATACCATCTATATTAGTACAGCACTCAAATAAGTAATTTAAATGTAACTAAATGTGAATGTTCATCTGCATGTTATATTATAAATGTGGGCTGGCGTATGGACTTATAAGAATAGCATGGACCGACCTACCCATTTGCCAATTAGCCAACCTCTGGTAGATTTGAGATCTGGCAAATACAAAGCAGGATTGACTACACATTTGGCTAATAATTAAGCTCATATTAGTATAGCTTACATAGTTTCTAAGTAGAGAATAATTAAAATTAACTTTAAATAACCTCTTAAGATAAATAGTTATGTAACTGGTACTTATATTATGTTTTATTGTGACCAAGTACACCTTGAAATATGAATATCCTGGGTCAAAAACACACATATAGGCAAGCTGCTGAATATTTTGAAACACATTTGGCTGGAATCTGTTGCTGCCTTAGGCAGCCATGGCTTCCAGGCAAATTAGTTTCTAAAAATTCAACACAATCCTCTATCTGGTAGGTAGCGTCGAAAGGGTTACCTGGATGTGATGAGTCGTGAACATTGGAAAACATTGGCTAAAATAGTTCAGCTATTGCTAAGAAAATGTGTAGTTGGCTAATCTATTGGCTAATAATTTTGAAAAGCCAGTCTCTCCATGAACAGGTAAACTACATTAAGAATGTAACGTTTTCTGGAATAAGTAACACACAATATAGTAAATGCGTGTTTTTTACAAGCTAGAGCAAAACATATGGATGGTACACCACTTGTTGTATTTGGGCTTTTAAAAAAAGAATACATAAATTCAATAAATGGCGTTATAATAATAAGACAGAGTTCAAATTGTGTGTAGCTTATGTGTCACCAAATTTCACACTTATGTCCAGCATGTAACGATCAAGTCACTAAGCCACCCATCCCACTACTAGCAGAAAATACAACATTAACTTCAAGTTATCCTTGCTAATATGAAAATAAGCGAACGCAGGCATCATTTATTGTTTAAATAAATAGGACGAATGTGTATATGTTCGAAATGTCCTAAATATGTGTATCAATGTATGGAATTGTTAAGTATGACGTCACTGCGCATGATTCGCAACACGTATTTTGCTTTATTACATCCTAAATGCGTGTTTATGGCGTCATCATTTGTTGTTAAATAAAACATTAGTTTGTGTTTTGTGGTGTGATCAGTCTAGTCTACCATTTCTTACATCTATGGAATCTGATCAGAAACCGGGACCCAGTGAGTGCCAGTCACCAGCGGTTGCACGGATATATGGAAATGTTCTTGATACCACATGGAATGTACACTTACACTATTATTGTTACTGTATTTCGCACTTGTTTGTTTGTATTATTATTATTAGTATTATTATTATTATTATTATTATTATTATTATTATTATTATTATTATTATTACACATCACATAACAAGCCAGGCTAATTTTTCATCACGCTTGCAGGACATTCTGGGAAATTCAGGCCACCTTATATTCACAACGCCAGACCTAATGCCATTCTCCCACCGGCAGAGGGTTAATCTTCCGTGACGTCGTAACTCCGGACAGACCCTCTGCCACATAACTAGCCAAAATCACGGCGCGCATATTTGCTGTGCAGCGTTTTCAGCCAATCAACGCGCGTCATTACTAAATTGAGCGAGCCAATCAAAATCGTCGTTCTATCTACATTTCGGCGATATGACCGACTTCTCAGAAAGAAGCCACGTCCCTTGTATCAGTGTAAATGCACGAGCGATGGCTGTGTAGGCTTAGCGACAATAGCAAGAGGTAATATTTGAGAACAATTCGTGAGATTCTAGTAAATTTTAGGTGGTATGAATATAATATAACACTGTTTTCGTGAAATAATATAAAATGCCTCAGATACCAGTGGCATGCGCTTGATAATAGGATGTAATAAATAACGCAGCTAGTCGATCTGCTTAAATTTCCATGGCTGTTTTGTAGCGATCTTTACAGTCACGCGATGACCCGATCATTGATAAATGTTGTTTATTTTCTGCGTTACCTTCTAAAGCTTTAGTTTGTCCGATCTCTCCCCGCTCTCTCCCTGTCACGTCACAATTTATTTTTAATGTGTTATATTCACACGTTGATAAACAGAATTGAGCTAAGCGGGATGCGTGTTTCACTTTCAGACCCAGTCACTCCCACTCCCAGGTGAGATTCAAGAAGAGTGTGGTGTGTGTGTGGGAGGGGGGGAGGGTGTGTGTGTGTGTGTGTGATGGGTGGGGGTGGGTGGGTGGGGTGTGTGTGTCCTTGTCAGACAGATTCTGAAAAGTGTCTTCTCGCAGTACATTCAATTTAGTCTGCTTAATAATAATAATATTATAATATTATAATAAAACGCGTACGATTGCACATAATTCTAAAATCTAGATTATTTCTGCAGATTTAGATACATATGACGACATTTTATTGAATACATGTTGCCCTCACTCTCCTTTATTTGTGTATGGAATGCGGTGGGTGGGAGTGACAGGGCTCTCTCCAATATGACTTTCTTGTGCGAGATCATAATCCCCGGGAAAGCCTTTGAAATCTATAAAGTATGCATGGAATTGTTGGAAAGAATGTGGGTTGATGACATATTTATAAATATAAGCACAACCTTGGATAAAATGAATAAATGACCTAGCCCAATGTCCCAAGGGATAATTAACCCTTCTCCTGCCATTTTCTCAGCCATACCCTGGTTGTTACATGGCTGAATGGGGTTCATGAAGCACATTGAAAGGAAGAATAAAGAATAATGGCCACTGTGTATAAGCCTGCCAGGTTGTGTTAATTTTAAATGTTATAATTAATTAAGTAATTAATTAATTATAAGATTAAATACATATATTGAGTAACACTATGTTCATAATACATATGGGGGGGGGGGGGGCATCCCATGTTGATGAATATGCTGACAATATGTTTGTAGGCTACTACACCCATTATCAAATATGGCATACACTGAACTCTATGTGGATATCTTCAATATTTGCCACAATATTAGTGTACGATTCAGGAATCCATATATTTTCCATTTCAATTGCAAAGAACACCAATTTAATTTTCTGTTTTACAAACCCTCCTAACTTAGTTTTCCCTTTAAACCAAGGAAAAACATAAAGGTGAGATTTTAAGGCATTATTTTCAACATTCGTTCCATCTAACAATGTGTTGGCAGCAAAGTCCTAATCGCTCTGACTTCCTCAGAATTTTCTGTGACTCTTTGTTCTCGGTAATGTTGTTAAACCCTTAATGGGCAAGCCGGTCATGAGAAAAGTCGACCTGCAGGCAAACAAAGGCATACATTGATATGGCCTAACACAGGAAAGGTGCGGCATTTTTCAAGTCAATTATTTGCTTGGATCTTATGGCAGCAATATATATCAGGGTTTTATCCAAGGTGGTGGGGGCACCCCTACCCCCAACCAAACCCCCATTGAGGTAGCATGCCCACACCCCACGGCACCTCCATGATATTTCTGGATTTACACACTAATGGAAATTGTATAGGCTCCGCATTTGTAATCAATTAAGTTGCCACCACACCCACCCCCCTGAACAAATTGCTGAATGAAACCTTCATGATCACTTACTATCAATTTCATTTCAAAATGTTCAGCAAAATATGTATTCAATCAGTAATTGTGCATGCGTTTCTTGAAAGACTTAATTACGCTCATAAAGGTTTTCTACAATTGTTTTCCAATTCTTAAATTTTATTGAATGTTTATATATTCAAATTGTATTATATTATATAATTACTACAAACAGACAATAATTTAAGGATGGCCTCAGTGAGATGTCAAGATTGCATGTTAGGCTACAATTTCAAAATACCAGTCCATAAAGCATAATAGGCCTGTGACATCAGTATTTGAATAAGAAATATTTAAAATTAGGTTGCAAACACACATTCTGGCTAGATTCATAGAAATGTGTACTTGGATACAGAAATTGATGTTGAAATGCAACAAAAATTGTGTACTGAAATTTGTGAATTTTGTGTTAAAAGCAAAGGTTTATAGAGAAATATATAAATTGTGACAGTTAATATGCATATCTGGGCTCAAAATTCTAAATTTGTAATGGAACATTTAATCAAATATCAGCCAGTGCTTAAAATGTAAGAGGAAACAAGGAGATGAGGCCCGAAAATGCAAGAATATGTGTGAAAATTCAAAGATTTGGTACTGAAATCTGTGACTTTGTGATTAAAAGCAAATGTTTACCCTTAAATATATACATTTTGACAGTTAATATACATATATGGGAGTCAAAATGTTAAATTGTTCAATGGAAATATGAATATTTTGAAAAATATAGGCTAGTGTTTAACATGTAAGTCGTAAATCTGAAAACTCTGGTCAGAAACACGGGCATTTTTGGATCCTTAAATGCATAACTGTTGACAGGAAACAAGAACATGTTGACCTATAATGCAAAAAATGTGTTGAAAACATGAGTAAATTGTATCTGAGGCCTTGGTATTTAGTATTTTACTTAAGATTTTCTCCCAATTAGATGACAAAACGTTAACTGATACTTGGAGCCTATTATTAAACATTTTCTTCAAGATTTTCTCAACATTGTTAAAACACATGAGGTGCCTCAACTTTTCTTCAAGGTTTTCTCAATAGTGGATTAAAAACCATGAGACACTGGTAGTTGTTGTCAGCTACTTAACAGTTTCCCCAGTCTTTTCTAAAAAAAGTTGTTGAAAACACGTAAGCAGTTGGTACTTGTGGCCAACTACTCAACATTTTCTTACAGATTTTCTCAAAATTTAGTCAAAACGCATGAATAAATTGTACCTAAGGCCTTATATTTAACATTTTCCTTAAGATTTTCTCAAAATTTGGTGAAAATACATGTGGAACTGGTAGTTGTGGTCAGCTACTCAATATTTTCTTCAAGATATTCTCAAAATTAGATGAAAATACATGAGTAAATGATCAGACAGTCCCTTCGAGGCTTGGTGTGGTGCGAGGTCGTGGGTTCAACCACTCCAGCAGGATGCCACACACACTGCAGCATTATTTAAACATCTAGCTATATACAGGTTTAAATGGTGATGTTTGGTGAGGTTCTAAAGCAGATCGTCCTGGGGGGGGGGGCAGAAACCATTTGGTGGCTGTAAGAGGAAACAAGGAGATGAGGCCCGAAAATGCAAGAATATGTGTGAAAATTCAAAGATTTGGTACTGAAATCTGTGACTTTGTGATTAAAAGCAAATGTTTACCCTTAAATATATACATTTTGACAGTTAATATACATATATGGGAGTCAAAATGTTAAATTGTTCAATGGAAATATGAATATTTTGATAAATATAGGCTAGTGTTTAACATTTAAGTCGTAAATCTGAAAACTCTGGTCAGAACCACGGGCATTTTTGGATCCTTAAATGCATAACTGTTGACAGGAAACAAGAACATTTTTACCTATGATGCAAAAAATGTGTTGAAAGCATGAGTAAATTGTATCTGAGGCCTTGGTATTTAGTATTTTACTTAAGATTTTCTCCCAATTAGATGACAAAACGTTAACTGATACTTGGAGCCTATTATTAAACATTTTCTTCAAGATTTTCTCAACATTGTTAAAACACATGAGGTGCCTCAACTTTTCTTCAAGGTTTTCTCAATAGTGGATGAAAAACCATGAGACACTGGTAGTTGTGGTCAGCTACTTAACAGTTTCCCCAGGCTTTTCTAAAAAAATGGGCTGAAAACATGTAAGCAGTTGGTACTTGTGGCCAACTACTCAACATTTTCTTACAGATTTTCTCAAAATTTAGTCAAAACGCATGAATAAATTGTACCTAAGGCCTTATATTTAACATTTTCCTTAAGATTTTCTCAAAATTTGGTGAAAATACATGTGGAACTGGTAGTTGTGGTCAGCTACTCAATATTTTCTTCAAGATATTCTCAAAATTAGATGAAAATACATGAGTAAATGATCAGACAGTCCCTTCGAGGCTTGGTGTGGTGCGAGGTCGTGGGTTCAACCACTCCAGCAGGATGCCACACACACTGCAGCATTATTTAAACATCTAGCTATATACAGGTTTAAATGGTGATGTTTGGTGAGGTTCTAAAGCAGATCGTCCTGGGGGGGGGGGGGGGGCAGAAACCATTTGGTGGCTGTAAGAGGAAACAAGGAGATGAGGCCCGAAAATGCAAGAATATGTGTGAAAATTCAAAGATTTGGTACTGAAATCTGTGACTTTGTGATTAAAAGCAAATGTTTACCCTTAAATATATACATTTTGACAGTTAATATACATATATGGGAGTCAAAATGTTAAATTGTTCAATGGAAATATGAATATTTTGATAAATATAGGCTAGTGTTTAACATTTAAGTCGTAAATCTGAAAACTCTGGTCAGAACCACGGGCATTTTTGGATCCTTAAATGCATAACTGTTGACAGGAAACAAGAACATTTTTACCTATGATGCAAAAAATGTGTTGAAAGCATGAGTAAATTGTATCTGAGGCCTTGGTATTTAGTATTTTACTTAAGATTTTCTCCCAATTAGATGACAAAACGTTAACTGATACTTGGAGCCTATTATTAAACATTTTCTTCAAGATTTTCTCAACATTGTTAAAACACATGAGGTGCCTCAACTTTTCTTCAAGGTTTTCTCAATAGTGGATGAAAAACCATGAGACACTGGTAGTTGTGGTCAGCTACTTAACAGTTTCCCCAGGCTTTTCTAAAAAAATGGGCTGAAAACATGTAAGCAGTTGGTACTTGTGGCCAACTACTCAACATTTTCTTACAGATTTTCTCAAAATTTAGTCAAAACGCATGAATAAATTGTACCTAAGGCCTTATATTTAACATTTTCCTTAAGATATTCTCATAATTTGGTGAAAATACATGTGGAACTGGTAGTTGTGGTCAGCTACTAAACATTTTCTTCAAGATATTCTCAAAATTAGATGAAAACACATGAGTAAATGGTATCTGAGGCCTGTTTACTTAACATTTTCCTCATGATTTTCTCAAAATAAGTAACTTTTTATTTTTCTCATTAATTTTCATGGTAAAATGAAGAAAAGCATTTTCCATTTAAATGTTATTGAATGCTTGTATATCCAAATTTTATTTTAGAGTTGAATTCTACAACCATACCATAGTTTAAGGATGGCCTCAGTGAGATGTCACGATTACACGCCAGTTTTCAATATACTAGTCCATTTAGAATATGAACCTTCATGATATACACACATTTTGAGCAATGACACCCAGACTGCCAGAGATCAAAGTAGACTTTGGAATCAAAGGCCCAACGGTCATTATGGGCTTGTATTTCTCACCTGGGATATCATTATTTTAATGAGAAACAGTTAAACTTATGTTCCAAAGACACATTCAGGCTGGACTCATGAAATTTGTACTTAAATGCAGAAATTGGTGTTGAAATGAAAACAATTGTGTATTGAAATATATGAATTTTGTGTTAAAAGCAATGGTTTACGGAGAAATAAATACATTTTAACAGTTAATATGCATATCTATGTTCAAAATTGAAAATCTTTAATGCAACATTTCCTCAAATATCAGCCAGTCTTTAACATTTAACAGGAAACAGAGGCGATATATATATATATATATATATATATATATATATATATATATATATATATATATATATATATATATTTATATATATATATATATATATATATATATATATATATATATATATATATATATATATATATATATATATATATATATATATAAATATATACATATTTATATATATATATATATTGGCTGCGATGTGTTTTACAATGTAGAGCCCACCGCACCCCCACCAACCCACACACCGCACCCGCCCCCACCGCCCCCCCCCCCCCTCATACACACACCCCGGTGGGCCCCATCAGGCATTTGCCTTGTTCAGACAGAGCAGGTTCCCAAAATAAAAGCTGAGCTGGTTGCCATTATTAGGTGAGATGTTCTTACGTCCGAGGTGGTACTGCCCCTCGAGTGTCATCTCTAGAGCCTCGGGGCCACTGGTTAGACACAGTAAGGCATACAACTTCATCTTCTCTTGATAGAGACAGCAATCATCCCGATTGCGTAGCTCACCGAGAGCATTGGTCCCAACCTCTTTAAGTTGTAAGTCATTTAGCTCCCCCATCTCCTGGACCACCCCTACCTTCTGAACCGAAACTGTCACGGCTACACAATCCAAGACACCTCGCTGCAATATCAACTCTAGGCACTGGTTGTCTGTGGCCTATACATGCTGGTACCGTCGCTCTACATGTAGAATTCGCTGTCTAGAACCCTCCCATGTTAGTTCCTGGTCGTTCTCATCATGACAGACGTGAAGTCATGAAGAGGTCATTGTTACTCCATCAAGATGTTTCACATCATGGCCGGGTTCATGTACCTGTTCTCGAGGAGGGAGAAGAGCGGAACCATGACAGGCATTTCCACATCTGGCTGTAAGTTGATTTCTGTGCACCTTCATCACATCCGATGGCATACTACCCTTTCCCCTTTTGCGCAGTAGAGCAGTCCATGAGCTAGAGTAGCCAGGACTCGATACTCATCGTTTATGTTGGTGTCTAATGTGGTGTTGTTCTACATAATCTCCAACCTGCTCACCACCTGCGGGAAGTCTACATCATTCTCCGCAGTGCTCTCACGCTTAAACCTGAGCGTCATGCTCCAAATCTCGTGGATTTGTCCGGAAAGAACGAAGTCGATGTACTTCCCCGCAGTGGAGAGAGGGTTCGCTTCATGGATACTAGATCGAATGACTATCAGACAGTCCCTTCGAGGCTTGGTGTGGTGCGAGGTCGAGGGTTCAACCACTCCATCAGGATGTCGCACACACTGCAGCATTGTTTAAACATCTAGCTATATACAGGTTTAAATGGTGATGTTTGGTGAGGTTCTAAAGCTGATCGTCCTTGGGGGCAGAAACCAGTTGGTGGCTGTAAGAGGAAACAAGGAGATGAGGCCCGAAAATGCAAGAATATGTGTGAAAATTCAAAGATTTGGTACTGAAATCTGTGACTTTGTGATTAAAAGCAAATGTGTAACCTTAAATATATACATTTTAACAGTTAATATACATATATGGGAGTCAAAATGTTAAATTATTCAATGGAAATATGAATATTTTGATAAATATAGGCTAGTGTTTAACATTTAAGTCGTAAATCTGAAAACTCTGGTCAGAAACACGGGCATTTTTGGATCCTTAAATGCATAACTGTTGACAGGACACAAGAACATTTTGACCTATAATGCAAAATATTTGTTGAAAACATGAGTAAATTGTATCTGAGGACTTGGTATTTAGTATTTTCCTTAAGATTTTCTCCCAATTAGATGACAAAACGTTAACTGATACTTGGAGCCTATTATTAAACATTTTCTTCAAGATTTTCTCAACATTGTTAAAACACATGAGGTGCCTCAACTTTTCTTCAAGGTTTTCTCAATAGTGGATGAAAAACCATGTGACACTGGTAGTTGTGGTTAGCTACTTAACAGTTTCCCCAGGCTTTTCTAAAAAATGTGCTGAAAACACGTAAGCAGTTGGTACTTGTGGCCAACTACTCAACATTTTCTTACAGATTTTCTCAAAATTTAGTCAAAACACATGAATAAATTGTACCTAAGGCCTTATATTTAACATTTTCCTTAAGATTTTCTCAAAATTTGGTGAAAATACATGTGGAACTGGTAGTTGTGGTCAGCTACTCAATATTTTCTTCAAGATATTCTCAAAATTAGATGAAAACACACGAGTAAATGGTATCTGAGGCCTGTTTACTTAACATTTTCCTCATGATTTTCTCAAAATAAGTAACTTTTTATTTTTCCCATTAATTTTCATGGTACAATGAAGAAAAGCATTTTCCATTTAAATGTTATTGAATGCTTGTATATCCAAATTATATTTTAGAGTTGAATTATACAACCATACCATAGTTTAAGGATGGCCTCAGTGAGATGTCAAGATTACATTATTAGAGTTTCAGAAACATCCTCAAGCTTCTGATGAAGTTCCTCAAGAAGACCACAAAGTTCTTCAAGATGCTCATGTAGTTCATCAATAAGTTCATGAAGTTCATCATCATCAACTTCATCTTTCATCATCTTCATCAACGTCATCATCTTCTTCAACTTCATCATCAACGTCCACATCTTCTTCAACTGCATCATCTTCATCAATCATCATCATCAATCATCATCAATCGTCATCATCAATCATCATCAATCATCATCATATCATCATCAATCACCATCATATCATCATCAATCATCATCAAGCATCATCAAGTTGTCCAGCATGCTCTATCTGGCAATACTCTTACTCGCTATAGCATTTACTAATAACACATAGCGAGATTTGAACAGTCGATTCTAAGTGTAACTCAGCATATAATACAACCCATTAGCTATATCGGCTATGTATAAATTAATTTAAAAAATTGCCTAGATTTAGCTGGTAACCTGTTATGCGCTATCTATGATATGAATACACTAAGGAAAATATCTGTGCACATATCGGCTAGGGCTATATCTTTTGTAACAGTATTGCCGTGTGTAGGTGTTTTATGACGATAGTATTAATTCAGTAAGAACCCTAGTGTGTGTAATTTGTATGTGATTTGGAGTAATATGTCATTAACAATACATAGCGAGATTTGAACAGGCAATTTTTAAGTGTAATTTGACATATAAACAAAACAACGCATTAGCTTTCTCGACTATGTATGCATTATATATATATATATATATATATATATATATATATATATATATATATATATATATATATATATATATATATATATATATATATATATATATATATATATTAAAGACTGTTGTCAATAATTTCAAAATGTAGTCATCAGTGCGTTATCAGTCAAATTGATCTGTTTGCTATTATTGCACAACAATTCATAAAAGATAAATATCATTATTTGTACACTAGTTATTGGTTCCCCATTGGCTCAATTTATAACAGTGCTGAATTATTTTTAAGAAAAAACATGGTTCAAATCTCTCAAAAAATCTCAGCTAGATGGTGCCCAATTCGGAACGAATTCAAAGGGTATACACTGGGGTGCAATGAGGGAACCCCCGAGTGTGGGGTCAAGGCACAAGCCCACATAAATACCCCCGCAGAAAAGAGAGAAGAGAGAGAGAGACGGAGAGAGAGAGAGGCCGGCCTGGTGGCGATAATGCAGGGTTTCTTCCGGACAGGTGGCGTCTGGAATTTGTATAGTTATTTGTTTGCTACCTATATCTTGACAAACAAAGAAGATAGCTGACAGTAAGCGCTTGGCTTATAAAATAATAAATCATAACAACTAAGGTTATAAAATAAGGGTTTCAGAACAGAACGTGGTGTGGGAGGCACCATCAGGTGATAACCAAGCCAGTCATTCCATTGGTACATTTTCAAAAATAGTCTTCTCTTCATCTGCAAATGGACATTTGGAATGAATAATTTTTTGAATAAATTTATGTGTGGTCCCACAATCTTCCCGGGGGCTGGGCTGAATGAATTTACCTCCATGGCGAGGAGTTAGTAAAGTCAGCTATGTTGTACGCTTTTCTTTTATGAGGGTATTCAATGATGTGTACCAGAATTTTCATTGGTAAACTGATTCCCATACTTGAAAGTACAACTGCAGAACAATCAATAATCCCATCGTGTATCGACCTGGACGTGCAGACTAGATGTATATTCTCATCAGTCACAGATATCTTCTCGTTATTGTTGGATTTATCATAGTATTTACCTATAGGCTTTCCAGCTTCATCGAATTTATGATGTACTTGGACCATATGGTTACCTAGCAATGCCCCACCATTCACGAATGCTTTATCTGAGATTCGATCCTATGTCAAGTTCACTACTCTCAAGCTAGGCGTGGTAATTCATGTGTTGATGATTCCAATACGGTTTTCATGGATCAGCCGATGGATCTCATTGGAGAAATCTGTGTTTATATAGTTAAACAATGTGTATAGATTACTGGTTTTCTCATCAGGCTTAGCAACCCATTCATACTCTAAGGTTGGATATTTCTGAACTTGAAGTCGAGGAGAGGAATCCCTTCCCACCACAGGATGCTGTTAAGTGACCTACATGCATCTCTCCCTCAAAACGGTAATGTAATGGATATCAGTGTCCATCTATCACGATAAAGACACCTGCGTGATTAACATTATGTTTCCCGGCTCGAATATGGGCCCAGTCGATTTGTAAAACATGATGACCGGGTTGTTCAGCTTTTTGAAAAATATCTTCAACCCAGAGAATAGACATATTGTGGCTATGTTGTTTCATAAAATGTTTCATAAGATATCTCATGAAATAGCTCATAACATATATTGCAAGATGTACTTAGGAAGTCATTTCTCTAATACGGAATTATAGATGCTCATGTGCCCTACCACCAGGTGATGCCCTATTAGAGAAACGAACTGTATAGGTAATCAAGCTAGCTGAATCTGAAACTTAATCATGGGGTACCCCAAAGAGCTATGGAGTTACATGCATGGTGTAGGCTGTGCGGCATGGCGTGAAAAAAGTGGTAAGATTATTACATGACCTGGGCAACCCGGCTTCTCCTGACCTATCATTCGCAATAGTAGTAGACGAGTTACTCGCCAGAAAAACTCCACCAGGCACCGAGTTAGGGGTTAGATGCTATCCACTGACAGCAATGACAATGACAGAACTAAGACAGTATTTATATCATCAGTTAATGATCCACAGTATCAATATGGATGATGCTATCGAACGATGATAGATATAAACTTGTTGCTAGATTTTTTATTTTAGAGTAAGTACATCAATGAGGCAGTCAACGCGCATCTTGCACAGTTGTGTCGCTACATTGTAATACACCTCCTCATCTGTGAGTTTGTTGTGCAGGTGTGTCTCTGCGTTGGGATTGCTGTATGGGTGCAAGTGCTTCTCTGCTTTTGGGCTTCCTGTATGGTGCTGGAATGGGTGGCTCACTAGCACGGAGTGCGGGGGCCGTGATGGGCCCTACGTTGTAATATGCCACTGGCCGGACATCATCTGTGAACTCATTGTGATTATATGTACCGATGGTTCGGAATTTTATGAGTAAATCTTTACTAATAGTGGATTTGTAGTGGAAGTTTTGCACATTCCTGGGGTGAATAAACTTATGATGGTGCAG
This sequence comes from Chaetoderma sp. LZ-2023a, assembly GCA_034401795.1. Taxonomy (NCBI): domain Eukaryota; kingdom Metazoa; phylum Mollusca; class Caudofoveata; order Chaetodermatida; family Chaetodermatidae; genus Chaetoderma; species Chaetoderma sp. LZ-2023a. The sequence goes on from CM067359.1 coordinate 186,978,573, forward strand.
GTCTAAAAGAAAGTTGTGTACTTGCCTGGCATGGGCTGAACTCGGCAAATAACTGATGGCGGGGGCCCACCTAGGGTGAAGGGAGGGGGGAGTGTTAAAAAACACATCGCAGTCAATAGATATTTATTTATACGGATTAAGCAGACAGCTGGAATAAGCAGTCATATGTTCGTCTGCTTAATCCAAAACCCATGTACAAAATTGTTCATGTGCGTTTCGTTTAAACATTTTGTGCTTTAGTATTAAGTTTACATTCCAGCGATTGATGTCCATGTGTTAAATTATTTTTAAATACCGATTTTACGGAAATACACTATATTCTTTATTGAGCCGTGTATACCATAAAATCTATATAAATGCATAAAAATAAGGATTAAGCATACTCGTCTATTTTTGCCAAAAAAAGAAAAATTCAACTATATATTTAAGATATGAATTTAGAATTACCCTGTGGGAAGTAATTTCGATGATAATTTGAGATGGGTTCTGCTCAGAAAGCTTAAACGAAAATAATAGCCAAAATATCTCCGTTGAATGAGCTAACTTGACTTGAGATTGTGCATCAATGCATAAAAATAAGGAGTAAGCAGACACGTGCCTATTATTGCAAATAAAAATAAAATTATGCTATATACTTAAGATATTAAGTTAGAAATATCATGTGGGAAGTAATTTCAACGATTATTTGGGAGAGCTGGGTTTAACTGAGCTCAGGAAGTTTAAATCAGAATTAGAAAAAGACTCGGCGATCTACCCCTTTTATCCTGGCTCGCCTCCCGCATCCTGGGCGCTTTCCCTACACGTTTAACCTTGCGCCTCATTGACAGATGATTTACTGCTCGACGTACGTCTCACGTCTTATTGGCTCAAGCGATACACTGGTGAAATTATTTATAGCAGAGAATACATTTTCAGGAAAGGTTTTTCGACTGTCTTGAATTTGAGTGTCATTAATTACGATCAATAATTATCTTTAATAAGCTAATCCACTGCGAAAGTGGTGCGTGTTTCCCTGTGACGGTAGGGACTTCCAATCAAGCAACAAACTATCTTTCGAGGTGAACATGTGTAGCGGTAGGTTGTATGAGGATTTGTAGGCACATATTGAACAAGTTAAAGAAATGGATTTTAGATTCTAGCGTATATCTCGTAAGTATATCATAATATCAGATATATAGGCCTATATAGCCATAATATATACCCCTTCATTAAAACTTTTAACTGGTTATTTGAACTTTCTATTTGTCATATTTAGTTTTACTCCCTTCTTTATATGGCTAATGGGCAATGGCGGCTATATGGCGAAAGAAAACCCCAGACTAGTTTAAAACAATAAGGGCATGCTTGTTGCAAACGGAAAATGTTGTATTATTTATAGCTTTTAAAACAGATTTCGTGGCAAACCTGAAGCCAGGAGTCGAAATGGGGCCATAAAAGATTATTGAACATTAATTCCCAAATTTGGCAGACATACTATGGCGTAATTAATACTTCCACAAACTTATTCAAGCTGTGCCACTTTGTATTTTTATTCAGTTCTTCTTTTTGTAAGGCCAGGTGAGCTAAAACGATAAATGATAACATCTATTTCTGTTATTAGTTTTTGCCGCTATGGTGAAAAAAACATAGCTTATTAAAAAGCGGCAAACATAGAAAAAAAATAGATTAGATAATTCTATTTATAAGAGCTATATCCTTATTCTTACCCCTCACGAAAAGTGGTAACTCAGTTATTTTCTGTTATTTAGTTTTACCGCTTTCTTCGTATGACGAAAGCGCATCATAGAAGTATAGCCTTACTTATTGAGATGTTGTAGAAATTGAAAATGTTATAGATAATGTTATTTATAGTGTTTTAACCAGCCTACGTGGCAAACTAAAATCCCATAGTAAACCTGTGGGAGCGATTAGAATCAAGATACAGCCCAGGTTTCTAGATTCAAGATTATTTATTCGATAGCAAAATATATACAGGGGTCGTTTAAAGCGACTTTTATATTAGGCCAATTACAAATTCAAGTAGCAAGTCCGGGCCAGTTAAAATTTCTGCCTAAATAACTGGGACCGTAAGTTACGCACCTATTTACGCCCCCTACTTATTCCATATTCACGAAAGGATGCCTAACGTACGTCAAAAAGCGTAACTTAGGTGCGGGGCTCTAGCGTTTTAAGACTAGAATCAGGTGTTCACGAGCACCGCTTATGACGCGAACGCGGTCACAGCTGTCAAATCTGTCTCTGTTTCTGTAGACCGCCGAGAAGTGTAAAAGTGTCACAACATTACTTAACTTCGTTTTCACAATCCCCGTTGACAACATATATTGAGAACTGTATAAATATTAACATTATCTTCTAAATTAACGATTATATACTTTTCAGAGACTATTTAGCAAGCAATATTTGGAAATAAGAAAACACCAAATTAGGACTAGGTTACTATAAGTGTTGCGAGTGTACAACCTACTTGGTTGGAGAAGACTTGGTGCAAATTGGAGACTTTCACGGAAATACTGGTCGGCCTGCATTTTATTAATATATGGCATACCAGCATTTCCGATAAATATTCTGCTTTAGATATGGTCCATAAAGAAGAGGTGAAATTCTCCCACCCTGCCCGCTTAGATATATATCAGCCACAGATTCGGCCTGCAGTGCATGTATCCGCAAGTCCCGCTACACACGCCCCCACCCACACACACCCTGGTATGTCTGTGGCGAACATTTCACGACTACATTCGATTCCAAATAATCCATTCCAAAACACGTTTCACCGTTCACGAGCAGCACATACATTTTTTTCCCTGATTTTTTTTAGCACTGATACAGTTGTGGAATATTATTGTATGGCCACAGTCTTTCTGTGTGCACCCCCGCCCCCCCCCCCCCCCCACGGTCACAATGGATGATTCTAACCTGCCACTCATGTATATGTAGGCTGACGTCACAATCAAAATATGTAATTAATGACGTACCCAAGTCATAAGCACCCAGACAAATTAGTTTCAAAATATTCAACAGCTCACATGTGCTGTATACCTGTATAGTTACTACGATATCAGGGGCAGGTTCGGCTTTTACAATGTTCTACCCGATAAATAGGTTAACCAAATACCATTTTTGTTTACTTCAATGTCACTTACGAACCTTGAAAAGTAGGTCAAAAGCATGTTCAGTGAAGCGTGAACATAGGTCACAACTTTTCATACGCTACACACCTTCAGCGTATAATACATCCATACACCAGGTTTAGTTCCAGTATGTCAAAACTCTTCAAACTATAGCCTAGACTAACATGTTCTGTAATGTTCAATACACCATGGAAAGTAAATCAAAGGTACCTCTCTAAGATGCAGTCACATATCAAGTTTAGTTCCCGTATACCAAAGACTCTTGAAGTTACCACTGCCCGGACACACAATTTCTGTAAACCATGAAAAGTATGTCAAAATTAGGTCACACTGACATACTTTTCACACTCCACCCATTAGCTGCATAAGATGCATCCGCATACCAAGTTTCATGATCGTACATATAAAAGTCCTGAAACTGTGGCCTGGACAAGCTTGTAGAGGGCCAATGGACAGGCAAAGCGGTAACTATATGCGGAATGGTCCGGCAAGTCGAACTGTGTCTTTGATGGATTTACTATTTAATAAATATTCTGCTGAATAGGCATCAACAGCGCCAGTGCTGTAACTTAGCATTTTGAGGAGAATGCAATCAGGGTATGGTAAAAATTAAAACAGCACCCTCGTTGAGGTTAGACTGCCCGCATTCTAATATGGCATATAATAAATCGGTACATATACTTGCGTTATTGACTAATTTATATTATAATATAATATTCATTGAATAAATCTGCTATTTATCAACATTCAAATTGACAATGATTCTGGAATTGCATTTGTACTATCAACAAACTATGGATTTATAAATATTCAAGGCATTGATATTTGTTTCAAGCAGCAAACATTGGTATGCTCATGAGGACATCTGACTTTTGATATCCAAAGGCCCTGTGATGTTCATGTGCATTTGCATCAGGGCAGTCACTAAGTTACAGCACTGAGCGCCAAGTGAAATTAGCTTCAAAATATTCAACAGCTTACCTGTCATGCCTGTATAGAAACTTTGAAACTGGGATTCTTAAAATTCAGGATTCACAGTATATTAATTGATCCCAACACGCTCAAAGCTTGGGCGGTGCTTAGCTATGGATGTGTGGATCAAAGCTAGAATTAGATCCCTCTATTGCTTTTAAAGCTCAGTTTATCTCACTTCAGACTGATTGGAAACAGCAACAGCATCCAATCAAATTAACAAGAGGTCTGTGACACGCACCGGAACCCTTAGGATTTTAAATGCATTTAAATAGGCACGATGGATAATTTTCGAAAGAACCAAGATGGGCACAAAAGGAATTGACCAAACAAAATTATCGTTTGATATGTTGAAGCATATCGCCAAAAGAACATTCAACCCAAGTTTCATTGAAATTGGCCCATTAATTAAGGAGTAACGTTTTAACCATTACCACTCTGATGTCAATATTCAATCTTTTACTATGCCAATACCAATGAAACTGGTGTACATTTTTCAACAATTTTGGTGTATTATGTTTCTGTCTATGACAACATCTTATACCAAATTTGTTGAAAAATGAACACCAAATGTTGACATCGGAGTGGTAAGAGTTAAATTGTTTTGGAACATTTTCAAACAATCTAAGATGTCAGCCAAAAATCGACCCACTAACAGGGTTGGGGCCAAGGTACTCATGTACTCAGTACTTGTGTACTCGAGTACAGATTTTCAAGTACTCGCATGTACTCAGTACTACTCAGCCTCTACATTTCCAAAGTACTTGTACTCGAGTACATACTTTGCACTTGTACTTTAGAGTACATGCTCAGTACTTATCCATTTTCTACATAAAAATTATATGCATACTTTTATCTTTTTCATTCAAAATCTCAAACACTGGTTCTCAGCAGAGAGGTGATATGAATTCTAGTAAATATTTGCAAACAATTTGACTAACTTGGTGTTATCTGCTCAAGGTTTTGAAATCAATTTGCCTAGTAATGTGTTTTCATAGTGATTTGTTTTTAAAAAGTTGTTTTAAAATTGAAATTATGGATGTTTGCCTGGAAAGGGCAATTTCTGTAGTATGTACATGCATGCTAATAGGGAATAGGATAACAAGCATTTGAGACTTACAGTAATGAACCATTTCTATCTAAATTTCATGGCTGTCATACAAAAAACTGTTGAATATTTTAAACATAAATTGCCTAGAATCCATTGCCGCTTGAGCCAGCAACTGCTTCCAGCCAAATTAATTTCAAAATATTTAAAAACGTGTTAACTTGGTTTGAAATTGAAATTCTGGATGAACGACATACTCCATCCTAACCAACATGGATTCCGATCCAAAAGATCATGTGAGGCTCAGCTTATCATCATAACGGATGACCTCACCAAATGCCTAGACAGTAGACCAATGGAAACAAGTTGATGTAGCAGTGCTGGACTTCGCCAAAGCGTTTGATAAGGTGCCACACAAGCGGCTACTCCCAAAACTCCACCACTCTGGCATACAATGAGACGTCCTTCGCTTGGTCGAGGACTTCCTCATCGACAGGCGCCAACGAATAATCCCTGATGGAGAATCATCCAACTCCACAAGGCTCAGTATTAGGACCGATTCTCTTTGTAGACTTCATCCATGATATTGCCGATGACATAAGCTCAACAATCAGACCCTTCGCAGGCGACTGTCTTCTCTACTGCACCATCGAATCCAGTAAAGACCAACAGATTCTGCAAAAGGACCTGGATGCACTTATGTCATGGACTGACACGTGGCAAATGGAGTTCAACATAGCAAAGTGCAACATCCTGAAAGTCACACAATGTAGATCCAGCTGCAGTACTTACATGTACTACACAATGCAAGATCAGATACTAAAAGAGACCATATCAAACCCATACCTCGGGGTGGAGTTGGCCAGTAACCAAAAATGGAACAAACACATCTCCACCTTCACAAGCTCGGCTTACAGAGTTCTTGGATTCCTCAACAGAAACCTTCGTGGATGCCCTCAATCAGTAAAGGAGCGGGCTTCCAGACACTAGTCAGCCAAAACTGGAATAGAGCTCTACAGTTTTGGACCCACCAACAAAATATGTAAGCCAATCAATCGAGGCTGTCCAGAGGAAATCAGCAAGATTTGTGCTAGCTCGACCTGTCTACAAATATCCAAGACAGAGTGTTACCGGCATGCTAACAAGCTTAGGATGGGAGTCACACGCACAGAGAAGAAAAACAAATGTAACATTTGAAGTATGAATTTTGCCCAGTATTAGTACAAATACAGATGATTTTGGGTTTTATTTCTTCATTTAAGCATGCTAAACGTAAGATTTACAAATATTACATAAAATACAATTATTACAGACAATATAGTCCCAAATATTGGTTATATTGCAATACCGTTTCAAAATATTTTGAATTGATGTGATAGGTTTATATACATAAGTATGATCTTTGTCTAGTTACAGTTGTACATATGATGCCATGATGATGATACATTGTAGCTAGTGCTCTTAACCCTTTCACCGTTGAATTCCTGATATCTCATTTTCAAGGAAACCATACAAGAAAACTGTTGTCAGTTGAATATTTTGAAACTAATTTGACTGGAAGCCATTGCTGGCTTAGGCAGCAACAGATTCCAGTCAAATTAATTTCAAAATAATAAACAGAATAAGTATTACAAAATTTAGTTCTTCATGGATTTTTCTGTGAAAGGGTTAATCTTTAAATCAGTCCTATATAATATTCGATTTCTTTATTTATATATTAATGCACAGTGAAATTAGTTTCAAAATAATTGTAATTAATTTACCGGGAGGTTTTTGCTGCATTAGGCTGCAATAATTTACAGTCAAATTGTTTTTTAAATATTTTAAAAATAATTTCATAGGCATATTATAGCTATAATAGCCCTACATATATACCATTCCAGTAATGTTTTAAAAAATCTTCTGTTTCTGAGATATTGATTCTTGGAGGTCATGCAATGTGTTAATTTTAGCCATGGAAAAGTCATGGAATTTCAAATTCTGAAAGGTGTACAAACACTGTGTTTGTGTCTGATAGACAATTGCTATAGGTGCATATGCGAATAGGGAATGAGATTAAACAAGTACAGCATTTTAATCCTTGCACTGTTGAAGCCCTCTTTATTTACATTTCAAAGCAGCCATACAGGTAAACCGTTATATATTTTGAAAATAATTTGTCTGGAAACCATAATTGCTGTTTAAAGCAGCAAGACATACCAGCAAATAACGTGTTCAATAGAATCTTTCATAGCAGCATAGAATTGTCACTTCTGACCATTTATCACTGAATGTGATGAGACTGAATGTGATGAGAGATGTATGAGGGAAGATTCGAACAGCTGTGAAAGCTCACAAGCCAACAAATACCTGGCCTGGGCAGCCCTAACAATGAAATTAGACAAAGCCCATTAGTTCAGGCTTTATAGACCTCCAAACTCTTAACCCTTTAACTCAATCCAGCGAAAAAAGCTTTCTGCAGTTGTCGTGGAAAATGTTAATTTGCAGACCAAATGAAGACTATTTTTGAGAATTTATCACTGAAATAGGGGTAAATTTTCAAAAATAATCTGCAATTTGACAAGTTCTATGAGAAAATTTAAATATTCTTGAAGATATTTGAGGGTTAATCAATGTTAATATTACATAAACTGTTCAATGCTGAATATTTTGAAAATAATTTGACTGGAATCGAATGCTGCCATTATCAGTAATGTTTATCAGTCAAATTAATTTCAAAATATTCAACTTTTTTACATCATTTATCTGAAATAAATTATTTCTAATTTAACCCTTTCAGTGCTGAATCCTTATCCTATACATTCATAGCAATCATGCCAATAATTCAGCAAATTCTTTATGAAGTAAGAAATAGTCTCTTAACTATTTTGAAAGTAATTTGACTGCCTAATTGGAGCTACTGACAAATTATGTTTTAAATATTCAACTGCCTATTTCTTATTGTAATGAATTTGTCATTTTGTCTGTATCGGTGAAAGAGCTAGTAAATATTCTATTAAATGTTTTGAAACTACTTTTCCTGGGAGCTAATGCCGCCCATGGTGGCATCAGCATTCAGTCAGATTATATCCAAAACATTCAGCACGGTACCGTTGTTTTGTAAATAAATAGAGGGAGACATCACTACCAAAGCCATATTTTATATTTACATGTATATTTACAGAATAATCACAGAAATTCCACCCCATATAGCAAGCACAGGGGCATATTAAAGTATTGGTGTTCTCCCCCAAACCGTCCATAGCCACCATGGATGACAGTTTCATATTAATATGTACTTGTACTCGTACTCAAGTACATTTCCAATGTACTCGTACTCAGCCTCAGTACAATTGCTAAAAAGCACATGTACTTGCACTCAGCCTCAATTACTTTGCCAAAATACTCATACTCAGCCTCTGAGTACAGCTGCCCGTACTCGACCCCGACCCTGCTAACTAAAAATTATGAATTATATAGAAGTTCTAGATTCTACACCTATAGAATCCTTCTAGCCAAATTTCTGGTAAAATGTTCATAAAATCTATGATTTTCACTCCAAAACTTGGCCAAGCAAAATTCTGAATAGAAGTTCTGGAGCCTATCATGACAGGGTCATTCTAGACAAATTTTGTTGAAATCTGTCAAGCAGCTCAGGAGAAGAAGCGTTTTGACAATTTCCAGTACATTTTTCATAAAATCTAAGATTTTTCACCCAAAAATCAACCAACCAAAATTCTGAATAGAATTTCTAGAACCTACTTTGCTAGGGTCCGTCCAGCCAATGAGGGTTGAAATCCGCCGAGTGGTACATGAGTAGTGTGTTGAGAATTTTCGGTACATTTTTCATAAAATACCAACAAATTTGATCAATCAAAATTCTGTATACAAGTTGTTAAGCCTACACCCCTAAGCATCCTTGCAGACAAATTAGGTTGAATTTTTTTTTCAATGAGCTAGCCAGCCCAGGCCTGGAAATAATTTTCTCAACAGTGTCCAACACATTGTCAGGCACCAGCTACTTAGTACCGGACATCCATAATTTGCTGCCTGTCAACACTATTCTACTTCAGTGTTCTTTACTTGACCTTATTAGAAACATGTCAGAAAGCAACAAATCATGTGTCATAATGATCCGTGATACACCTTGGGTAGATGAATATTTTATGGCTTTGTCAACACTTGTATGCAGACTCTTTTGTTGCACATTGCAACTACTGGGACTGTTTAAGTCTGTACCTGACAAAATGTCAGGAACTGACAAGACTGTGCCTGACATTTGATAGTTTGTTGCCTGACAATGTCCTTGACAGGCACGTTATTTCCAGGCTTGCAGCCATTCCAGTGGTAAATGTATTTGATATTTTGACCTAAATTAGCCATTAAAGGGTTAATTTGCTTAAATCCGTGAAATCATAACTTAAGTCTAATACTAAATGCTAAAACTGAAAAATAATCAACTATCATGACTATATATACTTAGTTTATTGCTTTCATTTAACACAATTCTCATTTACAGTAGCATTTATATTTAAAACACATAGAATGCAGTACAAACAGGTATTTATCATCTGTGTTGAATGAAAATTGATTAGGCTGTCATGGCTGTGTCAATGGTGTGATCTGATAGTGTTTTGTACATTATCATCCATATCAATATGTATGTGGCCCTATTTGTCTACACATAGAGTATCTATCTGTTCAGTTTGTCATATGATTTCCTCCGAACACACACTAATTTAGCATAGTCTGTAGATTTCTACATTAAGAATGCTTCTTGGAAAGTTGGTAATCTGAGAAGGCACACATATTCATTTTAATCGACACAGTCTTTTAAAAGTGCTGAGCTTTCTAAATCATTAACAATTGTTCAGTCCATCTTGCATCTCATCAGACTCAGTGTAACACTGACTCTGCTTCAGTAGGCTTTGCTCACACTTTATTATGGCACCTGCAAAATAAATGACAGTTGTGTTGAATGGTCAAATCAATCAGAAACTGACTTAGTAGTGGTCCTGAGAAATGCCTATGCATGTCGAGAGGATATTTTAGAAAATTTACCACTGGAATGGCTAGCTCAATAACAGAGCTAGTCAGTCCAGTGGAAAATTTTCTAAAATACTATTCTCTTTAAAATAAACGTTACCACTCTGATGGCAATATTATATCATTTGCCATGTCACTAGTAAAGAAACTGCTGAAGGCTACATTTTTCAACCACAGCAACATATTCCATCACATTTGTTGAATAATTAACTAGCATTTTTAGCTCACCTGACCTGAAGGGTCAAGTGAGCTTATGCCGTGGCGACTGTCCGTCCGTTGTCCGTCAACTTTTGCTTTAAAACGCTACTCCTTAACCAATAGCCGAATCATAACTACATTTTGGTCAAAGGATGCTATTGTGCTCGGATCCGGAACTTCCATTTGGAATTTTGATTCATAAATCTTTTGGGTCAAAATCTTAGATTTCATTACAAATTTACCTTCTCCTTACACTTTTGACCGATTTCAATCAATTGTGGCTGAAAGGATCCATTCAGAATTTTGATTTGTAAATATTTTGGATGAAAAACTTAGATTTTATTAAAAATTTACCGGGAATTGTCAAATTGCTTCTCCTTAGAATTTTGACCGATTTCAACCAAATTGGGCTGAAAGAATCCTATGGTCTAGAACTTCCATTCAGAATTTTGTTGCGTAACTATTTTTAGTGAAAATCTTAGATTTTCTGAGAAATCTACCGGAAATGGTCAAAATGCTACACGAGCCTCATTAGCTGCTTGACATATTTCAACCAAATTTGGCTAGATGCATTCTATGGTGGTAGGCTCTAGAATTTCTTTTCAGAATTTTGATTGATCAATTTTTTGGGTGAAAATATGAGATTTTAATGAAAAATCTACCGGAAATGCTCAAAGTGCTACTCCTCCTTAGCTGCTTGACATATTTCAACCAGATTTGACTGGATGCAGTCTATGGTGGTGGTAGGCTCTAGAAAATGTATTCAGGATTTTGATTGATCAATATTTTGGGTGAAAATCTGAAATTTTATGAAATTTACAGGAAATGGTCAAAATGCTACTACTCCATAGCTGCTTGGCATATTTCAAACAAATTTCACTAGATGGATTCTATGGTGGTAGGCTCTAGAAACTCTATTCAGAATTTTGATTGAGAAATTTGTTGGTGAAAATCTTAGATTTTATGAAAATTTACCAGAAACTGTCAATTCGTTGCTTCTCCTTAGTCGCTTGATATATTTCAAACAAATTTGGCTAGAATGGCCCAATCATGGTAGACTCTAGAACATCTATTCAGAATTTTAATTGGTCATTTCTTTGGGTGGCCATCTTGGATTTTCCGGAAATGATCCATCATATCTATTTAAATACAAATGGTTCAAATGCTAATGGTCCAGGTGAGCGTCACAGGCCCTTGGGCCTGTTGTTTAATTTAATTTGAAAAATTTTGACATCGGAGGTGTAAAGGTTAATCTTGGTCTGCAAAGTGCAAATTGGCATTCAATAAGCAAACTTTGATTTTCTAAACCATTCTTGACCATTAATGATTAACACTAAGACTTGAATTTCTTCAAGAAAATAAAAAAAATTTAAATTTTGTCAAAGAAAATGTCAATTTGCAGACCAAGAGAAGAATATTTCTGAAGATTTACCATTGGAATGACTGGCTAGGTTATTGAACCAGTCATTTCACTTGTAAATTTTCAGAAAATACCTTCTCTTGGTCTGCAAATGGGCATTTCTCAAGACCACTGTAAACACCATTTTGGGCTGATATGTGTGTTAAAGAGTTAAGGTGTTGAATAATTTAATTCAGCTGGAAACCTGAGTGGTATAATTTGTATCAAAATATTTAAATTATTAATAAAAGATTATTGTGAATATTTTGAGGCTAAATGTACCAGGAAACTGTTGCTTTCTAACATGTCCAAGAAAAGTTTCCTATGTAACCAAAAGCTCCCGGCCAAATTGGCTTCAGAAGATTCAACAATTTACCTACTAATAACTTTAAAATTGAGAAACAGTGATAAGGCAATGACAAATTTAGCCAGATAATACCAGTCATGTCAGTAAAGATAATCATTCCATATAAAATCATGCATTTATATGGATCTTGTTTTTCAGCTGTCATTAATTCATCATAAATCTGAAATAATATTAGCAATTAGAAAACTGTTTGACATGCCTTTATTATTGAAAAATTGAAGCAACAAATTGCAAATTATCAACACCTAAATAAAAGATATTCCACAGGATACACAGAATGGTCAAGAGTGTCTAATTATGAATTCAACTGACTTCATTCCAAGTAGGGGAGTCATTGACAGATTGGGCTAGGGACTAAATTAGAACTGCTGTGGAACAAATGTGTATGCCTACATCATATATTTGATCCTGCAACATCTACATCTTACTAGAAGTAAGACAGCCTGTTTGGGAAACTCACTGTTAATTAAAATGTCTCAAGCCATTTGCTATGGTATTAAATTATTAACCATTTAATACCCAATATGCTATCTACTATCTACAGTGGTCTTGTGAAATATCCATATGCAGAGCAAGGGAAAACTACTTTTGAATACTTGCCACTGGAGTGACTGGCTCAATAACCGAGCCAGTCATTCCAGTGGTACAGTTTCAAAAAGTAATCTCATCTGCAAACAGACATTTTCTTTTCATTAAAATGAAATTTTATTGAAATAATTTAAGCATTAAAGGGTTATGCATAGGCTTATAATGTCTAATTGACATAACCAGGACTTATGCATATATTATGCTTATATTATAGGTCATGGAAAGAAATGTAAAAGTCATGGAATTTCACAGAGTGACCTAGACGGTTTCTGTAAACGAGAAACCTTTGAAATCTAGATGCGATCAGATAGCATCTCATGCATTTTATCTTTGTCATGGAAATTAAATTGTTACAGCATAATTTTTCACAGTAATGTTTTTGTGATTTTTATGACTTTTCCATGCCCTAGAATAAGGGTGGTGATGTGGGAGTGGGTCATGGAGAATATCCCACCCAGGTGTTGCCTCTCCCATAGTGTATCCCCATCCTACACCCTGATTAGTTTAAATGAGAAGCAATAAAAATGCTTTCTGCGAAATCAAAAGATATTATTGAATGTTCACATGGTCAACCATAGCAAACATTATTCTTCTATGATCGATTAACTTTGAGTCCATTTATGACGCTTGAGTTCGCTTCATAACAAAGGGAAAGCCTCAGCAACAGGCAATAGCAAAGTACGAAAACAGGTGATGTAGCTTGAATATTGTTAGTCGTTTATTAAATACACGCCTTTCTGCACTTTTCTGAAAGTTCTTTGTTAGTGTTAGTTGCACAGTTGCCCAAAACATGTAAAATGCTCAATGGAAATTATTAGAGATAAATATAGACTTGAAAATAACATGCTTTCGTAAATCTCACAAATGCTCGCTACTGTAAACGAGAGTTCGAACGAGAATTACGTCCAGGTTCGGACCTATGTATAGTTTATGCACCATTTTTGATGTAAGTACCCTTGGTGAATACGGCCCCTGACATTTAGGTCCCTACACCAAACACAATGGTACTGTGTAATCCAGCAATTCAGCATTAGCTAAAAAATACCTTTGACCTATCCGCTCCTATGCTATGTACTCGTAATCTAAATCTATGTTAGGCGATGTCAGGAATGAGAACGGTTTTTTTCTAACGTAAAATGGAGAATGCAATCATATAAACGTCACAAATTAAAACGCATGGGCTGTATATTGGGGGTATATCGGCATTAAATTGTATTTTACAAGTTAAATATGAATGAATTCCTCATTTTTCCCTGCTATGTATTGCATGGACACAAATTACAATCAGCTGTTTAAAGTAATTTTCTAAGTGAGACGCACATGCGCATATATGTGCGTTCAAAACGATAGAGATTTTGTGGTGCTGCTTTAGCAATATGGGCCTAAACAAACGACCAGAGGTGTCATTTCCGAACAATCATTCACACGTCGCAATTAACCCTTACCAGTCTGGTGTCAAAAATGTAAAATTAAAAGATGAACTGGTGTATGTTTTTCAACAAGTTTGGTGGGAGATGGCGCTGTCGTAGACAGCAACATCGTCCAGCAAAATTGTTGAAAATGTACACCAGTTTCATCAGAGTGGTACGGGTTAACGCTACACCACATCCAAAATTGTTGCGTTTTACAGGCTAAGTACTTCATTGATTAAATAGACACGTACGGTACATTTGTACAGCAATATATATTGCATACCAACATTTTAATTTGCTAAACTTGTAACGGTGAAGCGTTTGGGCCTGTTATGTTCCTGTCAGCCCAACTATTGAACTTTGCTGTCCCTGTTAAAGCTTAACTCGACCCCTGATATATAGGTCATGAATTCAACTAGGTTGTCCGCCGAAGGCAATGAATGCCTATTGCTAAGTGAGTTCTTGCTGTATTAAAGTCCGAGGTTTAGTATCGCGTACAGGGGTGTGTGTTCAGGAGCGTTTTCCTTAACAGTGTTCAATAATGTGTCATACGCTCACTATAGACAGGTTAGTTTAGTACTGTTAATGTAGACGACACATTACTGCACACTGTCCCACTAAGAACGTGAACGTTCGCCCAACATTTGCCTTCCTGAACTCACTCCAGGAAACACACTGTGTATAGACTCAAGGTCTCAAATTTCGTCGATCTCAGCAGTTTATGGCCACGAGTGAGAAAATATGTGGACAAAGTAGATTGGGTTTAAAGACAAGTAGGTGCATGTAAGAAATCATATTTATCAATTTCAAACGAAAACATCAGAAATTTAACTCGTGAGTAAGGGGCGGGGGTACACTATAGGTTTGCACTCCGTCCGTCTGTCTGTCACAGTTGGTTTTCCACACTTTTTCGCAGTCCTTCAAGGTATTCAACTGATAATTGGTATATTGCTTTGTTATGAGAAGTTACAGACCAGGTTCGAGTTTCAGGCGTATGCGTCAGTATTTGATGGAGTTATGCCCTCTTTTGACTTAAGAAATACGAAAAATATTAGCTTTCCGCACTTTTATCTCGCTCCTTCAAGATATTTAAGCGAAAATCAGTGCATCGCTTTAGTATAAGGAGTTACAGAGCAAGTTGAGTTATGCCCCCTTTTGACTTATGAAACACGAAAAATATTAGTTTTCCGCACCTTTTTTCACAGTCTCAAGATATTGTACTGAGAATTGCTACACAGCTTTGTTATGAAAAGTTAAAGACCAAGTTGCAGGCTTATGCGTCAATTTTTTATGGCGTTATGCCCCCTTTCGACTTAGGAAATATGAAAAATATCAGCTTTCCGCACTTTTTCTCGCACTCCTTCAAGATATTTAAGGTAAAATCGGTACATCGCTTTAGTATAAGGGGTTACAGAGCAAGTTCGAGTTTCAGACATTTTCGTCAATTTGTCATGGAGTTATGTCCACTTGCGACTTATGCAATACGAAACATATTAGTTTTCCACGGTCTTTCAGGATGTTATACTGAGAATTGCTACATTGCTTTGTTATGAGAAGCTACAGACCAAGTTCGAGTTTCAGACGTATGCGTAAATCTTTGATGGAGTTATGCCCCCTTTCATGCATTTTCGGATTAAATGTGGTGATTGAACGCTATTTTAAATATCTTGGGTTATAAATGTGTAAATAGACAACAATATACTAGATGCGATTTCCTATATTTTACTGACACGTACGCAGACACATGCATACACATTCACACACGCACGCAATGAGGCATAAACTATGTTGGCGATGTCGAGGAATAATAATAATGATGGTGGTGGTGGTGGTGGTGGTGGTGGTGGTGATGATGATGGTGATGATATGTACTCACTCAACAAAAAAAGAGCACTCAGACATTGTAGATTTTCGGCTTTTGTTCCATTGCAAAATTTTTTCTGATGTTACAGATTTTCCGAATTTTTTTGCATTTCCCGGATCAAGTCCAAAGTTGTGTTAACATTTTAACCGAATTGCATCAGCAGTAGGCCTATCCGATATATCCATAGATCCAGATTTTGATATTATCAGGATGCTGGCTACTATCCGCCATATCCGGATCGTGGCCAAAGTCTTAAAATCGTAGTTGACAGTAAGTTTCTTTGTTGTGTTAAAATTTGAGGTAAATAGTATCTGTAGCTTTTGAAATATCACCCCAGACACGGACACACACACACACGTGCGAATGTACACGCGCACATGCCTGGATGCGTGCATGGATACACGTATGTATGCACATATGTAAATACACAAGCACGCACGCAGGCACTTACGCACACACACACACATGCACACACAAACATACAGATCCGATTGTAATATCTTCTTCCCCTTACCGGGCGAGGTTAATAAAACGATCAATTAGCTCTTATGGTTAACTCGTTCCAACTACCAAACCATCCCACTTTGTCCTTACCGCGACACCACGTCAAAATTACGGCCCTGTATCATGGCCACGACCAAGTCATAGATGTACAATTTATCATCAAGAACCAACTATGAAATCCTTTTTTATAGTGAATAAAATGCACATAAAAGTTCCTGAATTGGGTATTGCATTCAAGACAAGGAAAACAAAGTTTGTGACATAATGTTGTAGAATTTGAATATTTTTATGCTAGTTACAAGAAAAAATCTTGACGACTATATGACAAAGTTTTATGTTGTATATTTTTGTCTTAGCTTTGTTTAAAGTGACCGGAGTCATAAAAAGTTGGAAAATTTGCATTAACTTTGATTTTGTTAGAATCTAACAATGGTCGCGGTACTGCCATTTCCAATGCAGTGATCTCATTAAGGATTATGCCACATCTCTATATTTCGTTGAAAGTCGCTGCTGGACGCTCTTTCTTTGAGGGGAGTTACCCCTAATATATTTCCATAACATTAAAAGTAAAATTAATGCAATCGGTTTTGCAAAATTACCATGCATTCTGCACAGTGGTAAATTGTCTTCTCCTGGCATGCAAATGGACAATTCCTCAAGACCACTACAGAGGCCAGTTTTGTTCAGCTTCGCTATGAAAGGGTTCATGTGACAGACAAATAACTAAATTGGTAAATAACATTACAAATACTAGGGTTGCAATCTCTCCTTATTTAGCAGGAGGCCAGGCCTTGTAGCAGATGAGTCCTCTCTACAAATTTGATACTGCACATACCAGGAGTTGCTCATCCCTATAGCCAAAATGAGCTGATGTCAAGCACCTTCACATTAACAGGATCTACATGTATGTGTGGTCTCTCAGTTCATATTTTTGAGTAAGTACACGTGCTATTAATGTTGCCATGAAGCCTCGTGGTGGTGTTGTAAATTACAACTTGTTCATGGTGGTGGTGGTGTTGTAAATTACAACTCCAGTTCAGATTGAACCTGTAACAAACCCCTTGGGGACGTGAAGAGGTTTTATGTTTGTGGGCATCAGCAATATGTCAACATCATAGAAAAGATATAGTGCAGGCTACTGTTCTACTGTTGTGCATGGTTAGGTGGGTGTACATTGTCAAATGATCATTCACAACAATCGCTTGTACACACTGACATTTCCTTTCAAAATTGATATCTTGCTTGATATCGCAGCATGCTAGATCACCATCTATATATTTTTAAAGCAAGAGGCCAAAGGGGCCTGTATCACTCGCCTGGAGCATAGCCATAGGCATTTCAACTGCATGTAGAATGGCCATCAACAATAACGAGTTGAGCAGACGTGTAACAAGAAAACAGAAGCCAGGTTTATTTATGAGCCGTGTTTATTTATGTATCAACCTCTCTTGAGCAAACAATAATGGGGCTTAGTTATCGGTATCATATCTCCCAAATTTCGGCCCCATCACGTTCAGCGAGTCGCGTTCATGAAAAACCAGGGCAGCCTTTTTTATGGATCGACGCCCAACCATTTTGCCAATCAAGTTCCCTTGAAGAAAGTTGGTTCAGCTTATGCCCAAAATGATATTTCATGAGTTGTGAATCAATCGCTCAAACAGTTATGGAAGATTTTTAAAGACATTTCTAAAAATCGGCCAAAATCCAAGATGGCCACTGGCCAAATTAGCCGACCAGCTTTTTTTAACAAACCTGAATCTCTATACCCTATCGATGCATCCTGCCAAATATAATTGAAATCGGGCCCGTAGTTCTCGAGAAGACATTTTAAATTTGCCATTGCTTTAGTATGGGAGATTTTGGCGTGAAAGTGATCCAAGATGGCCGCCAAACCGTTGATCTGACACTTGAAAATTGTAAATTTGAGACCAGAATGCCCAAAAAGCATATATAAAACCAATCTCGGCCTCAAAATCCATCAAATAATAAAAACCTATAGGGCTGCCAAACATGCTATATTTTGATTGGCCCACGGCTAACATGTTTTTGAAGGATCAACTTCCCTTGAACAAACATTAATGAACCTTAGTCCCTAATCATATCTCTAACATTTTGGCCAGATCCCTTCAGCCGTTCTGGAGAAGTCGTTTTCGGAAAAAGTAGGTCATCCAAGATGGCCGGCAAACTATTTGGTCACTTGAACAAACTTGGTTCAGCTCTTGCCCTAGATGATATTTCATGAGTTCTGAATCAATCCCTCAAATGATTTCGGAGAAGATTTTTAAAGACATTTCTAAAAAAATCAGCCGAAATCCAAGATGGTCGTCGGTCCAGTCATTCTGGTCACAAAAAGACAACAGATTTCAAGATGAAGACAAATGCCGGTTTATGGCTGGCTTGATCATTCAAGGGTTAAATGCACTTAACTGTTTCATTGGCTTGTGTATTTTGGGCATGGCTCTTTATTAATGTGTGTCCCCGAATTCCGCGTCATTAACCGCGACCACCTCTAATTTACTTGTTATTAGTCCCCTACAGGTGAAACGGAGGGGGTGGGGTGGGGTGATGGTGTGTGTGCACTATATGTTTGTACTCCGTCTGTCTGTCACAGTTGGTTTTCCACACTTTTTCGCAGTCCTTCAAGGTATTCAACTTAGAATTGGTATATTGCTTTGTTATGAGAAGTTACAGACCAAGTTCGAGTTTCAGGCGTATGCGTCAGTTTTTTATGGAGTTATGCCGTCTTTTGACTTATGAAATACGAAAAATATTAGTTTTCCGCACCTTTTGTCACAGTCTCAAGATATTGTACTGAGAATTGCTACATAGCTTTGTCATGAGAAGTTAAAGACCAAGTTTGAGTTTCAGGCGTATGCGTCAATTTTTGATGGCGTTATGCCCCCTTTCGACTTATGAAATACAAAAAATATTGGTTTTCCGCAGGTTTGTTCGCAGTCTTTCAATATATTGTACTGAAAATTGCTACAAAGCTTTGTTATGAGAAGTTACAGACCAAGTTGGAGTTTCAGGCATATGCGTCAATCTTTAATGGAGTTATGCCCCCTTTCGACTTAAAAAATACGAAAAATATCAGCTTTCCGCACTTTTTTTCCGCACTTCTTCAAAATATTTAAGCGAAAATCGGTGCATAGCTTTACTATAAGGAGTTACAGAGCAAGTTTGAGTTTCAGATATTTTCGTCAATGTTTCATGGAGTTATGTCCACTTTCGACTTATGCAATACGAAAAATATTAGTTTTCCCGCACTTTTTTGCGGTCTTTAAAGATGTTATACTGAGAATTGCTTCATTGCTTTGTTATGAGAAGCTACAGACCAAGTTCGAGTGTCAGACATATGCGTAAATCTTTGATGGAGTTATGCCCCCTTTCATGCATGTTCGCATTGAATGTGTTGATTGAACGCTGTTTTTAATATTTTGGGTTATAAATGTGTAAATAGACAACAATATGCTAGATGCGATTTCCTATATTTTACTGACACGTACGCAGTCACATGCATACACATTCACACACAATGAGGCATAAACTATGATGACGACGTCGAGGAATAATAATAATGATGGCGGTGGTGGTGGTGGTGGTGATGATATGTACTCACTCAACAAAAAAAGAGCACTCAGATATTGTAGATTTTTGGCTTTTGTTCCATTGCAAAATGTTTTCTGATATTGCAGATTTTCGGATTTTCCGAATTTTTTCGCATTTTCCGGAACAAGTCCAAAGTTGTTAACAATTTAACCGAATTGGATCAGCAGTAGGCCTATCCGATATATCCATAGATCCAGATTTTGAAACGATCAGGATTCTGGCTACTATCCGCCGTATCCGGATCGTGGCCAAAATCTTAAAATCCTAGTTGACAGTAAGTTTCTTTGTTGTGTTAAAATTTGAGATAAATAGTATCTGTAGCTTTTGAAATATCACACCAGACACGGACACACACACACACACACGCGTGCAAATGTACACGCGTGCATGCCTTGATGCGTGCACGGATACAAGTATGTATGCACATATGTAAATACACAAGCACGCACGCATGCACTTACGCACACACACACACACACACACACACACACACACACACACACACACACACACACACACACACACACACACACACACACACATGCACACACAAACATACAGATCCGATTGTAATATCTTCTTCTTTCCATTACCGGACGAGGGTAATACAACCAACCTATTAGCTCTTATGGTTAACTCGTTCCAACTACCAAACCATCCCACTTACTAAAGTTGATTCCGTAAGTGGGACGGGTTGGTAATTAGGAAGAGTTGACTAGAATTTTTCCTTACCGCGACACCACGGCAAAATTGCGGCCAGGTATCATGGCCACGACCAAGTCATAGATGTACAATTTTAACATCAAGAACCAACTAAGAAATCCTTTTTTATAGTGAATAAAATGCACATAAAAGTTCCTGAATTGGGTATTGCATTCAAGACAAGGAAAACAAAGTTTGTGACATAATGTTGTAGAATTAGAATATTTTTATGCTAGTTACGAGAAAAAATCTAGACGACTATATGACAAAGTTTTGTGTTGTATATTTTTGTCTTAGCTCTGTTTAAAGTGACCAGAGTCATAAAAAGTTGACAAAATGTGCATTAACTTTGATTTTGTTAGACTCTAACAATGGTCGCGGTACTGACATTTCCATTGCAGTGATCTCATTAAGGATTATGGCACATCTCTATATTTCATGGAAAGTCGCTGCTGGATGCTCTTTCATTAAGGGGAGTTACCCCCAATATATTTCCATAACATTAAAAGTAAAATTAATGCAATCGGTTTTGCAAAATTACCATGCATTCTGCACAGTGGTAAATTGTCTTCTCCTGGCATGCAAATGGACAATTCCTCAAGACCACTACAGAGGCCAGTTTTGTTCAGCTTCGCTATGAAAGGGTTCATGTGACAGACAAATAACTAAATTGGTAAATAACATTACAAATACTAGGGTTGCAATCTATCCTTATTTTGCAGGAGGCCAGGCCTTGTAGCAGATGAGTCCTCTCCACAAATTTGATGCTGCCCATACCAGGAGTTGCTCATCCCTATAGCCAAAATGAGCTGATGTCAAGCACCTTCACATTAACAGGATCTACATGTATGTGTGGTCTCTCAGTTCATATTTTTGAGTAAGTACACTTGCTATTAATGTTGCCATGAAGCCTCGTGGTGGTGTTGTAAATTACAACTTGTTCATGGTGGTGGTGTTGTAAATTACAACTCTTGTTCAGATTGAACCCGTAACAAACTACCTGGGGACGTGAAGAGGTTTTATCTGTGTGGGCATCAGCAATATGTCAACATCATAGAAAAGATATAGTGCAGGCTACTGTTCTACTGTTGTGCATGGTTAGGTGGGTGTACATGGTCAACTGATACTCACAACAATCGCTTGTACACACTGACATTTCCTTTCAAAATTGATATCTTGCTTAATATCACAGCATGCTAGATCACCATCTATATATTTATAAAACAAGAGGCCCAACGGGCCTGTATCACTCACCTGGAGCATAGCCATAGGCATTTCAACTGCATGTAAAATGGCCATCAACAATAACGAGTTGAGCAGACTTGTAACAAGAAAACAGAAGCCATGTTTCTTTATGAGTCATGTTTATTTATGTATCAACCTCTCTTGATCAAACAATAATGGCGCTTAGTTATTGGTATCATATCTCCCAAATTTTGGCCCCATCCGTTCAGCGAGTCGCGTTCATGAAAAACCAGGACAGCCTTCTTTTACAAATCGATGCCCAACCATTTTGCCAATCAAGTTCCCTTGAAGAAAGTTGATTCAGCTCATGCCCTAAATAATATTTCATGAGTTGTGAATCAATCGCTCAAACAGTTATAGAAGATTTTTAAAGACATTTCTAAAAATTGGCCAACATCCAAGATGGCCACTGGCCAAATTAGCCGTTCAGCTTTTTTGAACAAACCTGAATCTCTATACCCTAACAATGCATCCTGCCAAATATAATTGAAATCGGGCCAGTAGTTCTCGAGAAGACATTTTAAATTTGCCATTGCTTTAGTATGGGAGATTTTGGCATGAAAGTGATCCAAGAAGGCCGCCAATCCGTTGATCTGACACTTGAAAATTGCAAATTTGAGACCAGAATGCCCAAAAAGCATATATAAAACCAATCTCGGCCTCAAAATCCATCAAGTAATAAAATCCTGTAGGGCTGCCAAACATGCTATATTTTGATTGGCCCACGGCTAACATGTTTTTTGAAGGATCAACTTCCCTTGAACAAATATTAATGGACCTTAGTCTCTAATCATATCTCCAAAATTTTGACCAGATCCCTTCAGCCGTTCTGGAGAAGTCGTTTTCGGAAAAAGTAGGTCATCCAAGATGGCCGGCAAACTATTTGGTCAATCAAGTTCACTTGAACAAACTTGGTTCATCTCTTGGCCTAGATGATATTTCATGAGTTCTAAATCAATCCCTCAAACGATTTCGGAGAAGATTTTTAAAGACATTTCTAAAAAAAATCAGCCGAAATCCAAGATGGTCGTCGGTCCAGTCATTCTGGTCAAAAATGTTCAAAGACAACATATTTCAAGATGAAGACAAATGCCGGTTTATGGCCGGCTTGATCATTTAAGGGTTAAACGTGCTTAACTGTTTCATTGGCGTGTGTATTTTGGGCATGGCTCTTTATCTTCCAATCCAATTATGTTCAAGATCTGCAGCGGTGTATTTGATTTTGTCATGGAAACATGTTCTGTTATTTCTGAGCTGTACTGTGACTGGCAAATTATGGTACCAGAAATAGTCGGATGGATCGACAGACAGACGGAGGAAATTTACAGATACTCAAGGTTGCTGAAATTCAACTAAATTTGGTATGTGAGTTACTCTCATGATTGCAGATTCTCCTTCGATCAATACTCACAATTCTGTTACTTCTGATATACAGCTGGCCTTGACAGCGGCTCTAGGATTATAGACTTAGAAAGCTTTACCGACTCCTGGGAACCGGGTACTCGGCTCCCAACTGCCGAGTACCCGTGTACCATAGAGCTCATTCTTGTTTGCATAGCAACAACAGCAATACATGCTTTCTGCAGGGAGAGGATTTTAGTGTCTTTTGTTAAAGAAATCTAAGTCTTTGTCTGTAAAGTGATAGTGTGTGCGTTCTTGAAGGATTTAACTGGATACTGTGGAGAATACCGCCGATGAAAACCAGGTTGTATCATTCTTTATTATCCATAGTTAAAAGACTTAGCTCTCTAAATTTCGCGGTGTCGCATGTCCCGATTTCTGACCCCAGAGAATCTGGGACGTGTGCTAACAACGATATATGCCAGACGATCGCCTTCTTTAAACCCCAACAGGCGATCGGCAGATATGAAAATAGGTGTTTGCTACGGTATTTCTAACACGAATATCGGCTGACGTCGTTCTCCGTAGGATCCGAGCGGGTGACGTCACACCCGGTCGCTCGGATGTTTATGTGAAGAAAAATTTTCATTAATTCGCGCATCTCGTTCTGGGTGCTGCGTACTAAAAATGGTACCGGAAACTTTAGAATGTTCAAGTTTATGTGCGATCACGATCGGTTTGCAATGATCGGTGGTTTCAAAATTCGTGAGTAAATGCGTGGTCTGCGGTTTTACCGTGTGATACAGCAGTTTGTTATACATTGTATTGTTTTCTTCACATATCGTTTGGCTTTCGTTAGGGAGTATAATTTATATTGATTGGTAAATATACCCCGAATGCTATGCGATATGATTCCTGGAGCCGTTACACATCCTGGAGGATCTAATATGGGTGTGTTTTATGCCCGCTTCGTTCTTGTCGTCATAATCAATGCGATCTTTGTTGTAACGTGGCGGGGTGGGGTGCGGGAGGGATACGGTTAATTTATGAGTCAAATTATTTGAAAATTAATTGTCTGCCTTCCATCAGGGTCTCGTTCCGGTTGTAATTGTAGGTTTGTGCTTATTTATAGGCCAAGCCAACCCCGCCATCATGTGACGAGTGCCATAAATTTGTACGAGTCGTATTCAAGGACCATGTCTGTTTTAGGTGTTCGCCCTGTAACCTAGACCATAGGTGTAATGTGTGCGCAGTGTGGTCCGTGGATATGATGGTTAAGTTCCTTGCCCAGAAGGACTTGGCTTGGTCTGACGCGGGGTCAGGCAGTCCGAGAGGAAATCGTGGAGCGCCCGGTTCGGCCGGTGGGGGTGCTCCACGTCCCCAGCTGGAGGTGGCCGAGATGGCACCGCCGGCGTGGTTGGGCTATGCAGGGTTTTCTGCATGGCGTTCTGCCCACGCTGGTGTCGTCCCTGCTACCAAAGGTTGGGGGGCAGTTTCTCCCCATGCCTGGTACGGACCCTGTCCTCGGACAGGGTTCTGGACTGGTTTCCGAGGGGGCCGTCTTGTACGGACCCCTGGCAGTCCCGTCTGGCTCCGGCCAGATGGGTTCTGTTTATCTGCGGCCACCTCCGGGTGGTCCAGTAGCGGTGGCCGGTCCGTCAGGTGTGGGCTCCACGGTTTCCTCGTCTTCGGAGTCTGAAGACGAGGAGGCCGAGGAGGAGAGGTTGCTGCGGCCTGTGATGCCGCAGGTGGAGAATATGGAGGTCGATTCCGTCCTGGACGGAACCGGCCACCATTTGTCTGGCTTGGTGCAAGCCAGGGCAGCGGCTCCACCTGTGGCTGAGGCTAATCTGGTACCGGGCACCGGTTCCGTGACGGTTGGTTTGGCCGGGCCTGGCGTGGTACTTACCTATCTCGCCGGGTCCGGCGGACGTGGGGTGCCATTGGATGACCGAGGATGACCGATGAGTACTGGGCGTTCAGAGTGCCGGGGCGGGTGGCCCCGGTCCGACACTTGTGGACAAGGCTCAGGTACACCAAGAGGAAGTCCTGTCCCTATGCGATGAGGGTGTGAGGGCAGCTATGAGCGCTGTCAACCACTCGTATCGTCTCCTTCAGTCGGTGTGGGCTGAAGCGGGGGCAGGCCACCCTGTTGCGCTTTCATGCATAAATGACGGCCTGGTGCTTTCTATGGACGCATTGGCAAGGGTGCAAGCGCGAGTGACTAAATCCAGGAGGCAAATGGTCATTGACCATATGCCTCCGGCTACGGCAGTCAGGGAGCATCTTCTTGGGACGCCCCTGACAGGGCCTAGCATCTTCGGTGGCCAGGCGCGGGCCATCTTGGAGGATACAGCCAGTATCGCGCAGAATCGGTTAGCGGTCAACCTGCAGCTAGAGCTAGTGTGGCAAGCGCACGCACTAGGGGCTGTAGGGAAACCGCTAGCGGGACAACCTTCAAAGAAGCAGAAGAAGCATAAGGGCAAGGTGAAAGCTAAGCCTGTTGTGAGTTCTGCTTCAGCTGGCTTATCTCAGCCGCCGCCGGCAAAGAAAGCCAGGAAGGTTGTAGAGGCGCCTACCCTCCCCAAGGTTGCTCCTGACCGCCCTAGAGGCGGGAAGGGCAAGGGGAAGGGTAAGGGTAAGTCCTCAAAGGGCGGACAGAAGGGGCCGGATCGAACCTGAGGGTACGAGCGCTCCGTTCATATCCGTCCGGACTGCGCCTGTGCGACAGGAACAGCGGTGCCAGTTATACCCGTCGTGCCTAGAACGAAATGGTTCTCTCTCTCTCTCTCGTTAAGAAAGAGGGGGGAGCGGACTACGAGCCGGACAACCCCGTTAGACGTCGAGGCGTCTATGGTGGGTGGAAGGCTCATGCGTTTCGTCGAGGCCTGGCGAGGTGTGACGTCAGACAGTCTGGTCCTGGGATGTTTATCCCAGGGTTACATGCCGGAGTGGTGGGACTTTCCACCACAAAATCTGTCTTTGGCACCTGTCTGGACTCCCGTACTAAGGGAGCCAGACAAGTTAGAAGCCGTTCAAAACGAAGTGTCGGGTTTGCTTCTGAAGGGAGCAATACAACCAGCAAACCGAAACACTCCAGGCTTCTATTCAAACATGTTCCTTGTCCCCTAGAGCACAAGGGGATGGAGACCCATACTCAATCTCAGGCCAATAAATTGGTTTATCCATACGCCTCGGTTCCAGATGGAAACGCCGAGGTCGGTAATGGCGGGATTGGGGAAAGGAAGGCGGTGTGTATCGATCGATCTGAAAGATGCATATTTCCACATTCCGATGAACAGGAGTTGTCACAGGTTTCTGAGATTTGTGTTTCAGAATCATGTATGGGAGTTTATTGTTCTCCCATTTGGCCTGTCGACAGCTCCGAGGGTTTTCACAAGAGTGGTCCTTGCGGTGACAGCGTTTCTCAGAAAAGAGAACGTGGCGCTACACACCTACATAGACGACTGGCTGATCAAGGCAGACTCGGCAGCCAGGTTGAACGTGGATTCTGCTCTAACTCTGAGGTTACTTTCAGATCTAGGCTGGATAGTCAACGAGGAGAAATCCGAGTTGACGCCCACTCAACATTTCGTTTATTTGGGGATGCGATTCGATCTCGAGGAGGGCAGGGTGTACCCGTCAGAGCCCAGAGTGGTGTCTCTGTTAGCCATCCTCAAGAGTTTTCGACTGGGAAACCACATTCAGGCGAGGCGGTTCCTTCAGATGCTGGGCATGATGGTCTCCATGGAGCAGGTTATCCCGTACGCTGCTCTAATGCGAAGGCCTATCCAGTTGTAGCTGATGTCTCTGTGGAAACAGAGAACAGAACCCCTGTCAAAACTGGTACCAGTTTTGGAGCCGATAATGTCTCATCTTGTATGGTGGAAGGATCATCAGAATCTCCTAGTAGGGGTTTCGCTGCACCTACCCCACCCCCAGCTGTCCGTGTACACGGATGCATCGCTGGAGGGGTGGGGTGCCTGCCTGGGAGAACACCAGGTCTCGGGCACATGGACTCTCCTGGAGAGTCAGCTGCATATCAATCTGTTAGAAATGATGGCAGTGGAACTGGCGTTGGAAGAGTTCCTTCCGATGATCAGGGGCAAGGTGATATTGATACGGTCGGACAATTCGACAGTAGTATCATATATAAATCGCCAAGGCGGGACCAGGTCGCCCACTCTGTGTATCAGGGTGTGGCACTTGATTCAATGGTGCAGGAATTACTCAGTTGTTTTGAAAGCAGCTCATATTCCTGGCCGATTGAACATTCTGGTGGATGCTTTGTCTCGCAGACAGAGAATTCTGCCAATAGAATGGTCCCTCAACCTTCCAGTTCTGCTAGGGATCTTCGAGCATTGGGGCAAACCCAACGTGGACTTGTTCGCCACAAAGGAAAATGCTCAAATCATGACATATGTCTCGCCGATTCCAGATCCAAATGCCGTCGATACAGACGCTCTGGCGATAAGCTGGAGAGGGATGCACGCTTACGCGTACCCACCCACCATTCTTCTACCAAAGGTATTGGTGAAGGTCAGGGAGGAACCGTGTCTGGTCCTGCTAATAGCGCCGTGTTGGCCGAGCAGGGCGTGGTTCTCGGATCTTCTAGATCTGTTGGTGGAACATCCTGTGCAGTTGCCCGAGATTCCGAACATACTCTCCCAGGCCAAGGGACGCTTCCAACACGAGCGTCCCGAAATGTTCAAATTGACTGCGTGGATGTTATCAAACAACGTTCCACGTCGGAAGGCTTTTCTCGACAGGCTGCTGATTTCATCGCGGCTGCGAGAAGGAGGTCAACCTTCAAGTCATATAACAATAAGGTTAACAGATTTGCAGACTGGTGTGAAGAAAAGGGTATTGATACCTTTCAATCCACTATTCAGCAAATATCAGACTTTCTCTGTGAGCTGTTCTTTTCAGGACTAGCTCCCGTCACAGTTGCTGGATTCAAGTCAGCTTTGGCATCAGTTATCCCTTGTCTAGCCAACAGGGATAGTCCAGAGGTGGCCCAGTTAAATGTGATGTTGAAGGGAATGAGCAATCTCCGACCGAGACAACCGGTAGTCATTCCAGCCTGGAGTCTATCTTTAGTGCTTAATGTACTGGCCAAGCACCCTTTCGAACCGTTGCGTTCGGCTAGTCTAAAGCATTTGACTCTAAAGGCGGTCTTTCTATTGGCAGCTTCCTCAGCTAGAAGGCGCAGTGAGATCCATGCGCTTTCGGCAGAGAGGGGCCGATTTATTGTTTCTGGAGAAGGTCTGCGTCTTCTGCCAGGAGCAGAGTTTATGTCAAAGAACCAATCTTTGAGATATCCCGGCAAACCGATCAATATACCGAAGGTAACTAGGTTTGATCGTGATGCCAGTGTCTGGTGCCCGGTCCGTGCTTTGACTAAGTACAAGTAACGGACTGACTCGTTACGGTCGAACGATAGACATATGTGGATCTGCCATAACAAGCCTTATGGTGCCGCATCCATGGATACTTTCTCTCGTTGGGTGGTCGAATACATTCAGACTACTCACGAGATGGCGACTGGGCACCAGGTGCAAGGCGTAAGGGCACACGATGTCAGAGGAATAGCCACTATCTCTCGTTGGGTGGTCGAATACATACAGACTACTCACGAGATGGCGACTAGGCACCAGGTGCAAGGCGTAAGGGCACACGATGTCAGAGGAATAGCCGCCTCGACCGCCATTTACAATGGTGTTCCGTTAAAGGACATCATGGCCGTTGCACAATGGCACTGTGAGTCCTCATTTACGGATTACTATATGAGGGATGTGTCAGACTCAGCCAATCCACTCGCATTAGCTGTTTTGAAACGATAGTTAGTGACCACACTGCTCTTCACCCTTTTTTCACTTCGGTAAGAAAAGAACCTAAAGCAGGCATGGTCAAGCGAGAGGATGACAACCAGATTGTGTCACTGATGGCCGAACCAGTGAATGGTTGGAGGCGGTACGTCTGGAGTCCAATTATCATAAGGTAATTCAATAGTGAGAGTTTTTTGTATTATGGATGTGTATCATGTTCATTCATCTTATATATTCATGCTCATTCCCAGGCTAATACATGAAATATGCAGGGAGCAGTTCACCCTCTTGGCATATTTGTGTTTCAGGCGAGATACATGTTCGTGAGTTCTCTCCCTTTTCTTAGGAGGAAAAAGGGGGGGGGGGCGGTGATGCGAATGTGATTCGGTTCCGTGAACTTGAGGGTCCTTTTAGGTCTCCGTTAGTCAAGTTTGAAGTCTAAAATCTTTCTTCAAGGGGCAAAATTAGCATTTATGGCTTGCCCCTTCCCACCAGGTTACTGATCAAATCTGGTGTATATCAGAAGTAACAGAATGGTGAGTATTGATCGAAGGAGAATGAAGGAAATGTCAATTTCCCTTTCTCCGAGATCTAACAATACTCACCATTCTGTTACGGACCCAGCCTCCCAGCCCCACGGAGGCAAGCCATAGTTTTCTCTTGTTTGCTGGCTATGCAAACAATATGAGCTCTATGGTAAACGGGTACTCGGCAGTTGGGAGCCGAGTACCCGGTTCCCAGGAGTCGGTAAAGCTTTCTATGTCTATAATCCCAGAGCGGCTGTCAAGGCCAGCTGTATATCAGAAGTAACAGAATGGTGAGTATTGTTAGATCTCGGAGAAAGGGAAATTGACATTTCCTTCATTATGTTGCGATGTTTGCACTTAGGCTCCGCGCCCATGATTGAGGTGGGGTGAGGGAAAATGCCAGCGATGGCGGAAATCAATGAATTTTATTGTCCTTATGATTGCGGTTGTATGACTTGTCTCCATCCATCTATCTTCGTCTCGCTACCTCCTCCGAAACAGTTTGGTGGAATTCAACCAATTCCAGTTGTAATCTTGTGTGAGTTACCCGATATGATTGTGACATGCCGGATTGTAAGCCAACATGTGAAATAATACAAGAGGCCCAAAGGGCTTATATCGTTCATCTGGAATTATTGGCCACTTCACAATCGAACAAAACAAGATAACCAGTGGAAAAATTTACCAATCAAATTTCTGTGAAGGTTTACCTAGTACGTAAGTTTTATTAAAATTGGGCTAGTGGTTAATAAGTAGTCTTCTGTATGATTTTCTCTGACATTGCCAGAAAATCTAAGGTGACCGCCAAATACGTTAAATGTTAATTGATCAACGGCGGCCACGTGTTTTACTTGTCAACTTTCCATGGACAAAGTTTAATGTCTCTTAGTCCCTAATTATATCTCTCGAATTTCAGCCTGATCTGTTTAGTTGTACTGGAGACATAGGTTGCTTTCTGGAAAACTAGGTTATCCAAGATGGCCGCTGATACATTTATGTGATGTCACATTTGCCAATCAAGTTACCGTGAACAGATTTGGTTCAGCTGATCCCCTGATGATGCTTCAGTAATTTTGATTTGAACCCCGAAGCGGTTTCGGAGATTTTTTGAGATTTCAGAAAAGCGGCCAAAATACAAGATGGCTGCGCTGGCCAATGAATATTCCTTTGAATATACTTCGATCTCTATACCCTAAGGTTGCTTCCTTCCAAGTGTAAGTGAAATCGGGCCATTGGTTCTCAAGAAGACATTTTAAAGCGTTGCTAATCTCATCTCAAATGATGTATTACACCGATAGATTATGGTATATAGATAGCATATCATTCATATCCTGTTCCTTGTCCGTATCACAATTATCTGCGTTTTAATATCTCGTAAATGTTGAACAGCGATCGCCGCTATTTTGTCTCCTCAAGCGACAGTGGGTGATGTAGTGTAAGTGCCAATGCACTACATTCGTTATTATGTAATACTCAGCTTGGAACTGATTTAACTGGAAGTTGTTGCTGCCTAAGTCAAATTAGTTTCAAAATAATAAACAGCTAACTGCTTACATGTATGTTTGCTTTTATACCACATAGTCAAAGTATAGACAGCACCTCTATGACTGAGTGTATATACCGAGGCAGGATCAGTCGATGACGCATCATCGCAAATCCCAACTTTCAACGTTTGAACTTTTACTTTACCCCCCCCCCCCCCACCCCCCACCCACCCCCCCCCCCTCCCCCTCCCACAACTAACCACTGTGGGCGGAGCCAAATGTAAATGTCCTTTTGCACCATGCAATCATATGGGTAAATCACCAAATTTGGTTGAAAGTTGTCCAACAGTGTCAGAGGAGTTGCATTACAATCAATTTCATGACCTTTTGACCCCATCCCCCACCCTCTGGGGCCAGGGCCAAATGCAAATGTGCACATATACTCCACATTGGTATGGGTAACTGACATACATGTACTAAATTTGTTTAAATTTGGCCCAACAGTGTCAGAGGAGTGGCATTACAATACATTTGTTTACCTTTTGACCCCAACCCTCTACCTACCCATGGGGGTGGGTCCAAATGTAAATGTACTCATGTACTCCACATTGATATGGGTTACTCACATACCAAATTTAGTTGAATTCTGTCCAATGGTTTCGGAGGAGATGCGTTATAATCAATTTCCACATGTTAAAATTTGACCTTTTGACCCCGGTAGGCGAATCCAAATGTAAATGGCCTCTTGCACTCAGTGATCATATGAAATTTGCTTGAGTTCCGTCTAACGGTTTCAGAGTTGCGCTACAAGCGATTCAGCCTTTTGACCCCTGCCCCTGGGGGTGGATCCCAATATAAATATTGTCATGCAAAGCGGAATCATATGGGTAACCCAGATACCAAATTTAGTTGAATTCCACCCAATGGTTTGGGAGGAGATAGCGTGACCGGTTTTAAAAATGTGTGGATAATCCTGACAGCCATCATACGTGTAGAAATGTACGAACATTTGGCTACTAAAGCCTGAATATATCTCTCTAACCACATAATAAAAAGTTTAGAATTACCTGTATAGTTTATGAGTGGCATATTAGATCACTTGAACAGCCATCAAGAGATGAGGTGAGTTAAGCTTTACATTTCCCATTGTTAGCTAACCTGGTCAGACTGGCCAAGTGAGCTTATGCCATGGGATCCAAATTGGCTGATGAATATTCCTTTGAATATACTTCGATATATGGATTGAATCAAATTCTCTAATTTGGATAACATTTTAACACAAGAAAGGGTGTGATTGTACTGTTTGATTCCATAACTTTGATGATGATATGAAAACTGTGACAAAAATGAGGAGGGTCTGCAATCTAATTGCTTTTCTTGTTTATGTTTTTTTAGGAAACATGGATGTCATACTCTCAGTTTGCCAGATGGACACACCACAATTGTGCTATTGATAATCGCAGAGAATTACGACATAGAGTGTGTGTAACCGCTGCAATTCGCAACAGATTTCTATGTGGGCAATATCAGAATTTTCAAGAACTCCAATTCTCATGGTATCATCTGTCACAGAGGCCATCAAACCGGTCACCCAAGACACCTGTTTTAAAGAACACCAACTTGTAGACTGAGAGAGTGTGTAATATGGCAAGTGGCCTGGCTTTAGCCCTTTAATGGCTAATTTTGGTCAAGAAAATCCATTTGTAGTCCAAGAGACGACTGTTTTTGAGAATTTAGCACTGGGCTGACTGGCTTTGTTATTGAGTCAGTCATTCCAGCGGCAAATTTTCAAAAAAAAAATTCTTTTGGACTGCAAATGAACATTCCTTAGTTCTCATCTATTCTTAAAAGATACATATCCTGGCAATATTTATGACTGTTTGTTAATTTATGGACACTAACTAAGTAGACCTGTGGCCGCCATTTTAGGTAGATATTTGCTGGCGCCATTATTGCAGACTCTATTGTCTTCGCCAGTGATCAATACGATGCAGATTGTAATATAAATTGTGTTATAGATACTCTAGGTTCGAGGCATACATGTAGTAGTAATACATGTACTGGAGTTAGCGAGTTTACTACATGTAGGGCTAGGATACTGGGTCAGATAAGGTTAGTAAAATATGTATATATATGTCAATACCTTATCATTACATACCTATGCTACTTATCATTATCCCCACGTTTTTCGAAGACAAATCTATTATAACGTCAGACCTCCGAAACCGTTTGATGGAATTCAGCCAAATTTGGTATGCAAATTGGAATGCAAGAGTCTGTTTACATTTTAGTCAAAAGGTAACATTTTAATATGCGGAAATTGATTGAAATGTCTCTCCTCCAAAAGTGTTTTACAGAATTCAACAAAATTTGGTTTGTGAGTTATCCATATGATTGTAAAGTGAAAGAAGCCATTTACAAATGTACATTAGGCGCCGGCCCCATGGGTGTGGAGTGTGTAGATCAAAATGTCAAGAAATTGATTGTAATGCAACCTCTCTGAAACTGTTGGATGAAAATAAATGACATTTGGTATGTGCATTGACCATATGATTGCAGCAGTTACCAACATGACTGTGGCATGCAACACAACATTTATATTTGGCTCGTACCCCCCCCCCCCCCCCACACCCCATGAGGGGAAGGGGGGGGGGGGGGGTGGAGTTTGTCAAACGGTCAAGGAATTGATTGTAATGCAATTTTTCTGAAACTGTTGGATGAAATTTGGTATGTGAGTTGCCCATGTGATTGTGGTATGCAAGCCCCCACCCCTCCATGGGGTCAAAACGTCACAAAATTAATTGTAATGCAACTCTTCCAAAAGCATTGGACGGAATTCAACCAACTTTGGTTTGTATCTTGCCCATATGAGTTTGGCATGCAAGAGTTGATTTACATGTAGTTTTCGTTCCATCCCGAGTGGGGTGGGGGGGGGGGCGGTGAGTGGATGGGAATTGGTGGAAGTGTGTACAGGAGAGGTCACAGGTCAAATCAATTGCAACACAACTCCTAGGAAACCATTAGATGGAATTCAAACAAATTTGGCACATACATGTATGTGTGTTACCCATATGGGTACAAGACCACGTTTACATCAAATCGTTCCATCCCCGAGGTGTCACGTGTGTGTGTGCATGCGTGCGTGTGATCAAAGCGGTGAACGTAGAAATTTGCGATGACACGTCATCGACTTAGCAATCTTTCTCCGATCAATACTTACCATTACATTACTTATTGAATAACAGCTTATCTGAAGCTGTGCCCTAAGCATCTTCAGATTTAGAAAGCTCTACCGGCTCCAGGAACCGGGTACCTGCCCCCACCAGACGGGTACCCGCCACCATAAGCCGACAAATCTTGTTTGCATACCAACAAGGACAACAAGCTATGCTCAGAAATTTTCTAAAGTTTCCTAGGGTTAATTTTACTGTGCTTCTGTGCCTTTCTTCCTCTGGATTATAATTGGATTGCAATGGAGAGCGCCACCAAACCTCAGTTCATATACTTCTATTATTTATTTAGTTATATGGTGACTTATTGTGTATGTCTCTGAAATGTTGTGTGTGTTGTATGTCCCATTTTCTGACCCCGGAACTAGGACGTATGATTGCAACGAAATATGCCAGATAAGATTGCCTCCTTTAAAAGCCCAATGGTGACCGGGCAGTAATATGAAATATTAATCATTTGTCTATGGTTTTTAGCTCACCTGGCCTGAAAGGCCAAGTGAGCTTATGCCAGGGGGATCGTCCGCCATTCGTCCGTCGCTCCGGCAAATCGGGTCTTCTTAATGGTTTGACTAATTTCAACCAAATTTGGCTGAAATGATCCTAAGCTGCTACCCTCCAGATGCCTTTTTCAGAATTTTGATTGATCAATTTTTTGGGTGAAGATCTGAGATTGTATGTAAAATCTACCGGAAATGGTCAAAATGCTACTCCTCCTTAGCTGCTAGACATATTTCAAACAAATTAGGCTAGACGCATTCTGTGGTGGTAGGCTCTAGAAATTCTTTTCAGAATTTAGATTGATCAATTTTTGGGGTGAAAATAAGATTTTATGAAAAATCTATCTGAAATGGTCAAAATGCTACTCCTTAGCTGTTTGACATATTTCTGCTAAATTTGACTTGGTGTATTCTATCGTGGTAGGCTCTAGAAATTGTACTCAGAATTTTGATTGATCAATTTTGTGGGTGAAAATCAGTTCTGGAACTGCCATGGGTCAGCACAGTTTTCCGTGCGGGACTACTCCATAGAACAGCCTGTTTCATGGGGTGGCGGCGGAACCGCATGGTACTGGTGTTGTTGGCTATCCAACAGTGGCTCCTTGCCAGGAGGCCGCTGCTGGTAGACCTGGAAACACATTAACGGGTGATGTGTTTATGGGTGTGTCTTCCTCAGAAGTGGAATGGTCCGATGCTCTGGTATGGCTAGCCAGGGCGGAACCGTCCGTGGTCTCGGCCACAGCTGAGGAAGACATGCCCCATCCGTCGGCGGCATCCATTCGGACAGGGGTCTTGCCCGCATCTCAGATCCAGTCCATTGGAGTGGATCCAAAGTTCAAGTTGTTGGAGACGATTTATGCCAAACAACTCTACGAAGAGCCAGCTGCTGCCTCTAGGGAGGTGCGGGCAAGATGATGTATCCCTAGGGGGGCGTACGAGCGTTATGGTGCGGTCCCAACTGTTACTGAGGATGACCATTGGGTTCTTGGAGTCCAAAGTGCAGGAGCGTGTGGCCCCACTCAGGCACTTATGGACAAGAGCCAGCCACGCTGTGAAGAACTCATGTCCCGCTGCGATGAAGGTGTCAGGGCATCTATGAATGCTGTCAATCATTCCTGTCACTTGCTTCAGTCGGTGTGGGCTGAAGCTGGGGCAGGCCACCGTGTGCCACCTGCAGCGCTTTTGTGCGTCAACAACGGCCTTGTGCTGTCGATGGACACACTGGCCAGGTTGCAGGCGTGAGTGACTAAGTCCATGAGGCAGATGGTCCTTGACCATATGCGTCCGGCTTCGGCTATCACGGATCGTTTGCTTGGAATGCCCCTGAACGGCCCTAGCATCTTTGGTGGCCATGTGCGGGCCATCCTAGAGGACACAGCCACTATCACCAGTCCACTAGTGGTGAACATGCAGTTAGAGCTGGTGCATCAAGTGCATGCACTAGGGACTGCATCGAAGCTGCTAGCCACTCAGCCTTCCTCCAAGCCGCTTGTGGCTAAGAAGGCTGTGGAAGCCCCTGCCCACCCTAGTGGTGGCTCTGATCGCCTGAGAGGCGGGAAGGGCAAGGGGAATCTTTCAAGGGCAGAAAGAAGGGAGCAGATCGTACCTGAGGGTAAGGTGGCTCCCTTCACATCCGTATGGGCCGCGCCTGTGCGACAGGAACAGCGGTGCCAGTCAGACCAATCAAGCCAATACCAAAATGGTTCTCTCGTTAAGAGGGGGAAGCGGATCGCAAACCAGACACCCGCCTTAGGTGTCAATGCGCCAATAGTGGGTGGAAGGCTCATGCATTTCGTTGAGGCTTGGCGAGGTGTGACGTCAGACAGTCTGTTCCTGGGATGGATATCCCAGGGGTACGTGCCAGAGTAGTGGGATTTCCCACCACAAAATCTGTCTTTGGCACCTGTCTGGACTCCGTACCAGGGGAGCCAGCCAAGTTAGAAGTCATTCAAAACGAAGTGTCAGGTTTGCTTCTGAAGGGAGCAATAAAACCAGCAAACCAGAATGCTCCGGGCTTCTATTCAAATAGGTTCCTTATCCCTATGAGCACAGGGGTGGAGGCCCATACTCAGTCTCAGGCCATTGAATTGGTTTATCCATACGCCTCGGTTCAGAATGGAAACGCCGAGATCGGTAATGGCAGGATTGAGGAAAGGAATGTGGTGTGTGTCAATCGGTCTGAAAGATGCATATTTCCACATTCCAATGAACAGGGGTTGTCACAGGTTTCTGAGATTCGCGTTTCAGAACCGTGGTTGGGAGTTTGTAGTCCTCCCATTCGGCCTGTTGACAGCTCCAAGGGTTTTCACGAGAGTCGTCCTAGCGGTGACAGCGTTTCTCAGGAGAGCTTGGCGCTTCACACCTACATAGACGATTGGCTTATCAAGGCGGACACACCAGCTAGGTTAGAAGTGGATACTGCTTGGACTCTGAAGTTACTTCAGATCTAGGCTGGAAAGTCAACAAGGAGAAATCCGAGTTGACACGCACTCAACACTTCGTTCATTTGGGAATGCGATTCGATCTCGAGGAAGTCAGGGTGTACCTGTCCGAGCCCACATTGGCGTCTCTGTTAGCCATCCTCAAGAGTTTTCGATTGGGAAACCACATTCAGACGAGGAGGTTTCTTCAGATGCTTGGCATGACTGTCGCCTTGGAGCAGGTAATCCTGTATGCTACGAAGTCCTATCCAGTTGTATCTGATTTCGCAGTGGAAACAGAGAACAGAATCCCTGTCAAAGCTGGTACCAGATTTGGAGCCAATAATGTCGCATCTTGTATGGTGGAAGGGGCGTCAGAATCTCCTAGTAGGAGTTTAGGTTCACATACCCCACCCCCAGCTGTCCATGTACACGGATGCATCACTGAAGGGGTGGGGGTCTGCCTGGAAGAAGACCAAGTTTCGGGCACATGGCCTCTCCAAAAGAGTCAGCTGCATATCAATCTATTAGAAATGATGGCAGTGGCATTGGTACTAGAGACATTTCCTCCAGAAGTCAGGGGCAAGGTGATACATGTACTGACACGGTCGGACAATTCGACAGTAGTATCATACATAAATCGCCAATGAGGGACCGAGTCACCCACACTGTATGAAAGTGTGGCACTTGATTCAAAGGTGCAGGAATTACTTGGTTGTTTTGAAAGCAGCTCACATTCCTGGGCGATTGAACATTCTGGCGGCTGCTTTGTTTTGCAGACAGAGAATTCTGCCAACAGAATGGTCTCTCAACCCTCCAGTTCTACGAAGAATCTTCGAGCATTGGGGCAAACCAAACGTGGACTTGTTCGCCACAAAGGAAAAAGCTCAAATCGTGACTTACATGTATGTCTCGCTGATTCCAGATTCAAATTCCGTCGATGCAGACACCCTGGCGATAAGATGGAGAGGGATGCACGCATACGCATACTCACCCACCATCCTTTTACCGAAGGTCCTGGTGAAGATCAGGAAGGAGCCATGCCTGGTCCTGATAATAGCACCATTTTGGCCCAGCTGGGTGTGGTTTATGAATCTTCTGGATCTGCTGGTGGACAATCCAGTTCAGCTGCCCGAGATTTTGAACGTAATCTCCCAGGCCAAAGGCCGCTCCCTACACGAGCGGCCAAGATATTCAAATTGACTGCGTTGATGTTATCAAACGATGTTCCATGTTGGAAGGCTTAATTTTCTCAACAGGCTGCGAGTTTCATCGCAGCCGTGAAAAGGAGGTCAACCTTCAAGTCATATAACCACAAGGTTAACAAATTTGCAGAATGGGGTGAAGGAAAGAATATTGATCCCTTTCAATCCACTATTCAGCAAATCAGACTTTCTCTGTGAGCTATTCTTTACAGGAGTAGCTCCTGTCGCAATTGCTGGATACAAGTCATCTTTGGCATCGGTTACCCCTTGTTTAGCCAACAAGGTAAGTCCATAGGTGGCCCAGTTGAACGTGATGGTTTAGGGAATGAGAAGTCTCCGACCGAGACAACCGGTAGTCATTCCAGCCTGAGTCTATTTTTAGTGCTTAATGTACTGGCCAAGCACCCTTTCGAACCTTTGCGTTTGGCTAGTCTAAAGCATCTGACTCTAAAGGCGGTCTTTCTGTTGGCAACTTCCTCAGCAAGAAGGCGCGGTGAGATCCATGCGCATACAACAGCGAGGGACCGATTTCTTGTCTCTGGAGCGGGTCTGCAACTGCTGCCAAGAGCAGAATTGTTGTCAAAGAATCAATCTTTGAAATACATGTAACCCGGCAAACCGATCATAATACCAAAGCTAACTAGGTTTGATCGTGATGCCAGTGCCTGGTGTCCAGGCCGTGCTTTTACCAAGTACAAAAAACGGATGTACTGTCTATGGTCAAATGATAGACATCTGTGACTCTTCCATAAGAAGCCATATGGCGCCGCATCCATGGATTCTATCTCTTGTTGGGTAGTCGAATGCATTGAGACTACCCACGAGATTGCGACTGGTCACCAGGTGCAATGTGCTAGTGCTCACGATGTTAGAAGAATAGCCCCCTCGACCACCCTATTCAATGGTGTCCCGTTAGAGGACATCATGGCCGTTGCACAATGGCGCTGAGTCCTCTTTCACAGATTACTATATGAGAGATATGTCAGACTCAGCCAATCCACTCACTTTAGCAGTTTTGAAACGATAGTCTAGTGGCCACAGTGTTCATCTCCTTTTGGTAACTTTGAAAAAGCAGAAGTAGTAAGAACAGACATGGTCAAGAGAGAGGAGTTCAACCCGTTGTCACGTTTGATCGAAAGTGTGATGGTGTGATGCAAAATTCAATGAGGTAATTCATGTTTGACTGTTTTTTGTATTATGTGTATATATCATGTTCATTCATCTTATATATTCATGCTCATTCCCAGGCTTATGTGTGTTAAGAGCTGTTAACCCTCTTGGCACACTTGTGTTTCAGGCGCGATGCATGCTCGTTAGTTCTCTTCCCTTTTTGGAGAAAGGGGGGTGGGGTGGTGATGCGAATGTGATTCAGTCCCAAACCTCTCGGGCGTTCTAGGTCTCCGTGTGACAAGTTTAACCCTAAGTTCTTTCTCTAGGTGCAAAAGAGGCTTTGTATGGCTTGCCCCTTCACACCAGATTACTGACTAAATCTGGTGTTATCAATAAGTACTGTAATGGTAAGTATTGATCGAAGGAGAATGAAGGAAATTTCAATTTCCCTTTCTCCAAGATCTAACAATACTTACCATTACATTATGGACCCTGCCTCCCAGCCCCACAGAGGCAAGCCATGAGTTGTCTCTTGTTTGATAGCTATGCAAACAATGTGTCGGCTTATGGTGGTGGGTACCCGTTTATTGGTGGTGGGTACCCGGTTCCAGGAGCCGGTAGAGCCTTCTAAATATGAAGCTTCTTAGGGCACAGCTTCAGATGAGTTGTTATTCAATAAGTAATGTAATGGTACATTGTAAGTATTGTTAGATCTCGGAGAAAGGGAAATTGAAATTTCCTTCAAATCTTGTGAATGAAAAGATTATTTCATCATTCCACTGTAACTGGAGTAAGAGACACTCTATCTTCGGTGACTACAACTTATTGTCAATTATCATTACTATTTATATATTTTAAATGTAAATAAAGGTACATCAGCCAGATAATGTATCAAGTTTTCAATAGTTTAATATTATAGACAATAATATGTCTAGTATGAATTCCAGTCAAAGCTAACTGTAAAGACCACATCTGTCTTTTGCATCAGCAATATAAAGAACGCATCTGTCCTTTGCATTAGAACTTGTTGTTTCCTCAAGACATCGACATGTAACACCTGCTTGTTTTGATGAATCACTATCTTCTGAACCAAAATAGCATTACTTATGGCAATTTACCAATAGTAAGAGACCATCTATCATTAGTGCCTTTGGATTGTGGTTCAATGTTATGTAAAATAAAACTAGAATGCACTCAATGGAGATGTTGACTCATGCCAAAGTTTCACTCGGTTTTGAAAATGCACTAACTGACCTCAATATTTGAACCTTTGACTTCAGACTAAATTTTGCTTCTAACCAACCACAATATCGACGAAAAGGTGTTATCCGATATGCACTAAATAACAATGTGCCTTGACATTTGAACTTTTGACCTAAAACTAAATTTTGCTTCTATCCAACCACAATATATGAATGTTTGTTACAGATATGGCAATTCTATCTTCTTGCATTGCAGAGTTATCGACATGATCGAGGAAAATGTGTATTCCTGTCTGCACTAACCTTTATGTTTGACTGTTTGACCTCAAACTAAAATTCTTTCTAGCCACTTATAATATGAATTCATGTGCCAAATTTGGTTATTCTATATCAAAGTTTCTACAGATATGCCATGGAAAAACAGACAAACGAACAGGCAGCTCCACCAGCAATACTCACACTGGCAGTTGGTCGCGTGAGTAATTAACTTGGATTTACAATACATGTACAATAGCTACATGTAATAGCCTACTAGGCAGTCAGTTTTGTATATCAGTTTCCGCAACATCGATTGTAAAACTATGGAAGTCTGCATGTAAAATGGATCTAATATGTGAGTTATCTATAAAAATTGGTCCAAATGGCTAATACGAAGCCATCTTCAAAAATCAGTTTCTGTGACATAACTATCTGTAGCTGTGGCGAATTCATTAAACACTTAAATCTTGTTATTCATGCTACTGAAGGCGGGTGTGAGTAATGCGGTTGGTGCCGTCTTGTTTGTCTGTCCATGCAATATATCTGAGTACAAGTCACCAGCTTTTGCTGGTCCAGGTGAGCATGTTACCCCTTTGAGCCCAGTTTTAGCAATACAGATCTAAGTACACCATGACAATAGAATTTGTGATAGTTAAAGAAATGTATATTTGATATAAATTTGATGTTCATGAAACTATGCACATGAAAAGCAGTTGATGGTAATCGTCTTTACAAATGTAGGAATCTGTTGATAACAAAGTACGCCATGGCATACGTGTACTACTTTCACAATCAGGATCGCGTCTATCACATGTGTGGAAATGTAGCAAACCGAACCACTTGCTAATCGGATAAAATGAAAATGATTGCAATAGACATGATTAAACAAGAAACTGTCTGTCTGGAAAGTTTCTACCCATATAGTTTGGCTCACTGACCACTTCGCTGTCCTCTTCTAAATTCTCTTTAAAGCTGTCATTAGATGAATAATGTATCACTATGCTTATCCAGTATCTATCATCAGGGTTATTATCACCAGTCTTAATTGTCTTATCGGCGCTGTTGATGTTACTGAAGAGGCTGCAGGTATTTTACAGGGCCTATGTCCATACTATTTAGAAATGGCTCTCAGACATGTCAGAGGGTTTGGCGACTTCATAGACGGGCACAGTGTTGTAGCCAGAATACAGCATCTAGAGGGGAATCAAATGTTGCGATGTGTCTCAGAGAGATGGTGTGTGGGTGGGTGCTGATGACTGGATTAGGTCTGATGAAAAGTTATCGAAATCGACGTGGGGGGGGGCGGGGAGGTGGGGGTGGTGGGATTTGGGGCTGATCATCTTGAAAATTGGTTTCTGTACGATGACTGTGCTACTGTTTGTTGGGTCGCTTTGAAACTTCAAACGATGACTGGGCTGGATCTGTACAAGGAACCGATTGAAATCGGCGCTGATCC
The DNA here is from genome assembly GCA_034401795.1 of Chaetoderma sp. LZ-2023a. Taxonomy (NCBI): domain Eukaryota; kingdom Metazoa; phylum Mollusca; class Caudofoveata; order Chaetodermatida; family Chaetodermatidae; genus Chaetoderma; species Chaetoderma sp. LZ-2023a. The sequence goes on from CM067359.1 coordinate 187,021,192, forward strand.
AAAATCCAATATGACCATCAGCCATTATTATCTTGAAAATATACCTTCGCTATTGTTTTTCAGACCACTTTAAAGTTCATAGGATATCTTGACTATGGCTGAGGAAGAAACATATCAAAATCTGCGATCACCCGAAATCTAATATTGTCACTTACGACCAGTGGCTATCTTGAATATAAATTAAAATTTGTTAATGTCTTCTCAAGGAACAATTGGTCGATTTTAACCAAATTTGATAGGACCCGTCCTTGGACCATAGGGATACATGGTTGTTCAAACGAAGCCCATCGACATATATATTTGGCCGATTTATAGAACCGTCTTTAACCCTTTCATGCCAAAGCCGGCCTATGCAATGGTCTTGAGGAATGTCCATTCACAGGCCAAGAAAAGACTGTTTTTGAAAATTTATCACTGGAATGACTGGATCGATAACCAGGGCAGTCATTCTAGTGGTAAATTTCCAAAAATAGTCTTATCTTGGCCTGCACATGGATATTCAATAAGCAAATATTCGTCGTTTCTTGACCAAATTTGGTAATTAAAGGGATACAAATCGCCTCCCCGAAGCCGCTTGGGCGATTGATTCGAAATTCAAAAAAGAACATGTAGTGTACTAGCTGAACAAAGTGTGTTAGAGAAAGCTTGATGAGCCAAATGCTTCGTGGCCATCTTGGTTGACCTAAATTTCGTGAAAATAACCTCCCGAATCGCTGAGAGGATCGGGCTAAAATTTGGGAAGTATGACTAGGGATTAAGGGCCCTTAGTTTGTTCAAAGCTAAGTCAGTGCATTAAAGCATGGCCACCATTAACCAAGCAGATTTCAGCATATTGGTCGCCATATTCATGATAATGGAAGTTAACTGTTTGCCAGCCATCTTGCACCACCCCACCCCCACCCCACGAAAATCTATACTAAATCAATGAGAAATATAAAAGTTCTCGAGAACCACCAGACCGAATTTAACCGAATTTGGTAGAAAGAATCCTGGGGCCATCGGGATCCAAGTTTGTTCAAAGTAAGCAGATTGACCAATGTAGCCGGTGCCCATCTTGGAGTTTGGTCGATTCTTAGAAACGTCATTAAAATCTCTAAAAACCACCTGGGCGATTGAAACTCATGAATTTGGTCACATCTTTCAGCAGCCATCATGAATGACCTACTTTTCCTGGAAATAATTTCTCCCGAATACTGGAATGGATCAGGATGAAATTTTGGAAGTATAATTAGGAAATAATGGTCATTCAAGTTTGTCCAAGGAAGGTTAGTATGATAAAAAATCCCATCAGAATTCTGCATGTTGGCGGCCATATTGACATATATGATGGATTTTGAAGCCACAATTGGTTTTATTATTGGCGAACATTATAATTTTCGACAATATATCAATGGGCTCTATTAGTCTGTCTGTTTGTCGGTGTACAATCTCGGTTAACTTTATATCTCACCAATGTTTCAGCAATTAAACTTGGCCACATGCTTCTGTATATGATGAGGATGGAGCACACGAATATTGCAGGTCATGAGATCAAAGTTAAAGGTCACTGTGACCTTGGTATAAAACTGTTTATTACGGCTAATTGTTTGGTTGGGTTCACCCTATTGAGACTAAACTTGGAGACATGATTACCTAAGATGTTCACCAATATCCCATCAGCCACACTGATGTCTTGTTTAGTTTTTTGGGAGTATGGCGATTTCAAAATGTCCACTTTGGAAACTTGGATAAAATGTTCTGTGGCCAACTTGTATATTTCCACCACCAAAAACTCCCAGAGTAAAGCAATGGGAAATTTACCATGTTTCCTTTAGCACCGCTGAACCGATTCTAGCCAAATTTGGCAGGACACCTTGTTCTTGTAGCAAATCTGGCCAAAACCGAGTTCTACTTATAGGTGAGGGCCTTTCTAGTTCAAATGCATCTATGTTCCAGGTGGGCGATGCAGGCACTGTGGGAATAGTTTGCATTGTAATTTCAAAATAAATGCTTCGGGGAATGGCGTAGTTATTATCCCCACGTTTTAAAAAAACGGGATATTGTAATCGCCTCCATTCTTCTGTCCATCCGTCCGTCATGCTATCTTCTCACAAAACGTTGGTTGGAATTCAACCAAATTTGTTATGTGGTTTACCCATGTGATTCCGCTTTGCAAGACGATATTTAGGTTTGGCTCCATGTCCACCCCACCTCGCCCTACCCCGGTGGCAGGGCAGGTGTCCAAAGGTCAAATCACTTGTAACGCAACATCTCTGAAACGGTTACACGGAACTCAACCAAATTTGATATGTGACTTACCAATATGATAGCGGAGTGCAAGCGGCCATTTACATTTGTCTCCGCCCGCAGGGGCTGAGTCAAAGGTCACATTTTAACCTGCAGAAATTCATTGTAATGCATCTCATCCGAAACTGTGCGACAGAATTCAACCAAATTTGGTATGTGCAAATACCCATATCAATCTGGAGTACAAGAGCCCATTTGTATTTAGCCCTGTTCCAGGGGCGGGTGGGTGTGTGTGTCAAAACGTCGCAAAATTGATTGTAATGCAACTCTTCCGAAACCATTGAACGGAATTCAACCAGATTTAGTATGTGAGTTATCCATATCAATGTGGAGTGAGTGAGCACATTTATATTTGGGCCCCATCCACAAGTGGTGGTAATGGGGGTCAAAGGGTTATGAAAATGGTTGTAATGCAACTCCTCTGACACTGTTGGACGAAATTCAACCAAATTTGATATATGAGTTACCCATATGAGTGTGGAGTGCAAAAGGACATTTACATTTGGCTCCACACCACACCAGACCCCACCCCTCCCCCACCCGGGCGTGTTGCGGGGGTGGTGGGGTGTGAATTAAAGTTCAAAACTGTGAACCGCTCAATCTAGTTTTTATTTGTTTGAGCTACCAATCTGAAACATCCACATGTATCTGGCACACTTACGCATAGATCAATTAGTCTCTGGATAAGTGTCTTCAGACGCTTCGGTGCTGGAGGATTGCCTCTTGATTTACACAGTTCTTATCAATACACATACCACGACAGCTGCTGCCCTCAATGCTACAACGCTAACAAAGTTAAATCTATTATGACAGCCTCTTTTTAGTTGTCTCTTCATTATTTTCTTAAATCTCAGGAACAAAAGAAATCGCTAAACGTTTGTTTAAACACACGCATTTGAAGTTTACCCTCCTATTTCATATTATTAGCATATTTCATATTACTACTATATTATATATATAGTAGTAATATGAAATATGCTAATACTATGAAAAAAGAGGGTAAACTTCAAATGGCTGTGGTTTAAAGTAGGAATCGCGTGTGCAGAATTTCAATATGTCAAGAGTTATCAGTTTCCATGACATCAGATTACCTGTGCGATAAGTATGTGGACCAATTCACGAATCAATTGTTATTTCTAGGAATAGAAAAGTATTGAAATGTTTTTGAGGATTTTCTAGTTGTGACTGTTAAATACAGTCGATTACATAATTTTGCAGCAGGCTATCAGTCGTTAACAAAAGCTAAACCGAAAGCGAAAGTAAATGCGGAAATACAATGGCCGATATTAACGTCACGTGATGCGCGTTGGATTTCCCTCTTCCGTTTCCGTTTTTCGGTAAGACGAGCAAAATGGTCATCAATCAATCAAGCAATCAACCACATTCTATTTCCTGTGAGAAGGCTATGCTGGCCTGTAATGACAGATTACTTTAAACTTGCAATTATATAGTGTGTTATTTACATAAGCGTGGTTAATTTATACTCCGAGATAAAGAGTCTCTAGAATATCAGACAGCTGCGAGACAATTAGCTGCAAAGAGCACCACAAGTAACAGCTGGTTCATACACTGTCAACACTTGCTAGCCAAATACTACCTTCCTAGCATGTACCAGCTGATCCACTGTATGCCTGATACAGATCACTGGAAGGCAACAATTTACTCGCATATCAATGAAAATATACACGCAGCCTGGCAAAAGGATGCTATTGCCAAACCTACTCTCAAATACCTTAATGTCAAAGTGTGTACAGTACACCAAGTACACCACTGTTGGAACTCCGCGGAGAATACAACAAGAGATGTCAAAAGAGCAACAATCAAGGCAAGACTATGGATACATACATCCTTCAAACTAATCGTAGCTGCTACAACCAGCATGCAGTATCAGACATATGCCAGTTATGCAAGCTGTCAAAAGAAGACAGAACTCATTTTCTAGTAACATGTCCACTCTTAATGGACACAAGAGCGCCATATCTAGCTGATATCTACACAGTCATACGTCATGAAATAGAAGCACCCACATTCAACAGCTTAATATTCGTATATATTTAAAATAGACATTGAAATACAGACTTTATTCGTCACTACTTACCCTGCTGGAGTAGAGGTTAGCCCATCGAGGCTGGAGTTACCGATATAGATACAGAATGGCTAAATCATCGATTGACAAAGCTGAAATGCAGTATTTGACGATCGCCGGAACGGTGATAATACATTGTTTCACTGGTTGTTAAATGCTCAGATGGTCTTGTATTTAAATGGTGAACCGAGTTATATAGCTTAGAGAGCAATCTGAGATAGTGTATTCGCCTGACTGTGTGTATGAGTACTGTATTCTGCGGCTCTAGAAGTAGAAACATCTTACAGCTGCAATCAGTCCTTCTTCGCTTTTGCCCACTGTGTCTTGTCATCAGCCGATATCCTTAGCTTCCTCAGGTCCATTCTTGACTTGAGTGTACCGAGTCCTGCTTTCTTGAGGTCACCTCGTAGCACGCTTAGCAGGTGTATGCAATGACGTCCTCTTCCGGCTTTTGTATAAAGAAGAGCACATGTTGCTAACTGTGTGTACCCAGCGCGAAAGTACAATCCCCGGGACATTATAAAGGACAACATGATAACGATTCATTAACCTATTTTGTAGATATACAAGCAAACTATATAAATTGTAGCAATACAGTTTACCCTCTATCTATAGTCCACACGTCTATAAAGGCCACCTTTTCCTGGTACCCAGGGTAGCCTTTATAGACAGGTTTACCTGTACATAAATTATACGATAACGCTTTCAGAATATACGAAAGAGGTGTCAAAAGTAATGGAATCTTCGTAAACAACATGGTCACAATATTTTATAAATTCTCCCTGTAAATGGTGAAGCTACACCAGAAACGAATACAGTCTGGTTGGCCATGTCACAAAATAGTCTCCTATGAGATTTGTTTGCCAAATTATTTTCTTTTTAAATGTCACATTTAGAGTCTCTATAAACGGGTCTGAGGTGGCCATTTTACTTTTTTTCATTTAGACATTTTATTGGGTCATTCAAGGTCATCTCTCAGAACTATGTCGAAGAATAGGCATACGTGTATATCATATATGAAAGCTAGACTATACTATGAGGGGTTTAGCATGAAAATTGTTTGTATATTGAATCTATACACGTTTTCTGGACATACACCAAACATGTGTTATTTGTAACGTAGACATCATAAGGTTTAAATTGATATGCTTTATGCCTGTATTTTAGACAAATGACCACGAATGACGCCGTAAAATGCCCAACTGGAAACATTAAAATTCCCATCCATTTTCTGACCTAAAGATGGCATTAAAACAAGTGCGAAGGCGCCTAATCGCAACTTAGGCAGCTTTGTCGGATTTGTCCTAAATTCCGATAGACAGACCGACAAACATACTTATACTATTCGCAGTCGCGAAAAAGATTGGCAAGCAAATCTCGTGGAATCACAGTCAAACAGACACTATGCCTCTTGAAAGGATATTTGATTTCTGCTCACTGTCTACAGCAGGGGATAATGAGGTGTACTTTGTTGGAGGCATGTATCCTGCTCCAAAAGTGTTTTCCTAAAAAATAAACGTATTACAGTCATTCATATCATTAAGGTTATCTGAAATTACTGTAACATAATAATTATAATCAACTATAATTGTTGTATTGTAATCTAAAGAATAACGCACACACAACGCACAATTATTTTATGAAAAGAAAAATATGTTATATTCGTAACTCGTGCGTATGCCTTAATAACTCAACTTAGTAAAAATGGCGGATGTGGAAGCAGAAGAAAAGCATTGGGTAGAACTTGATCTGACGTATGTGTCTCGTGTTTGAGACCACTACTATTATGTAATATATATACTAATACTACATAATAGTAAGCTTCTTGGAGTATGAGTCTCTACTAGTATGCAGTAAATATTACATAAAAAGAGATGACTCAGACCCACTCAGGCGCACAACGATGTACATTACTATCATTTACAGTGGGAACGCATATGGTTGTTGGATGGATGGGTGGATAGATGGATGGGTGGATGGAAGTAAGTTTAGATGGATGAAGGGATAGAGTGGTAGAGTAGTTTAGAGATGGTGGGTGGAATGATGGAGTGGTGGACGGATGGGGTATTTTTGAGTGAGAATGGATGGATGAGTGGTAGTGGGATGGGTGGGTGGGTTTATCTACCCATCCATCCATCATTCTACACACTCACTATCCATCCATTTATCCATCATTCTACCCGTCCATCAATTTGCGCATCGAATCCCGGACATACTCTCACCCGGACAAAATCAGTACTGAAAATGTGGATTTGATAGATCGTTGCTGTCGGAGAAGCTGTGTACGCCGGACGCGTCACACCCAACGGGTAATACTAGTTAGTTCACAACGTGTCTCTGCATAGGCCTATAGAACAGTATAACACGTCTAAATCAGCTTTTATGACGGTAATGTCAGAACTGGATTACCACGTGCGTACAGACAGAAATAATCGGCTAACTCGCCTGTTAAGGACAACCGAAGATGTGAAAACCCAGAAGCGAAGAATTGTCTAATCTAAAAACAATGGATTGACCCCCCCCCCCCACACACACACACGTACGCGCGCGTACACATACATACGCGCACGCACACATGCACGTACATACGCACACGCTCACACGCACGCACGCACACATACACGCACACATACAGGCGCACGCATGCACACAGATACGACGTGTATATACACAATTTAATGCACGCAAACTCGCATGTAAACACACATATACGCACACGCACGGGTGTACTAACGCACGCACGGCCGGCCGAACCTAATACGCATGTGCAGGTGCAAAGAGATGTGCACATCCAGACGTACATTCATGTAAGAATGCAAATACACACATACATACTCATGGAAATATGAAGGACTGTACATGGCTGTCTACTTACACGGATATGATAGGTCGTAAGAGGTGAGTAGGTAGATTGATCGATCGATTCAATCAATCATAGAATGAATGAATGAATGAATGAATGAATGAATGAATGAATGAATGAATGAATGAATGAATGAATGAATGAATGAATGAATGAATGAATGAATGAATGAATCCGTCAGTCAATCAATCAAACAATCGATCAGATAATGAATCAAGCGATCGATCGGATAATGAATCAATCAGCCATTCAGTCGGCTAAGCAATCAATTAGACACTAACAAAAATTGTGACAAAATCATAAAAATCGGTTGCTGACGTTGATTGAATGCTATTGTGAGATTAGTCATTATCAGATAGTATATTTTGCAAACTGTACTAAATCTCAATAGTTGGGCACTTGTTTCTAGCTATTTACTGGATGATAAATACAAATCATTTAGCCAATTAGAATATTTTTATTTTTGCGAAATTAAATCAACCAATTCCTTATTTACACAGTAGATTTAGAAGCATCGATATCCCGTTCATAATCTTATTGGGGGAGGGGGGGGGGGGGAGTCAAATGGCAAATGCGTTTAATTTTAACCAATCATAATATTGATGAATATAGCAATTCGACCAGTACATAAATCAATCATGAACATATCACTAAATTCAAATGAGCTTTTTAAACACGCGTGTATGTGTACCGCCCCAATAACCAATCGGATACGTTGCTAACGGACCTGATCCATGTACCAAGTGTATATTGGCGAGTCTGTTGGTCAAAGCGCAGGCCCATTTACCAATTGCATGTCGGAACAGGGACCATATACCAATTGTAGGCGTGGTATATAGCATGTGGATAACCGCAGCGGCAATACTTCATAGCGGTGTCAAATAAAAATATACGAAGCTATGATAGAATGTTATATTAACTTGTTTTTTGCCCAATTTTGAGATGTATTTCCGAGGGGTTTCCCTCGAATTCTCGATGGAACACTATAGGTTTTCTACGATAGTCCGACGATTTCCTATTGAGACTAGGTGACTTTGAACATTTTAAGGGAATCAGTCGATAAATAAGAGCTGGGAATATACTTACTTTTGCCCCTTATTTGAATCCGGTGTGTTTTCACGGTATCGAGAATATACATTCACAACGTAATTCCGACACTAAGTATTCCACTGTTCCGGGAATTCAAACCTAAAAGTACATCAAGTTCTGGCCTATCTACGGGCGACGTGGTGTTCGCATCGCACGTCCTGGAGGGGGGGGGGGTGAGCGACGCGGTAGCAATGGCAATTATGGAACACCGTGGCATAATGATCGTTTATACATATATAAATTTGTCTGCTTAATCCTGATCTCATGGTTTATATACACTTATATACATTTCTGTCTGCTTGATGCTGTTTTAACGCTGTCTGCTTAATGTTGGTTTATACATATATACATGTGTCTGCTTAATCCTGGTTTCGTGGTTTATATATACTTATATACATTTCTGTCTGCTTAATGCTGGTTTTTAACACTGTCTGCTTAATGCTGGTTTTGAACACTGTCTGCTTAATGTTGGTTTATACATATATACATTTGTCTGCTTAATCCTGGTTTCATGGTGTACATGTATATATACTTATATACATTTCTGTTTGCTTAATGCTGGTTGTTAACATTTGTCTGCTTAATCCTGGTTTTTATATATACTTGTATACATTTCTGTCTGCTTAATACAGGTTTATACCACTGTCTGCCTAATGCTGGTGGATACATATATACATTTGTCTACCTAATACTGGTTTCATGGTGTGTATATGCATGTGTCTGCCTAATGCTGATTTCATGATTTATATTTACTTATATACATTTCTGTCTGCTTAATGCTGGTTTTTATCACTGTCTGCTTAATGCCGGTTTATACATATATACATTTGTCTGCTTAATGCTGGTTTTATGCATATGGATTTTAAGTAGACACCAAATCGTGTATATTTTATATTATTGATTTCGTTGATTAACTGGATTCATACGTTAGGCTAAATAAAATTTGTACTTAGAATTTGCTGTTTGAATTAATATATCTGCCATAAGTAAAGATATACAAAAGTGTCTGCTTAATGCTTGTTTTTAGACACTGTCTGCTTAATGCTGCAATTAGATATATATACATATCGCCTCTGTTCACCTCCCTCCTGCAACCGCGGATCCGCGACCCGTGGCTACCACTGATTAAAACAGTCGACAACCGTCGGCCTCCTATAGCCGCATCTGTTCGGTCAAATGGTGTTGCGAGAATGGCCTAATGTCAGCGATACCGGCCAGCATAGTTGTGCCTTTTACGTACGACATTTAGTTGAACTAAATAAATGCATACCATTGCACTTAAAGAAATTAATTGCAGCCGCGAGCACATTTAGAAGAATCCGAAACACATATACTCCAATCAAAAGACAAAATATGCCCTGATTTAATAATGGATGCTACACTTCCAGGAACGCATATCAGTATAAGTATATCATCTGAACAGAACATCTATAAACCCAGAGCAGATGATTGAATCCAGCAACCAAGAAGACAATGAACACAGCTATCACGCAACATAAGTACAAACTCATTAGGAAAATTTGAGAATTTGATGCAATATCAAGTCATATTGGAACATAATCAAACAAAGAAAGAACTAACTGCTCAGTTGAAATTAATACCAAGCACGAATTCTTTAATAACTTGAACGAGCCGATACACATAGAGCCACAAAATGAAGACGAATATCCGCTTACTGTAAATAATGGGTTAAACCAACAAATTACGGCATGTGGCTAATTGTTCGTTTCACCAGTGTTTTGCTGGGGTTACTATTAATTACACCAGTGTTTCGGCGGGTGTATAGGCTGTTACCGCACGTGCAAACATTGTATTTCCCGAGCACAGCTCGGGAAATATATTTGTTTGCACGTGTGGTAACAGTCTGTACTCCCGGCAAAATACTGGTGTAATGAAGTTCTTACACCTCAGAGAGAAAGAGAGAGAGAGAGAGGGAGAGAGAGAGAGAGAGAGAGAGGGAGGGGGAGAGGGAGAGGGAGAGAGGGAGAGAGGGAGAGGGAGAGGGAGAGGGAGAGGGAGAGGGAGAAAGAGAAAGAGAGAGAAAGAGACAGAGAGAGAGCGAGCGAGGGAGGGAGGGAGAGAGAGAGAGAGAGAGAGAGAGAGATAGAGAGAGAGAGAGAGAGAGAGAGAGAGAGAGAGAGAGAGGGAGAGAGAGAGAGAGAGAGAGAGAGAGAGAGAGAGAGAGAGCGAGCGAGCGAGAGAGAGAGAGAGAGAGAGAGAGAGAGAGGGAGAGAGGGAGAGGGAGAGAGGGGGAGATGGGGAGAGAGGGAGAGAGGGTGAGAGAGAGAGATAGAGAGAAAGAGATAGAGAGAGAGAGAGAGAGGGAGGGAGGGAGGGAGAGAGAGAGGGAGAGAGTATTGCCCTCGCGTTAGGGAAGTACCAGATCATACATCACTGTTCTTAACCAATCAAACAGTATATGCGGCATTGCTGAGGAGTAATAAAGGCTGTTACAACACGCGCAAACAAATGTCAGCCGGGCGGGGTTCAAATCCTGCTCGAGTGTCAGGCGATCAGCTATAGCTGACGATCAAGCGGTGGAAACATAGGCAACTCCTTCACTCCTCGACGCCTCTCTCCACCCAGGTGTATAAATGAGTACCAGTGTAAAAACTGGGGAAGTTAGCAATAATAGCGTGAAATAAAACCAGCCTAGATATGGCATGAATGGGACCGGGAATCAGGGCCTCGATAGACGCCAATCAAACCAACAACTTCTTGTGCAAACAAATATATTTCCCTCGCTTCGCTCTGGAAATACAACGTTTTTGATCTGGTATTTCCCTCACGCGACGGCAATACTACACGGTACCCCCCCCCCCTCCCCCGCGAGAAAACTGTGTGTTCGTCTTAATGCACAGATTACTTGACGTAGCAATAGCCACTGACGAAGGTCATAACGTCATAGGTGTTGATGCATTCTGAAAATGACGTCATAAAGTGTTGAAAAAAGGCAATATTTCATATAAGATAGAAAACGCTCTCTCTCTCTCTCTCGCACTCTCTCCCATGTCAATTTCTTAATCTCTCGCTGACATCTGAGGGGTAATAAATTCGTTACAACCAGTGGTTTGTCGGGGGGTACAGACTGTCACCACATGTGCACAGAAATACAACACTTGCACCTGCCCCCCCCCCCCCCCCCCCCGCCGACAAAACACTGGTATAACTAATAATTCTGCACTTATAGATTTCGGAAAGGCATTCGATACGATATGGTGAATGGGTCTTTGATGACAACTCCCATAAATGCATAGAATAAACGGTAACGCTTTCCGCGTAAGTCAAAGTATGTATGATAATAGCAAGTCAACGATAAAACTATACAACGAATTCTCTGTAATAATATATATGCTACACGTCTGGTGCGAGGCAAACAGAACGCCTGCTACCATCCTCATTCTCTAACTATGTGAACGAAATATAGAAATTTTCTTAAATATTAACAATTGTACATCAGTCCAACAGCAATAATAGAAACTGTACTGTCTGGATTTGTCATACTGTTAATATTATTGTATGCGGATGACACGGCCATTATGGGAGAAACACCTGGTGGCCTACACGATTCGATTGTTATCTTTGGCGAGTATTTTGACATCTTGAAATTAAAGTTGCCAAAACTAACGTACTAGTGTACGGAAGCACTAAAAGGTGGTGTAGCAAAGTAATATTCAACATTAAAGAAACCCCTTTGGAAATTGTCGATAGTTACACATATCTAACCCTTACATCTAATGGGCGTCCTGTTACGCGTACCGAACAAGGCCGCAGGGCTACAGGCGCGCAGAACCGCCGTGCACGCAATTAGTTGTTCTCAATTTAAGCTCCACCAATGCCTTGCCCGTGTTGGGGTCGATCGATCTCTAAACTCCCTGACTAGCAATTTCCAAACTAATTTGACTGGTCGATGTTGGTTTAAACAAATGTTATTTTTTGTTCTAATGGAAGCACGATAAGACATATGTCTTATAACCGTGTCTACCATACGCATACATATATAATACACCAAGGTGGCGGATTGTGTAGAATAATTAATACATTTTAACCCTTTAACAATTAAACCATAAAGAAGCAAGAGGTTCTACAGCGGACAGGCGACACGCCCGTTTGAGAAGACCAGCCACGGACTTTTATCAGTAAAATGGCGTTCTAGATAACCCAACCATTCATTACTGTGGCAATTCCCGAAGACAATCCTCTCCCGGTCCGCAGACGCTCTCCATAACATAATCGAAATATGTATATACAAAGCTGAGTGCAAAAGAGTAAATATAAGTGGAATGTGTTACAATTTAAAATAATCTTAACGAAACCGTATCCCAAATATACTAGCCGTTATAAGTGAAATATGTTACAATTTAAAATAATCTTAGCGAAACCTTATCACAAATGTATTAGGTGTTATGGTCATGCATTGCGCATCAGGTTAGACGTTTCGTCATCGCGCGTGTGTGTGTGTGTGTATGCGTGCGTGCGTGCGAGCGTGAGGGCGTACGTGCGGGCGTGCGGGCGTGCGGGCATGCGCGCATGCGTGAGAGAGAGAGAGAGCGAGAGAAAGAGCGAGAGAGAGAGAGAGAGAGAGAGAGAGAAAGAGAGAGAGAGAGCGAGAGAGAGCGAGAGAGAGAGATAGAGAGAGAGAGAGCGAGAGCGAAAGCGAGAGAGAGAGAGAGAGAGAGAGAAAGCGAGAGAGAGAGAGAGAGAGAGAGAGAGAGAGAGAGAGAGAGATAGAGAGAGAGAGAGAGAGACGGTAGTCAGATGAAGTATGTGGGTTTTTGAGATATAAAATAATGGGCTAGAGCTCTTAGACCCTTTCACGGACAAAATCTCATTATCACAATTTCATGGTATGCAAGCAGGAAAGCTGTTAATGTTTGAAATAGACCTGAATCTTTCCATTTTTACCTATGCCCCGCCCATCTCTAGCTTAGCTCCACCTGCACCTCGAGCGTGTTGGGATCGATCGATTCCTGACTAGCAATTCCCAGAAAACTGTACGGGTAAGCTGCATATAGTTGTGTATGTATATGCGACTACCACACTCGACCACGTGTATAAATGCGGTCGCATAGCAACAACTGTAAGCAACCATTGATGTTCATTTTGAAAATAATATAGTTGGAGCGGGTTGATGCTAAAGACAGCAACAGTTTTTAACAGCACAGATTTGAATCTGTTTTTCATCAGCTACACCTCTATATCTGACTATTATACCTGCGTACTGTTTCATTGTTAATTAGCATTATCTCCGAGACATGGGGTTTTAAGTGCTCTGATTAACCTTTTCACGGCGAAGCCGGCTAAACCCGCCTCTGTAGTGATCATGGGAATTTGAACATTTGCAGGCCAAGAGAAGGCTACTTTTTTAATTTTACAACTGGAATGACTGGCTATATAACCGAGCCAGTAATTCCAGTGGTACACTTTCAAAGATAGTACTTTCTTGGTCTGAAAATTGGCATTCAATAAGAAAATTTGTTTTTGACAAAACCAGTCATTAGATTAAATAAAGTGTATATTATTAGGTTGTTGAAAGATGTTACTACAGTACAACTAAGAAATAACTTAAATGTGTGCAAGACAAATTATGGCATTACAGTACAATCCCTATTATCGGCTCGTTGGAGAAGAGTTCTGTATATATTATCTGTATCATCTGGTGCGTGGACGTGCCATGATTTCAATTATAGAGTCACTGATTGATTTAAGCACAAGAGAATCGTTAAAAGCTTAGCCAATAAGGTATTAGACCATGGCCGTATAGCAATTCAACGTGGAAAGTTGTAATAAAAAAACGATGATTCACGTAAAGAAATTAGTTGTTCCTGTTTTCTTTGTCTGCAGATGTTTTAACAATAATTGTTTTAGATTGTTTTTAACAAATGTATGTTAAAAATGTCTTTCAAAGGCGCTTTTCGCTTTTCCCAGATCTGTGATTTTGACTTAGTCTCTAGAGTTACACCAACATCTAGCACACATGGCAAATGACCCATCCCAAATTAAATGTCTGAACGAAAGGCAAGTCTCGGCGGGGTGTGGGGTGGGGTCGGGTGGTATGATCGAGATTCATAACAATCTCGGGGTGATGGGTGGGTGCGGTGGGGTGGGGTGGTGGTGTTAGAGTATCGAGAAACGTGTTTTAGGCTACTCATATATCAATGTTAATAGCTGTCATACAAGTGAAATTTGATGGAAAAAACCCCTGAATTCAATAGTTCTAGGGTATAATTATATCTATGATTTAAGATATTGTTCGTGCAGTTTATAAACAGCGGTTAGTACATAGTTTAGCCAATCAGTCTTACAGTTGTTGTATAGTTAATAGACATTCCAATATAAATGTGGGCCGGTAGACAATGCGTGAAACAAATCGATTTTAGACACATGTTCTAATGCGTTTCAGTAATGCAATTCTACGTTGTCGATATGCCTTAAGAAATACTCGATACCATACACTGGTGTTCGCGCTGAGACGGTTTGTCCTGTTGATACCGGTTGCAGTTGTCAACAGCTAGTCTACGGATTGCTAAATCCAAAAAGTTCACGAAAATAGCGGTAGCATTGTCTCTGGTAGATTTGGGAATGTTTTTAGAGCCAAAACTCAGATATTCACGTCCATTTATCTCTTGATGGAACGTATCAAGCATATACGGTCTAGCGGTCAGCTGGATGTAAATTTCAACATTGCTAGGTGAGTCCGGCGATGTAAAACACGTGTCTTCATAATCCGGTAGATTATTAGAACTCAACGTATCTGGCAGTGGTTTGAATCCTGATGACATTTCTTCTTCTTCTATATCCGTAGACTTCGGTTGAATAGCGAAATCTAATGCACAGAGGTCCTCTGGAGGATACCTGGTCTATACGATTCTGAATGGCTCTATCTATTTCAGAATTAGCTAACGCAAAGTCGTTGGCATTGGCTCGTTGCTGTATACGTTAATCTCAGTAATCGAGTCATACAGTGTCTCGAGAATATGTAATCTTTAGTCTTTACCACGTCGCCGACTAAAACTGTAGTTAGTTTAAGTCTTTCAACCATAGAGCCCATCAGAAATTAACTTTGATTTAATGTTTGCGCAGCTGTTTTGAGTTCTGACTATTTCAAGCCAAGCGTCTTCTTCAACCATTACCTCTAAGCTGACTCTAGATCCGGAGAGTGGATGCATGTTACCACATACCCCTATTTGTCTCTGCCCATTACCCGAATGACACGAGTCAGCCATTAATCTAATCCTTAATAGCTTATCTCTGGAATCTTTGGAGATCATAGCTTCAGCCATCGCCAGTTTTATTTATATATTGACGATTAGCTGCGGATCTTTACAGTATTGTGTGTCCAAACCGATACACGTTAAAATTGACTGGTAACATTGTATGTGTATTAAAAAAATGCTTACACAAGCTTAGAGTTCGTTATGGCGCCGAGAAGTTCTCTTTCAAGATTCGCCACGAGTCACTAGGGCATGTTACGCTTCTGAACGATGGCTTCATCTCAGTTTGGTCTGGCAAAGTAAAGTAACAGGTTAGCTTTATTTACGGATATTTAGTGCTGATTGTAACCTTTAATTGAGGCTCTAATTCAAATGGGTAATTAATCTGCCCTGTTCTATCGGAACACCTAGCCTAAACATAGTTTCTTCGAATGCTAGAATCATGGCTGCAAACATTTTAAAGCGTATTGCCATATATAAATAACCCACGCTTGGTAGGGCAAATGCTACCAACTCTAAGCTTACGTATGTCTACTATAAATTTGTCTTTGCGTTTCATGATGCAAACGTACACATTGTTACAGGGCGCGATGGGCAGTTCACAACCCATAAAATATGCAGAATTCAAAATTAGAATGAAAGTTGAACAAACCAGTTAAACAAAATCAAGAAGTTAAAGCTTAACCGACCAGATTTTGAAACTCTTATAAGATTTGCCACCCGATTACCACGTGCCAAGAATCATTACGCGATAGGGCGCTAGGAGGCATGTGACTTAACGAGGGGATGAGGCTTCACGATTGAAGGAGTTCCCAGAGTCCGGGAGAGACGAGTCCTGATATGCAGCCGGTCAATAATCATTATGCAATACATTGACATTGCCGCGTTTGTCCTAGCTCAAAGAGATCAGCACTTAGTTACTCTCATTACCCCGTAGCAAGCGGCATTACGCTATAGGCCGCTATGAGTCACGTGTTTTAATTAGGGGAGGAGCGTCAGGCTTGAATGCATTCCCAGAATCCAGAAAAGAAGAGTCCAGACATGTACCCTGTCAATCATCCTTACACAATGAATTAAACCAGCAAATCATCATTACGCTAATCACCCTTAGGCTCACCTGATTGGATGACAGGAGTCACGTGATCTAGCAAGGGGCAGGGGCTTATGGTCAAACTATACATCTAACATCCAATCAGAATGTCGGAGATTTGGCCATTTCAAAGGATAGCCGGCACAAAAGATTTTCACACCTAGGTGTGAAGATCCTTTGTGTAACTAGGTGTGAAAATCATTAGTGTCGGCATTTGCGGCATTTCCTTTGAAGTGGCTAAGTCGTCCCACCTCTACTATCATCATCATCATCATCATCATCATCATCATCACCATCATCATCATCATCATCATCAATCATCATCATCATCATCATCATCGTCATCATCGTCGTCGTCGTCATCATCTCTTTCAAACATTCAGCCTCGCACAGTTTTTCTTCAACCTTCTCAGCTGTGTTTGTGCGAGGGTCCTAAACTCATTTATGTTGCTCCTCGTCTTTTGTCCTATATTACATGTTATTTTAGGTCTGACGCAAAACACTTAGCAACTTGATGGTGTGGCGTCCTTTGAATCCCTGATGCATGTTGACACATACCCCTGCAAAGTCTAGTTGTTTCTGAGCAGGCATATTTTCTGGCATTCTATGAAAATGTCTGACCATACACCATCGCTGTTGCGCTAATCGTCACAGATATATGCTCTATTTTATATAGTTTGTAGAGTGATGCATCTGATATTAGACTCTGCGGTTTATGGACTGAGATGATTTGTAATGGTATTCAGATGTGTACAGCGACATGCATCAAGTGCGCTCAAGATTGTTTTGGAGTTTCTCAGTTGTTGCAACCGCATAGCATTATGGATGTTAGCTGTATAGCATTATGGATGTTAGCTGTATAGCATTATGGATGTTAGCTGTATAGCATTATTGATGTTAGCTGTATAGCATTATTGATGTTAGCTGTATAGCATTATTGATGTTAGCTGTATAGCATTATTGATGTTAGCTGCATAGCATTATTGGTGTTAGCTGTATAGCATTATGGATTTTAGCTGTATAGCATTATGGATGTTAGCTGTATAGCATTATGGATGTTAGCTGCATAGCATTATGGATGTTAGCTGTATAGTGACTTTAAAATTGAAATTCATGGGATATTGTTTCAAAGTGTTGAACTCGATTCAAACTTATCTATAAATGGGCGTGGGCATAGCTAGAAATATAGCTAGAAATGGAGCCATCTAGAGAGCTGTGCGCACATTTCGCAAACATAGCATTGCCATAGTACGCTCATGTTGTTTGTGTAAATAACATGGATGTAATTATTGGTTCTGCCCTTCCACTTCGTATTAACGGACGCCATATGAGGCTTGATAGTGTAATAAATAAGAACAGAGATCGCTTAATATATCTATTTGATCATGCTGAATGTGGGCTCTTCCTTACGACAGGTGTTATTACTGGATGCTCACCCCCTCCCCCCCCCCCCTTTATTCCGCGCAGTGATGATTCCTCCACCCTGGCTCTTTCTGCCACGCTATTACCGCTATTATTGTAAGTGATTTGATCGCCGGTTTTACCTTTTAGCACTCATATCAGCCAAAACAGCTTGAGTACTGGCCTTGAGAAATGTCCATTTGCAGACTATGAGAAGACTATTTTTGAAATATTACCACTCGAATGACTGACTCGATAATCGAGCCAGTCATTACGGTGCTA
The DNA here is from genome assembly GCA_034401795.1 of Chaetoderma sp. LZ-2023a. NCBI lineage: Eukaryota > Metazoa > Mollusca > Caudofoveata > Chaetodermatida > Chaetodermatidae > Chaetoderma > Chaetoderma sp. LZ-2023a. The sequence goes on from CM067359.1 coordinate 187,039,503, forward strand.
AATTTTCAAAGATAGTCTTCTCTTGGTCGTCTAGGAGAAGATTGACATTTTATCGAACAAATTCGAGGGATAAATGGTTAAATAGTTACTTTCCCGCCTTCAGCATGTCCCACGAGACCAAGATTAATAAACCGTCCTTCTCATTTAACACTCGCTTACCACTGACATATCACTCAACCTGCACGGCTGATGGTGTGTTGCACTCATGCAACTATGGTACTCATGATTCATTACGCCCACGTCGAAAGCGTAGAACTACTTGATAAAATGTCATGTCATAATCTCGCCTCTTGAGACACAACTCCTCTCGCAATGTATCACGTTAACCTCACGTTGATTGATGATGCTCAAATGAGGGATTTTGCAATGTAAAGATGACATCATGGTCAGTGATAAGGAGTATCCGTATACGCCACGGATAGTCGTCGAATCGTCTATCACTCTGCTGTCAGATTGTGCCATTCAGATATACGTTGATTGCTATTTGTTATATATTTTGGAAGCTGTTTGTCTTTAACTAGCAGAGTCATGTATCGAAGCCATTTGATTTGTTAGATGTGCCATGCTCGGCTTGTTCGTCAACGTTCCTCATATCCAATAAATCTTCTTGTTTCTCTCCTCCCAATATGTTGTATTTTCAATTCAAATTCCGAAGTGATATCCTTACATAGGATTCAGAATCGCCATGCAGAAGCATATGATACCGACATTGTGTATAGAGAGAATCGCCTGTATCTGTTCAGCATGTGCGTTACAAATGCTGTGTACGTTTTCATTTATTACTTCCCGTGATCGTGACGCTTACAGCCATTGCATAGCGTTCATTATCCCACCGGATGCAATGGTTTGAAAAGTATCGTGCCGCCTCAGCCAGTCCTTATTCGTTGACCAGTTCCTCCTCCTCGGGGAGAGTCTGTTTCTCTCTCATGCCGGCCAGTGTGCTCCGTGAACCCAGCCACGGTGACATAGCCTCGTAGTACATGTAACCTGTATCTCTAGTGGCATACTCTATTATCATTCTCGGCGTTACCACCGATTAACAGGAACTGACATGCCGCTGCATATGGGGTATGAGTGACATTAGTAACCCATTGTAAACCATATAGTTAGCGATGTTAGGGAATAATAGGCACTGCTTGGCTCAGATTCTTTCAGAAGTACCAAATGCGACACAGATGTCGGAGCCATTCTTTTAAAATTGTCGACGGGCAGCAAGAGGGGCCCTTCGCTCCTCACCGCAGATTGAAATATTTGCGAAATGCAATGTGACTAATACCCGGAGTAGAGGTCAATCATAGTCAAAAAATCAAAAGGAGTAGAATCATGAATAATATCAAATTTTAATTGTTGTCGTTGTTTGGGGAATCTGATTCTGAGTATATTTCGACGATTTGAGGTCAATGTGTCCTTCAATGTCACACTAAAGGTCAGTCGGGGTCAAATCCGACGTTTCTGGGGCGTTATCTCAAATTCCCACACAATTATCTCCCAGTATTAGAGCCACGGGTCCATAACTAATACATAATAGCTGATCTATAAGAAGGACTGAAATGCGATATTTCCAACATCTTACCTGTATAGTGAATTTCAAATAGAAGTTCGTCAATTCGAGATCAAGATGTTTAACACGATTCAAGCGCTCGCATAGAGTAGGCGGAGTTTAGCTAGAAATGGGCGTGACATAGTACAATCGATTGACATATTACCTCGACAAGACGTCAATTTTATACAAATCCCAATATTATTTCGTTAGAAACATTCAACAATGCATGCAATAGCCGAAATGACAGACAAAAGTATTGAATCACTGGAAAAAAGTATAATAGTCATCTTCTTGGCCCTTTCAAAAGCTTTCGACACCACCAACCGCCAGATCTTACTCGCAAAGCTTGCATAGTATTGTGGTATAAGAGACAATGCACTAACCTGGTTTCAGAACTACCTAAGTAAGGGAACACTATGCATACCATATAATGAGATATGCTCTGAAAACAGGCAAATAATGTATGTAGTTCCTCAGGGATCTATTCTTGGTTCTCTGCTGTTCCTTCTGTACATGAATGATCCACCTAACATCTGCAAGCGCATGCCATTAATACTGTTCGCTGACAATGCAAATGTGTTTTGCTGCGATGAAAACATAGACACCTTATACAAAAAAGGAAATAAGGAAATGGAAGAAATTACTAACAGGTTTTCAATAAACAAATTATCGTTGAATGTTGACAAAATAAATTATATGTTATTTACAAATCTCAAACTAAAAAATGATGATATTCCAAAAATCTACTAAACAAAAACGAAATTGACAAGGCCCTATGCAAGAGGCATATGTGCCATACACAGCCTAAACCGTACATGACATCAGCTACAGTCAAAACTCTATACTGCACCCTTGTTCTTCCTCATCTCACCTACTGTAACGCTATCTGGACGAATACACAAAAAAGCGACCTAAGAAAACTGCAAAACCTTCAGAAGAACGCACTAAAACTCTTTTCTAAACCATAAAAGGGCCAGAATATAGTCAAATCAGAAAGAGTAGTAACACTAACACACATAGGCAACCTATAGATGTATGCCACTGTAAAGGAGTCTCACCACAATACACTACCACACTCAATAGCTTACAACCTCACACTAAGCACCGACATCCACACACACAACACCAGGACCAAACACAATCTACATACTCAATTTACACGAACAGAAATAGGAGCACGACGAATTACGATAACAGCCACACAATTATGGAACAACACCAGCACAAAAATACGTGAGCGTATATTAAACCAGAAATACTTTAAAACGATTGCCAGGGAATCTATGATCGACAAATACTAAATTAATATATTTATATCTGATGATCACAGATTCACTGCTAATGAATGATAATACAAGCTTGAGGCATCCCACCGTCACAGCCACCAACATCACCACCGCCACCACCACCATAAATACACCAAACTAACCTGATAACACGTCCAAACATAAACAGACTTTACAGTTTACTTTCACTACTACTACACTTTAAACAGCCTGCACACAAAATCCCATCTGCCGATTCTTTAACATCTCCAACTATCTCAACTTTATACTACAGTGACGAGCTCTTCCCTGCCACTCCCCCCCCCCCTCGGTAGCATACACAAGTCCTATATAATAATAGACAACTGGAAACTAAATTTAAATAAAATAAGATATTGAGGTAACTAGGGAGTACATGTATAATATATGTTTATTTGTGTTGATAACTATGTATGTGTATGTATACTTGCGGATGCCATAAATGTGTGTTTGAATGCCGTGTGTTTTATGTTAGTGCGCATAGTGGCATATCTCTATGTATGTATCAAAGCAGGGACCGCCCTACCCACCCACGGATTAAGGTTAACTCTCACCGAACACCAGCAAGCCACTCTAGAAAATCCAATAGGCAGTGATTCAAGAGGTGCTGGCTGTGTTGAAGTCAATTTGGCTGAACGGTGTTTGTGGCATAGCCACCAAATTGTCCTTGGGATATTTGGTATATCCGAAGATTAGTATGCGTGTTTGTATGATTGCATGGCTAATAAAATCCCAAAGTAGGTTACATTACTGGCTAATAATTCCAGAATGGCAGTCAGGTCCCTGTATTAGTATTCATATCAAGGTAGCCTTTTAGCATTCTGTCACTATGCCATTGTCTTATGATATGTGTCATATATATGTTAACGTGCACATGCTTTGTGATATGTGTAAGGAGTCCATCGCTACATAGGCCATGCCTTTGATGGACTGCCTGTTTAGAGTTTATTTATATGTATAGAAAAAACCATTAAATAAAACAACTGTGAATCTTGATAGCTAGAAATGGAGCCATCTAGTGAGATGCGCCATCATTTCGCAAACATAGTATTGTCATATTAAGCTTACGTTGTGTGTGTAAATAACATGGGCAGAATTATTGGTTCTCCATTTCCACTTCGCATTAACTGGCACAATATGAGGCTTGATAGTGTACTAAATAAGAACAGAGATCGCTTAGCACATCAATTTGATCATGCTGAATGCGGGCGCTTCCTTACGGCAGGTGTTATTACTAGATGCTCCACTCCCTTTCATTCCACGCAATGATCATTCATTTATTTTGGCTTGTTCTGCCACGCTAGTGCATTGATCGCTGGTTTACCCCTTTAACGCTCATATCAGCCAAAATGGCGTTAGTACTGGTCTTGAGAACTGCCCATTTGCAGACCATGAGAAGACTATTTTTGAAATATTACCACTAAAATGACTGGCTCTAGAGCCGAGCCAGTCATTCCAGTAGTACATTTTCAAAAATATACTTCTCTTGTTCTGCAAATGTACATTTTCTATAAGAAAATTGAAATTTTCTTGAACAAATTCGAAGGATAAATGGCTAAACGGTTACTTTCTCGTGTTCAGCATGCCCTACAAGACCAAGATTAATCAATCGACCATCTCATTTAAAACTCGCTTACTACTGACATATCACTCAAGCTGCGCGGTTGATAGTGTGTTGCACTGCCCAGAGCACACACGGGCACATGCACCTATGCTACGAGATGCATTACGCCAAGCACGTTGCATGTGTTTTCCGAGGTTGAGCTGTTGTACCTAGCGGGTTTAAAGGGTTGGGTTCTAAGGGAGGCATCATATGCACCGTGACGAGATTAAGCGTGAACATCGGGGCAATACAGGTGGACTACAGCTGGATGACGTAGGTCCCGATGTATCCTGGACGCCAGGCCACCAACAAACTACCCAGATAACGCAGCATACTGGGCCGATGCCGGGCCGATACCGGGCCGATACTTTCAGTATCGTCCCGGTATCGGCCCGGCATCGGCCCAGTAAGCTGCGTTATCAGGGTAGCAATCAAATAATGCCATAAAACAAATTGCTCGATATGATAGTTTACATCTGGGCACGCGCCATGCCATGTACGCGCAATGTGTTCATCCATCTAAAGGTTCCAAATACACTCACTGCAATAAAACCAATTAAACTTCACAGCAGATGAGAGGCCAGGGTTCAATGGCACATATTGCCCTGTGGCGCTAGTATTATTATGCGAACCTGTGATTAAAAATTATATTAGTTCAGTTGAGTAAGTAAGTGCATGTCTTTGATATAAGAGAGGCGCAATGGCCTGTCCGCTTCTGCATAGCATGTATAGCTGATCTCTCACTCTGATGTGTTTAGGTGTCCTGCACATCCTGACATTTATATTGTCCTTTGATCCTTCGAGACTTCTTGAGAATGGCGTGCCTTTGTATATACATGTCGCAAATGTAACCTCTGATCCTGACACGATCGAACATCCGATATGTCTAATGATCAGCTATATTAATACATCATCATGACACTTACCCAGCATGCATCTCTTCGAGTGTTGAGTTCCGATAGTTATTCACTCGTATTTCACAATAGTTAGAAAGATGAAGGCGTTGACCGTCACGAGCCTATCAATGGATGTATCCGACATGTCACAATCCAAAGGCGTAATGAATTACGCATCTACCTCCCTCGTCAACATTGAATAATCCGTCATGTATGCAAATTGTATGTCTTTAACTATTTAATCGACATCTTGTCGAGTATTTTGAAAGTAATTGAACAGGGTGCTGTTGTTGCCATAGGTAGCAAAATCACCCAATCAAATTAGTTTCAAAATAGTTAAGAGATTAAGCCCTAGCGCTATAATTACCTTGGATTTAGTGTATATAAATGGATTCCAACACGTGGAAAAAAGTGGGCGGAGCTTAGCTAGAAATGGGTTGGACATAGCTAAACATGGATCCTTCTAGAACAGTGTGAAACCAGAAATCACTAATCTCTATCAGTATGCATTGGACTGAAACATAAACCGGGGTTCTGAGGACAGGATGGCTGGAGGTGTTCTAGATCGGGGTTGGAGGATGTGTTTTGGACGGGGTAGGTGAAGGTGTTCTGGAGAGAATAGGTTGAGGTGTTCCCTCGGTGATAGGTGCAGGTGTTTTGGACGCGGTGGGTGGATATGTTCCTGACCAGGGTGGGTGGAGGTGTTCTGGACTGGGGTTGCTGGAGGTGTTCCGGACGGTGCGGGGTGGATGAAGGTGCTCTGGGTGCGGGGGAGAGAGGGGTTCTAGATGGGGTAGGTGTTTGTTGTGGCGGTGGGTGGAGGTGTTCCGGACCGGAGTGGGTAGAGGTGTTCCTGACAGGGGATGGTGGAGGTGATCCAGGCACAGGGGTAACATCTCATCCAGGTGTTGATAGGAATGAATACATGCTAGAAGTAACACTAGAGTCTATTGGACAGCCTATTCATTTTGATTTTCCGCATTACGTTTTCCTTGTCCTCGGTAGGCTATTGCTTCGCCATACTAAAGCAATCGTACTGCTAGATGGTGTTTTCACGTTGCTAGCAATGTTGAACAGATCTAAACCAATCAATCAATTTAATCAATGTATTATATTGAAAACTATGTAGTACCATGTCCGCATACAACTCATACAATATATAGATAAAATATAAATACGTAAAATATACATTCATTGGCAATAGCTACACCCTGTAACAGTGGTCGTATCTACAAATCAGCAGTTAGGTTGATAGATACACTGTATTAAGTTATGGTCACAGAGGCATATCCGAATGAATGGTACATTAGAAAAACGAACTTCTCATCATCAATTAATGATGGTATGTCGCAAAATGTAGCCAACGTATTGAACGGTTACTGCTTTCCAGAGTCATAAGCAGAGCAATGAAGGGTGGAGAGCGTCTCATCTTCAATACACTCTGATTCGGACATCTTGCATATCCTGCCATCAACGCCCAGCTGATCTATCACCCTGATCAAGATATTGTTTCTTAAATTGGAAATATTTCTTGCCTGGTTACATAACACCTTGCAAGATAACGCATTTACTTAGATTAAATCTCTATTAATACCATGTGTCACCCTTTCCTTGGAGAGGCCATTACATAATATCAATAACAGTATCCTGTTTTGGGTTCGTAGACCGGATTGTTAAACTGTCAAGTCATAATCTCGCATCTTGAAACACAACCACTCTCGCAATTTATCATATAACCTCGCATATCCATTGATTGATGATGCTCAAATGAGGGATTTTGCAAAGTAAAGATGATATAATACACAGTGATACATGATTATCCGAATAGGCCACGGGTATTCGTCGAATCGTCTATCACAGTGTTGTCAGATTATGTCATTCAGATATACGTTGATTGCTATTTGTTATTTATTTTGGAAGTTATTCTCCAATTTAACCAGCAAGGGGGAATTTATTAAAGCCATTTATTTGTCAGAGTTGGCATGTTCGGAGTGTTCGCCAACGTTCCTCATATCCAATAAATCCTCATTTTTTCCTGCTTCGGATTTGATGTATTCTAAATTGAAATTCTGAAGTGATATCTCCAAATAGATTTCAGAATCGACATGCAGAAACATAGTATACCTACACTGTGCAAAAGGATATTTGCCAATATTTGCACAGCATGTTCCAAATGATATGTTCATTTTCCTGTAATTCTTCCTGTGATAACATGGTGACGTTTGCGATCATTGCATAACCTTCATTATCTCACCGGAGTAAGTAGTTTGACAAGTATCGAGCCACCGCAGTCAGTCCCATTCGTTGTCCAGTTCCTAGTAATCAGTCAGAGTCAGTTTCTCTCTGATGCCATTCAGTGTCTTCAGTGTACCTAGCCATGATGACGTCGACAAGTAATACATGTAACACGTGTCTCTAGTGGCATACTCTGTGAGCTTTCTCGGCGCTAACACCGAATACAGGACATGGCATGCCGCTGCACATGAGCAATGGGTGGCATCAGTTAGACATTGTAAACCATATAGTTAGGGATGTTAGGTCATTATAGGCACTGTTTGGTTCAGATTCTTCAAAAGGCACGAAATTTTACCCAGATGTCGCCCATGCCATACTATTTCAATTTTCGATGGACTCAAGTCCACTCCATCCATCCGGACAGCCATATTGGCGAAATACAATGTGGCTGACACTCTTGGTAGAGGTCAATCGTAGTTAAAAGCCAAAACGGGTAGAATCATGAATAACATAAATTTCTAGTGGTTTTCGAGGTTTAAGAATCCCATTTTGATTATATTTCAAGGTCACACTAGAAGCGATTTGGGGTCAAACCCGGCGTTTCTTGGGCGTTATCCCAGATCCTCAAAAATGTATTTCCAAGTATTAGTTGTGTAAGGATGAACGGATGTTAAAGAGATTGCTATGCCGTAATAATATGACGATGGCATAAGCAACCGAAAATCTACCGGTCTCACAACATAAGTCAACCTTTTTCGATTTGAGAAACATTATCTCTTTGTATCACGAGGACTTTTATGGTTACATTTGAAGCGGTATACATATCTAGAATTCACGTTTCCAGAGTACCCATCCATCATCTGACCTCGTCTGACGTCCTAATCAGTTCAGCGCGTGTATGATGACGTCATACTCATTAAGTCACAAAGGGTTCCATATAGACAGTCATCAAATCTCAAATACTCCGACACGTTGTATGAATTGCATCCCTTTTGAAACTAATTTGACTTGGTACTGTTGCTGCCTTAGGCAGCAACAGCGCACAGCCAAATTAGTTTCACAATGTTCAACAGTTTTCCTATGTATTTTTTGGAAATTGATTGTCAGGGTGTTCAGAAATCGATCGATCCATACACGAGCGAGGTGTGGGTGGAGCTTAGATATAGATGGGCGGGCATAGCTAAAACCGGAAAGGCCCATTGAGTTGTTGATTGTGTCTTCCAATTGTACGTGAATACTAATATGAATTTTATGCGGATATTTCGATTGTGACTGTCTAAACGGATGACAAAGAAAAAGATACCACGTTGAGTAGAGGGGCGGGGTACTAATGGGAAGTTTTATAGTCCAAACAACTTAATACGGTTACCGATGTCGATGGAGCATGAATTCGTAACTGAATTTATTAGTCAACTTGCAGTAGTTCAAAATTAGAAATCGAAATAGAATGCTTTTATTTTGAAATATAAATTGTACAGCTACGAACACATGCTAACGACGGTGGCTTTCTGTGAGATCTGATGAATGATGCTAGCCTGATTATGTGGCAGGAAAGATTTGTTATACCCGATTCAAATTTGAATTTGTTATTGATAACAATTCGTTATCTCGAACGATGGGTTTGGATATTTACGTACGCACGTCTTCGCTGTCAGACGGGAAGTGATTATCCTACTCCAATCTACCTGTATGTATGAGTACTGTATTCTGCGACTGTAGTAGTAGAAACATCATACAGCTGCTATCAGTCCTTCTTCGCTTTTGCCCACTGTGTCTTGTCATCAGCCGAAATATTAAATAAATTATTTAATTTGTTGAAATGTACGGAGCGTGTTTGCCTATGTAAGGGGACGATTATTTAGATGGTGCAATGCGCCTATTTTGTCTCAGCAATTGTATACGTGATACAATAAAATATGTTTAAAAAAACAAACCAATCTCCTGGCAACACTCCGGCACTTTTGAAGAAGAGAAGCTGGTGTCATGATGGGTTCGCTCCACATCGAAGGCACGATGCGTGTTATGATAGGCATATGGCGAATTCTGCGGCTGGTTGTATGCCCTGGACCACATGAAGTACGCACACTGGCAGCCGCTAGGGCAAGTACGCACACTGGCAGCCGCTAGGGCAAGTACGCACACTGGCAGCCGCTAGGGCAAGTACGCACACTGGCAGCCGCTAGGGCAAGTACGCACACTGGCAGCCGCTAGGGCAAGTACGCACACTGGCAGCCACTAGGGACATTTTCTTGTGCAGAAATCAGCTACAAAGTGCAGGTCCGTGGCCAAGGAGCAAGCCCATGAACAGTCCAACAAAAGCCTCCAGGTGCATGGCGGAGCAGCGGGACTCTATACGATGGCGTGGTCCTTACACTCGCCATGTTGGCTGGATCTGACTGCACTCAGATGGTTAAGGAGTTCGAGGCCGCCAACGACCCACCAGCATCATCCACAGCTCATCACGAGGAAGGAGGCAGCTTCAGGTTTCGAAAGGGTGTACTATCATTCGTTGAGGTGGTAGAGCAGCTGACCAACCCTTTCATCGCTACACGTCAACAGCGTATAGCACTGGATATACATACTGCCATGGAGCAGGCCGACTCTACTCCTGGAACTCAAATCCGTAACTCTGCGCAAGCCCTTCACACCTTTTAACACAAGAAAGGACGCAGATGTACACTAGTATACTGCGACTTTCGTCATCAGCCGGAATATCCAGTATTTTCTTTTTAATCCTGAATATCCGAAAAACACGGAAAATCAGAACAATTAGCAACGTGACAAAAACGGGATTGTGTGTGGCTGAAATCTCTTATGCCGCTTGTAGGATATGATATAGGTATGTTAGCAATGTTAGATTAGTGTTACAAAGCAATGCAAATACGCGTATAGCATCGCAGTTAACAAAACGAAATAGATATATCACCACAGTTGTTAATAATAATAATAATAATACTAATAATAATAATAATAATAATAATAATAATAATAATAATAATAATAATAATAATACAAACATTGCAACCATTGTCCATGATTGTGAAGTTAATGATCCAGCTCGAGTCGTTTCCTATTACAGGCATACTGAGTACGGATGCCATTTCGCTGTAAGTGTTGTGATATGTTGTCTGATAGGAATCGAAAATAAGCCTTATAGGCAAAAATAACTGGCTGAATTGATCTATAATTGGATAATGTTTGCTGTCGGCTTGTAACCAAATACTCGTATTTATATGGATATTTACAAATAATTGCATCCGTCTTCGCGAGTACACCATCGTAGCCCCCTGGCAATGGTCAGTAATTACCGATCTTCTGAGAACATAACGCGATCAATGTGTATGCGATAGCCTCATTCCCAAACAAGCATTATGTATTACTATTATGTCAATGTAATACGATTACCCTGATGAGTAGTCATTGTTCACTACATAGGTGTTTGCCATTTTATCAGCTATGGGAATTATGTGAAAGAATTGGAGTTCGTATGAGTGTAAAAATAACGATTTTTGACAAGCTCGCGTTAATGCTGATGAATAGATTGCAAGACTCGTGCTTTGTCAGAGATCGAAACACGCATCGGCGCTGAAAGGGCATGAGTGTATCTGTCATGCATTTTACTAATATAGATACCCTTTCATTCTACGCTGGTTCGCGGAACAGGCAAATTGTGTTTATCGGTGTCTGTACTATTACTAGGCAACGTCATAAAAGGACATCGCGACTGTGTGCGCGTCAATGTTTCCCAGTCCACAAGATTAAAATACTGGTACATTAAACACCGTATGCAAGCACACTTTTAATAGCCATTTATACAAGATAGTTGAAACACAATCAAAATCCGTCTCCCACATATGAACTGTGCGCGAATGCAGTAGGAAATAAGCAAGAAATGCGAATTTGAAAACGTGCAAAACGGGAACTTTGGTTTCACCTTTTTCAACGTGGGCAATCGATAAGCCAATTGTATATACGTCACTCCAGTCACAGCTAGCACCATCATCCTAACGCACGGTCTCTCCCTCCATGGTACTCTCTCGTATTGAATGGCAAAGCGATGGGCTAGCATGGTCCTGCATATGAAGCGATAGTAAACAAGGCAGATATCGAAAGCGGTGACGCCGAAATTACCTTTAGTACACACGATATTTATAATCGGTTCTAGTACAGGTTTTTTCTAGTACATGTTTATTTTTTTAGTAAACATACTATACACCTGTGCACAAGTTAAGCACCAGCAAAAACAATAGAACGTAGAAACATGATGGTACAACTAGGCTGCCATACTTTTTGTCCCCGCGTTAGCTGACATAATTCCAAGTACGAAATGCACATGCATACATGCCTTCACGCCGCTTGATGTCCGTGCGTGGCGGGAAACAGCACACGTGTTCAGTTATGTAAAAGTCCAGTTTGAGGTGTAGAACATTACATACAGATTTAGGCGACAAGATTAGGAATTTTGTGTTCATGACCGTGGTTTATTTGTACAGAGAGAATTAGCTCTTGATTGTGAACCGCTATGGCAAGACGAAGGTTATGTGATCGTGTGAAATGGCTAATCATAGGCATGCATACCACTGGTATGTCATGCAGAGAGATTGGCAGACAGCTGAACATTAACCATACTGTAATCAGTCGTTTGATTGCAAAACATGGGCAAACTAACGAGGTGAAGGACAGGCCTAGATCTGGAAGACCGAAGAAGACTACTGCCCGTGATGATCGAGCCCTAGTACGCCTTGTTAGGAGATCTCCATTCACCAACAGCACAGTGCTCAGCCAGCAATGGGAAACGCGCAATAGAGTGTCAATGTCTACCGTCAAAAGGAGACTGTATGCTGCTGGCATGACAGCTAGGAGACCTGTCAGACGTCCTCTCCCCACTGCACACCACAAAGAGGAGCGTCTGAGGTGGTGCAACGAAAGAAGACACCGGAACATGAGATCCTGGAGACGGGTACACTGGTCCTATGAAAGTCGGTTCCTGCTTCATGCCACAGATGGTCGAACTCGTGTATGGAGGTCCAGACGCACGGCGTACGACCAACGTAACATCATGGAAGAAGTTCCATTTGGTGGAGGTTCCGTTATGATATGGGGGTGCATCTCATTTGATTGTAAGCTGGATCTGTTGACTGTACCTGGAACACTAAATGGACAAAGATATCAAGATTCCATACTGGATAGAGTTGTGGTCCCTCATTTTGTAAATCATGCACCTGGAACACACCCTATATTCATGGATGACAACGCCCGACCACATCGTGCTAGAGCTGTGCATGAATACCTCTGCCAGAATGCCATCGAAACCCTACC